>CM068960.1:111065937-111093071 GCA_035128595.1 Eptatretus atami
CACCCTTCTCTCTGTCTCTCTCTCCTCACCCTCCTCCCTGCATCATGCCAAAGAGATACATTAAAAACTATTTTGAAATGTGATTTTTCAAAACATTCATCTTCATTCTTTATAGAATCAAAAAGCTTTTAATGTCAGGCATGTAATGGAATGCATTATTTGCTTGGGAAAAAAAACAAAACAATTTAGGCCCATTTATTTGTAAACATCTGTTGTGGCCGACATATCCTTGAGGCTCAAAACATGCAAAATTTTAAAACTTTCTTAAAATCAAAACCTGAGACTGCACAAGCTCACCACTTACTTTATTCTTCTCAGGAAATGCTCGTCTCTCCAAATATCCATACATACACCCATTTGCATAACTACAGCACTCATGCAGACAACTCACCGCAGTTCATATACACCAGAAGCCTGAGAGGCCTGAGAACCGACACTGAGCAATCAATATGGCGGCGATTTGAATTTGAAGCCCCGACCAGATGGGCAGACACAGACTGGCGGAGAATATATCAGTAGATTAATTTGTTACAATTTTGTTCAACTCTTCATGGCCATGCTGCTGCTGCTGCTGATGCTGCTGCTGCTGCTGCTGTTGTTCTTCTTCTTCCCCACCCAATTGTTTTTGTAATAAATCCCTTGTTAAATGACAACTTGTGTGGTAATTGGCCATGGGCAATATAGCGCGTAGCAAATTGGCAAATATATTTGTTAGATGGGTAAATTAGTTTTGCGCATTCAGCGCCTCCATTAGCGAATTCCTTGATGGCTTGCTCGGCCGATTTTTGTCAGGCAAATTTACCACGGGCGGCGTGTGTTTTTAAATACCAATTTGCACCAAATTACACTAGTGGACTTGGGAACTATTCCGAACCTTACCCTTTGAAGACCCGCGACCATAACGATGTTATTTAAAATGCTTTTACTGTTGTTTTTGATTGAGAAGTACAGCTCAAAGGCAGACAGTTTGGGTTGATAATGCACTGATGACTACGTTCAATTGGTATTGAATAATGCACTCGAGGGTACATTCAGTGGGTTGTGAATAATGCAAGAATCCGAACTGTATTAAGCACTAGTGGGTGTATTTGATTGGTAATGGATATGCACTAATCTGGACGGGATAATGCACAAATGAGTACTGTATTAAGAACTGGTTGGTGTATTAAATAGCTACTGGATATGCACTAATCTGTACTATATTAAGCACGAGTAGGTATATTCAATAGGTACTAGATAATGCACTAAGGGGTACATTCAAAAATGCCCCTCCACGGATAGGGGAATTTTGTAATTTTATACTTAAATTTGTACCTTCTAAGCCACTTTCTGCAAATTGAAAGCAGAATAATCATGTTTTCTAATGAATTAAACCCTAAGGCTTCCAGAAACCTTGCCACTTATAAATCTATCAAAAACTTCAATGAGACCTATTATTTTGTGAAAGTGGAATTTTTCACTATTATTGGCAATCGGTAGGCTGTTTGTGTATGCAAAAAAACGGTAGATTATGGCCAAAAGCAGTAGAGTTGGCAACTATGCAATCTTTGTGCATACGGCTTGACGAACAAATATTCGTAAATCCAAGTTAACAGCCAAATGCCATTGGTCGCTGCTGTGTGGATTGCTGTAATGCCCCGTACGGTGGAAATGTTTGACCACTTTCATTATCAGTCTGTGTCTGCACACTCGGCCAATGAGAACGGGTCTTGTGAGACTATTTTGGATTTGCTGACCGAATCAGAAACCTGTGAACGGCATTGTAACATTTTACAAACCCGCTGAAGCCTGTGAGCAGGAGTCGTCAGGAGACAAGTTTGGTTTCACACATGTATTAAAAATCAACAAAGTACATGCAGGTCGTGGACAAAAAAATGTAAACTCCAATGTAGAGTCACTTCATATGGTGTTTTGTCCACTGCTTGTGGCCAGTACTGCCTGTATGCACCCTGGCATAGAGTCCACCAGCATTTGGAATTCTGCAGGAGGGATGCAGCACCTTTCTTCCACGAGAAAGTCGATCAACTCGCACCTGTTTGATGGAGGTGGAAAACGCTGTCTCAGGCGTCGTTCCAAAATATCCCATAAATGCTCGAATGGATTCAGATCTGGTAATTGAAAAGGCCATGACATATGGAAAACATCATTGTCACGATCCTCAAACCATTGGGCAACCACATGTGCTCTGTGGGTGGGGTCATTGTCATCCTGGAAGACACCCTTCCTGGCAGGAAAGAAATGCTGCAACTTGGGGTGGAAATGATCACTCGGTACCATTAAGTAGTGATTGGCATTGACTTTGCCTTCTAAGGGAATGACTGCACCCAAATCCTGCCAGGAAAATGTACCCCACAACATTACAGAACCACAATAACCCCTCACTGTTGGAACCAAGCACTCAGGCTTGTTGTGTTCTTTAGGTTGGCACCACATGTGCACTCGTCTGTTTGTCGAGAACATGGTGAAGGATGATTCAGCTGACCATATTTCTCCACTGCCTCGGTAGTCCATTGCCTGTGCTCTTTGCACCACTCGACTCTCAAACGTGCATTGCCAGGTGTGATGAGCGGTTTGTGCACTGCAACCCGACTGGTATCCTGCTCTATGGAGTTCTCGGCGGACCGTTTTTTATGAAACTGGCTGCTCGCACCCCAGATGGAAATTTAAATCGATTGATCTGCATTTGCTCGCCTGCTTTGCCTTGCACTTTGAATTATTGCACTGATATCACAATCCTAGAGAAGGCGTTTCTGCCCACTATTGCCCTTTGCTGATGTCTTTCCCTCGGAGTTCCATGCCAGCATCACCTTGGACACCGTTGCTCATGAAACATCAGCAAGTTGAGTTGCCTTTGTCACTGAAGCTCCTGGCAAACGTGCCCCAACAATCACCACTCTTTCGAAGTCACTGAGGTCTCTTGCAGCCATGCTAGCTATAAATATAGGCAACCTGTGCAGCATTTTTATGCATGTCCCTAAGTATTCTGGGATGTTATTTGCTTAATTAACACATGGGCCACACCTGTCTGGAAGCTGTTGCTTTCAATATACTTGGTGTCCCTCATTTACCCAGGTGTTTCCATTTGTTTTTTTGTCCACTACCTGTATAGTGTATATACAAGTCAAGTCGTCAACAATTTCCCATTATCCACTACACGTACACTCTCGACCCATGGATATCGGATATAGAAAGTCAACTTTACACTACGATATGGGCCCAAGGAGACAGAGACAGATGAAAAAGAGTGTGGGTAAATATTTTGGACCCCTCGAACCTTGGCGACAGCTTTGAAAAGCCGGTGCAGTCTCTTCCACTCTCCTCTCCAGTGTGCAGCGCTAGTCTCGCGCAGCGTGGCTTGTTGCAAATCGCAGGGAGATGACAGAAGACGTGGCAGGGCTGACAAACAAGCCAGCGACGAACCGGGTGAGTGTGAGTTGTGTCCGACTCCAAGACACATGACCAAGACAACATCCAAAGGCTCCAGTCCAGATTCCAAGACAAGACTGAAAGTTCATGCTCACCAGCCTTTTATTCCCCTCTGTCCACCAATTTACATGTGCCCCCCCAATCTCATAGGGGATACCATAGACTGCCTAGAACATGTAGTCTCCTCACTCTATCCAATTGTTTGCGTGCGTTGAGCTTCACAGACCTCTTCTGCTTTAAATGGGTGTGTGTATCTTTTCTAATCCGAATTCCTCTCCCGTACCGGTACTGTGACAATCGGTTAGTTCAAACCAGTTCGGGGAGAGAGGTATGGTGGCAAAAAGGCGGTAAGATGTGACTCATCCAGTTCAAACCATTTCAAGAAGTAGTGTCAAATGAAGAAAATGAGGTGTTATATCATGAAAAGGACTGTGGATGGGAAAAGACCATCTAATACATATGCAATGCTTATTTATCCACATGTATTACAATACCGTACCCTTAACTAAACAGGTAATTGGAAATTACTATTGTTCTATGAAAGATCCAATTTTATTTGTTTTTTTTATTTCCGAGGAGCCAGAACCACAATGACACGACTTTGAGCTGACACCAGCAAAATTATTCTTTATTAGCCCATACGCCGCGCAGCGGGAGACGGGGTTTTGCAATTGTGTGTCTGTCAGTGTGTCTCTGTCCAGGCCATATCGTTTTTTTTACCATTTGAGCTTTTGTCATCATATTTTCAACAAAGCTTGATGAAAATATGGAGACGACAAATTAATAATTTGGTCAAAAGGTCAAAGGTACCGTTTGGCATATGGAAGAGAAGAAGTCTGAATTCAAAGTGGACAGGCTTTGCCTTTTCAGATGCTTTTGAGTTCTTATTGTGAAAGCCCTCTGCAGTCTGCATATGATGAGCAAAATAAGCTGTAGGTTCATTTTATAGCTTCTTTGTGAAGCTCTCATATGAATCCAGCATTGATGTCCCAGCCTGCCTTAACTGTTACTGTTACATGCAGCGCACTTCTGGTCAGTCCACTCTCTTTAGTAGTGCAGGAAAGAAGGTGTCCTGGAGTTGCATACGATCATTATCACTTATTGTAAACCATGTGGCTGTTGGATTGTGTCATTTCCTGGGGGTGTGGCTGTTCTGCTGATGCAGTGCCCCTGGTAGTTAGAGCAGGAATTTGTCATTTGTTCATCAGAGTGACGGTGATGGCTCTTGTACCTCTTTGCGAAGAACACCATGGAACCTTTGTCACATACTAATGCTCGCAGATAGAACACCCGGCCCTCCGATGGGAGGCGTACATCGATTTATCGCCCTGCCTGCAAAACGAGTTCCATACAACCACTGCATTTAATTAAATAACATTCGTGAATAGCAAACATTCTAATAAATATGGCAGTCACATTAACTTCCCTTTTTGGCAAGTGGTTTGGTGAAGTCATGAGGGAAACATCAGTTTTAACTTTCACCGAATTCTGGAAAGCTTGATTGAAGTTGTTAAATTGATGGAAAGCTATATTTTCACCAAATTTTCATGAGCAAGTTCATTCAGTGCATATTCTCATGAGAGTTCGAAATTCACAGAAAATCCGTCAGATAAACTAGATCGAGATGCAAAACCAGAAAGGAGGCAGTTGAAGACCGAGACCATCGACCTGTCTGCAATGGGAAAGTGATATGTCCCTAGACCTAGGTTCATCACAGGAAATTCCAATAATCTTGAAGGCCTTGGTTTCGACGGCCTCAAGCTCAGCAAGGCGTGAAGCAGGGGAGCCAACCCAGAGCAGCGAGCAGTACTCCATCAAGCTGTGGATGAAGGCCTTGCAGATGGATAGTTCAGGTCTGCCAAGGAAGGATTTTGTATGACTGGATGCCCAGTTAGCGACTGCCTTTAAATGTATTTTGCTGCCACTGGTACCACCCTACTTTTTATTTTGGTTTGTGCCACCGGTCTTGAAACCTGCGATCATTTCTCATGCATTTTGGAGACATACCTTCCACTGTATTGTAACCATGGTGTCAGAGCAGGGCAACAGCTTCAGCTTGTAAAACATTATGGTCACACCCTTGCAAGTAGATTCCTTCATGGTGAAAGGCTGGAACTCGCACATGACGTTTGAAGCATTCGTCCCACGACGCGTCTCTCTTTGTCCAAGTTACCCATGCGATGTCATATCTCTCAAGGTCCACACTGGTTGCCCACCCGCATTCATCCATCCCCTTATTCACCCAATTGTGGGATCGTTCCCTGTGTCCATTGTCTTGTCCTTCTAGCATTCAGTCTTTCAAATGCACTGCCCATCACTACCTCATGGGCTCAGCCATGCACATCCACAATCCCTTCAACATGTGCTGATTCTTTCCCATTGTGTTCCTCTCTGGGCTATTGTTGCCTGTTTGTGTATTATTCCCTTCTTTCATTCTCGTGTGTCCCCCTACCCCTCAAGCACCCTTCCCAATACCCTTTGCTAGTTTGTGAATCTGCTGCCTTTTGTCATTTTGCTCCTACATTACCTTAGAGGCCCGGAGCCTTGTATAACAAAGAAAACCTACCATACATGTAATTTACTCTCACCATGCCTTTTGGTGTACTGTATAAGGTTTAATGTGGGATGCGTGCTCGGTGAACACCAACGGTGTTTGAATGCATCAGCAGTGAAGGAAACCAAAGTCTGTTGCTTGGAAAGTAATCTGTAGCTTTTGAATAATAATTAATAGAGGAGAGATACAGAGAGCGAGAGAGCAGTTTGTGACGGTGAGAATCGAGTTGACAGATAAAGCAATTAATGGGACCACAGGCATGATATGCAAAGCCATTCTGGTTACGCCACTCTCCCTCGGATTCGTGTCTCCTCTCTGTGAGCTGTGTAACTATTTTGGTCACAATAACACCAGGACCCTTAATGGGTTAATAACTGTGTGTGTGTGTGTGTGTGTGTGTGTGTTTGTGTGTGTGTTGCAGCTCACTGCAAGTCTAACTTCATGGGGAGCTAAATTTTCATTTTCATTTGACTTGGTGCAAGGAAAATGAGGTGCCGGTGCCACAGATCCGGTGGGGCCTGTGTTCGACCATCGTATTTCATGCCGACCTGTCCCTCTGCACTTTTTCTGCGATGCTGCGAGGAGACAACCTGGCTTGAGTCGAGACCGATGGAATTTTATGGTTATTTGTCATTTCTGATGCCTCATAACTTGCCAGCAGGTTCGCGGGCCTTATTGGTGCTTGCCTGAAAAGTCTCTGCTGCTGCTTTGCAAGATCACGGTCAGACAGGTATCTGGCAAGTTTTGTCCAACATGTGCACATAGAGAGTGACCGACGTTATGAACCCTTGATTGACCTTTTATTTTGGTTTAATACCTGCTGTTACACAGTTTGATGACCCATGTGTTTTTTTGTGTTTTATTATTATTATTATTATTATTATTATTATTATTTTAAATTTCACCAGGTACCTCGTGAGAACAAGCTCTGTTGCTTGTGTTCATAATCTATGGTTTGCATTCCCTGAGCTTAAATTCTGCATTCACAAGGGGGTCACAGAGCTTGAAACCACGTCATCCAGGGAGGACATTGTACCAAACTAGGTGTAATGCAGAGGTCTTGTATTTTGGGGAGCGTTGTACCAAGCCATCAGAATGAGGTGTAGGGTTTCACGTGGCTTGATGTTGCACCATCTCGATGGGCCTACCATTCAACTTGTTAGCTCTTCAGCAAAACAACTCAAGAGTATGATGTAGGCTCACCGGCATTGTTGTCGGATGGCTCCCCACTCCTGCCCCCGGATAGTTTTGACTCCAAGCAGAATGTGCACTCTGCGTGCTCCGGTTGTCTCCTCTTTCAAACGCACTGGACGAGGGAGGATCGATTTGAGTGAAACACTGATTTTTATTTATTTATTTTTTTTGTTAGCAAATTATCATAATTTTTAATTTTTTTTAATTTTTATTATTCCCATGTTTTTGTTTGATTTGATTTCAACAATAAAAAAAGATGCACGTTGTTGGTGTTATTACCAATGACTGTGCGTTGTACATAATTCGCATGGAGGTACTTGTAGGAGTGCAGGACCTTCTTTGGGGTTGACTTGTATGGCACAGGAGACGGAGATTGACACGAGGTTTGGTGGTTTCCATCGTTCCTTATTCCTTGCATGTTGTGAGCAATTAACTTGGCATTTTGTAGCATGCGAACCCTTACTCTGCGTTATTGCAACTTCTCTTGCGGTGCTTTATCCCACCGATCCAGCTGCTGACCTACATTCAAAAGTACATTTTGAAATGACCTCGGCTTCAAGTTGTTAGGCGACCCCCTCCTCCCCTCCCCTCCTCGCCTTGGAGGGGGCGTATCGGGGAGTTCCAAATGGGTGGATCTAGTCTCCGAGGATTCACTTATTTGAGTGTATGGTGATGTAGCATTTTCACCTTCATTTATACCAGACTCAACATAAGGAAAAGTAGAGACTGAAGTCGTAAATGGTGCAACGTTTAATGGCGATAGACTTTGTGTGACCGCCTGAACCGATCTAGATCCTTCTACCTCCACATGGGAAACTTTCGAGTCAAAGCAAGACTGTTTCACGGTCTTTGCTTCCTCGTACTGTACTGGTGAGTCGGGATACTGGAAGGAAGGGGGGGCGGGAGGGATTCTGTCCACGGTGCTGCACTCAGTGGGTGAAACCGCATTTATTACCGATGCCAATGAAGGTGTTTTCAACCCTATTCGTCTCGGCATGCATCTCAAAACGTTATGGATGAATTTTGATGAAACTTGGTGGACAGGTTGGTTGTGTGACGAGGATGAATTTATTTGCTTTTGGTGAAGATCCAGACCTGGATACTAGAACTTATTCACCATTGAGAGATGGGGCAAAAAAACGATATATAGCATGATATCTCAAAAAGTTGTGGAGGGATTCGGATGAAACTTGGTGGATGAGTTGGTTAGGTGACAAGAACAAGCCAGTTCAATTTTGGTTCAGATCCGGATGCAGATATGGCCTATCAATGGGATACAAAATGCAAACTGTTCAGCCTGGTGAAAATATGCGCTCTACTGAGCTGTTATTGTGACTTGTCACCACCCATTACTCTTCATCATTGATCATGGAGGTGAAATAATTTATACAATTGCGATTCTCCAACAATTAGAACGGTGCTCAGTGGAGCGCATACTTCTGTCAAGCTGAACAGTTTACGTTTTGAATCCCACTGAAAGGCCATATCTGCATCCGGATCTGAACCAAAATTGAAATGGCTTGTTCTCGTCACATAACCAACTCATCCATCTCATTTTTCAAAGCTCATCCACAACTTTTTGAAATAACAGGCTATATATCGTTTTTGTTAGCTATCGTGTGCAGTCTGTAGCTGTTGGTTGTATCATTTTTCTGGGGGCATGGCTTTACTGCTGATGCAGTGCCCCTCTCTTACCAGTACACTGGTTCACATTTCGCTGACCTCAGAAGGATGGCAGGCTGAGTCCATCCCAACTAGTGTTAATTAAACGGAAAAACTGGGGGCTCAAACTCAAGACTCCAAGATCTTACGCCAGTCACTTTAACTGTTAGGACAACATTGGGCTTCATTCAACAGTGAATAATTATTGAAAAAAATTATCGGATCCGGATCTTCACTAAAATCAAATCGATTCTTCTTTGTCGCACACCAAACCTGTCAACCAAGTTTTGTTCAAATTTGTCCAGAACTTTTTTTTGTGATATCCTGCTAACAGGTGAAAACATGAACTCCGCCCACCTTCGGTAGCGGAGGTAATAATGCTGCCCAGGTGCTCCAACATCCATGATGATTGATTTCCGTTGTGTGAATGTTCATAGATCGTTTGGTAATTTTTATGCATTTAATTATGAGGACAAAGACTGCATATATGCAGCACTTGGTCCCTGTTTGTTGATTTGTGCATTCAGAGTTCAGATTACTGTGATGCATCCATTGGAATTTATGCAACAGGAGCCATCAACGTCTTATGACAACAACTTCATGAGAACACCCCACAATGTTGTTGTCTTTTTGTTGGATCCATTTCCATGGGAAACTAGAATGGCACTCGGTAGAGCCCATACCTCCGCCAGGCTGAGCAGTTTATGTTTTGTATTTTATTGATGGACCGGATCTGCTGACCTGAACCAAAATCGAATTGGCTTGTTCTTGTCATCTAACTAATTCATCCATCAAGTTTTGTCGTAATCCATCCACAACTTTTTGGGATGTCATACTATATCTCGTTTTTGGCTCCATTTCTCAATGGTGAAGAATAAGTTTTAAAAAATTAAAAAATTCTCGGATCTGCCATAAAAAAGTGCAAAATCTACAATCGTAATTGAGTGTCTAGTGGTTCATCGACTTTTCTTAATGGAATGAAAAACTAGTACACGTCTGTGGTGGAGAATTTGTGTCGGCTTATAGATGGGATCAACAGAATGTTGATCGAATTGTGCTAACGGTGGTGGTAAGCCACGGTGATTAGCACACTTCGATGAACATTCTGTTGATACCATCCATTGTGTTTATAATAAATCAACATATCCCATTTAATATCATACTGTTGAATGTGTCATTATCGTACTGGCACACAATGGCCTACTATTTTCGATAAATGCAGACAGGACAGCTGGCTTGCTCTCACTGTCACAAGGTCATGGAGTGCTCCAAGATGCAGCATCCTTGCTGGCACTGCGCCAGGATGGTAATTGCCCATACCCTACCTCCCGCCTCCCCAATTCCTCTCCCCATGTGGATTCCGCTCCACAGGAGAACAAATCCCTAATCAGACATTCGGAAGTGAGAACGTCACCAACTGAGCTTCTTCCACCTTCCCAAATGAGTTGGTGTAATTCACCAAAGGTGGGAACGATGTCCCGTCGAGGCATGATCATCGTGAGCTCGACCCTGGCTCATCCAAAGTGGTCATTATGGTTCACATCCCATGATGTGATTCATTGAGTGTGAATCTAGAGAAATCGCCTTCAAAGAAGGGATGAGTTCAAATCTGTTTCCTGCCCCATACATGCCCTGATAGAAAATTAAAGCACAAATTTCCATGCACGAGAAGTGACGAAGGCACGAACCATGACGAACACGTAACATTCCTTCCAAAACATCATCTTTGTTGACCGTGTGACATCGGTCCGACAATGCGAAGCATTGTGATCACGTTAGTTTGCCTCTGAGCTGTCTACCCTGGGTTTGAATTTCGATCCAGCTGAAACTAGAAGGGCACTTGGTGGAGCGCATACCTTCACCACGTAATGCCTGATCCACGAAAACATATCAGGCCCATTACATTTTTGAAATATCATGCTATATATGGTTTTTGGCCTTTCCTCTCAATGGTGAAGAATCACTTTAAAAATTAAATAACTATCTTTTCCAGATCCAGATTCAGATCTTCATCAAAATCGAATCCGTTCGTCCTTGTCACACACCCAACCTGTCCACAAAAGTTCATCCGAATCCGCCAACAACTTTTTGAGATATCCTGCACACAAACAAACAGATAGAGAGGGGTGAAAAGATAACCTCTTTCACCTTCGGTGGTGGAGGTAACGAGGGAATTTGATGCTGGAAGAGGCCATTCGTCCCGTTATGCCTGTGCTACACCAACACCAGCTTAAATAAATCCGTCAAGCTGATGACTTCATTTCATTGGGGGAGTTGTAGGGATGAGAAAGGTGTTGAAGGCTCAGGGACATCATGAGGGTGTTAAAAAGCAGAATCCTGGTTGAAACTCATCCAGGTAACCTGGTGTTTCACAGGCAAGGCATTTCATCATTGTGTGCTGTCCCTCGGATGAACGTTACACTGGGCATCTCGTGTGCTAGCACTGGTTGGTGGACGTTAAAGATCGCACGGTGTCCTTCACAAAGGGTAGACGCGTTAATTACTGACACCCTGGAAAAATTGCATATTGCTGCTCAAATTGCTTTCATTCGAATTCCAGGCCTGGCTAGTGGGTTGGTGAAAGACTTGAACCAAAATGGTTCCCTAGCTGACCCCACAAGAAGGGAATGATTGGGGCCGTTAAAGAGCTAGTGATTTAGTCGTAGCAGTTGATATATATATATATATATATATATATATATATATATATATATATATATATATATATATATATATATATATATGATCTTGTTACGGTCGTGCTGCGTAAAGGTCAAAAAGCCCCCATGTCCACTTTTTAATCTGTCGTGAATCATCGTTTCAAAACATATGATCATGGCGCATCTGCCTGACATTGACCAAGCGATTCACCCTGCAAACACTTCAGCGCGAACCCAATGTGCCTGTCGAAAGGGTTAATTTGCCAATTTCCCACATGCTGTAGAGCCTGCTCCCGATGACCACACACAAATTCGCATTAACAACAGAAGCTTTATTACAAGAAAAATGGGGGAGGAGGAGGTAGAAGAAGAAGAACATGGCCATCAAGTGACGATTACTGACTCCAACAAATAATTGCTGTACATACCAAATAAGCCGACGCACCATCAGAACCTCGAAAGCTTGAACGGATCCCTCATTGCATTCACTCAGGAACACATGGGACACAGAAGATGAAAACCTGCTAACACGTGCGATGCTCTCACGCTTGGCATGGTCTTCCCACCAGGTGTGCAGTGGATTGATCTGGAGTTGTCCTTAAGGTGCCTTGCATGCCGGTCCGACCAGGAAGCACACCACAAACCACTGGAACAGCAGACTGGGAAAGTACCTCGGGACGTGCGGATATTGAACGACAGCAGTAAGGACAGCAACCAACCACAGGGACCCAGAAGCAAGAGAGGGCCAGTGCAGTGTGCGAGCTTGTATAAAGTCATGCCGGATGTACCGGACCACCCCCAGCGTGTGTCCATTGTTGGCCGCCGCAGCCTGTCAGGTGACGATCGATGGCCTGCATTGATTGGCGGGGCAAGTCGGAGAATTTCCCACCATGCACGGTCCAATGGACTTGATTATATAGGGGCATGTCCCCAGCACGTCATGACCTTTTGAACAGTTGTGTTACGTCATTGAGCTGTGGTGCTGCAAACTGCTTAAGAATGAAAATTTACACATAAACAGATCGTATAACCGGGAAATATTGAAGAATGTGGGAAAGGGGGAAAGCCGGGGCTGAGACAGAACACTGGGGTGGTGGAGAAGACGAGGGCTTTCTAAATATGTGCTCGACACTATCTAATTGCAGCAATTACAACACACTTATTCAAGCATGCACTATGAAATAACTGTTGTAATCTATTCTCCATTTTACCCATTAAGCCAGATCTGTAACTATATATATATAATTATATATATATATATATATATATATATATATATATATATATATATATATATATATAGTTACGGATCCGCCTCGGGGTGGATTATCAGAGTAGCTCTTACAATCGATTCCCGATAGTGGTCCTGAGGCCGACATTCTGCGACGAGTTGCTAGGCAACCACAGATGCAGTCTGAGACATTGAATTTAAATAGGGTCCAGCGTTCAAATTCCGCTTTACTTTGCGGCCAAATTAAACACCCCAAATAGGGAACTGTGCTTCCAACGTGCCACTGAGATCAAGATACGGCCAAGCATTACCAAAGGTCAGAGATGGCGACTCAAGTCGCAAATTTTATGATTTGCAACTTGACGTGACACTTGGCCTAAAGACTTGAGGCGAGTCTATAGACTTGTTGACAATGACGATGAATGAATGAACACTATATCAAAAAAAAAATATATAACTGTTATATGATATATTGTTACGGTTCCGCTGCGTCGCCCGCGAGCCGACCGCTCTGATGGAGCCGCAAGTCGAGTCGGCCCGACCGATCGCCCGGAATATAGATCGCCGCCCGGATAACTCCGAGGCCGACGGGTCCTTGTGCAAGAACCGAAATACGCCAATGGGCAGACCACGTGGGGTAGGGTCGATTGCCAATCTTCAATTTACCTAAATACCCACGTGATCCAACTACCGGGTATCCACCCTCACGGAACTCGTACGGAACAAGCCGCTTAAGCGAGCCTGTCCGTGTGCGATTCCGAGCGGCTTAATCGCCGAGAACCGTCGGTCCGAATGTCCCCCTTTTACGGCAAACCAACGGCTTTCTAATTACCAACACACGAAATGCTCAGTCAATGAAAGAATCGACGCGACGAGCTGAAAACATTTAACAATTGCACTAACAGTTTCCTACTTATTAGACGGGCCCACGGACACACGTATGCCACACACACACACCCAAGAAATGGTGGCTGATGCCTTTAATAACGGACTCCAGCTCAGAGGGACAGATGAGCTGAAACCCAGAACCTATCTCGAACCTCTCCACCTCGTGTGGTCTTCGAGCTGTTCGGACCCGGCTCCAGCGAGAGCGAGCTGGATCCAATCGCCGTGAGCGCGATCCTTCCCGAGCTCCAGCGAATCCTCTCGGCTTCCGAACACGTGCTGGTGAGACGAGGCGCCGATCCTTCCCTCGATGCGTCGCTATCTCGAAGAACCACCTCCAAGATGAGGCCGATGAGTCGCACCAAGCCGGGAACCAAGCGGAGAACAAGGAGCTCCACGAACCAAGAAGAGCCAGCCGAGCAACCAGCTCCACTCTCTTCTGATGAACAAAGCCTCTCACAACACGAACCAAGAACTCCGAGCCGAGCAACCAGCTCAACTCTCTTCCGATGAACAAAGCCTCTCACAACACGAACCAAGAACTCCAGACCGAGCTCAACTCTCTTCCGAGGAACAAATCCTCTCACGACACGAACCAAGAACTCCGAGCCGAAAAAGTGAACTGAGCCAAGCAGAACCCGAAGGTCTGCTGAAAAGCCAAGCCGAAGCAAAAAGCTCTCCAAAAAGCATCCACCTCGCCAAGCAGAACCGAAGCTCACTGAACCAAAAGTCTCAACCCTCATCAAGCAGAACCCAAAGGCCTGCTAAAAGCCAAGCCGAAGCAAAAAGCTTACTAAAAGCCAAGCCAAAGCAGAAAGCCTTCAATCACGGGACGGGAGGGCTCTTCTTCCTCTTCGCAGAAGAGGGGAGGGGCGTCTCCATTGTGTTATGATCGCTCCTAAATTAAATTGAATCTCGCAGCGCACTTAATCGATTTCTGCCCATTAAACAATGGAAGGTGAACTATCTAGGGAGCAAGCACTTATCGACATACCTGACTAAAACCTGAATGTTGTGTGCAATCGAATTCCCAAATTCGTAACAATATATATATATAAAAAAAATAAAATAAAATATCTATCTATCTATTATAATACCAAGCTTGCACACTAAAAACTCGGCTCGCCGTCACACGATCCCTATGAAATTGCTGTGGCACTTAGCGGACATGCCGACAATGTTTGGGAAGTCTTGGCGTTCCATAGTACCACTTGCATTTTGCACAATGCATATTTTTGTCATTCCCCGTGTACGGTCTGTCGTCTGCTACCAGCTATGTTGTACTGCTATCCCGTGCATGTGCACGGGTATCGCTAGTATATATATATGGGTAGTCGATCCAGTCGAAAAAAAAACATTTTTCAAAAAAAAAATTTTTGAAATTTGTTCTACCCTTATTATCAGTATTTCCGTCGATATGTTTGTCTGTCTGTCTGTTGGGTATTGATCTAGTCGAAAAAAAAAATTTGAGATTTGTTCTACCCTTATTATCAGTATTTAAAATGGCGATTTCAGTTAATACAATGGCGATTTCGATGAAACTTGGTTGGTAGGTTCATACCATGACCTAGTTGTGTGCAAATGAGAACCGTTGCTATGGACACCACCGTTGCCTAGCAACGGGACTTTGAAATTTTTGAAAAAATCATAAATTTATTTTTTAGAAAATCAAAAATCGGGCCACGAGCGACTGTGGGCAGTACATTCAGCCATATTGTCAAAAATTTCCAGCCGGATCCTATAAAACTGTCGGAGAAGATAGACTGAATGAACCCTGGTCGAAAACAATAAAAAACGAATTCGTTATATCTCAGAGACTATGAGTCAGATATACATGAAACTGGTATGGTAGGTTCATGGTATGTCCTAGTTATTTGTGAGAAAGAACCGTTGCTATGGTCCCCTCCGTTGCCTAGCAACGGCCGAAAAACCTCTAAATGTGGGGGTATTTTAACGAAAAAACAATCTGCAGCATTAACCCTTGAAGCGTAATCATGAATTTTCTTGTGCTTAATCCTCAGGTCATTCCCCATCGAACGGGCCCATCGCGTCAGGTTCTATTGGGTAGGCGACTACCCATGTCCGCCTACCGGCTTGTATATACAGGGTGTCCCAAAAAATATTCAACTTTTCATCTGCAAAGAGGATGGTCATAACATATATTTTAAAAAAGATATATGGCTGGATAGAAAGCTGAAAGGTTGAAGTTTATTGTACCAATGTCAAAATTGCCACCAAAATTTAAATTTTGGTTAAGAATCGTCGTTTTCTTTTAGACCACATGTTCGACGTAGCTCCACGTTGTCCGATCACTGCCTGCAAACGCGTTGTCATGTTCTCCATCACTTTGGGAAACTTTCCTGAGGAATGTTCTTGATTTCTCGGTGGATGTTTTCCTTCAGCTGATCAAGAGTCTGAGGCCTAGGGTTTCCATAGATCCTGTCCTTGAGATGCCCCACAAGAAGAAGTCTGGAAGTAAGGTCAGGGGAATACGATGGCCACTCAACGTCTTCGTAGAGGGAGATAAAGCGGCCTCAAAATGTTGGTTGAGAAAACGCCTTGTTTCCCTGGCTGTATGGGGCGGTGCCCCATCCTGCTGGAACCACTGGGTTCTCATCTGGATCAGGTTGTTTCTCCTACGGGCCTGAGTACGTAGCTCAGGCAGATAGAATTCCTGAATCATTTCGCGATAGTTCCTCTGGTTTACCGTGCAAGTGCGTCCCTGTCATCTTCAAAGAAGAATGGACTAATATTCCCATACCAACCAACCGCCACCACATGGTGACTTCGAGAACAGATCGAGGCATCAGTTCAGTTGATGCATTACCAGGGTTTTCAGTTCCCCAGTACCGAAAGTTTGGCTTGTTTACCTCCCCGGACAAGTAAA
Source organism: Eptatretus atami (assembly GCA_035128595.1). Taxonomy (NCBI): domain Eukaryota; kingdom Metazoa; phylum Chordata; class Myxini; order Myxiniformes; family Myxinidae; genus Eptatretus; species Eptatretus atami. Next base: position 111,082,437 of record CM068960.1, read on the forward strand.
CATGGCATTCGTCCGTCATGTGAAGTTTTTTGAGGAAGTCTGCATCTTCCTCCAACTTTCCTGAGAACCAATTTGCAAAGTCTAGTCGTTTGCGTTTCTGTTGATCAGTAAGCACCGTTTCCGTTTGAATTTTGTATGGAAAGGCATGAATGTCTTGGCGAAGGATCCTCTGAACGGTGCTCTTATGAATGTTTGTCTCAGCAGAAAGTCGTCAAATCGATTTTTTTGGACTCTGAACGACTGCCTGTCTCACCATTTCCACATTTTCTTCACTACGACCTGTCCTCTTCCGACCACTGTGACCCTTGTGAAGGTCACAGATGGTTCCCACATTGGTAAACTTTGCGATGGTGCACTTTATTGTCCGAAAGTTTGGTGCATGGCGCAAGTGGATACCGGAATGTCTCGAGTAAAGACGTTGCACCTGTATGACACTTTTCGTCTGGTGCCAAAGTTCAACAATTTTCGTCCGTTGTTGTACTGTCAGTCTTGGCATTTTTCTGGCGCTTGCTTGTTATCAAAATAAACTTCAGTGTCTCTGCAACAAGAAATGAAGCATTAGTGCAAAATTACTGCTTTTTTAGGATCAAACGAAGCATTTTAAAAGTTGTATATTTTTTTGGGAGACCATATATACATATATATATATATATGTCAGTGATGTGTTTGTGACTAATTTTCATTTGATGTCTGGTAGGATGTGATTATATTCATTAACAAAGACCGCTGGGGTCACGCACCAAAGGCAGCACAAACTCGGTAAATAGATCGCGCTGAGCTTAGAAAAGGTATTAGGGTTTGTTATTGATCAAGATCAAATCACCAACCTTCCATATTCGGAGCGGAATCGCCAAGATTAATGACCCGCGAAAGACTGTCTGATCACCGATTTTCGCTACTGATTGTAAACATTTTGGTCACCAAGTGTAACCATTACACCACCAAGTCTGGTCAACGAGTTTGAATTAAATCAATTAAACTGTCATTTTTATTTTTTCCATGTCATTTATTTTCGAGTACACATGCCCAAAAAATCATCAAGCTCGTATAAACAACCACCTAATGACTGTGTAAACCTTTTGAGTATTAATGGCTTACCTGTAACCAAGGTCTATGATGATGACATCATAACATGACATTTGACTTGAGGCTTGACTTGAGACTTGGCTCAGGGGACTTGTTGACATCTCTGCCGTAGGTGTACGCCTTGTTTAAGGACTACTCATAATGGAACAGCGGGGGAGAATTCCCTTGTTGCAACACAGTGCCTAACCAATGGAAACTGACAACTAGACTAGACAGTTTGTAAAGGGTTAATAATTTAGCAAAAGGCACGTATGTACAAGTCAAGCGGTGTCACAAATAGAAAACCCTATCGAACGAAGTACATGAGCTCCTTATTCAGTCAACTTGTCACAAATACATCGTCACCACTCTCATTCTGGGAAAAGAAGATAGGCAAGAAGATAGACCGAGAGATGGTGATGGGGGTGTAGGGTCGACCGTGATTTCACCCGTACGTAAACCAGCTGGTTCACGTGTGCCCGAACAGAGTGTGTGATGTGGGTGTTTGGAGAGATGTGTAGGGTGATTGTGCGGGTGTAAGATGGGAGTGTGAAGTATGAAAGTCAGGCCTGCAAAGGACAGTTGATGCTTTGTTGATAGCTCTTTGTCCAAAGGGAACGAGGTAGAGATAGTAAAGAAGGAAGAAAGTCTGGATGGGTCAGCGTGTCTGGCGACCGCACCCAGGAGCTCTCACTAAATTGGCCCTTCTGCCTCGAACTGGTTCTTGTTCCCTCTGGCTTTCGCTCTGGCTCCGGCTTTCGCTCTGGCTCCAGCTTTCTCTCTGGGCTCCAGCTTTCTCTCCGGGCTCCAGCTTTCTCGTTCTCCCACCTCCCAGACATGGCGTACTGTTCTGAACTTGAACTCTGACTTTTATAGCGGAAAATGTGTTCTTCACCAGGCCCGCTAGTCCCCTGATCTGATTGCTTTCCTATTGGTTGGCCGTGTGATCCTGTGAAGCCCATTGATCGCCTCGAAGCCTGGCAGTGTGGCGGGGGCTGAGGTCCAGTGTGTGCCGAGATTTGGGTAGCGCTGTGGGGGATGGGGTGCAGCAGCACGTGCTGAGTCCTGCACTGTTCTTTCTTACCCTAATGATGCCATTCTGCCACGGCAAATGCAGGCTTTTCCCATGTGGAGTTGTTGAATTTGTCCTGTGTGTGAGTGAGTGAGAGACAGAGACAAAAAAAGAACACTAATTTGAAAACTAAAGTACTAACTACAATGGGGTTGATGCTACGACAAACACAACACATGTTCCCTTCCCATACTGAAAACACTGGATTCCCAAGTTAGCTACACAATATACTACAAAATAACTATATCAGGGTTTTTTTGTTTTTTAATGTGTTTTGGTATGCGAAGCCTGTCATTGGCTTAATGGTTAGGGTGGTGGGCTTGGGATCCTAGGGTCCCAAGTTCAAATCCTGCTCTGCCGTTGAATTAATACCAGGTGGGATTGACTCAGCCTGTCATCCTTCCGAGGTCGGCAAAATGAGTACAATGTCCTGGTGTGTGCCCCGGCTTAGAATAGGTACACCGTATCCCTGCGTGTCGCAAGAGGTGATCAAAGGGTTGGTGTCAGGAAGGGCATCCAGCCATAAAAAAAACATTGCCTCAAAAAGGGAACCATTATAGAAGATCGTCATGGACCTGCAAGGCTAACCCCTGCTCTAGCAGGGAAAAATGTGTGTGTGTGTGTGTGTGTGTGTGTGTGTGGTGTGTGGTTATGTGCTACCCCGGGAGTCTCCAAAATCCGTCAATATGATGGATGCTCGACTCAACTTCTTGTTTTAGCTTTCAGTGTCCATTGGTCTGAACATTGGAAAAGAAAGAGCTCTGTGGTTCTCTAGACTGTCGGTTAAAATTAGAAGAAGACTGCAACCACCGCAAAAAATGGACCTGTTTCCAATCTTTCACTCTTGACACCTAAACATGTTAGGCCAAAGTGGGGGTAGACCTGCTCTCAACTACATCAATATGTTCAAGAAGGATACAGGCCTGGAGAGGAACTGCACACAGCAATGCTTGATCAAGAGGATTGGAAGCTGAGGATCAATGTCATCTGAGGGCTGACTTAAGAAGAAGAATATGCAATATAAACTATGACAGCGTTTTACAAAGTATTGCTCATTTTCCTCTTTCACTCTTCAGTCCCTCCAGCTCACACGTGTGATGTTCCAGGAACCCTCTCCTGGTTAGTCCTGAAATCCAGGATTTCCAAACAGCTCAACTCTTTTCTCATGTTTATGGAACCTCCTTCCAGAGACTGTTCATTCGCACTCTTTCCTCCAGTACACCATTGCAAATGATGCACCACCATCACATGGCATCCCTCATGCATACCTGTATCTTTTCTACCCCGATCAATCCTGTCCAACCCAACCCTCTTAGTGTAGCAGCGTAGCAAACCTGTTGTGCATTTTGTGATACAAGCACCAAATTTGGCACAAATGTACATTAATATGTTGCGAACATTTTCAGATATTGGGACACTTGAAATTCTCTCTATGTCCGCCATATTGGATTTCAAAATGGCCGCCACTTGAAATCTACATTTGCTATTATCTCTGGACGTAATGCAGCTATTGACTTGATTCTGGTATCTAAATGTATGTTTTGGGGGCAAGGAATCCAATGGTACCATTTTCAACTTAATATTATCTATCACAGTCTGTTATATAATTTATTTGGAAATTATCTAGGCAAATATTGGATTCAACACAATACTTTGAAAAGAATGTCTTAGTTCTGTAAATGTCTTAGGTATAATACTGACATGCTACATGGTCTAGTATTTGAGGCTAGGTGTATGGTATCTGAGGCTAGGTATATACCGGTACTGAAGATACGTGTACATAAACAGTGTCATGTTAACAAGTTCCGCATTGCCACAAGTACATGTATGTTGTTGACTCATCTCATGTGCAGTCCCCTTCACACACACAGAGGGCTGTGCACTGAAGGGCAGCCTTTTGCACTTGCAGCGCCTCACACACCCTTTCTTGCCTTGCAAGAAACCAGCTCAATGCAGCTGTGAGCTGCCTCAGTTAGCCTGGTCCAGTAAGGTGTGTACTGTCCTTCTCCAGTCCTTGACCAACCCCAGTTGGTTGGTGGAGGGAGCTCTGGTGCTGGCAGCAGTATCTGACCCCACACATGTCACCCTTGATACACTGCCCTCTTGACATGTTCCTCCAGAGCTGCCTTCGTTGGAGGATGAGCTGCACATTGTTCTTCCTTGCGAAGAGTTTCCTCCTGGCCTTGTCAATGTCTGTGCATTTGCTGGTTCGATCATACAACAGGATCACGAACCTCTCGATGATGCGCATTGCATCGTCTGGTATGTCACGAGGTGGAGAGGACAGCAGCAGCAGCGCCTCAGTGAGTTCTGGCAGTACCGTCCAGACTGCCCACGCAGTCTTCTTGCCATGTCTATGAAAACTAGACACAGTGTCGCATCCAGTTAGAGCGTGGAACATTGGCAGTGCACGAGCCTTCTCTCGTCCCAATCCAGCTGCTATTTCGTGTGCTGCTAGGTATCGGAAACTCTGCGTGCTCGCGAATGCAGCCACAGTTTGTCTTCTGGTTGCAACTCCTGTGCCAGGGACACTGCCAGACCACAACATCGGTGTCTACAGTCCGGATGAGTATTGCATGGTGTCCATGCTGGACTGCGTGAGATGCATGCAGCAACATCCGACTGTCAGCTTCTTCATGGTTACATGGGCGAGTGAGCTCAGATATGGCAGTAGTGGCTTGCTGAACACTTCTCTCCATCAGTAATGACGAGTTGCTTGTCCTCCTGGTCAAACCATTCCATGAGAGCTGCTGAGAGGAACCTGAACAGCTCGGTCTTGTTGCTGTCCACTCGTAGGAAGTTCTGCCAGTTTCCTGGTATGGCTGCGGCAGCCACCACACGTCTCCGCACACCTTGTCCCCGCTTTGCACGTGTACTACCTTTCAGTGAATCAGCAAGGTAAGTATCCCAGACCAGATCCAGGCGTGACACTGTTTGCAGCTTCGTGGACATATATGGATGAAGATCTGTTGCATACTCTTCAAAGGTCTTTGATGCAGCCGGCTTCAGCATCTGGACGATGGCTGCTCCATCAAGCACAATACAGGTCGTGACAGGAGTCTCTGTCTTTGCGTGGAGACTTCTTCCAAGCATGTGAGGAGATCACTCTTGGTACCAGTGCAGAGGCTTCCACCATCAGACAATGCAGGAGGACATGCCTGATTCTCGTGACAAAAGAACTCCTCAAGGTTCCATCCCTCGTCTGGCAGCCAATGTACAGGCGTGCGAAGAGTTCACGGTCATTCTCGATGGAGGTGAGCTGTTGCTGACCTATGCTCTGGCTTCTTGGAGTGGAAGTGCTGAACACCTTCAGCTTGTTACGAGGAATGGGTGCGTCCACTGCCTTTGTTCTGTCCAACAAGCACTCTCTGGTGAAAGCCTCGAACTGCTCTTGGCCAATCCTCTTGGCATTCATCACGGTCTCCACAGCAGCAGGATCTGCGATCTCCTTTGTGTCCAGTTTGACTACATCCTGATCTCCTCCTCGAATGGGTTGCCCATCTCCTCTATGACACCGACGAGAGAGCGAACATCTTTCACAAATGAGGCCTGTACACTTGGCGTCTGATCATGATGACTGTGTGTCTGCTGTTTGCCGTCTCCAGTGTTGGTTCCCATCCTGGAATTCTTCGATCACCCTGGCAACTTCTGGTCCCGCAACCATCCAGCGACGTAGGGCACTAGGGTTGTCAGTGAGCCCAACTGCTCCACGCTCCTTTGATGGCAGGCATTATTCTGCTCATGTGCCTGGTCAATCGGGATTGAAGAGAACACCCTCTGTGTTTCTGAACGGTGAAGTGGCTTTCCCTGAATTTCCTGGCTACATCTGGGTGTTTGATGGTGAGTTCGGCCATGTCCTTCAGGTGCACTGGTATCCACCTAGCATAGTGGTGTGATCCAGTGCATGGAACCAGGTGACCAGCTCTGTCAGAGCATCGAGGTACATCATTAACGATCCCTGCCTGAGAGAACGCACATACACTAGAACCAACAGTTCTAGTTCCAGCATGGTTGCCCAGTAGTGAAACTGGGGGATGTCTTCTCCTCTCTGGCAACAAAAACATACATTTAGATATCAGAATCAAGTCAATAGCTGCATTACGTCCAGAGATAATAGCAAATGTAGATTTCAAGTGGCGGCCATTTTGAAATCCAATATGGCGGACATAAAGAGAGAATTTCAAGTGGCCCAATATCTGAAAATGTTCGCAACATATAATGTACATTGTTGCCAAATTTGGTGCTTGTATCACAAAATGCACAATTCTTTTGAATATTTGGGCTAAGCCGCCCCACTATCTTGCAGGTTAGTGTTCAGTCTCCTCCTCTCTCTCCTCTCTCCTGTTTGTTTATTTCCTTGTTTGTTGTGTTCAACTTTAACCTTGCTGTTAGTTATTGCTTCTTTACACCCCTCCAACATCAACTCCCAACATTGTTTCATGAGCCCGGTCTTGCCAAGAGAACAAAAGTGTTGTATCTGCAACGTGACATGATACAGGCTCAGCAATTATTGGGGATGCCTCTTCGCAGTGGTTGTACCCCCAAATGCAAGTCGGGGGCCAAATCTAACCCCATTTTTCCTTTCTGCCCGGATTTATCAGGCCAGTGTGTTCATGGTCAGAGTGCCGATCAGTCCCTATGGGCCAGCCCTTTCCCTCTTCTCACTCACTCTCTAACTCTTTTGTGGCCCTGACTTTGTGAAGGCGGCGGAGGTACACCATCCTGGATATGGGGGATCTCTGGGTCGCTCATGGGAGATCAAACAGCCGTCTCCGTTCGAGAGAACTGTCTGGAGCTATACAACAACAACAACAGGCCATGCCAAATGTGATTTGGACATCCTAATCCCCATATTTCTCTTGGGCAAGCCACATTTCAAAGTTGGCCTCCAAAGCCAGATGCCAACTGGACATCCTCCATCGTGAAAAGTCCTTCCTTGGCACACCTGAGCTCCTGACCACCTACAAAGCTTTTGTCCGCAGCCTGATGGAGTACTGCTCTCCCCTCTGGGCTGGCTCTCCAGCCTCACACTTTTCGCAGCTTGACGTTGTGGAAACCAAGCCTTTCAAGATCATTGGAATCTCTCGCAATGAAGCTGAGTTCATGGGCTGATCATTTCACCATTGCTGACAGGTTAGTGGTCTCTCTGTCTTCTGCCTCATTTCTGATCTTGTACCCTCTGCCCTTTCCGTGCTCTGTCCCCTCCCTCCAAGTATCTGCAGGATGCACGTGGTCCACCAGGTACCAGTAACCCTCTCCTCGTGAAACTGCCTAAATCCAGAACGAATACTCACCTCCACGCATTTATTCCTTGCTTTTCCTGCCTCTGGAACCTCCTTCCACACACACTTCAATCTCATTATTCTCTCCCACTCTTTTGGACAGCTGTTCACCACCATCTTAGGTCATCCCCCATCCAAAGCCATGATCTTTTCTACACCCATTAAACCACCCTCACCCCTCCCAAAATTTTGCTTGTGTCCATCTTGTCCACCCCTTGCGTTCTCCCCAAACCCTCATCGTTACCTGCATCCCTTTTTTGTTTTTCTCCGTCTCCCTCCCCCCTCTGGCCTGCTGTTGGCGTTTCCCCTTTCTCCTGCTGTTCCCGTTATATTGTGTCCTGATCTGTTCTGTGTCCTTGCTCTTCCACGAGCCTAGACCATGTATCGTAATAATAATAATAATAATAATAATGAGTGTGTGTGATGAATTTGATGGAAAAGTGAAGAAAATGGTTTATTGTTCTTGGAGAATTTTTGTCACTTGGAATAAGCAGATTGTGGACTATTTGCCGATTGAACGCAGATCCCAATACCAAGTATGATGCTCCAGATCTCTGTACCGCTGTACGCTACAAATCCAGAGACTGGTGAGCGAGCATTAAATCTGATGGGCAGGCACGCACGCACGCACGCACACACGCACACACACACACACACACACAAACAACTCGTTTTTTTCATTTCTGTTCCTCACAATTCTATCACATACATATACACACATGCACACACATCCAGTGAGCAATCCATACCTGTTTCATTCCAGATGGATTGAAATCTCATGATTGGAGATGTTAAGTTGGAGATCGAGTAAAAGATGGGTTATAATGACCTGTGGACAAAGATGGTGTGGTTATGCACTGGTACCAAAAAAAAATTCCATTTGGTTTGACTCCTTTAACCATAATACCGTGGTGCTTGAGGTCTTCTCAAATCTAGTTTGCGCCATGTCCTCGCGCCAGTCTGACGGGGTCACCCACAGCCTCAAAGGAGACTCTAAATGCTTCCCAATCCCAGCAGTAATGGTGGGCTATTAAAGCGGCACTCTCACGGAGTCTACACGAGTTTTGAAAGCAGTTTGGTAAATGCAGGAAATTGCATTGGGTCATCAAATACACACAGATCTAAAATTGCTTATTGCATACCCTGTATCTTTGGATTATATGATCACATACATTCATTACTGATGTATCCCATATGAGTAACTCTCACAGTATAACCACTTGTCTGTCTCGATGGAAAGCAGCTGAGAACACAGGAGGCTTGTTGTTTGAAGGAAAGCCCATGGCATTCTGGGTAAGGCACCTGAACTCCTTTCATGTTTCTTTAAGCTTCTGCAGCAGCACAAGTGATGTTACCGACAGGGATTTTATGCAGTATCTTCTATGGTAATGGAAGCTATAAGGTGGTGTACAGAAATGGGAAGCATGTTTTTTTCCTGTGCTGGTAAACTCCTGGGAGTAGCAAGTAGTTCATCCCAATTGCAGCACTTCAACACCTATTTCTGCTGTCTTTTCATCTTAAGAAATTACCCGTAGGAAAGGGGTCTCTTTTAGCTGTTACACCACCAGCGTGTTGGAATTGCTGTTAATTATAGAGCTGTTTGACAACTTGCCAGGCTTTTTATCACTGCTCGTCGTGCAGGGAGCGCCGTTTGGGAAAACTGCCATCAACGATACAACCAACCCCCCCCCCCCCCATTTTGAGTAAGACACGGAGATGTTCTACTTATTTAAACCTCCATTGATGGTGGAGTAATCGCTTGGGAAACCGAGGTGACCTGGAATTTGAAGGCGTGTTGCTGCCGTTCATCTCCACGACAGGCCGCACGTGATGCTCGAGGTTGGTGGATCGAGGAGGTGGGAAGAGAGGGATCGGGGTGCTGGTTGGTGACACCTTCTCTACGTGATGGAACTGTTCGAATTAATCGGAAGAAGAGAACGTGGCTCATACCCCCAATTAAAGTAGTGGAGAGGGATGTAGGACCCTTTCCAAAAACGATAATGGTGGTGAGATGCGAAGCTTTCGATTTTCATGGCATCTGTATAGAAGAGTAGATTATACTTTTATTATTTTATATACAGTATTTTAATACAGACATTGAAGTTTACTGAGAACACCAGGCAGACCAATGAGCATGAATACCAAACGACCTTTTGTGTTTATTGGTCTTCCTGCTGTTCTTGGTAAACATAACAATATAATTGGTTGATTCACTTGTATGTCAGAGTAAAACGACCCAGGGTGAGCGGAGGAAGCAGTCTTTTTGGATGTCTTTCTTACCCCGTTATACATTATTCATAAAACCTTGATCATTTGACATTTCTGGTGAAATATGTTGGTCAAAAGGAGGATTGAGCATCACAGTTAAGATTTATGATCCTTTTCCATACCAGCATAAGCACTGATCGATCCTGGTATGTTTTAAATCAGATGGCTGACCGTTTTATCCTCATAGATCAAGTCTGATCATGAAAGGAATCAGCAGGTGAGATACAGCCTGACGGGGAAAGGTGTGGATGTGGAACCGCTCACCGTATTCGTAATCGAACCTTCAACAGGACGCATCAACGTGACGCACAGCCTGGACCGGGAGGAGGTGTCCGAGTACCAGGTGCGGCCGTGCTGGGAGTGCGAGGAGTATATTGATTTGAAGGTTCAGTTGCTATCCATCTCTGCTGCTTGTATGTATGAATGTATGTACATATACACTCTCTGCCATAAAAAAAACGAGCACTTGATTGTTGTTGATGCAATTCATTTGTGACATTGTGGGACACAGATTAGGTGCAAACCTCCAACAGAGATAAATGCTGAATAATTACATGTCCATTTCAGTGGAACCTTTGAATAAAATTTTTATTATTTTTATTTTTATTTTTGCATTCAATCAAGACTCATGGAAGAGTAAAAACATTGAATAAATCTGGATGCAACAGAAAAACGGGACAGCAGAAGGAGAGGCGGACACCAACAGCAGAGTTTAAGGACAAAATGGAGGAAGACTTGGACAAATAATGGGTGTAGGGAGGGATGAAGGGAAGAGGAGGACACATGGGGTGGACGAGATGGATACAGAAGCAAGCTTTCAGCAAGGAAAAACTGGAAATTTGGAAGGAGGTGGGCTTGAAGGGTTGGGGGAGGGGTAACGGGGGTACAAAAAGCTCACCAGTTTTGCTGATGTCATGGTCATAGCGTTCGCTCTAAGTCTGGGAGGTC
>CM068960.1:111093081-111133874 GCA_035128595.1 Eptatretus atami
GTCGTACCAAAGACTTTATTGAAAAAACGGTACTTGCTGCTTCTTTGCTTTGCTTTGCTTTTCATTCTTGAAGCTCAGCATTTAAAAGGATAGAGCAAGTCTGATCATGAAAGGAATCAGCAGGTGAGGTACAGCCTGACGGGGACCATAGGTTGGGAATAATATAGCGCAGGCTTTGATAAGCTTAATGGCCTCCTTCTGCATCAAAAGTTCCTTGTAAGGGAACATATTATTAGTCCCCAACCGGTTTCACTGGAGGGGACAATAGGTTTGCTTTCCGTCTGTCCATCTGTCCGTCCATCTGTGGTTCTTCAGACTTTTTATGCCTCTGCTGACAAAGTCGCCAGAGGCATGCTTTCGGATTGTACGTCTGTACGTACATACCTGCGTCTGTCCGTGCTAATTTTCTCTGTTTTCTCTGAAACCACTGATCCGATCGACACAAAATTTTCACCATAGGTGCAACTACTCATGCAGAACGTTCTAATGATAATGATGATGTCATCATTATCATTAGAACATTCTGCATGAGTAGTTGCAGGTCACGTGGTGTGGCAGCCATGTTGGAAAAAAGGAAAAACTTTGGACCTTTATATCTCTGAAACTGCTCCATGGAAAAAATTTAAACTTGGCATTTGTGAAGTACTCCCAATGGGAAACAAGGGTGATTTTTTTTTTAATGTCATCAGTGGCTTCATTATGATGTCATACTTGCATACGCCGACTGCTTTATCCGATCAGTATGAAAATGTGAGGGTCATCTCGGGCTAAATTATATGGAGGGAAAAAAATTGATGACGTCATCAGTCATGTGGTTCAGCAGCCATATATTTTTCACATAAAAACCTTCAAAAATTTTCTTCTCCAAAACGGCTGAACAGGTTGAGGCAAAACTTTCCAAGTATGATCGCCTATCCATGAGGAACAAAAGGTTCTCCACCTATGACGTCATTGATCACATGGTTTGGCAACTATGAGTTTTTGAAGAATAAACCTTAAAAATCTTCCTCTCTAAAACGACTTGACAGATCGAGGGGAAACTTCACCCACATGTTCCCCAAGCCTTGGCAATACACCGGTGTTCACGAATAATTAATAGGTCACATGGTCTGGCAGCCATATTGGATCGAACAAAAATCTTTAAAATGTTATTTCTCTTGAACCGCTTCATCAATCGAAGTGAAAATTCACAATTATGATCTCGTTGTCATGGGGAATATACTGTATGTTTTAAATTTCAACCTGATTGGACACAGGATCTGGCAGCCAGAATTCATTTTTAGCCGCGTTGCGTAGCGAACGCTGGCTCTAAGAGAGCTCCGCGTTGTTCTTATTCTTGTTCTTCTTGTTCTTCTTCTGGTGAAGACAAAACCTTTCTGGGGGTGAGAATAGGGAGCGAAGCAGGCAGGGAGGCTACATGGAGGTACTTGATGCCCTGAGGCATCTGATGCCCTAAACGCACTTTATGCCCTAAAGGCACCTGATGCCCTGGAGGCACCCGATGCCCTGGGGCACTTGATGCCCTGGAGGCACCGGATGTCCTGAGGGCACCTGATGCCCTGGAGGCACTCGATGCCCTGGAAGCTAGCATAGCAAGGAGATTGACTGGTGGAATGACGCGGCTTTTGGACACATTTTTTCCTTGTTTGAATCTGGGTTCAGGGATTTAAATCAAACTTGGTACAAGTATGCATAATGATGTTAATAATGTGGGTGGAGGCATATCTGGAGACGTCGCGATGTCGAAGAGTGCCGTTCTAGTTTCCCATATCCTTTGACATATTCAACTGAAACTTGGTACGTCTTTATTATGATAAGTTACAGAACATGTTCGAGTTTCAGGGCATTTCATCAATTTTTCAGAGTTATGCCCTTTTTAAACTTAGAAAATATCACATATTATACATGGGTCAGTGTTCACCTGCCCTAACCCATTGGCTGGACAGCTGGCCTGACTCCACCCCAATAAAATCATGCACCGCCATTGCATGAAGCAGCACAGATCAGAAGGCCTCAGGCCTGGATGTTATTCCATGGCCCAGTGAAATTGAAATGATCCCAGGTCTATAATCACGATGTATTATGCATGCACATAGGCCATAAGCATGTTTTTGCTTCACGTATGTACATCGGGTTATTATTAATATGAAATGGGCAAAGCCTATAAATAAACGAAACAGGGTGGGTTAGAAAGGTTTTTCTTCTTTTTCTTTCCGCTATTAGCTCGAGCGTGCATGAAAGCAAACTCATTTTTATCACCAATTTGTTATCCTCATTGTCTTTGTTGGTTTCTAATCTACAAAATATATCAGTAAATAAAAATTGCTTTTCCGTTTATTTTGCCGAATAGACCCAAACATGTTGGGTTATAGGGTTTCTTCTTCTTCATTTTGGTTCCGTTATCGGCTTGAGCATGCGTTAAACGCAAACAGATTTTTATCTCCCAAACATTCATTGGAACCGGAAAGGACTTGTATTGCAAAGCAATTCTCGCTCTTGTTATTTTTGTTATGGCTTTGGATGGGGGATGATCTGAGATGGTGGTGAACAGCTGTCTTGAACATCTGAATGGAAGAATGAGATTAAAGAGAATGTGGAAGTTGCTTCCAAAGATGGGAAAAGAGAGGAACGAATGATTGGAGGTGAGCAGTGATTCTGGATTTTTTGAGGGGGTGGGGGGTTGGTGAAAGAGCATAGGAAAGGCACAGAAAGAGCACCCTTGGCTCTTTCCATACAAGGCACGGAGAGAGCATAGGGTGCAACACCAGAAAGGAGGCACGATTTGACAGTCGACTCAGCTTTGTCCTTGTATGTGGATAGAAGTTCAGGTGTGCCAAGGAAGGACTTTGTATGACATGGGATGTCCAGTTGATGACTGACTTTGGAGGCTGACTTTGAAACGTAGTTTGCCTAAGTAAGATCATGGTTAATGGTGAGACCCAGGAGTTTGAATGACTGAGATTCCTCAAGAGGATTGTTAAGAAAGTAGATGGGAGGGTTTGCCATATGGTGCTTTCAGAGAGAAAGAAGGTGTGAGAGTGTGGATTTGTCAGGATTGAAAGACCTATTCCAAATGTTTGACCAACTTGTGATTTTGTCAAGGTTTGAAGGGAGGGAAGAAGCTGCAGCTTGTCTATTGTGAAAGATGAGGGATATCACATCAGAGGGCAGAGTCATCAGTAAATAAATGAAGGGGATTTTCCAGAGTCAGAGGGATCGTTGATGAAGATTAGAAATAGGATTGGGCCCAGAACACTCCCTTGGGGGGACTCCAGCCCAACAGGGAGGGGAGATGAAATAATTGCATTGAGAGCCACACGTTGAAGATGAGAGTAAAGGAAGTTCTGTAATCTATGTGTGGAGTTGGCCATGGATGCCATAGGCAGAATTTGGAGAGCAAGGCAGGATGCCAGACTATCGAAAGCTCAAGATATTTCTATAGAGAGATGGCCCTGATCTAATTTCTGGCATTGAGGGCCTTATTCCATTGTTGGGAGAGTATGAGCAGCATGTTCAAGGTAGAGTGACTTGGTTGAATCCAAATTGGTGATCTGAGATGAGGCCATTGGAGAAAAGGAAGGATTTCATATCAACTGCGATGATAAATTCCAGGACCTTGCTGATGACTGGAAGTAAACTAATAGGTCTGTCCAAGGCAATCAGTTTTTGCACCTTTCCACCCTGAGGGTGGGCGGAGGTTATGTTTTCACCCCTGCCCGTCTGTCTGTTTGTTTGTCTGCGAACAGGATATCTCAAAACGTTGTGGATGAGTAAGGACAAAACTTGGTGGATAAGTTGGGTAGGTGACAAAAACAAGGTGATTACATTTTGGTTCAGGTCCAGATCCAGATCCGGCCTATCAGTGGGATACAAAACGTAAACTGATCAGCCTGGCAGAGGTATACGCTCAACCGAGTGCCGTTCTAGTTTATATTATGCAGTGATGTTGGCTGATTTACAAACAGATGGAAGATGACTTCGGCCCAAGGACAAATGATAGGGTGAAAAGAGCAGACATAAGGATGTGCAAGTGCAGCAGAGCAGGTTTTTAGGATGCGTGCGCTGATGCCGTCCTGTCCAGTTGCAGAATCGGAGTCAAGAGTTGACAGAAACTTCTCCACCTTCTCAGGTTCAACAGAGGCAGAGTCTGGGGCAGTTTCGTGTGACTGGGTCGGGTGTGTACAGAGAGCGAGGGGTTGGGGACACAAGATTTGGAAGCAAACAAAGAATTGAGGCATTTGGCCTTCTCACGAGCGGAGTCGGTTGTGGTGCCATTTGAAAAGATGGAAGGGAATAGAGGGTGAGCATACTCTGGAGACAGATTTATCAAGGTGCCACCAGCTTTTAGAGAAGGGAGAAAAATTTGATAGTTGAATCTTGAGGTTGGCCAGGTGTTGTTTTCTGGCTCTCCAAAGAGTGGGCACACACTTGTTGCAGGGTTCCTGGAAAGAGCTGAGATTGCCTTCAGTCAGGATTGCTTTCCAGGAAGAGAAGGCATGTTGTTTCAAGGCAATTGCCTCATCTCAGTACTTAATGTACTGTGGGCAGGAGGAAGGATAGGATAACTGAAGTTGAGATGGGGATGGATCTGTGCACAAGAGAGAGAAGGTTTGTGTGGAACCTAATCACGTCATGCTGAGTTGTGGCGAATGTTTTCACATAGTTATACAAAATGGAAGTAACGATCTCATTACCAGATTTGTCTACCCCAGGCAGCAATCACTGCATTGCACCGTCATTGCAATGACCATATGAGTATTCAAATCTGAGCTTGACCCTGTGTAGGGGCATCATCATGCATAAAAATGATTTCTGGACCATGTTGTTGAAGGTGAGACAACACGTGCTGCTGTAACATATCGTAAATGTATCAACCTGCCATCAGATTGCCATGGATACAGGTGAAGTTGGTATGAAATGTTTCAGAAATACCACCCCTACATCATGACACTATCATGTCTAAAATTTCCGGCTTCCTGGACACAGACTGGGGCATATCGTTCATTGTGTCTTATGTTGGCACATGCATGGACATCATGCCTTTCAAAGAGAAATCTGAATTTGACACTGAACATAACACATGCCCATTGCCTTCATGTCCATCGGATGTGCTGATTTCACCACTATCTTGGAACGGTCTCCGTGTCCTGATTCTTTGAAGAAAGAATGCTCCAGGCAGCTTACCAACACATTTTTTTTTTAAACTTCCGTTTTTCACCAGATTTGCTTTGACTCCCTGTAGAGCACCTCGTGAAACCTCCAAAAACTACACATATCTGGCAGACGCTATGGATAAGTAGTCCCTCTGGGGGACAGGGCATGAGGTCTAGCAGTGAATGCATTAAATCATATATCGCAATGAAGCTGGATCATTTTGACACGTTCCTAAATTTTTTGTTCACTCAATACAATTCTCCAAACAGTAGAAAAAGACAAATTTAGTGCTTTGGAAATTTCACATTTTCTTGTGTTCGATGGAGAAGGAGGGAACATAGCCTTGCTTGCTTTAAGTAAATAGGTATATCGGCTTAGTTATAAGACTCGTCGTTTCTTTAAATTATCAGATTTCACTCCAGATTTCCACACTTTTAGTCCAGACGATATCCGATCATCAAAGCCGAAATAATATTTCGATGATATATTTTAATTAGTCTGTGAGAGTAGATCGTGGAAAATCGTATCATATTATGCATAAAATTGCTCCAAGCTCCTAATTTGAAAACTATAGCACTTACAAAAGTGATGTATACAGCGATTCGTAGCTATGATGAAGAGGTATTCAATAATATGAGTGAGGAAAGTGGAAAAAACAACTTTATTGTTGCGGCCTGTTCCAAGTTGAGGCATGGTTGAGCAGGCCAAAAAAACATGGTGGTTTCAGACCCCAGAGAAGTTACCCAGGAGACGCCTTAAGACCCCAAAGAGCGAGGTGGCTGAGGATCGCCTGATGAAGGATATAATTAAATAATGCCATTAATTATCTTCAAAAGGTGGTGTTTTAATGAACCCAAACACGCAATTTTCACTCGTTACTTCCTTGGAGTATGTTTTTTTTTTTGTGTCCACTGTCGAGGCTCATATGAAAGCTAACACATGAACGCACAACAAGGGGAGCAGGAGACAAGAAGGGGGGGGGGAGGGAGGACAAAAAAAACAGTGTGGACCTGAGACATGAGATCTGTAGAAGGAGAGGGAAGGGGCGGGGTACACAGGGTAAACAAGATAGATATGATGGGGATTTCAGGAAGGAAAGCAGGGAATTTGAAGGAGTTGGGTTTTTGGGTGGATTAGTGGGGGTAGAAAATGTCATGGTTTTGGATGAGGGAAGATAAGAGATGGTGGTGTACAGCTGTTTTGAAGACCTGGAGAAAAGAGTGGGATTGAAGAGAGTGTGGGAGTTTGTTCCAAAGTGTGGAAAAAAAGAGAATGAAAGTGTGAAGGTGAGCAATGATTCTAGATTTTGGTAGTTTTACGAGAAGGGGGTTGCTGGTGGACCTTGAGCCCCTGCGGAAATATGGGCGTGGGGGGGGGGAGGCGGGCATATCTCAGACAGAGCAGGATGGGCGAGGCCAGAGAGGAGACTGCAGAAGATAGACAGACCACCGACCTGCCTGCAGTGAGAGAGTGAGAGACCCAAAGACACGGCCTCATCATGGGAGATACCAATGATCCTTAATGTGTTGGTTTTTCACAGCGTGAAGCCTAGAAAGGTGAGAGGTGGGAGCACCAGCTCAGAGGGGAGAGCAATACTCCAACAGGCTGGACAAAAGGTTTGTATGTGGTCAGGAGCTCAGGTGTGTCAAGGAAGGACTTTGCACAATGGAGGATGTCCGTCGGTGACTGGCTTTGGAGGCAAGTATGCATGCAAAGTTTCAGGCTGCAAGTTTTATGGTTTTGGAGTTATGGAGGAGACACACCACACACACAACACACACACACACACACACCACATTGCCATTTATTAGTACAGAAGATGTACCTAGCTCGTCATGTCTTTTCCTCCATTGGTCCAGCATAGTCTGTACATAGTGTTAGCCGCAAAGTTTTACCACACCGATTGGCTCTTGTTAGCCAGTGTGTACATGGCAGCTCCACTCGGCTAAACCAGATACAGTAAGTTCCACGCAAGTACGCATCTAGGGCACGAGTCCCCCCCACCCCCCCCCCCATTTTGTGCAAATATCCACAACAAGGTGCCACATTAAGTAGTGAAACCCTGCCAGAATTGGCAGTACCAATCTGTGTTCGTGGTTGCTAACAATGACGTGGAGTTTTCCATGTTCGATGGCTTCAGGAAAGGGCATTTGAGAGAGGCCGAGTGCTTCCCTCATGGCGAACTTGAACCCGGATCCGTAACAACATATATATTATATATATATTATATATATATATATATTAAATTAATTATGTATATATATGTTACAGTTATGGGGGTAATATGGGGGTCAGGGAGCGAGAAGCCAGGAGGTTGGTGGCCTTGTTGGTTCCGTTTGTAGCGAGGAAGGAATGCACAAGTGCAAAGCGAGGGTTGGACGAGTCGTCGAGGGAGGAACGTGGCTACACGGAGGATCTCGCATTGCTCTCCTCTCGGCACGACGAAGGCTGCGCGATTCTCGTGCTCTTGCTGTGTGCGTTTATGAGGGAAGAAGAGTGTGCCTCGTGGCCTGATCATGGGGACTCAGAAATTGTCTCGTCATGTGAGCCATCGTTGTTAACAGACCGGGTGCAGGAGAGGAATGGTCGGCATATTCGCTCTTGAGAATAAGCAGGTCATGAACAATAAGAATTTTGGGAATTATGAGGCTTGACCTCGAGTGCCGTCTCTGAATTGCATCCTGTACGTCTTCCCACTCGGATAGCGACTGGGCACCATTTTGAGTGCATTTTCCCACACAGTGACGAAGCAGTTTGGTGACCTTCAAGCTTGAGAAGCCCATCCCTGGGCACACAGGTTAATGCTGGGATAAAGGAGGGATTTTTATTTTATTATTCTGTTCCCTTGTCTGTATTTACGTCTGTGTGGAGGCGCCTCAATTAGATTAAATTTAGTTTACCTCCCATTTTTCTTTCATTATCATAATTTGAATTATTGTCATTGTACATATTTGATTATTGTTATTAAATTATTATTTGTTCTATTTCATTTGCTTATGTCCGTGTATCTTTTGTGGGTCGAGTACAACCCGTGTGCCTCCGTCCTTTACCGCCATTTTTTTCCTGCGCGCGCATTAATCTCAGAGAGTCTCGGCTGTAAGCCTCCAAGGGAGAGCTGTTTTGGCCATCCTTCCAGGTGGGGGCTGAACCCCCCTGGACACAACAATACATTGATATAATAATTACTTATATATATATATATATATATATATATATATATATATATATATATGTCATGTCTTTTCCTCCATTGGTCCAGCATAGTCTGTTGCATAGTGTTAGCCGCAAACTTTCACCACACCGATTGGCTCTTGTAGCCAGTGCGTACATATGTGCCATCTATATTGTATATATACTTATATATATATATATATTAATATATATATATATATATATATATATATATATATACTATGTGCCAATCAATCAATCATAATATGACTCCAAACTGTGAGTGGCAAGAGTGCTGAATCGGTCCCAACAGCCCTCGCTGCATGACCAGGAGCGACGAGCCCCGCCTTAATTTATTAACTAGCATAACCCGCGCTCTGCGCGACATGTTGGGGTGGGTGTGTTTGAGAAAGGAACTGATGCCAGAGTATCAGTAGTAATTTTACTTTAATGCAGTAAGTGGAATACGATTTCACTGTTTCAGAACCATTTTATTTACTTTTTTTTGTACCATGCACCTCATATGGTCTTTGAGATAATGTAGCACGAATATCACGTTACTCGAGCCCGCAGAACAAAGTCGAAGATAGCGCGACACGAAACCACAAACTCGGAAATAATATATAAGATTGAGACTTGATTTATTAAAATTTATTTATTTTATTTTTAATTTATTAATTGAGACTTGATAACAAAATAAATCCTTGTAATATGAAATCAAAAGCACTTTCAAGGGATTTATATGAACTTATTTATATGAACCAACAACACCTATTATCACAGGAAAAATAAAATGGCTTTACATTTAATCAACAATTAATCAGTTTGACTTTCTTTTGCCTTGATAACTGCCTCAACTCCATTTGGAAATAATTTAATTCGTTTATGGATTATGTTCGAGTCAATCTTTTCCCAACAGCGTTCTTAATTCACTCCAGAGCATCGTCAGACTGCTCACATAAATTTTTATCTTTCTTTCAAATGTATTCACCCTTCATTTATTCTGCGCTTTGATGCATTCGTTGGTCTCGTTGTCTTCTTAGACCCGCATCATTTTTGTACAACCACTATAAACTTTCTTATTAAAAAATTTATATGCATGATCTTTCATAAAAGGTCCAACAAAAGGGTAATACATGTTGTGTGTGTGTTTGTTTTTTTTCGCTCAGGATTGGGGGGGGGGATTTATTTTAAAATTCTACCCCTTTAATAATTTGGGTGTTTTTAGACCCGGGCCTAACTTTTTGTCTGTTCCACATAACCTTGTTATAAAAACGTGTCTATTCATAAATTCTTCTTGCATACTGCGAGTGAAGGTGATTTAAGTTGCTGTTGTTTTTTTTCGTTCAGGATTGGTGGTGGGTGGGGGCAGTTATTTTTAAATTATTACCACCGCATTGCGCTTGGTGTTTCACTATAACTTTGGAATAAATATGTTTATTTGCAGATCTTTCATATATTGTTTAGAATAAAGGGCAGTGTGTGTGTGTGTGTGTGTGTGCTGTGCTGGTGTGCGTGCGTGCGCGTGCGTGCGTTTTTTTTTTCAGGATCAGGGGAAATTTATTTCTAAAATTTAGTGTCAGCAATAATAACCATAATAATTAAGAATATGAGTAACATATCTGCAATTATTATGACAAATTGTGTTTGAAATTGTAATTTGAGAAAGTTGAAATCGTAATTTCATTGTAGTGACCCTACCCCACTATATATATTCGCAGTGTAGCTCACCGGATGATGGGATTGGGGCAAAGCTTTCGGGACCCCCGCTCTTTGATGATGGGAGGTAAAACACGGGGTAACCTTCACGGGTTGAATTGTACTAGTGTTTGTCAGGGTGGTGTTGAGATGTTGTCCACCAGACGGCGGTCCCTTTGAGTGGGTGCTTGGAATGTCCTATTCCAAAGAGAAGATGATCACCTGTCTCTGCTATCATCTGAGCTCCGGCACTTGAACATCGGTATTGCAGCACTCTCTGAGGTTCAGAGACCGGATGGTGGTGAGATCATGGTGGGTAGTTACACCTACTATTGGTCTGGTCGCTCTGATGGTTATCATGCACAAGGAGTTGCTGTAGCTGTGTCCAATAAGTTGACTCCCATGATAATTGAGGTAACACCAGTCAACGAACGTATTCTGAGACTGAGGATTCGTCACGCCTTGGGTGTCATTTCCCTGGTCTCTGTACATGCTCCGACTGAGGCGAGTGATCTCACCGTGAAGGACGCATTATATGCCACACTCGAGTCTGTGGTTGATCAGTGCCCCAGGCGAGATACTCTTCTAGTCTTGG
Organism: Eptatretus atami; assembly: GCA_035128595.1. Classification (NCBI taxonomy): domain Eukaryota; kingdom Metazoa; phylum Chordata; class Myxini; order Myxiniformes; family Myxinidae; genus Eptatretus; species Eptatretus atami. Next base: position 111,103,700 of record CM068960.1, read on the forward strand.
GGGATTTCAATGCATCGATTGGAACTGATAAGGATGATTATGAGACATGTGCTGGTCCCCATGGGACTGGAACTGTGAACCAGAATAGTATTAGGTTCCTTGACTTTGCAAGAAGTCGTGGACTTAGGGTGGCTGGTTCATGGTTTCAGCGCCCACAGCCTCATCGCTGGACTTGGTATTCCAACGCTGGTGGTGTGGCAAAGGAGATTGTCTATGTGCTCGTTAATGGTCACTGGAAGATGATTCAGAACTGCAGGATCTACCCGAATGTACATTTCCTCAATACCAACCACAGGCTTGTTATAGCATCTCTGAAGTTGCAGCCTAAATCATGGAGAATGGTATCATCCCAGCCTAGGCTGGATGTTGCCAAGCTCAAGGATAAGGGGGTAGCTGAGGAGTTTGCGAACAGCTGAGTGGGTATTTGGGCAGTCTGGGTGCTGTGGGGAATCCTGAAGATTTGTGGCGCCCCTTAAAGACTACCATCCTTGATGTTGCCGGCGGATGTCTTGGAACCCACCGTCAGGTGAAGAGGAACTTTGGTCAATGGTATTCAGTATCGCTTGGGAGAGAGAGTCGCAGGGCCAAGCTTAACGGAAGAGCTGAGCTGTTCACGGAGCTGAGACGTAAAACTGTCCGTGCCGATGTACGAGGAATCTGCGAAGGGGTAGAGCATCACCTGTGGACGAGTGATTCTCATCCTGCTTACAGAGGAATTCATGCATTTCGTGCCTCCAAGCTCATCCCTCAGTGTGCTGCTGTTAGAGCAGAGGGTGCTGCACTCTTAACAGAGGAATCCGAAGTGAAGGCCCACTGGGCTGGTTACTTTGAGCGGCTCTATCAGGCTGATCCACCACCTGTTGAGTTGGATGTCAGGGGTGTTGCTATCCTGATTTCTGACCCTGCAACCAACTGTGAATCACCTTCATTTTATTTGTGGAAACGCATGCTGCGGTGAACCAGTTGGTAAAGCCCCAGGGTTCTGTGACATCCATGCCAAACATTTCATGGCTGGTGGAAATGCTGTAATGGTATTGTTGCATGCAGTTCGTTGCTGTTTGGAGCACAGGCATCATCCCAAACTGACTGGAAAAGGGGCCTCGTTGTCCCTCTCTGGAAAGGGAAGGGTGATCATTGGGACTGCAACAACTACTGAGGGGTGACACTGCTCTCAGTGCCGGGCAATGGCTTTGCAAGGATAATTCTTTATCTGGTTTGTCACCTTCTGCTTGAGCACCAGCGCTTGGAGCAGTCGGGCTCTACACCAAAGAAGTCAATGATTGACCATATCCTTGCTCTCAGGGTCCTCACCGAATGCAGACAAGAGTTTTGGCAGTGGCTGCTTGCAGCCTATGTTGATATCCGCAAAGCATTTGATTCAGTGAATCGGGATGCCCTCTGGAGGATTCTCGGTGTTCATGGGGTGCCACCAAAGTTGATCGATCTGATTTCTGAACTATACTCTGGTACAGATAGTGTTGTGAGTTGTGGTTGTTCCATCTCCAACTTATTTCCAGTTGTGACTGGAATTTGTCATGGGTGTGTATTGGCCCTCAAACTTTTCAACACTGGCATGGACTGGATTTTGGGGAAGATGTTGGAGAAATCAAGCTGTGGTGCATCGCTTGGGAATGTCAAGCTCTCTGACCTTCATTTCGCAGATGATAGTCATCCTTGCAGAAACACTGGATGTCCTCATAGGGGCATTCAAGACACTAAATGAGGAATTGGAGCCTCTGGGACTCCAGGTTTCCTGGGTCAAAGCAAAGATCCAGGCTTTCAATGACATCTTGGTTGCTGCCATCTTGTATGTATCTGTTTGTAGTGAGGATGTTGAGGTCACAGAAAGATTCACTGACCTTGCAGTGATATTCATGTCTCCGCAGGTTGTGAGCCTGAGGTGAATAGAACGTTTGAGTCGGGCCTAGGGAGTCATGGATTCACTGGATCATTGGGTGTGGTGCTGTTGGTACCTTTTGCAGGACGAAAGTCCAAGTGCTCAGTCCTTGGTGCTTCCAGTCTTGCTGTACGGAATGTGAGACTTGGACTCTGACAAAGGTTCTGAGAGGAAGACTTAACCTCCTTCGTACAGGTCTCTTCGGAGATTCCTTGGCTATCGCTGGTCAGACTTTGTGTCCAACGAGCGGTTGCTGAGAGAGACTCAAATGTGATTTGTTTCCTGTATAGTCAGAGAGCGTCAGCTGCGGGCTGTTTGGACACGTGGCTTGATTTCTTGTCGCTGATCCTGCTCACCAGATTCTCTCAGCAAAAGGAGCCTCATGAGTGGAGAAGGAAAACAGGATGACCGTGTGCCTCTTGGTTGCAGCAGGTTGATCGACATCTCAAGGAGATGGGGATGGGCCAGGTATCTGCCTGGGGATAGCCAGATGGAGGCCCCTGGAGTACTGATGGAAAGTGGGGAAAGTGAACGCAGCGGCACGCTACTCCCGTGCATGCTCCCATACCTCACCTCTACATATATAATTATATATATATATTATATATATATATATATATATATATATAATGTATACTCGTGGGGTATGCTTGCACATTGTAAGTAATAACCAATCGTGGTTCGTACATAGGTACATAATTAATAGCAGCAGTTGCAGCATGACTGCCCATTGTCTCGCGTCGCTTACCTCTAATAAGCTCAACAAGGCTGCACCTATTTTCAGATGTTTTCATTTAAGGACGCGTCACCTGGAAGGTACCGAACATTAATGTCAGTCAGTCAGTCAGTGAGTCAGTGAGTGGTTAGAATGAGCTTTTTATATTATATATCTAATATGTACATATATAATAGTTTATTGATGGATACTATACCCTGAATGGTGAGTTGACATAACTCGTATCTTAACTTCGACATGGATTTATACCCCCAGATGTTTGGAAGGGCATTCTCTGTGTTTGGGACGGAGCTCGAGCAACCGTTGGAGTTCACCATCTCTGTCCAGGATGTGAACGACAATCCACCTGAATTTGCCACACTTCATTTCCAGGGCAACCTCACTGAGGGTGCACCCACAGGTCCTCAATCTCAACTGAGTTGTTGATCGTTGTTAGCCGATAAACACCAGATACAAAGGATTGTAGTTTAGAAAATGTATTATTGGTGTTGCTTGGTATATTTTATTCTGGAGTGAAGGAAAATATGAATTATGTCTGCTGATTGAGTGGTGTTTTGTAAAAACACGATAACATATTCCTGTTATGAAATTGAATTGAACAATGTTTTGCACATCCATCAACTCTGTATGTTCTTTTCCATGTCAGTTTAAACTCCTTCATCGTTTTGCTGCTCCATGATCCTCAACTTCATATAAAAAGAATTGAAAATTATAATTGTGGCTGAGTTTATTGAGCATAAACATTTTGATCATCAGTTTGGAACAATATGCTGTTTGATTTATACAGTGATTATGACCGATCGGTCTGCCTTTTCCTGGCAGCCACTGCTATTCTACAGGTGGCGGCGAGTGATAGAGACGATCCCCGAACACAAAACTCACGCATTGCCTTCACCATCTTGCACCAGGATCTCCATACCGCATGCACCCTGTTTGCCTTGCATCGCACCACTGGGTGGCTAACGACCAACACCAATGCTTCGAAGAGAGGTTTGAAAGCCCAACTGTGTGCGTAACTATAATTATGATTTGCTCTTATCCTTCAAACGGATTAAAATATGTGTTTTTAAAGTTTTGTTTCACTGCTTGGACAACTTTATGCTTTCTGTATAATTGTATAGGATATTATTTGAATCGGTTTTTTTTTCCACTCAACAAAATCGAGGCTAATGGAAGATAAAGGTGACAGAGGGTAGGAACTGACAGTGGGGCAGCAGAGCAACTCTTGGACACAATGAGCAACTGATGGAACGAACAGGAAAAGAGGGTAGAGAGAGCAGGGGAGGAAACTTCAACCTGCACAAAAGAGGGTTGGGTTATGAAGGGTTAATGGGGGTAAGAGATAAAAGGGGCTGTTGCACAGACTAATCCACATTCAAATATTTATCTTAACCAGGACTGTGCAATATTTACATTTATTATCATTATTTTCTTCATGATTTTTTAAAAGTCACTTTCTACATCACAAAACCACTTTTTGTTATTAACTAGCAAATATAACCTGTCGCTTTGCTGACAGGAATATTATTGGGGGTGGGGGGGGGGGGGGGGGTGGGGGGCAAGGAGGGGTGGGGGCATGGAAGGGGGAGCTAAGAAGGGGGAAGAGTGAGGAAAGGGGAGGGGTCTGGAGAGCAATGCCTCACTTACCAAAAACTCCAGGAGGGGGGTGGAGCGAGAGGAGGGGGGAAGGGGGGGGGAGTTGGGAGCAGGTAAGCATGAGGTGAGGGGGTTTCGAGACTTGTATTTGGGAGGGAGACTTGAGCGGAAATGGGGGGAAGGGGGGGGTGGGGTCAGATCAGGTCAGGTAGTGGGACCATGCGCAGGAGCAGTGCTCGCTGCATCCACTTTTGTCGGTACTCCAGGGGCCTCCATCTGGCCATCCCCAGGCAGATGCATGGCCATCTTCATCTCCTTGAGATGCCGATGGTGGGAGGGGGGAGGGGGGTGGAGGACCCAAGGACCCAAGGACCCAAAAACTCCATCCCTACTGTGAAGCATGGTGGTGGCAGCAATATGTTATGGGGATGTATAGGATTCACTGAATGGGGTGCATTAAAATAGTACGTTTGTGGAGAAACAGCATTTAATACAGCATGCGGAAACCACCCGGAGATGTTCATGGGGTGGAGAGGGGAGGAGTTAAGTGTGAGGGGAGGGGGAGGGGAGGCACGTGAGGAGATGGGAAGGCACTGAGGGGAGGAGGAGGAGAAGGGCGATAAAATTCACCAAAACAGCAACATTTTCTTTTTAACTGCTGGGTTCGATAATAAACCTGGGCACGACCATTTTAAAACACACGCTATCTTCCTAGCAAAGGCCTGCCTGCATGTATGCATGCTGGCACATTGCTGAAACAGCAATGTGCCAGCATGCATACCTTTGCACCCCTCCGGTCGGCTCGCCCCAAATCTGATTCGTACATGCTACACTCTGGAGAAGCCGTTTTAAATTCAAAACTAAACTGTCAGTCCCTAACAGTCCCCTTACCAGAGGGGGAGGGGTGGAGGATGAGTAAGAGGGGTGGGGGATGAGGAAGAGGGGTGGGCGAGAGAGGGGATTCTGATAGATGTGACGTCCAGTTTAACATCCATCCGAGAGACGGCATACACATTGATGAATCACCCTGCCTGTGAAGCTGAGTCGGGATTTGAACCCAGGCTAGACAGCTTCGAGCAAGTGTGCATACCTCTTGGCTATCCTGCCAAGATGTGGTGATTCATTGCTTTGTAACAACTGATAACATTTTTTACTCGTTGTAATCATCTATATATTAATACTGAAGGACCAATTTTGTGCTCCACCTAGCGGTCGCGTAACGTTTTCCTCGGTACTGTGACCTGGACTGAAAGAAACTTCGTACCTGTAAGAGTGCATCGCACATAGTGGCAATAGTCAACCTTCGGAATCCGTCTGTGACGGGGTTTCGGCTAGTATAATTGATTTTTCCTGGCGAATTCCGGAGATGTCCCCATGGAGAACCATGCCACGGTATCGCCATGGGAGCTTGTAGAGATTGAAACTTGAAGAGCACTCCAAGCAAGCACTCCAATGAAACCGTTGAAGAAACTTTAAAAAATGAAACGTTTAATTTTTTTTTGTATACTTATCTATCTTTGTTGAAGTGACGGGTCGTATAATGAAAGATCATACAAAAAGGGGAAATGTCAAAATAAAATTGCACATTTTCAGTGAGGGAGCCATCACCCAAGGGACGGCACGACAGCACGTGGGCAAACACAGGCTTGTAGGGGATGTGGGGATGTTGAAATTGGATTCTCATGTATGTGCAACCTCTGAACGTATGCAGCTGTAGAGAAACCCAGGTAGTGTTTAAAACAACAATGGGCTTACCTTGTGAAGCTTTTTCTTGCTTGTTCTATGCAGCTTTCTTTTGCTCGAAGAGCCGGGGGGGAGGGGGCGGGTTAAAAAAGAAAGAAATGAAATGTACATTATAATGACCTGGAGGTATACACACTCGTCTCGAAGCAATTTAGCCTGGGATTGAATCCCGACCCAACTATAAACTGTCACTCCTGTGTTTCACAGGCAGTGTGATGCATCAATGCATGTGCCCTCTCTTCGATTGACGTTAAACTGGGCTTTCCATCTGCCAGCATTAGTTGCTGGATGTTAAAGATCCCACAGTGTCTTTTGCGAAGAGTAGGTAAACTATCGCCGGCACCATGAACAAATTACAAATTCCTGCCTTGACAACTGCTGGGAAGACAATGACAAACCTTGCAGTACAACCCTTGCCAAGAACCTGCTTTGGCAGCACTGACACTGTAACAGAGTGTTGGGACATCAGAATCAGAAATATATTTATATACAAAATCAAAATGAAGCCCTCCAGACAGGATAAATGCATCATGGTTTTAAATGCCATGAGCGCACGCATAGCTCCTCGCTTCCTGTTCAGATAGCTTCAGCAGGGCACACTCGAGTCTATGTTAAAGAACGAGGATTGAAAGGTCACAAGTAAAGGACAGTGGAGGGCTGTGCCTTGCTCCTCCATCAAGCTAGATGTGTGTGTGTGTGTGTGTGTGTGTGTGTGTCAGTGTGTGTGTCAGTGTGTGTGTCAGTGTGTGTGTCAGTGTGTGTGTCAGTGTGAGAGTCAGTGTGAGTGTGTGTCAGTGTCAGTGTCAGTGTCTCCTCCATAACTCCAAAACCTAGCGACCCAAAACTTTGCATGTATACTCTCTCTATCGAGTGCAGCCTGTGGCTGCTGGTTGCATCATTGGTTGGGACGCGGCTATGCCGCTGATGCAGTGTCCCCCTTACCAGTACACTGGTGCTCATTTTGCCGACCTCGGAAGGATGACAGGCTGAGTCAACCTCCTGGTGTATTTTAATTCAGCGGCCAATGGGGCTTGAACTCAGGACCCTAGGATCCCAAGCCGCCACCCTAACCACTAAGCCAACACCAGGCTTGCATGTATACTAAGGTAACTCGAAGGGAGTGCATGAATGAAAACTTGGTATTTGAGTAAATTTAAACATAACGGGTTCTCATCTTTGAATATATTTAATGGGTTCTCATTAAAAAAAAACAAAAATGCTCTACGAAGATGGTGGCACGCCATCATGGTCAGCCCGCTGTCACCTTGCAGTTGTTAGGCCGCCATTTTGTTTCGGCCTGCTCAACAACGCCTTGACTTGGAAATGGCCACAATGGTTTCTGTACGATAAAATACTCAAAATTGATTTTTTCACTTTCCTCACTCCGATTATCGAATGCCTGATCTGCGTACCTACGAATCACTGTATAGATCACTTTTGCAGGTGCTCTAGTTTTCATATTCAGAGCTTGCAGTGATCTTGTGCGTTCTCGGATGTGGTTTTCCACGATGGCCTCTCAGTATATAATAAAGTATATAATCAAAATATGTCTTCGATTTGAGAATTGGAGCTCGTTGACTCATTAAGTGTCAAAATCTGGAGTGATATCTGAAAATTTAATGAATTTAGCGATTCTTATAACTAGGCGTATTTACTTTAAGTAAAGCTGTGCTCCCTCCTTTTCCATATTTGCACAAGAAAATGTGAAATTACCAAAGCATTAAATTTAACTTTTTCTACTGTTCGGACGATTATATTGAGTGAAGAAAAGATTAAGCAATGTAGCCAAAGTGGAACTTCATTGAGTGCAATGCAAATAATTAAGTTGTGGGATGGCTGCGAAGGCCACGAAGGCTCCCTTTGCATGAACAGTGGGTATGGCGACAGTGGCTGGGATCTCCATGAGGAAATCCTCAGAGTTAGGAAGGCAAAATAAATGAAATTAAAGATCGAATTAAAAGAACGAGTAACATAACGGGAGGATTAGAATGAGTAAAGCAACGGCACAAGTGAACTACGAGTTCAAGAGAGAATTGGAAAATGTTTTCAGTGGCTACAAAGCAATGCTTGCTGAAAAAAAATAAAGAAAGCAGTACAGAAGACTTACTTTAGCTTCTTCCAGAAGGTTGAAAGGCCTCGAGCTGATGAACCGACAGCATAAACACCAACTCCATCATCAAGAAGAAGTGCAAAGAAGAAGCCAGCATGTCCTCTCACGGTGTTGTCAGACATTGAGGACGGGACAGACAACCCTAAGCCTCTGTCTGACTAATTTGCAACACCATGCATTCTCACACCATGGCAGGATAGCTGAGAGGTTCACACACTCGCTCTTAGCTGTCTTGCCTGGGTTCAAATCTCAACCCAGCTGTAAACTGTCATCCCAGTGTTTCACAGGTAGGGTGATTAATTAATGTGTGTGCCGTCCCTCAGATGGACGTTAAATTGGGCATCACATCTGCCGGAATGAATTGGTGGAAATTAATGATCCTTTCGCAGTGTCCTTTGCAAAGAGAATGAGAGCTATCCCTGGCATCCTGGACAAATTCCAAACTCCTGCTCTAACCTACAGGGGCACTTCATCAGCAGCACTGCCACACTCTCACTCAATGATGTTACTCGCAGCCTTGTGCTGCACAGGAAAAAAAGAAGCTTACCAGACCCGAATGTACAGTGCCTACAGAAAGTCTACACCCCCTTTCAAAATTGTTACCTTTTGTTGTCTTCAAGCCTGGAATTTAATTGCATTAAATCAAACGTATTTCACCTTTATTTACACATCGTAATCCACAACTTCCAAGTGAAACACAAATTCTACAAATTTCAGAAAATTAATTAAAAATACAAAAGTAGAATATCTATCTTGGTTGGATAAGTGTCCACCCTCATAGTAATAGCAGTTGTAAATTAGCTCAGATATAACCAATCATCTTCAAAATCAAACACCAAGTTAATTGGCCTCCACCTGTGTTAAATTGTAGTGATTCTGGTTATTTCAGAATAAAATCAGCTGTTCCTGTAAGTTTTCTCCACTGGGTAGTGCATTTCACAGCAAAGACAACTATGAGCACCAAGGAGCTTTCAAAAGACCTCTGGGATAAAGTTGTGGAAAAGCACAGATCAGGGGATGGGTATGAAAATATTTCAAAGGCCTTGAATATCCCTTGAAGCACAGTGAAGACAATCATTAAGAAGTGGAAAGCATATGGTACCACCAAGACCTTGCCTAGATCAGGCCGTCCCTCTAAACCGGATGACCAAGCAAGGAGGAGACCGATCAGAGAGACCACCAAGAGGCCAATGCCAACTTTGAAAGAGCTACAGGCCTTTATGGCCAAGACTGGTCACTGCGTGCATGTGACAACAATATCCAAAGCACTCCACAAGTCTGGCCTGTACGATAGGGTGGCAAGAAGTCAGCCATTACTAAAAAAAAGCCAAACTTTAGTCACATTTGAGGTATGAAAAAATATAAATAAATAAAACCCCTAGATTCTGAAGTCATGTGGCAAAAAGTTATGTGGTCCGCCAAAACCAAGATGGAACTTTTTGGCCGAAATGCAAAACGTTAAATTTGGCACAAACCCAACACAGCACATCACCCAAAGAACTCCATCCCTACTGTGAAGCATGGTGGTGGCAGCAATATGTTATGGGGATGTTTCTTATTAAGCAGGGACTGGGACACTTGTCAGGATAGAAGGGAAAATGGATGGAGAAAAATATAGAAAAATCCTTGAGAAAAACCTGCTGCCCTCTGTAAGAATGCTGAAATATGGGACGGAAGTTCACCTTTCAACATAACAACGACCCAAAGCACACAGCCAAAGCTATGCTGGATAGCTAAGGAATAAAAAGATAAATGTCCTTGAGTGACCCAGTCAAAGCCCCGACGTAAATCTAATCGAAGATCTGTGGCATGACTTGATTGTTGCTGTCCATCAATGCTCCCCACGCAACTTGACTGAGCTTGAACAGTTTTGTACAGAAGAATGGGTAAATATCACCCAATCAAGGTGTGCAAAGTTGGTAGAGACCTATCCCAACAGACTCACAGCTGTAATTGCTGTTAAAGGTGCTTCCATCAAGTATTAAGTCAGGGGTGGGGCGGTGGACATTTATCCAACCAAGATATTCTAGTTTTGTATTTTTCATTAATTTTCTGAAATTTGTAGAATTTGTTTTTCACTTGGAAGTTGTGGATTACGATGTGTAAATAAAGGTGGGAAAAACCTGATTTTATGCAATTTAATTCCAGGCTATAAGGCAACAAAAGGTGAAAAATTTGAAAAGGGGGTGTAGACTTTCTCTAGGCACTGTATATCGTGTGTTATTGTAATATTTTAATTCATTTGCTCTTTGAAAAATTGCATTAAATTTTTTTTTCTGCCAGGAACGCATTAATACATTAAGTCAATGGAAAGTGTGCGTGTGTGCGCATGTGTTGTGTGTGTTGGCCAGACCGGGAGATAAAGTATCTACAAGAGCTAATAAAGTATACATTAAAGTCTATCAAAAAAGATCAAACTGGTCTGTCAAGGAAAATCACTATTCATGAAGTTAAAAAAATATATATACTTGAAAAAGTATTCGAGTAAAAAAACAAACAAAAAACCGAACTTGTCAATAGATTAAAACAACGAGTCAGATGTACACTAACACAGGGAGCAACAGTAAATTAAAAAAAGTTTTCTTTTAGATCATAAAACGACACCAAATATAATTATTGAAATACAACACACACCAACAACAAGAAGAAGCATTTTAAGGCCATTTTCCCTGCTAAAGCGGGGGTTAGCCTTGTGAAATACAACACGAATAGTAATAAAAAAATTATTAACAAGATATTTATCAAGTAAAATATTAAAAATATATAACTGTATACATACATATTTTAAACCCATTTCAGTGGTTGCAAGGAGACAAGAAAGGAAGCATGTAAAAGTCGATGGTATTCATACAATACTTACCCTGCAGTTTTGAGAAGGACTTGGTGTGAGCCAACTCTTCTGACAGCAAATTTATAATTAAAAAAAAAAAAATTAAAATAAAATGGAAGACCAAATAAAATATGTACTAGATGGTGTCATCAGAAGGAACCCCAACAAGCAAAAAGCAAAGATCAAGTAATCAGGAGGAACTTGGATAGGACTGGTTTCAATTACTACTCCCCGATCCTCAAACCCATGCAGGCGCAGCCAAGTGAGCCTTGTTCAAAAAAAAAACACAAACAAAAAAACATTCTGTCTGCCAAACCATGCGCCCGATCAGGTTGAAATTTAAAAAATGTATTCCCCATCTCTACCAGATCATAATTTTGAAGTTTCACGTCAATTTATGTCGTGGTTCAAGAAGGAATTTTAAAAATATTTTCCTTCAATCCAATATGCCTGTCAAACCATGTAATGTATCAATTATAAATGAACACCCTGGTATCCCCAAAGCTTGGGGATCATGTGGGAAGTTTCCCTTCGATCTGTCCAGCCATTCTGGAAAAGAAGATTTTTAAAGGTTTTAGGGTAAATCCAGTATGGCTGCCAAACCATGTGACCAATGGCATCATACGTGGGCTGGTTTTTGTTCTTCACGGATAGGCGGTCATACCTGTAAAGTTTCTCCTCGATCTGTCAGCCGTTTCAGAGAACAAGATTTTTGAAGGTTTAAAAAAAAAAAATATATATATATATATATATATATATATATATATATATATATATATTATTGTTAAGGATTTTCAGAATCAGATCCGACTAATGCACACACATCCAGGTCCTCAGACAGTCATTTCCATAAATGCATGTTCAGAATAGACCATCCCTTGTCTGGTGGGATTCTGACTCTTGATGTGTTGGAGAAGGGTATAGAATAGATTCCCTTTCTTTATTTTTGGATAACCTTTTCCTCTTACACACTTCAATGAGGTGTGATTTTACGCGTAGCCGTTAGCCCAACGGAGACTCATTCTTCCCCTTTCCATCAGGACGCATTGACTTCGAAATAGACAACTTATTTACACTTTGGACTACAGGACATTTGATTAAACACATCACGGGCTTTTCCTGAACAGTTATTCTGATGATCAGACATGGCTGTGGATCATTTACCTCAGGCACCCATCTCTCTTTCATTGATGTTCGACACCCACCTCTCTTTCATCGACGCCTGACATCCACCTTTCTCCATCGACATTTGACGTGCGCATGAAGCATACAGTGCCTTCAGAAAGTATTCAGAAAATGTGAAAGAGTCGAGGGGTATGTGAATACTTTCTGAAGGCACTGTACATATATACAGGTCAATAAGGAAAGTGAATCTGTGAATTATCCACAAAACATGACTTACTGGTGGGAAAGACTTTTATTGTTCGACATCGTCACCTTGCACATTCACACACTTCTGTCACTGCTTCGTGAGGTTATGGATGCCCTCGTAATAAAATGATGTATGTTGGTCCCTCATCCATTCCCACACTGCCATTTGGACCTTGTCCCAGACTGTTAGACTGGATACTGTGGATTACTGGACTGCTGTGGATTATGGTGTGTACTGTACCATGAGACAGGTCTACGATTGCAGCGATGTCATCCATTGATGCACAGCTATCCTCGCATATCGTTCCACAAACCCAGACCACATTGTCCTCTATAGCAGCAGACACTGGTCGCCCAGGCTGTTGTTCATTGTGTGCCCTCATCTCTTCTTTTCATAACCGTTCACACAATTCATACACATTTTCTTTGACATCGTTTATAGCTGGCCCGAGATTTGAACCCATGCGAGTAGATAGCTCAGAGTTGAGTGAGTGGCATATACATCTAGGCTATCCTACCAGCCCCAAATACATGTGCAGCATATGGGATTTGAACCTGGATCATAAACATCACCAGCCATTGTTTCAGAAAGAACACCAAACAGGCCGAGCCAAGTTTAGCAAATCCTCATGACCATTGCCACTGTGACCTGTTTGGGTGGTGGGTCCATACTACCCTGAAAATAACCTCTTATTTTCCATTTCCCCGAAGTAAAAAATGAGAGGGAAACTAAAAGCGAAGATGCCTTTTTAGGGGAGATGAGATGGCTCCGTGAACATTCGCTCGGGAAATCTGATTTGCTGTGCAGGTGGAGAATTTTGCAGCGACAGGAGAATTGAAGAAATATCGTGGCAGATGTGAATGTCTGGTTGGTTTGAGAAGTAAAAAAAAAAGAAAAGAAAGTATTTCGCAATTGCTTCTGGTGGAGAATGTAAAAACAGATAATGAGGACAAATACAAGCGATTAAGGTGATTAAGTGCCTGAAAATAATGTGAACATTTTGGCTCATCGGGGTGGGATTTGGGAGGAAATGCGGAAATGGAAATCGGAAGCTATTATTGGTGACAACGATAATGAAGGAAACAGGAGGGATTGCAAGGAATATAAATGGAATTGTAAAATCTCTTACAAAACTCTCTAAAGATTTCTTATGACATCTGATGAGAACATCATCAGATCTCGTGAGAAATCGTGATCAAGCTGATCACATGATAGCACAAAAATAAGTTCGTTTTTCCATATTTGATATTACCTTCCAAGTAATATTGATATTGATATTGTCCATATTGATGTTATGAATATTTATTGTTACAAAGGAGGAACTTGCAGTGAAAATAATTTCAGACGTTTGAGGAAAAGTTAGTGATAAATGCAAATTCATGAAGGGATTATACGAGTTAACAAGTCAGGAGTCATTTGTGTGTAAATAAATTTGTCATTTTCTTATTTATATGCCATCGTCGTCCGTATGCAGCACAAGGCTGCAGGGTAGCATCATTGGCTGAGGGCATGGCTGTGCCACAGATGCAATGCCTCCTGTCGGTTAGGACAAGAATTTGTAATTTTTTTCAATGTGCCAGCGATAGCTCGCCTACTCTTCGCAAAGGACACCGTGGGATCTTTAACGTCCACCAACGAATGCTGGCAAATGGGACGCCCAGTATGAGGTCTATCCGAGGAACGGCACACATATTGATGAGACACTGGGATCACAATTTTAGCTGGGTCGGGATTCAGTACTGGCACAAGAACCAGTATTTGTGTACTCATCAACTTTGTCATAAACTACAATGTATATCTGCAACAACTTTTTAATCTATTGATGCTGGTTGTCCAACTTATAATATAACTAGTAGAGAGTTCATAGAACACCTTATCCTATGCAGTCTTGAGAAAAAAGGACATGGGCAGGATGTGTGAGCGGTAAATTTGATTGGTTGAGATTATGTAAAATGCCTTATTTTGTACAAGTACTGTACTGCTAAACGGAAGGGCTTTGGAAGTGCCAAAATTTTTATATGATACTCTAATCATGTGTATTCGTGTTCGTAAGATTGAAATTTTTTCCCTTATGAATCACGAACCACCCGGAACCTATCCCCCTTTCAACCATTGAAACAATGCCCCGACATTCGCAGCATTTTTCAGGAACGTATCCCCCGCGAATGTTAGGGTCATATTGTAATTCAATTGAAATAAAATTAGTTTTTTAAAGGTTGTAGAAAAAAAAAATTGGCAGACAGGCTGGGTGTGTGACAAGGACAAATTGATTGGATTTTAGTGACGATCCAGATCTGGAGATCTGGAGTTTAAAAAATTTTTTCGAGTGATTCTTCACCATTGAGAGTTGTGACCAAAAATGATATGTAGCACGATATTTCAAAAAGTTGTGGATGAGTTTTGTAGGTGACGAGAACAAGCCGATTAGATTTTGGCTAAGGTCTGAATGCAGATCCAGCCCATCAGTGGGATACAAAATGTAAAATGTTCAGCCTGGTGGAGGTATGTGCTCTACCGAGTGTTGTTCTAGTATTTCCTTGTTAATTATCTGATCCTTATGACATTCCCTCAATCCACAGACTGTTGATGAGTACAACCTTACAGTGCAAGCAACAGACTGTGACGGGCAAAGCTATGGGCTCTCCTCAACAACCTACATTTTGATCTCCATTAGCGACGTCAACGATAACTCACCAGAATTTGTCTCTGCTGAAGTAAGGCGAGCATCATTTACCAAGTACTCAGCATATACTGTCTAACAAACAAGCTGCTAACAATAAATTACACCAATCTGTAAATATATATCATTTTCATGACTGACTTGTATTGTCAACAAATGAAATACCCCGGTGACAAACCGTATGCAACTGGCTTGTGTGTAGTATTCTGGCGCAGTGTGGGAGAACACCGTGAATGTGACGGTAGTTTGGCTGACCGTTCGAGATCGTGATGCTCACGGGACTGCGGCCTGGCATGCTGTCTACACCATTACGAGAGGCAATGATGACGGGGCATTCGGTGTACGCACGGATACGCAGAGCAACGAGGGAGTTGTGTTCACCAGCAAGGTACCTCCAGGGAATGTACCATGTGAGGTATCGTTGACGTTAAAGTGAAATTTGAATCTGGCAGAACCTTTTCTTGGACACCACTATAACTGTGGACCAT
Organism: Eptatretus atami; assembly: GCA_035128595.1. Taxonomy (NCBI): domain Eukaryota; kingdom Metazoa; phylum Chordata; class Myxini; order Myxiniformes; family Myxinidae; genus Eptatretus; species Eptatretus atami. Next base: position 111,119,152 of record CM068960.1, read on the forward strand.
TCCAATAAGTGTATCAAAGTTAACCCTCAAAACTTATTTATTTTAAACTGTTAATGACCTCCATGACGAGCTATATTGATTGAATGCAAACAAACATTTTGTTGAAATTTAACGAATGTTTGTTTCGGCCTGGCTTCCATGCATGAGATGCAGTAATCGATCGGAAACTAATGACAAATAACCGAGCTCAGAGGTGTTCGGGACTTTAGCTTAGCCCTTCATTGGAGTGAAAATGTTAACGTTAGAAACGTCAACTTTACTTTGCTTTCCACAACGGTTAACACACCTTTGTCAACCTTCAGTTGTTAGAAAACCTTATTGTTCAAATTCTTTGCCATCACAGCCCACCACCATTACAGTGATGATGACTATTATTCCTGACCTCTGGTGTTGTGGTGGAAGCTTGGTGTTGACTTGTGGTTAGGGTGGCTGGCTGGCTTGGGATCTTAGGGTCCTGAGTTGGAGCCCCGTTGGCCACTGAAATTAACACGAGGTGGGGTTGACTCAGCCTGTCATCCTTCTGAGGTTGGCAAAATGAGTACCAGTGTATTGGTATAGGGGCACAGCATCATGGCAGTCATGCCCCAACAAAATGATAGCTACCCAGCAGCCAAGCTGCCATATGGAAGAAGAAGAAGCAGTGTTGGGTTTCAGATAACATAGATTTGTATATCAAGTAAGGCAAGTTGTGGAATGACAGAAGAATGAAGGGCATTTATTCAGGATGATAGTAGTGCAGAATGTAAATGAGAATGACATAGTTGATGCATGCAGTGAATAGGCAAATGGCACCAATGGGTTTTCATGCCAAGACAAAATTGCAATGGATCATATCTTGGTTATTGCAGGGCTTGGATTTTGAATCTGCCCCTCGACGTGCATTGGAGCTCACTGTGCAAAATGCAGCACCTCTTTTGACCCCTGGTACACAGTTGCCTTCTCTCTCCCAATGCACCCTCCACGTCTCCATCTCCGACTTGAACGAACCTCCCGTATTTCGACCACACTTCATGGTGTTGCCTCCGCATTCTGAGGGCCTGCCACCCGGTTCCTCCTTGGCTAATCTTACCGCCACTGATCCTGATGCCAACCATACGCAAATGCTGCGGTACGGTTTCCCGCCATCTCGCCACCTTTCTTATCCATTGTTTACTTGCATGCATATGTTGCTTTGGATTCATAAGTTACCCTTGATAAAACTGAACCACCGTTAACAAGTAACATGCTTCGAAAGATCGCACCTGTTTGTGATGACGTCATCAGTGGCCAACAGTCAAGGTAAAGGTAACGGTGATGAGCCATCTATTTATAACATTAGCACAAGTGACATCATTTTTCAACCCCTCCCCTCCTCTCACATTACTCCAACCTCCGACCAACTTCCTTTCCTTTTTCTTCCCTACTCCTCCCACAACACTTACCTGTCATTCTTTCTCATATTATTCTCCCTTTGCTTGAATGATCATGGTGTTTTCATTTTGTAAATGAGACTCATGCAAAAAGCTTCTGAGACTCCAAGAAGCATTCAGACAGAAATGCACTATATTTGTCTGTTTCTTGGCAATGGAAACACCCATGATGTCTTGTTTGCCCATAGTTGGTGCAAAAGTTATTTGCTGTCATTGAGTTAAGGAAGAGGCAGGGAAAGGGTTTTAGGGCTCTTTAACCAAAACTAGTGGTACACTCTTGATAAATAGAATCACAAGTTCGGTCCGGTCTTTCCATCCCGATATAATCTCTAACATATTCTCTCTATCTCTATCTCTCTATAATCTTCTATATCTCTCTATATCTCTCTATATCTCTCTATATCTCTCTATATCTCTCTATATCTCTCTATATTTCTCCTATATCTCTCTATATCTCTATATCTCTCTATATATTCTCTCTTCATCTTCTCTCTCTTCTCTCTCTTCCTCTCTCTCTCTCTCTCTCTCTCTCTTCTCTCTCTCTCTCTCTCTCTCTCTCTCTCTCTCTCTATCTCTCTCTCTCTATATCTCTATCTCTATCTCTCTATCTCTATCTCTATCTCTATATCTCTCTCTCTCTCTTCTCTCTTATCTCTCAACCCTCCCATCTACTTCCTTTATATAATGATCTTGAAGTTCAATTACTCAAATGTTTGGGCCTCACTATCGGCCCTGATCTTTTTTTGGGACAAACCACATACGTAAGTTTGCCTCCAAAGTCAGTTGCTGAATGGGAATCCTCTATCATGCAGTCTTTCCTTGGCACACCTGAACTTTTATCTACCCACAAGGCCTTCATCCGCAGCGTGATGGAATACTGCTCTCCCTTCTGAGCTGGCAACCTTGCCTCACACCTTGCTCAGCTTGAGGGCATGGAAACCAATGCCTTCAAAACTATTGGAATCTCCCATGATGATGATGAGTCTCTGGGCCTATCTCTTTCACATCGCAGACAGTCAGGTGTTCCCTCTATCTTCTCCTGTCTCCTTTGTAGTCTTGCACCCTCTTGCACCATCCCCAGGTTTCCGCAGGATGTATGCAGTATGCCAGTAACCCCCTCCTGGTGAAACTCCCAAAATCCAGACTCGCTGCTCACCTGCACTCATTCATTCTTCTTTTTTCCCCCCACCAGTGGAACTTCCTCAGTCTCTTCAATGTCATTCTTCCCTCCAGGGCTTTAAGACGGCTGTTCACCACCATCTCAGGTCATCCCCAATCCACAACCATGATCTTTTCTACCCCATCAACCCTCCTTAAACCAATCTCTTTCCAAGTTTCCAGTTTTTCCTTCATGATAGTTTGCGGCTGTATCCATGTTTTTCACCGAAGGTGTCCTCTCCTTCCTTGCTCCAGTTCTTCCCCACGTCCATTATCGCTCCAAGTCTCCCTCTACTTTGCCCCTCAATTCTGATGTTGGTGTCCCCACTCTCTTTCTACTGTTCTTTTTGTTCTGTTATGTCCTGATCCATTCTATCTTCTAGCTCCTCCATGAGTCTCAACATTGTATACAAATAAATAAATAAATTTTAAAAAGAGACCTTTTTTAAGCTCCACATTCTGAGAGAAATGTATAATTTATTTTATTCCCTTTAGTGCAGGAGCATCACTTTTTATTTCCCTTGCAACCACAATGTCAATACATTTTTCAAACCACCTTTTTTGCTGTAGGTTTGTTTTGGGACAAGACCCAGCAAGCTGGCTGGTCCTGCTTGCCACTGGGGAGGTCCTCACACAAGTTCTTCTGGACCGGGAGTCCCCTCACGTCTTCAATGACAGCTACATCGCCACAGCACTTGTTGTAGATGATGGTAATCAAGATCCAGGGCATTTGAAACATTGCTGAGACCTCTCTGTGTTTCCTTTCGCTTTCGCTGTCTCGTCTCTTCGTTTCTTTATCTGTCTTGTCTCTCTGTCTCTTTATCTGTGTGTTGTCTCTCCGTCTCTTTATCTGTGTCTTGTCTCTCCATCTCTATCTGTGTCCTTTGTCTCTCCATCTCTAATCTGTGTCTTGTCTCTCCATTTCTGGTCTTTCTATGGTGTTTCTTCATTTCTTCTTTTTTTTATATGTCTCTCCATCTCTGTCTTTTCCCTATGTGTCTCCATGTCGTCTTTCTCTGTGTCCTCCATCTTTCTCTGTGTCTCTCCATCTCTGTCTCTTTCTCTCTGTGTTCTCACTGTGTCTGTCTTTCTCTGTATCTCGGTTTGCATGTGCATGCGTGCGTGTGTCCTTACATATCTTACATTACATATATCTCTCTCTTCTTCTCTCTTCTCTCTCTCTCTCTCTCTCTCTCTCTGTCTCTCTGTCTGCTCTTGTCTCTCCTGTCTCTCTGTCTCTCTGCTCTCTGTCTCTCTGTCTCTCTGTCTCTCTGTCTCTCTGTCCTCTCCTGTTCCTCTCTGTCTCTCTGTCTCTCTGTCTCTCTGTCTCTCTGCTCTTCTCATCTGTCTCTCTGTCTCTCTTGTCCTCTTGTTCTCTGTCTCTCTGTCTCTCTGTCTCTTTGTATCTATACTCTGTATCTCTTGTATCTGTATCTATATCTTCTTAATCTCTATACTGGTATTGTTCCTACATCGCACAAAACCTGGTGGTAATGTCAGGAAACGTTGTGCAGTCACAAGCCCAACATATTGTTTTTGTATTGGTTATGATCAAAGGCTGCCAGGATAGCCGAGAGGTATGCACTCTCACCTCTGAACTGTCTAGTCTGTGTTCAAATCTAGACCCAGCTATAAGCTGCTATCCTGCTGTTGCACATACAGGCCAAGGCATCAATGTGTGTGCCGTCCCTCAAATGGATGCTAAAGGGAAAGTTCCATCTGCCAGCATTAGTTGGTGGAGGTTAAATATCCTCTAGTGTCCTTGACAATGATCATCGACACCCTAAACAAATTACAAATTCCTGTCTGGACTGCGAGTCATCTTTTCAGAGGTTCCCAGACACCAGGTTACACTGCTTGCTGTCAGATGGGTTACTGTCTTGACAGCAGCCTCGGCACTAAAAACAAATTGATCAGATAGTTCCCATTTCATATTTGCTGGCACTTCTGCGAGTACGGCATACTAAATTATCTTTTTTATATGCAAGCTCAAGGCTTATGGAAGAGTGAAGTCACAGAGGGTAACAAGAAAAATAGCAATCAGAGATTTCAGACCCTCGCCAGGACTGTTTGTGTAGTTTTGTGTCGTGTGGTTTGTGTGGTGTTGGTGAGGTCGAAAAGGCCCCACCGTGACTGGCTCCGGGCGATAGTTCCCGGAGGGTCACGACAGAATTGTCCGTCCGGTGGGCGAGGTGGCCGCCATTCGATCACGTGGCCGTTCGCACGCCGGCATGGGAGCGAATTCGCAACAATATATATATATAATATAATATATATATAATATATGTGTGTTGTGTGTATATATATCTATATACAGTGCTCCCTCACCTATCGCGGTTAATTGCGTTCAGACCCACCTGCATAGTGAAAATCCGCGAAGTAGAAACCACATATTTATTAATTATTTAAATATATTAAACAACATTTTAAACGTATTTAAACTTTATACAGCATCCACACACTCCTTATTAACCTTCCCCACACACATTTAATCAGTTATTTTTAAAAAAATAAAAAATTTCATCGGAAAGCGGACTTTTCATGGGGCTGCAAAGCCTAAGACCAAAAAATAATTTTTAAAATACTATATGTACTAAAAAATTAAAAAAAACGTATTATGGGTATGACCTATGAAGATTGACGATGATGTGATAGCTTGTGCAGTACTTGATGACGTGAAGATGACGATGATGAGATGAATGTTAGTACTGCACAGCCAAGAAGAGCATTAAATCTCTTCTACTGGAAGGCGCCTCTCCCTATTCATCTTTTGAAAAACCCGCGATGTAGTGGAAGCCGCGAAAAGTGAACCGCGATAAGCGAGGAGCACTGTATATGCGTGTGTTGTGTGTGTGTGCCATGTGTGTGTATATATATATAATGTGTATATATATATATATATATATTGTTACATTTACTGGCCCGCCTGGGTGCGATCGGCCGCGCTACCTCTAATGGCAAGCCGCGTCGCCACCGGACGGGACAATTCAGTCGTGACCCTCCTGGAAACTACCGCCGGAGCAGTCACGGGTGGGGGTTTAACCTCACACGATCGTGCCATTGCCCACCCGCGCAGGATTAGGGTTGCTCGCCCAAATTCGACCTACCTAAGTACCTGCGCGAGTAGTCGACCGGGCGATCGTAAACCTCGCCGCAGGTCGGCCCAGGACACGAACCGCTTTAAGCGGTGACTTCCGTTCCCGTGCTACAGTGGATAACCGAGCGGTGTTATCGCCGACCCCGACGGATTGTGATTATTTATCGGGTGTTTAAAACCACTACTAATTTATTCCGCGATTCAAGATGCACTTTCAAAGGAAAAAGACGGACGAACGGGGATACATTGCACACAAGGACATTTATTCAAGGCAAGCACATATTACCACACACACACAAGCAAGGAATCATGCACGTATTATACAAGCAAAGCAAAATTCGAAATGAAACACGGATACAGGCAAGAAAGCAATGAAAGCAATACACCACTATAATATTAGCAATTTACGGCACTTACACAGTTTACTTGGCGGACACGGCGGCCACCCACACACACAACACACACACACAAACAAACAAAAAGAAAAGACCTCCCTTTAGTTGGTCGTCCAGTCTCTTCTCCCACGACCGTCAGCGTGGTTCGCGCCTGGTTCCGAGCCTCCACGCGGCCGGCCGAACCCTCTCCGGCACCCCTCGTTCCGGACGCGCAGGTCCACCAGAACAGCCGGCACTGCTGCGCCCTTCCCGTCCGCGTCTCCACCACAGGCCGCTTGCCCGGACCACGAGCGCAGGACCGAGAGAGGAAGAGAAGAGAGAGCGCTGCACTTTGAGAAGAAGGAGAGCAGAGAGGGCTTCCGGACCAGAGAGAGAGAGAGAGCGAGCTCGACCCTTTGGCCACTAAGAGAGAGGAGCAGCTCGACCCCGAGAGAGAGAGAGAGGAAGAATCCAACACTTATGATCCAGGCAGGAGCGGAGGCCGAGCCGCGCGCGGTCCGACCCTATATAGCGCGGGGCTCCGCCCCTTCGCTCCACCCCCTTTTTTGGCCCGCTCTCCCTCTAGCCCTTTCGAGAAGCCTCCTCGAAAAGGGGCGTTTCTCCTCACGGCCGCCTCACACCCCGATCACCAATCTCGCCAGCGAGCTCTCGCAGCCTCTTCCCGTCAGCCCCGGCGCCGCAAAAAAAGGCGGGAAAACTCGCGCGCGTTGTAGGCCTTCACGGGCCTTCGTTTGAAGTCTTCGGACGGTCCAAAATAAGGATAGAACAGAAAACGGCTATCGCAAAGAGTCGCAGCCCGGGTGAACACGAAGAATTCCCTTTGAAACAACGGTGGGGAACTATCTGCACATAAACTTAAGCGTTCATAACTGAATCTAAGGACCCTTTATGGTGTATGCGAATTTCCACAGCCGTAACAATATATAAGCAACATGCAGTTGGCAGGACGATGGTGTCTTAAATTCCTTCTGGATATTCTTAAGATCTAACTATAAAATCCACCACTACACTTTTTGTTTTCTCCTTTCTTACTTCAATGCGTTGTTTTATGGACTTGGTGATATCGATGACCACAGAGTTAGATCTTTATTTTTCAGATTTCACTTCACATTTATAATTATATAAACACAAAAAGACAGAGAAGATAATATCATCATTCTGGTCTTGCAAGGCTTAGCTCTCGCCATCATCTGCCCTTTGGGTGTTGATTTGACCATCTGACCCCCCTTTTTATTACTGGAAACTTCAGACTGTTTACCTCCCACTCTTTTATCCTTTTGTGGAACCATTCTCGAGCTTCTGGCCACAATGTTGATCCTTCATCCTATCCTCAACTTGTGAGCTCACTTGTCACCTTAACGTTAATCAATGTGTCCATTTGTGATATTTAAAAATACTCTCGCAAGTTCAATCTGTACCTCTTTGCATGTCACCTGTCCCTGCCTCCCAAAGTGAGTATGTACAATCCCTCGGTGTCTGGTGTTCAGCTCTTTCCAGAATCCTCGATGTAAACTGAGGTATAGTTTGTCAAACACTGTGACATTGACTTCCAAATTCCATCACTGGATGTGTATTTCCACTTTGATGTTGCTGCATCTCAATTGGTTTGCATCAGGGTTGATAATGATTCCCTTGTCACTTTTTTTTTTAAAAGTACCTTGCCTAAAGTTCCTTGTGAATCACCATCAAAGCAAACATAAAAAATATCATGCTGGTCCCTCTGGCAGATGGGACAAAAAAATTAAAAATAAACCCACAAAATCACTCGGACAACAACATAAGGGAGAGAGAATATAGTCCTGTGTGCGCAGCATTGCAACGGCAGGACATGTGTGAAGCATTTCACTGCATACAAATTGCAAAGCAACATCACCGTTAGACTTTGTGTTTTTTTGGCAGATTATCAGATTCAGCTGTACGTCCAATCTTTTGCTCCTCTTGCCTTCTATTTGGGAACAGCCTTCTTGAGATGGTTCAATTCACTCCCTTCGCTCCACTGTTTCAAAAGCAGGTGGTGCCACACCTTCTCACATGTGATGTTTCTTCTTACCTCCCATTAAGCCTTTCCTAACCAACCCTCTTGCTTTGCGGGATACTGTGTTTCCTTCTCCTCTCTTCTTATTTCTGTTCGGCCATTCGCTTGCTTAATTGTGTCCAAACTGTGCCCACTGCCCCCACTGCAACTGCCAGTAGTTGCCCTTACCCCTCAGCAGAGGAGTATTGCATTTGGGTCTGTTTGTCTGCCTGTTAACTTGCAATTTTGTTTTTGACCAAGTATGTTGATCACTTCCGTTTCTTTGTCTGTCCGATCACCTTAAATCGCGCTACAGCGTACAAGTGAAACCGATCTTCCACGAAAACTTCAACCAAATGTGGAGTGGGTTCTGACAAAATCTTATTTTATTTTTGAGGTCAAAAGGTCATCGTAGGCCAAAGGTAAACAACTTTTACAAATTTCTAAAATCCTCAATTTTCATCCGATTGAGTGTCAAAATTGAAGAAAATTTGCATATCAGCCTCACTGAATGCAACCACAACTACGATTGAGTTAATTACGGGCCAAATTTCTAAATTCTCAATTTATCGATGACAACATTGAGGACATTTACGGTATCAGGTCACTGAATTCAATCACCAACTATGATTGCAGGTCAACACAAGGCCAAATTTCTAAATTCTCAATTTCACCATTGACAACATTAGAAGGAGGATTTACATATCAGGTCACTTAATTCAACCACCTATTGTTTTTTGAGATCAACATAGGCCAAAAGTCAGCATAGGCCAAATTTCTGAAATTTGTCAATTTTCATTCCATGACTTGAAATTTGAAGAGGATTTTGCATATCAGGTCACTGAATACAACCACCAATTTTTTTTTTTAGGTCAGCTATGCCAAAGGTCAAAAAGGCCAAAGTCAAAAACTCTAGGTGCAATTTCTAAAATCCTCAATTTTCATCCAATTGACTTGAAATTTGAACAGGATTTGCAGAAAGAGTCAATTAATTCAACGACCAATTATTTAAGGTCAAAAGGTCAACATAGGCCTATTTCTAAATTGAAAGATTTAGGGCCAAAAACTATATATATATATAAATAATATATAATTATTTTTTATTTAATATATATTATATTATATATATAATATATAGATATCATGATGTCTCAAAAAAGTTGAGTTATGACAAATCTAGGTGGGATGAGTTGATGAGTGACAAGAACAAGCAGATTAGATTTGGTTCAAATACAGCCATCATGGGATACAAAACAAACCTACTCAAGCTAGTGGGAATATCAGGTCAGGTTAGGTATGTATGGGAGCATGTGCCTGAGCAGCGCGTTGCTGTGTCCACTTTCCGCCGGTACTCCAAGGGCCAACGCGTCTGGCCATCCCCCAGCAGATGCCTGGCCCATCCCCATCTCCTTGAGATGCTGATCAAACCTGCTGCAACCACGAGGCACGTGGTCGGCCCCATTGGCTCCTCCACTCACTAGGCCCCCTTGCTGAGAGAATATGGTGAGCAGGATCAGCGTTCAGAAAATGAGCCACTGTCGATATAGCCGCACTGACGCTCACGAACGATGCAGTAACAAATCTCATTTGAGTCTCTCTCAGCAACCGCTCGCTTGGACACAAAGTCCGACCAGCGATAGCCAAGGATTCCCGAAGAGAGCTGGGACCAAAGAATTAAGTCTCCGTCTCAGATGCCTGGTCAGGTCCAGTCACATCCGTAGAGCAAGACTGGAAGCACAAGGACCTGAGCACTTGGACTTTCGTCCTGCAAAGGTACCAACAGCGCCACACCCCATGACCCAGTGAATCCCATGACTACCAGGCTCGACCCAGACGTCTGTTGTTAACTCTGGCTTACAACCAGCAGAGACATGAATATCACTGCCAAAGTAATGAATCTCTCTGTGATCTCAACATCCTCACCACAAACAGGGACAGACAGGATAGCAGCATCCAATATGTCGAATGAAAGCCTGGATCTTAGTTTTGACCCAGGAAACCCATTATCCTAGCAGCTCCGACTCCTCATTCAGCACCTCGAGAGGCCCCCAAAAGGTTATCTAGATTTCCGCAAAGATGATATGCATTATCTGTAAATCAAGGTCAGAGACCTGACATCCCAAACGATGCACACAGCTTGATCTCTCAGACATCTCCCCAGAATCCAGTCCAGACAAGTGGCAGAAAAGTGTGGGGGCAGTACACACCCCTGACAAACTCCAGTAACAACTGGAATAAGTCAGAGATGTACCACCACATACACAGCACTCTCAGTACCTGAGTACAGTTCAGACATCAGATTGAGCGTTTTGGTGGCACCCCATGTAAGACCAAGAATCCTCAAATGCATCCTGATTCACTTGAATCAAACGCTTTGCAGATATCAACATAGGCTGCAAGCAGCCCCTGCCGAAACTCTTGTCTGTGTTCGGTGAGGACCCGAAAAGCTAGGATATGGTCAGTTCGTTGACCTCTTTGGTGTAAAGCTTGACTGCTCTGGATGCTGGTGCTCAATGCAGATTGGTGGCCAACCCCATGAAGAATTATCCTCACAAAGCCCTTGCCCCGCACTGAGAGCAGCGTCACCCGGTAGTTGTGCAGTCTTGGCGACACCCTTCCCTTTCCAGAGAGGGACAACAAGGCCCTCTTCCAGTCAGTTGGATGATGCCTGTGTTGCAGACAGAGCACAGAACTGCATGCAACAATACGAGTCCAGCATTTCCACCAGCCTTGAGAAGTTCAGCATAGATTCCAGAGATCCCAGGAGCTTTACCCCATTTCAAACCGGTTCACCGCAGTCTATGTTCCACAACGAAGGTGGACCACAGTTTATTGGAAGGTCAGCATAGGATGTAACACCCCTGACAACAACTCGACAGCTGTGGATCAGCCTGGTACAGCCGCTCAAAGTAACCGGCCCAGCAGGCCTTAACTTCGGACTCCTCTGTCAAGAGGCCAACACCCTCTGCTCTAACGGCAGTACACCGAGGGACTGGCTTGAAGGAACGCAATGCGCGAATTCCCCCTGTCAGCAGGACGAGAATCACTTGACCACAGGTGATGCTCTACCCCTCACAGATTCCTCGCACATAGGCCTCCTTTCCACCTTTAGTGCATGCACATTTTTACGGCCTCCGCCCCTGAACAGCTCAGCTCTGCCATTCACCTGTCCCTGCGACTCTGGTCAATGGTGTCCCAGTGTCTCTTGAGAGACAGATTCTTCTTCGCCCTACGGTTGAGTTCCAAGACATCAACCTGGCAACAACCAAGAATGGTGTCTTGAAGGCACTCCACAACTCTTGAGGATTCCCCAAAGCACGCAGACCCCCCCAAAATCTCCACTCAGCCTGTTCGCAAACTCATCAGCTACCCTCTCATCCTTGAGCTTGTCAACATCCAGCCAAGCTGGATGTACTATTCTCCTGGATTTAAGTTGCAACTTCAGAGTTGCTACAATAAGCCTGTGGTCAGTATTTAGAACTGGGCACTTCGGTGACCCTGCAATTCTGAATTATCCTCCAGCAACCATCAACGAGCACATGGTCAATCTCCTTTGCCACACCACCAGCGTTGGAATACCAAATCCAGCGATGAGCTATGGGTGTTAAACCATGAACCAGCCTACCCTAAATCCATGACTTTCTTGAAAAGTGAAGGAACTTAGTGCTCTTCTGTTCACAGTTCCGTCCCATGGGGAACAGCACATGTTCATAATCATTCTTATCAGTTCAATCGATGCATTGAAATCCCCAAGCCTAGAAGAGTATCTCGCCTGGGCACTGTTCAACTACAGACTCGAGCGTGGCATAGAATGCATCCGTCAGGGTGAGATCACTTGCCTCAGTCGGGAGCATATACAGAAACCAGGGAAATGACACCCAAGAAGTGACGAATCCTTCGTCTCATAATACGCTCGTTGCAGAAGAGCACATAACTCGTGTGTTACCTCAATTGTCAATTGGATCAGCTTATTTGACACAGCCACAGCAACTCCTTGGGCTGGTAACCATCAGAGCGACCAGACCATAGTAGGTTAACCACCCGCCATGATCTCGCCGCAATCCCGCGTCTCCGAACCTCAGAGAGTGCTGCAATACCGATGTTCAAACACTTTGAGCTCAGATGATAACAGAAACGGTATCATCCTCTCTTTGGACACTATCGTCAAGAGTGGGGTCCGAAGGCTTTGCTCTAATCCCATCCACGGTGACTGCCCTACAAAGGCAGCTTGCACAGGAGGTACTCCCACGGAGTGGGTTTTCAGATTTATTTTGCTTTGGTATGTTTTGCGGAATGAAGTGTTTTACGGTGGCCGGAGTGCAATCCTGCCACCTACCTCCTCATTGAAAAAAAGTAACCCAACTGCAGAGGACGTCTGCAGAACGTTGGGCCACTAGATATGATGACAGTTGGCTCACAACGGATCTTTCTCCACCCCTTTGACAGGTTTTGTTTTCAATCCTGCTTGGGTGTCCATTATCATACACCCTCCTCACCAAGAACTAGGTGGGGAGACAGTTTAGTCGCGACAACCCGAACCATGAAACAGGTTAGTGCAGGTTTACATGGTTCCTGTAGCAAGTCACAATTCTAATGTGACCTGACCTGACTCTCACACTTGGCTCCACCAAGTGCTGTTCTTTCTTTGTTCTGTTTTACCAAAGTGTTGCTCTATGAGTGATTTTTCATTTTGTTGTCTGTCCACACAGAACTTTAGTGTTTTCTCTGCAACTGCTTGTCGGATTCAGTGTGAAATTTTCACCATCGGAGTGACTACTCAATGCAGGATTTTTAATGATAATTTATGACGTTCATCGGTACGTGGTGTGGCAAGCATGTTGGAAAAAAGAAACTTGGACCTCTGTATCTCCAAAACTTCACCAAGGAAAAAAGTGAAACTTGTGAATAAGTGTCGTCCTCGTGTGGAATAAGTGTGATTTTTTTAATATGTCATAGGTCCTCGTTATGAGTCATATGCATACACAGAACACTAAATCCGATCCAGTATTGAAAAATTTTTAGGGCCACCTTGTATAAATGGTCCACAGAAAAAAAAAATCGATGACGTCATCGGTCACATGGTTCGGCAGTCCATATTGTTTTTGTAAAAAACAACAACCTTCAAAAACGTTCGCTGAAACAGCTGAAGGCAAAATTTTGCAAGTGTGACTGCCTCTCTACGAGGAACCAAAACATTCAACACATAGTAGATCGATCACATGGTTTGGCAGCCCATATTGATTTACCCTAAAACCTATAAAAAAAAATTCATTCCAGACACACAGATGAGGGAATTCTTCACACAAATGTTCCCCAAACCCAGGGTTACCAGGGTATTCACGAATAATTGATAGGTCACATGGTCTGGCAGCCATATTGGATTGAGTGAAAATCATTTTTAAATCACTCTCTTGAACTGCTTTAATTGCTGCGAAACTTCAAAATTATCATTCTTGTAATGATGGGGAACCATAGTTTCAAATTTCAACCTGATGGGATACATGGCTTTGCAGCCAGAGTTATTTAATTTTTTTTGATCTGCAGATTATTTTGATTTTGTTTTTTTGAATAAGCTCACTTGGCCACATCTGCAGGAGTTTATTGGTAGAGTAGTAGCAGCTGAAAACCGAATCGTATCCAGTTCCTCCTGATGACTTTATCTTTGCTTTTTTCAGGTTCTTCTATGAATCTAATGAAGGACTGTACCGATTTGGTCTTCCATTTGATTTTAATTGAATTCATTTTAATCCCATTCTGAATTCAATTGAATAAACAAGTGGTGCCAGCACAACAAATCCCGCCCATTTAGCATAAAGATATTTTGGGGATCAAATTTATATTTGATACTCCTTAACCTGAATGTGATTATAAGGAATAGAATAAGATTTTAGTCTTAGTTTGAAGTCAATTAAACCATTTTTGACAAAGTTATGCCGTAAAATATTTTGACCTTTTCGTGACCCGACCTTGACCTTTGACCTAATTGGACCCAAAAGTTAATGGGGGTACGTCCGAGTTCATTACCCACCTGTGAATACAATTTGACAGTGTTGACCAGCCGTTTTTCCCGTAAAGTTGTATTTTTCGTAACCATGTTTTTTAGTTTAATGGAAAATTTTGTAATTTGACCGATGACCTGACCCCCAAAAAACTTCGGACCCTACCGATCTTCACAAATATGCATTTTTCACTATAGGAAGGTAGATTTATAAGTGACAAATAGAATAAGGGTTCACTATAAGCTTAGTTTGAAGTAAATCAGTTCATTTGACGAAGTTGATGAGCGAAAACGATTTTGATCTTTTCGACCTTGACCTTGACCTTTGATCCAATTGACCCAAAAGTAATGGGTCGTCCAAGGTTCATTGCCCACCTGTGGATTAAATTTGATAGTGTTGCTAAGCGGTTTTGCCGTAAAGTTGCTAACAGAAGACAAACAAACAGACAAACAAACCGAGACGATTACAATATCCGCTCCCTCCTCCGGGGGCGGGATAATAATAAACGTCATGGTTCAGGGTCAAGTGTCCGATCAAAGCAGGGTTGCATTAAAGTGGGACGTTTTGGTAACCCAGTCATCACTGCCAGCAATTATAAAGTTGCAGTTCTATTTTGTCTATTATTAATGATCGTAACACACCGGTGCACAA
>CM068960.1:111135257-111154293 GCA_035128595.1 Eptatretus atami
ACAGAGAGAGATCTCTTTTCCAAAGTTCATGTTTTTCCTTCATGATAGTTTGCGGGCTGTATCCACCTTTTTTCACGAGTGTCCTCTCCTTCCTTGCTCTACCAGTTTCTTCCCACGTCCATTATCGCTCCAAGTCTTCCCTCTACTTTGCCCCTCATTCTGATGTTGGTGTCCCCACTCTCTTCCTACTGTTCTTTTTCGTTCTGTTATGTCCTGATCCATTCTATCTTCTAGCTCCTCCATGAGTCCACATGTGTAATACAAATAAATAAATAAATTTTAAAAAGAGACCTTTTTTAAGCTCCAACATCTGAGAGAAATGTATAATTTATTTTTTTATTCCCTTTAAGTGCAGGAGCATACTTTTTATTTCCCTTTGCAACGCACAAGTCAATACATTTTTCAAACCACTTTTTTGTGTAGGTTTGTTTTGGGACAAGAACCAGCAAGCTGGCCTGGTCCTGCTTGCCACTGGGGAGGTCCTCACACAAAGTTCTCTGGACGCGGGAGTCCCCTCACGTCCTTCACTGACAGCTACAATCGCCACAGCACTTGTTGAGATGATGGTAATCAGACAGGGCTATTTGAAAACATTGCCTGAGACCTCTCTGTGTTTCCTTTCGCTTTCTGTCTGTCTCGTCTCTTCGTTTCTTTATCTGTCTTGTCTCTCTGTCTCTTTATCTGTGTGTTTGTCTCTCCGTCTCTTTAATCTGTGTCTTGTGCTCTCCATCTCATCTGTCCTTGTCTCTCCATTTCTGTCTTTCTATGTGTCTCTTCATTTCTGTCTTTTTTATATGTCTCTCTCCATCTCTGTCCTTTTTCTCGATGTGTCTCCATGTCCGTACTTTCTCTGTGTCTCTCCATCTTTCTCTGTGTCTCTCCGATTCTGTCTCTTTCTCTGTGTCTCAATGTGTCTGTCTTTCTTCTGTATCTTCGCATTTGCATGTGCATGCGTGCGTGTGTCCTTAACATTCTTACATTACATATCTCATTCCAACTCATCCATTCCAACTTATCTTTTAATCTCTCTCTCATTCTCCTCTCATCTCTCTCTCTCCTCTCTCTCTCTCTCTTCTCTCTCTATCTCTATATCTCTATATCTCTCTCTATATCTCTAATCTGATCTCTCTCTTATATCTATCTCTTGTATCTATATCTATCTCTTGTATCTATATCTATCTCGAATAACTGGTATATGTTCTACATCGCCACAAAACCTGGTGGTAATGTCAGAACGTTGTGCAGTCACAAGCCCATACATATTGTTTTTTTGGTATTGGTTATGATCAAAAGGGCTGCCAGGATAGCCGGAGGTATGCACTGCTCACCTCTGAACCTGTCTAGTCTGTGTTCAAATCTAGACCAGCTATAAGCTGCTATACTGCTGTTGCACATACAGGCCAAGGCATCAATGTGTGTGGCCGTCCCTCAAATGGATGCTAAAGGGAAAGTTCCATCTGCGCAGCATTAGTTGGTGGAGGTTAAATATTCCCCTAGTGTCCTTGACAATGATCGCATCGACACCCTAAACAAATTACAATTCCTGTCTGGACTGCGAGTCATCTTTTCAGAGGTTCCCAGACACCAAAGGTTAACACTGCTTGCTGTCAGATGGGGTACTGGTCTGACAGCAGCCCCTCGGCACTAAAAACAAATTGATCAGTATAGTTTACGCCATTTCTATTTCTGGCACTTCTGCGAGTACGGCATACTAAATTATCTTTTTTTTTATATGCAAGCTCAAGGCTTTGGAAGAAGTGAATCACAGAGGGTAACAAGACAATAGCAAAATATGAGATTTCAGACGCCTCGCAGGACTGTTTGTGTAGTTTGTGTCTGTGGTTTTGTGTGGTGTTGGTGCAACCGGTGTGTTACGTCATTAATAATAGACAAACCAGAAACTGCCACTTTATAATTGCTGGCAGTGATGAACTGGGTACAAACGTCCCACTTTTGATGCAACCCTGCTTTGATAGGACACTTGACCCTGAACGCATGACGTTTTATTATTATCCCGCCCCCCCCCCCCCCCCCCCGGAGGGAGGGAGCGGGATATTGTAATCATCCGGTTTGTTATCTGGCCAAAACGAAGTTTTTGCAAGAATATGTTAGTCAGCCTTGTAGTTTTTTTTAATTTTTATTTTTTTTATTTTATTTATTTCTTTTATTTTTTTGTTTGGTCTGTAATCACGTATAAAAAATTCTGCAGAGCACAGTTATCATTGGAAATTTTTGTACTTCGGCATATCAGAGGCCTATAGAAGGTCCCTTTCAGCGCACAAAATTTTGAAGGTCAAGGTCAAAGGTCAAGGTCACTTTGTCCGCAAATCAGGGGAGTCGACGAAACCGCTTATTTTTTGAGTAATTTTTTAAATCGAATCGTCTCCAAACTTTATGGGAATGGTAAGATATGTGTCTGGCGCTGCAGCTGATTAGTTTTGGTGGTCGCGATGGCCTTGACTACATGGTTTTGCGCCTGAGGTCAAACATATTTGACCGCCAAGGTCAAATTTTCAATGTTTTAGGAACCATATCGTGTAGTACCTCAAATTGAACACCTGCGATGAGTGCTTTCTAGATATGTCAAGCTTGAGACTTATGACGTCATTTGTGACGTTAATGAGGCAAACACATATTTTTTCAATGGTTACTCTGTAGAACGATTCTCATCGGAATCTCTCGTAGGCAGATATTCCTCAAGAGTCGCTCCTGGTGGATAGCAGGCTCTGTTCACTCAGTGTGACCTTAAAGAAGTCACACGTGGTCACACTTTTGGCAAGATACGGTTTTGTCCTGTTTGTTTGTCTGTCTGTTAGCGCAACTTTACGGCAAACGGCTTTAGCAACACTATCAAATTTAATCCACAGGTGTGGCAAGAACCTTGGACGACCCCATTAACTCTTTGGATCCAATTGATAAACGTCAAGGTCAAGGTCACGAAAAGATCACAAATCAGTTTTTTTCGCTCATAATTCGCACAAACGATCTGATTCTCCAACTAAGCTTATAGTGAACTTATTTTCTATTTGTCACTTATAATCCTACCCATTCTTAGTGAAAATGCGATATTTGTGAAGATCGGTAGGGTCCGAAGTTTTGGGGGTATGGTCATCGGTCAAATTCAAATTTTCGCCATTAAATAAACATGGTTACGAAATCAACTTTTACGGGAAAATGGCTGGGCTCAAAAACCTGTCAAATTGTATCCACGAGGTGGGATAATGACCCTCGGACGACCATTAACTTCTTTGTCCAATTAGGTAAAGGTCAAGGTGGCAACAAAAGGTCAAATCAATTTTACGGTCACAATTGTCAAATGGTTTAATTGACTTCAACTAAAGACTAAAATATTCTTATTATTCTTAAATAACATTCAGGTTAAGGTTGTATCAAATATAAATTTGATCCCCAAATAAACTTTATGCCTTAAATGGCGAGCATTTGTTTGTGCTGGACCACTTGTTTATTCAATTGAATTCAGATGGGATTAAAATGAATTCAATTAAATCAAATGGAAGACCAAATCGGTACAAGTCTTCATTAGATCATCAGAAGGACCTGAAAAGCAAAGATAAAGTCATCAGGAGGAACCTGGATACGATTCGGTTTTTCTGCTGCTACTCCTCTACCCAAAAACTCCTGCAGATGTGGCAAGTGAGCCTTATTCAAAAAAAAAAATCAAAAATAATCTGGCAGATTCAAAAAAATTAAATAACTCTGGCTGCAAGGCCATGTATCCCATCAGGTTGAAATTTAACAACCTATGTTCCCCATCACTTAAACAAATGAATAATTTTGAAGTTTCGCATCATTAAAGCAGTTCAAGAGAGATGATTTTAAAAGATTTTTCTCAATCCATAATGGCTGCGCAGACCATGTGACTATCAATTATTCGTGAATACCTGGTACCCCTGGTTTGGGGAACATTTGTGTGAAGATTCCCTCAATCTTGTGTGTCTGGAGAAGATTTTTTTTATGGGTTTTAGGTAAATCCAATATGGCTGCCAAACCATGTGATCGATCTACTATGTGTGAATGTTTTGTTCCTCGTGGAGAGGCCAGTCACACTTGCAAAATTTTTGCCTTCATCTGTTTCAGCTGTTTCAGAAAACGTTTTTGAAGGTTGTTTGTTTTTTAACAAAAAAACATATGACTGCTGAACCACGTGACGATGACGTCATCAAATTTTTTTTTTCTGTGGACCAATTTATACCAAGGTGGCCCACAAAATTTTCATACTGATTGGATTTTAGTGTTCTGTGTATGCAATTATGACTCATTAACGAAGCACCTATGCGTCATTTAAAAAAAATCACACTAATTCCACACGAGGACGACACTTATTCCACAAGTTTCCTTTTTTTTTCCCTTGGTGAAGTTTTGGAGATACAGAGGTCAAGTTGTTCCTTTTTCCAACATGGCTGCCACACCACGTGACCGATGACGTCATAATTATGATTAAACATCCTGCATGAGTAGTCATCCGATGGTGAAAAAATTTCACCTGAATCCGACAAGCAGTTACAGAGAAAAACACTAAAGTTCTGTGTGGACAGACAGACAAACAAAATGAAAAATCACTCATAGAGCACACTTGTAAAACAGAAAAAGAAGAACACACTTGGTGGAGCCAAGTGTGAGAGTCAGGTCAGGTCACATTAGATCTGTGACTTGCTACAGGTACATGTAAACCTGGACTACCTGTTTTCATGGTCGGGTTGGCGGCGACTAAACTGTTCCCCACCAAGTTTCTTGTGAGGAGGGTGTATGATATGGACACCAGCAGGCATGAAAAACAAAACCTGTGCAAAGGGTGGAGAAGATCCTTGTGAGCCAACTGCCATCCATATCTAGTGCCCAACTGTGTCTGCAGACGTCCTCCTGCAGTTGGTTACTTTTTATGAGGAGTTTGGTGGCAGGATTTGCACTCGGCCACCGTAAAACACTTCATTCCGCAAAACATACAAAAGCAAAAATACATCTGAAAACCCACTCCGTGGGAGTACCTCCTGTGCAGCTGCCTCTTTGTAGGGCAGCTCACCGGTGGATGGGATTAGGGCAAAAGCTTTCGGGACCCCCACTCTTTGACGATAGTGTCCAAAGAGAGGATGATCACCTGTTTCTGTTATCATCTGAGCTCAAGTGTTTGGACATCGTATTGCAGCACTCTCTGAGGTTCGGAGACCGGATTGCGGCGAGATAATGGCGGGTGGTTACACCTACTATTGGTCTGGTCGCTCTGATGGTTACATGCCAGGAGTTGCTGTAGCTGTGTTAAATAAGCTGATTCCAATGACAATTGAGGTAACACGAGTTACGTGCTCTTCTGCAACGAGCGTATTATGAGACAAAGGATTCGTCACTTCTTGGGTGTCATTTCCCTGGTTTCTGTATATGCTCCGACTGAGGCAAGTGATCTCACCTGAAGGATGCATTCTATGCCACGCTCGAGTCTGTGGTTGAACAGTGCCCCAGGCGAGATACTCTTCTAGGCTTGGGGGATTTCAATGCATCGATTGGAACTGATAGAATGATTATGAGACATGTGCTGTTCCCATGGGACTGGAACTGTGAACCAGAAGAGCACTAAGTTCCTTGACTTTGCAAGAAGTCATGGCTTTAGGGTGGCTGGTTCATGGTTTCAACACCCATAGGCTCATCGCTGGACTTGGTATTCCAACGCTGGTGGTGTGGCAAAGGAGATTGACATGTGCTCGTTGATGGTTGCTGGAGGATAATTCAGAATTGCAGGTCTACCGAAGTGCCAGTTCCTCAATACTGACCACAGGCTTATTGTAGCAACTCTGAAGTTGCAACTTAAATCCAGGAGAATGGTACCATCCCAGCCTTGGCTGGATGTTGACAAGCTCAAGGATGAGAGGGTAGCTGATGAGTTTGCGAACAGGCTGAGTGGAGATTTGTGGGGGTCTGTGTGCTTTGGGGAATCCTCAAGAGTTGTGGAGTGCCTTCAAGACCACACTTCTTGATGTTGCCGGTTGATGTCTTGGAACTCACCGTAGGGCGAAGAAAGAATCTTGTCTCTCAAGAGACACCATTGACAGAGTCGCAGGGCCAGGCTGAATGGCAGATCTGAGCTGTTCAGGGAGCGGAGGCGTAAAAATGTGCATGCACTAAGGTGGGAAAGGAGGCCTATGTGCGAGGAATCTGTGAGGAGGTAGAGCATCACCTGTGGTCAAGTGATTCTCGTCCTGCTGACAGGGGAATTCGCGCATTGCGTTCCTTCAAGCAGTCCCTCGTGGTACTGCCTTTAGAGCAGAGGGTGTTGGGCTCTTGACAGAGGAGTCCGAAGTTAAGGCCCGCTGGGCCGGTTACTTTTAAGCGGCTGTACCAGGCTGATCCACCAGCTGTCGAGTTGGTTGTCAGTGGTGTTACAATCCCTATTGCTGACCTTCCAATAACTGTGCTCCACCTTCGTTTGTGGAACAATAGACTGCGGTGAACCGGTTGAAATGGGGTAAAGCTCTGGGATTCTGGCATCCATGCTGAACTTTTCAAGGCTGGTGAAATGCTGGACTCGTATTGTTGCATGCAGTTCTGTGCTCTGTCTGCAACACAGGCATCATCCCAACTGACTGGAAGAGGGGCCTTGTTGGTCGCTCTCTGGAAAGGAAGGGTGATCGCCAAGACTGCACCAACTACCGGAGGGTGACGCTGCTCTCAGTGCGGGCAAGGGCTTTGTGAGGATAATTCTTCATGGGGTTGGCCACCATCTGCTTGAGCACACAGCATCCAGAGCAGTCAAGCTTTACACAAAGAGGTCAACGATTGACCATATCCTAGCTTTTCGGGTCCTCACCGAACACAGACGAGAGTTTCGGCAGGGGCTGCTTGTAGCCTATGTTGATATCTGCAAAGCGTTTGATTCAGTGAATCAGGATGCCATTTGGAGGATTCTTGTCTTCATGGGGTGCCACCAAAACTGCTCAATCTGATGTCTGAACTGTACTCTGGTACTGAGAGTGCTGTGTGATGTGGTGGTACCATCTCTGACTTATTCAGTTGTTACTGGAGTTGTCAGGGGTGTGTACTGGCCCCCACACTTTTCAGCACTTGTCTGGACTGGATTCTGGGGAGGATGTCCTGAGAGATCAAGCTGTGGTGTTCGTTTGGGAATGTCAAGGTCTCTGCCTTGATTTCACAGATGATGCAATCATCTTTGTGGAGACTCTAGATAACCTTTTGGGGGCCCTCGAGGTGCTGAATGAGGAGTCGGAGCTGCTGGGATAATGGGTTTCCTGGGTCAAACTAAGATCCAGGCTTTCAATGACATATTGGATGCTGCTATCCTGTCTGTCCTGTTTGTGGTGAGATGTTGAGATCACAGAGAGATTGACTTACTTTGGCAGTGATATTCATGTCTCTGCTGGTTGTAACAGACGTCTGGGTCGAGCCTGGGTAGTCATGGATTCACTGGGTCATGGGGTCTGGCGCTGCCGCACCCCATCCCACATGTGTGGGAGGAACGAAAGTCCAAGTTTTCAGGTCCTTTGTGCTCCCAATCTTGCTCTAATGGATGTGACTTGGACTCTGACCAGGCATCTGAGACGGAGACTTAATTCCTTTGGTCCCAGCTCTCTTCGGAGATCTTGGCTATCGCTGGTCGGACTTTTGTGTCCAACGAGCGGTTGCTGAGAGAGACTCAAATGAGATTTGTTTACCTGCATCGTCCGTGAGCGTCAGCTGCGGCTATATCGACATGTGGCTCATTTTCCTGACGCTGATCCTGCTCACCATATTCTCTCAGCAGGGGGCCTAGTGAGTGGAGGAGGCCAATGGGCCGACCACGTGCCTCGTGGTTGCAGCAGGTTGATCAGCATCTCAAGGAGATGGGGATGGGCCAGGCATCTGCCTGGGGGATGGCCAGACGTTGGCCCTTGGAGTACCGGCGGAAAGTGGACACAGCAACGCGCTGCTCAGGCACATGCTACATACCATACTGACCTGACCTGATACTTCCACTAGCTTGAGTAGTTTGTTTTGTATCCCACTGATGGGCTGTATTTGAACCCAAATCTAATCTGCTTGTTCTTGTCACCTCATCAACTCATCCACTAGATTTGTCATAACTCAACTTTTTGAGACATCATCATATATATATATATATATATATATATATATATTATATATATATATATATATATATATAGTTTTTGGCCCTATCTCTCAATTTTAGAATTAGGCCTATGTTGACCTTTTGACTAAAATAATTGGTCGTTGAGTTAATTGACCTCTTCTGCAAATCCTCTTCAAATTTCAAGTCAATTGGATGAAAATTGAGGATTTTAGAAATTGCACCTAAATTGTTGACCTTTTGGCCTTTTTGACCTTTTGGCATAAGCTGACCTAAAAAAAAAAAATTGGTGGTTGTATTCAGTGACCTGATATGCAAATCCTCTTCAAATTTCAAGTCAATGGAATGAAAATTGACAATTTTAGAAATTTGGCCTATGCTGACCAAAGCGAATGGCCGAACAGGAAAATAAGAGAAGAGGGAAGGAAACACAATAATCCGCAAGTAAGAGGGTTGGGTTAGGAAGGCTTAATGGAGGTAGAGAAGAACATCACATGTGAGAAGGTGGTGCACCACCTGCTTGAAACAGTGGAGCGAAGGGAGTGATTGAACCATCTCAAGAAGGCTGTTCCACAAATGAGAGGCAAGAGGAGCAAAAGATTGGACGTACAGCTGAATCTGAATCTGCCAAAAAACACAAAGTCTAACGTGTGATGTTGCTTTGCAATTTGTATGCAGTGAAATGCTTCACACCATGTCTGCCGTTGCATGCTGCGCCACACAGGACTATATTCTCTCTCCCTTCATGTTGTTATCGAGTGATTTGTGGGTTTATTTTAATTTTTTGTCCCCATCTGCCAGAGGGACCAGCATGATATTTTTTATGTTTGCTTTGATGGTGATTCACAAGGAACTTTAGGCAGGTACTTTTAAAAAAAGTGACAAGGGAATCATTATCACCCTGATGGCAAACCAAATTGAGATGCAGCAACATCACAAGTGGAAATACACATCCAGTGAGTGGAATTTGGAAGTCATGTCACAAGTGTTTGACAACTATACCTCAGTTTTACATCGAGGCTCCTGGAAGAGCTGAACACCAGACACCGAGGGATTGTACATACTCACTTTGGGGAGGCAGGGACAAGGTGACATGCAAAGAGGTACAGATTGAACTAGCGAGAGTATTTTTAAATTATCACAAATGGACACATTGATTAACGTAAGGTGACAGTGAGCTCACACGTTGAAGGATAGGATGAAGGATCAACATTGTGCAGAAGCTCGAGCATGGTTCCACAAAAGGGATAAAAGAGTGGAGGAAAACAGTCTGAAGTTTCCAGTAATACAAGGGGGGTCAGATGGTCAAATCAACACCCAAAGGGCAGATGATGGCAAGAGCTAGCCTTGCAAGACCAAAAGTGATGACTATTATCTTCTCTGTCTTTTTGTGTTATATAATTATAAATGTGAAGTGAAAATCTGAAAATAAAGATCTACATCTGTGTCATCGATATCACCAAGTCCATAAAAACAACACCATTGAGTAAGAAAGGAGAAAACAAAAAGTGTAGTGTGGATTATAGTTACAGATCTTAGAATATCCCAGAAAGGAATTAAACACCCATCGTCCTGCAACTGCATGTGCTTTATATATTATATATATATATATATATAATATATATATATAATATATATATATATATATATATATATAATATTATATATATATACAGCCTGGTGGCGCAGTGTTAGGCAGCGGCTTGGACCAAAAGGTCCTGAGTTCAAGCCAGTTGGCACTGAATATATATATTTATATATATATATATATATATATATATATATATATAGTATGTGTGGTGTTATATATATGTATATATGCTGCATGTGTGTGTTGTATATGTATACATATATATGTACACATATATATATGTATGTGTGTGATATATGTATATACCAAGTCGTATAACACCAGGGGGTTGACTCAGCCTGTCATCCTTCGAGGGTCGCAAATGAGTACCAATGTACTGGGCCAGTGTATACCCCGGTTAAAATAGGTGTACCAGATCCCTGTGTCGTAGAGCGGGGGACCAGGGTTTGCGTCAGGGAAGGGCATCCGGTGTGTAAACAATGTGCCAAACTCACTATGCGGATCATATGGAGATCGGTGTGGCGACCCTAACGGGAGTAGCCGAAAAGAAGAAGAAGAAGATATATATATATATATATATATATATATATATATGTGGAATACATATATAACATAATATATATATAAATAATATATATATATATATATATATATATGTGTGTAAGTGTTATATATCTATATGTGTGTTAATATATATCTATATATATATATATATTATATATATATATTATATATATTATATATACAAATATATACAGCTCTGGAAAGAAATAAGAGACACTCCAAAAATATTTTAAATCAGCATCTCTACATGTATGGCAGCCATTCCATTCCAGTGTCTGTTGAATTCCAACACAGGCACACCTCATTCTACTTAGTGAGGTACTGATTAGGTGATCACCTGATCCGAATCTTATTTAACAAGAAAAAGTATAAAACCACTACTGTGGTCATCACTATCTCTTGCAATAGGACCAGCTGGATGGCAAAACAGTGCTAGTAGTACCTCAAAAGTAATTGGAATCAAAAAAATACTATTGACCATGCCAAATAGTTTGAAAAGAAAAGTTTTGAGTGGAAAAGAAAGGTTCAATTCTGGCTTTACTGGCAGAGGGATACAGTGAGCGCCACGTTGCTTCCATCCTTAAAATTTCAAAGACGGCGGTTATAAGAACAAGGTCAAGCAGCAGACATTGGGGACAACAAAGCTACAGACTGGCAGAGGGCGAAAACGACTTTCCACTGACCGGATTACCGCCACTCATTCGAATGTCACCGTAGGATGACATCAAGTGACCTACAAAAAGAATGGCAAACGCAGCAGTGGGTGAAGTGCACGGCGGAGACGGTTCGAAAAGGCTCCGAGGGGCAGGGCTGAAGTCGTGCAAAGCTAAAAAAAGCCCTTCATCAATGAGAAGCAAAGAAGAGCCAGGCTGAGGTTGCAAAGACCATAAGGATTGGACCGTAGAGGACTGGAGTAAGGTCATCTTCTCTGATGAGTCCAATTTTAGCTTTGCCCAACACCTGGTCTCTAATGGTTAGACGAGACCTGGAAAGCCCTACAAGCCAGTGTCTCGCACCCACGTGAATTTGGTGAGGATCGGTGATGATCTGGGGGTGCTTCAGCAAGGCTGGAATCGGCAGATTTGTCTTTGTGAAGGACTCATGAAATCAAGCCACGTACAGGTGCTGGAAGAACACTTGCTTCCTTCTGCTCTGACAATGTTCCCCAACTCTAGAATGGGTTTTTCCAGCAGGACAATGCTCCATGCCACACAGCCAGGTCAACAAGGTGTGGATGGGAGGACCATCAGATCAAGACCCTGTCATGGCCAGCCCAAATCTCCAGACCTTAACCCATTGAAACCTCTGGAATGTGATCAAGAGGAAGATGGATGGTCACAAGCCATCAAACAAAGCCGAGCTGCTTGAATTTTTGCGCCAACAGTGGCATAAAGTCACTCAACAGCAATGTGAAAGACTGGTGGAGGCATGCCAAGACGCATGAAAGCTGTGATTGAAAATCAGGGTTATTCCAAAAAATATTGATTTCTGAACTCTTCCAAAGTTAAAACATTAGCATTGTGTGTTTAAAATGAATATGAACGTTGTTTGTTTATATTATTTGAGGTCTGAAAACACTGAATCTTTGTTGTTATTTTGACCAGTTGTCATTTTCTGCAAATAAATGCTCTAAATGACAATATTTTATTCGGAATTTGGGAGAAATGTCAGTAGTTTATAGAATAAAAACAAAAATGTTCATTTTACTCAAACACATACTATAAATAGTAAAACCAGACCAGAGTGGTGTCAAAGCCACCCCAATGCTCGCCTGTTTATACATTTATCGTTTTTCGTTTTTAAAGACTAGTCTAATTATAATTTTTATAAAGCATTGCAGTGAAGTCTGATCCAAATAATTTTAAAGCAATACAAGTCTGGAGACGGCAATGGTTCACGAGCGGTATTTGACGATGTAGATTGTTTCAGAAGTCAAGGATGAGACAATGTATAATTTTTGACCAAGTTATAAAAATGATCAACATGATGTGGTACGAGTGACAGGTTATTAGCTGCAAAATGTCGAAACCCCGGTTTCGTTCACAACTTTCAAAATTTGACCTTTGTATAACCTTTAAGTCACAAAACAATGTTGTGGACATTAAAATAAGGAAACAGGATACGTGCTTATAGCTTATTGTTGAGTTAGTTCGCGAAGAAGGTCGAAAACCCGTTCGATTCCCACAACTTTGAAAATTTGACCTTGTGAACTTAAACGTCAAAGGTCAAGGATTATGACCTTTGAGCAAAACTTCCTCTGGAACATTCCAGGAACAATATAACGTCATATAGGCTTATGGCATTTGCACTCCTCGGATTATCCATACTTTGATGAAATCAGCGTAAAAACAAACTTGAAGGGGCGCCACGGGCAAGGTGTTCGTGATAGAGGAAAATGGTTTCAAGACTTTAGGTGGGGAATGACCTCAAGATTATGCATAAAATATTGTCATCCTAGCTCTAAAAGTTTGGGCGGTCATATGATTTTTATGTCAAAATTCGCAATTTCTAAGTTCGTGACCTTGTTGTGACCTTGACCTGGACGAAAATGAAATATCGAGCTCCGTGGGGTAGGCAGGTGCCATTGGCTAACCAAATACTGAAACCCCTGCCAGATTCGACAAAACCCCTCGGAGAAGATGTAACTTGAAATCGGCTACTCCCTAAAACAACCTGTTTTTTGGGTGTGGCTCCGCCATAATGAGCGCAGCACGCCCATTCTCCGGAAAACACAACTAGATCGTATATAAACCTCCCACCAAATTTTATCAGGATCGGATCAAAACCAGGAGCTATGCTCGGACAGACAGACGAAGACAGACGACAGACAACAACACACACACACACACACACACAACGAATATAGTGGTCATTACTGACTCATGAACCAACAAGTCTGGAGACGGCGATGGTTCACGAGCAATGTACACGGTTCGCCTTTTTATTTTTTGACCTTCGAGGGGACGCCACTGGCAAACTGGCGGGAATCGGGAAAAACGTAAATGATGAAAGTTGTAGTACTTGAAGAGCACTACTTGCATACCAACTTTCATTCGAAACAGTTGAAAACCCTAGGAGCTCGATGCCCATTTATTGATTTTTTGACATTTCTAAGTTCGTGACCTTGTGACCTTGGGAGAAAATGAAAAATCGAGCTCCCTGAGGCTATGCAGGTGCCATTGGGCTAACCAATACCGAAACCCCTGCCAGATTCGACAAACCCCTCGCGGAAGATGTAACTTGAAATCGGCTACCCCCTAAAAACACATGTTTTTTGGGCATGGCTCCACCCATAATTGGGCGCAGCATGCCCATTCTCATTAAACACAACTATCAGATATAAACCTCCCACCCAAATTTTATCAGGATCGGATCAAAACCCACGGAGCTATGCTCGGGACAGACAGACAGACAGACAGACACACACCCATAACGAATATAGTGGTCATTTACTGACTCGTAACCAATATGTATTTGTATATTGTAATCAGTAAAAAAATAGTGTGGTAGAATAAAAAATTAGAAAGGAAATAACTTGCACCAAAAACTTTAACATTTTCAACGCTCACGCTCACGCTGACGCTCACGCCGGGGGTATCGCTATAGTCTCTGTTCTTCGAACAGGCGAGCTAAAAAACTGATAATTTTGCAGTGGTCTCTTAATTTTTTCCAAGCGAATAGGTGTTGATAATATATATTATACGTTTGTTGTATATATATATGGTGTAATATAATATATATTTTTATATTATATATATATATATCAGTTGGAGATTCCGCCCACCGGCGTGCGAACGACCGCGTTTAACCAATAGCGCCGCTTCGCCCACCGAACGGACAATCCAGTGCGGCTTTCCGCGATCAAACGCCGGAAAACCAGCCACGGGTGTGTTTTTAAGCACACCACAGCCTAGTCAATATTCTACCCGCGCGCGACAGGGTCAATCGCCGAATTGTCGATATACCTAATTAATCGCGCGGCAGACTACCGAGAGACTGTACCTCAACGGGCCACTTGGAAACGAGCCGCTTAAGCAGCTCGCTTCGTTTTGGGATAACCGAGCGGGGTATTTATCGCGCAGCCCGTTGGACCCGATCACTTTATCGGCTATTAAAAAGCCAGCTTATTATTCCGAATGCAATATGGCAGTTCAATTAGGGAAACGACACAACGAACGGGTTAACATTTAAACAAGCACTTTATTGAATAAGCACACGTAAACAGTGATGCAGTCATGCAGGTATGCAATTATGCAATGAATGGGGGTAGGGACAAGACGCGAGCAAGACAAAGAGCTACCACCGTCTATTTATTATGTACAGTCACTTATCGACAGTTCTACTTACGGACATGGCGCCACAACGTTCATGCAAAAGAAACAAGAAAAAAAAAGCCCAGGACAGACGAGGGGTAGACTGGACCCCTTGGGTCTTTATAAACAGGACGCGTGTGACCGCAAAGGCTCCGAGAGACCGAGCTGGCTACCTTGTCCCTCTGTGACTCTGATCCAGAGGCGACCCTCGATTCCCCTCTCCAGGACCCACGGTAAGGCACGGTACGGCAGGTCGCGCGCCTGGCTCTGCTGCGCTCCGCTCTCTCCAGGCCCCTACCCGGCCCACTCACTGCCACACCGACACGACACCTTACACACTCCACACCTCGCAGCCGACGACTCAGAGAGAGAGAACTTGCGTCAGTGCGCCCTTTTTCATGCGCCTCGCCCTCCCATTCGCCCCTATTCCACGCGCGCGAAGCTTCCAGAAGCAGAGCGTTTTCCTCGCCGAATCGGGGCCTTTCTTTATGTCTTCATAGCTTTCGTCTTTTCCGCAGTGTTTTGTCGTTGGGGGAAGGGTGAGGCCGTCGTCCGTTCTCCCCCGATGAATGCCAGGCTTCTCGCAACCGTGCTGAGGTGGAAATGCGGTGGTGGTGTGGTTGGCGTTATGGTGGCGTGGCTGCTTTTGGTGGCTGTGTGGTTGGCTGCGTTGTGTGGTCGGTCTTAGGGTGGTGTGGCTGGCGTTTGTGGTGGTCGTGAGGGGTGGGGTTGGGGGTGGTGGTTAAGTGGTTTGTTTTAAGCGGTGGATTCAGACGAGTGGTGTAGGTGGTTGTGTGAAGCGGTTGGTCAGAGCGATGTTGGTGGTGGAGGTGGTTGTTGTAACGTGTTGGTTCAAAATAACGATAGTAAAAGAAAAACGGCTAACTCAAAGATTCACAGCCCGTTACACGAATAATTCCCTTAGACATCGGTGGGGAAATCTATCTGAACACACACTTATCGATATAACTGATCTAAGGACCTATATGGTGCTCTGCAATTTCCACAACCTAACAATATATATATATATTATATATATATATATATATATATGTTCTATATATATATATATATATATATATATATCTATACTTTTATATATATATATATATATATATATATATATATATATTGTTACTGCTGTGGAAATTCGCAAACCACCATTCGGTCCCGTAGGTGAGAGTATCTCTTAAGTACTGTGTAGTTAGCCCAAACCCGTTGTCTAAGGGAATTTAATGTGAATTCATTCGGGCTGGATGCTTTGGATAGCCGTTTTTCTGTTCTATCTTTATTTTGAACCAGCCACGTCCCAACCGCCATCAACAAACAACCACCGCAAACCACCGCCAGCCATCGTCACCAACTGCACCACGCTCCAACCCAGACAACAACGCCAACAGCCACGACCTTTACCGTCACAACTCGCTCCCACATCATCGCATCATGCCATTCCCACACGGCTCCATGACCATTCCCGCAGCACCTGTGAACACTGAGCGTCGGCTGTCCTGGGCTCGTTCAGCGATACGCACCGAGCGCGAGTGCAAATAGCGGCTTCCGAGGGAAAATTCGGTATCAGGAAATGCTACACGCCCACTTCTGATCCATCCAATTAGCAAGCGCGGGGCGGCTTGGCTCTGCCTCCAGGCGCGTCTGTGTGAAATCGAGAGTATGAAATGAAATTCTAGGATCAGGGAGGTTCACGCCCCCTCTTTCCTCCGACCAATGGGCAAGCGTGGCTCCGCCCCCGAGGTGATCTGATCCGGAAATTTTTCATACTGGGTTCTCCTGCCGGCCTATAAAACCGAGCGCACAGCAGAGAGGTTTTTGGGGGCAGTCAAGTCGGGTTGGAGAAACGAGAGTCGAGTCGGGTGGGGAAGGCATCGGTGGTTTCTGCAGTCGGCTGAGGAGAATTGGGGGAAGAGGCAAGGAGCTCGGGTTCGAGGCAGGGAAAGACGGCGGTCGGCGACGAGGTCGCGTGGGATCGCTCGTCGCGGGACCCAAGCAGCCAGCCTGTTCTCCTCCCCCAGGGGCGTCAACAATCCCCCTTTCCCCCGCGCTGAGAGAGTGCAAAAAGGGGGCCCCGTTCCCACCCCCCTCCAAGCGGTGCAACGAAACCCGCGAAGGAGCACCGAAGTTGGGGGCACCGCCGCGCAGCGACTTTGCGGCTCGTCACGAGGACGCGGGTAGGACCCCCCCGGTCTCGCGGGCCTGGCCGCTCCCTTCAGGTCACGCGCACATATTGGCCCACGGGCCCCGTCTGCCCCCTTGTCTTTGGAGGTGGCCTTTTCTTTTGCTTTTGAGTAAATGTTGTCGGCGCCGTCTGTAAAGTAGAACTGTATAAGTGTGCCGAGTGTTCGCGGTATTCGGTAGTATCTCTGCGTCATTGTTTTCTTTTGTTGTACTTGTATATGTGCATTCTGATTCTGTTTGGCTGTATATGTGTGCTTTGTGTCTGTGTCTTGTGTGTAATAAATGTGCATTATGTTGGAATTGTTCCCCGTTTCGCTGCGTCCTTTCCTTTCGTTTTGAATCTCCATCTTGCTTCACGTAAAAGGGTTCGTAGTGGGCTTGATACGTCCGATAATTAATCGGAACCGTCGAGGCCACGATAACACCGCTCGGTTATCCTATAGTACGGAACGGGCCGCCCAAGCGGCTCGCGTCCGGAGAGCGACCTGCGGCGAGGTGCGAATCGCCCGGTTTACCATCTGCGTGGGTACTTAGGTAGGTCGAGTTGGCGAACACCCTATCCCACGCGGGTGGCCGATTGGCACGATCGTGGTGAGGCCGAAAGGCCCACCCGTGACTAGCTCCCGGCGTTAGTCCGACGAGGGTCACGACAGAATTGTCGTCCGTCGTGGGCGACGTGCCGCGATTCGAGTCACGTGGCAGTTCGCACGCCGGCGGGCGCGAATTCACAACAAAAAAAAAATAATATATATATATATATATATATATATATATAATGTCTATACATATATCTATATATCTATATATAATATTATGGTGTATATGTGTTGTATATATATTTATGTGTGTTTTATATATCTATATATATATATATATATATATATATATATATATATATAATATATATGTGTGTGTGTGTGTGTGTGGTTGTGTATATATCTATATACAGTGCTCCCTCACCTATCGTGGTTAATGCGTTCCAGACCCGAATGTAAGGTAATTGGTCACAGGAAATTTGGTCACGGGAAACTTGGTCACGGTTAAAATGGTCACAAGTAATTTGGTCACGGTTAAACGGTCACAAGGTAATTGGTCACAGTAATTCGGTCACGAGGTAATTTGGTCACGGTAATTCGGTCACAGTAATTCGGTCACAAGGTAATTTCGTCACGGTTATTATTATTATTATTTAATCAACTGCATTTAAAGCCAGTAAGGCCCAAGAGCAGTAATAAACAAGGCCCTAAAGACATAATAAACAAGCCAAGAGCAGTAATAAACATTTTCATTCATGGCCGGCGAATCTGTTGGCATAATGACGTATTGACCAAGTTACCGACTACTTATAATGGAATCGGAAATTTAAAAGTTGAGAGAAAGACGAATAGATTCCATTATAGTAGTCAGTAAACTTGGTCAATACGTATTATGCCAACAAGATTCGGCGGCCATGAAATGAAAATGTTTATTACTGCTCTTGGGCCTTGTTTATTACTGCTTTGGGCCTTGTTTATTACCTGCTCTGGCCTTACTGGCCTTAAATGCAGTTGAATAATAAATAATAATAATAATACCGTGACCAAATATTCTGTGACCAAATTACCGTGACCGTTTTACCATGACCAAATTACCTTGTGACCGTTTTACCGTGACCAAGTTTCCCGTGACCAAATTTCCTGTGACCAAATTACCGCGCCCGCCCAGCCCACCCGCGATTGGTGAAAATCCGCGAAGTAGAAACCACATATTTTATTTAATTATTTAAATATATTTTAAACACATTTTAAAACGTATTTTAAACCATTATACAGCATCCACACACTCTTATAACCTCCCCACCACATTTAATCAAAGTTAGTTTTAAAAAAAATTCAAAATTTTCATCGGAAATGCGACTTCATGGGGCTGCAAAGCCTAAGACCAAAAATAATTTAAAAATACTATATTGTACTATAAATAATAAAAAAACTATTATGGTACTGACCTATGAATATGACGATGATGATGATAGCGTGTCAGTACTGATGACGATGAGATGACGATGATGAGATGAAAGTAGTACTGCACAGCCAGAAGAGCATTAAATCTCTTCTACTGGAGGCGCCTCTTCATCTTTGAAAACCCGCGATGTAGTGAAGCCGCGAAAAGTTTGGAACCGCGATATAGCGAGGGAGCACTGTATATGCGTGTGTGTGTGTGTGTGTGTGTGTGTGTGTGTGTGTGTGGGTGTGGTGTGTATGTGTGTGTATATATAATATATATGTAAAGATAATATAGTATTAA
>CM068960.1:111206394-111222838 GCA_035128595.1 Eptatretus atami
ACAGGCCAGGCCTGGACTTGTATGCTGGACCTTGTGAAAAGCCAGCTGCAGTCGACCTCGTGGGGTCTGAACGCGCCGAGGCTGCGTGGGTGAGGGCTGCAACACATGGACGAGCACCATTTTGCCACGCGGCGTGTTTGAGCTTGGGCGCTCGAATCCATAGACATCGGCTTGTCACGAGCTGCATTCGGGCTTTTGACAGTTTTCCTCTCATCCATGAAGCATCAACAAGTACTCTGTGTCTTGTCTGCATGCTGTGCATGTCTTGTCTGCATGTTGTTTAAGGCTTATCTCGTTAGGGTCCCCTTCGAAACCCGTAATCCGTAGCTGGTTAACAGACTGGTTTTGTCAGATACTGAGCGAATTCTGCCAGTCTGTAACCATTTTGGTTTTTATATCCAAATCGAGCGGATGTTCCTCGGCGCGGCCAAATTATTCAAAGCGGCAACTTCATATGAATCAGCCAGATTTATTGGGGACACATCGGGAAACACAACACAAGCAAACATTCACGACAATGTTATAATTAATCTATTACCGCTCTTAACTAGGGAGCTACGGATTACGGGTTTCGAAGGGACCCTAACGAGATAAGCTTAAACAACATGCAGACAAGACATGCACAGCATGCAGACAAGACACAGAGTACTTGTTGATGCTTCATGGATGAGAGGAAAACTGTCAAAGCCCGAATGCAGCTCGTGACAAGCCGATGTCTATGGATTCGAGCGCCCAAGCTCAAAACACGCGCGTGGCAAAATGGTGCTCGTCATGTGTTGCAGCCCTCACCCACGCAGCCTCGGCGCGTTCAGACCCACGAGGTCGACTGCAGCTGGCTTTTCACAAGGTCCAGCATACAAGTCCAGGCCTGGCCTGTTCACCAGACAAGGCCAAATCGAGGTGTTGGGCTCCGCAGGCTGGGTCGTGGCCGAGGAGCCGCCAGCCAAAACCACTCTCTCACAAAGTCGATTGCCCAACTCGACGTGTAGGCGGCTCTCCCACTGCCAAAAAAATGGCAGACTCGGCGCGCTCAGGTTCTGTTACTCTCCTGGCAGACCACCACTTCCTTTCCTTCGCTCGCTCGCCTCGAAGCCCCTGGCTCCTCCTTCAGTTTTACTTCTTCTCTATGCCACCCCCCCAGAGCGCTGGGCGGGACTATTGTCCAGAGAGAAGAAGGAAGAAGAAGAACCTCTCGCGTCCACCACAATGTACCAACAATAAAACAGCCTCTTACACCTCCCGACACACATGTAACGTCCAATTACCGAACACCTGGCTAAACATGCATTTAATGGGGATTTGGGCTAATCCTATATTTAATAACACACTAAGGGCCATTTCCGTAACACTACGTATAATGTTACTCGGTAGTTACTGTGTGTCGAAAACCAAAGCAAAGATCATTTCGTCTTTCCCCAGGATGATCTACGGTCCCAAGGAATACCCATTCACTAGATTGGTGACTGTCCAGGTGGAAGATTCGACCTGTGTCCACTGTACGATTCCGGCCACTGTTTCGAATCGTGTGTGTGTGTGTGTGTGTGTGTGTGTGTGTGTGTGTGTGTATATAGATACATATATAAATACATATATATATATATATATATATATATATATATATATATATATTATATATATATATATATTAGAATATGGATAGTTTGTTTTTTCAAAGAAGAAGAAGGCACTTCCAACCAAAAGTAAAAACTAGATTGACTCCGCTAATTTGAGCAAAAACGTGGAGCAGACCCGGTCTCGCTTTTTTGCTCAAATTAGTGGAGTCAATCTAGTTTTACTTTGGTTGGAAGCGCTTTTTTCTTCTTTAAAATGTATTATCCCACCGCCCCATTCTTATACATATATATTTATATTCACACACACACACATTATATATATATATTATATATATATTATATATATATATATATATATATATGCAGTGCAGTCCAAAACGAAAAAGGGTGGATAGTTTACCTCACCGCCTCACCTAAGTGAAGCCTCCGACGACCCTTGAGAGTACATCTATTAATTATGGACTATTGGAATGTACCTTTTAGACATTAGACCTTTATACCCCTTCGAACATTTAGACCCTTTGTCCTTTTATACCCTTAGACCCTTTCGACTTTTCCACCATTTGGACCGCTTTGACCCTTTAGACCTGTTAAGACCCTTTAGACCCCTTAGACTTTAGACAGTTTTAACCCTCAGACTTTTTGACCATTTAGACTCCTTAGACCTGTAACTACTTGGGAACATGCCCATTAATTCTTCAGACCCTCAAACCTTTTTGACCATTTAAGACCCTTTGGACCACTTATACTCG
Source organism: Eptatretus atami (assembly GCA_035128595.1). Lineage (NCBI taxonomy): Eukaryota > Metazoa > Chordata > Myxini > Myxiniformes > Myxinidae > Eptatretus > Eptatretus atami. The sequence continues at coordinate 111,208,721 of CM068960.1, forward strand.
TTGACCCTTAAACCTTTTACACCTTTAGAACCCTAGACACTTTTTGACTCCTTCAACCCTTTTAACCCCAACTCGTGTTGGAAAAATACCCTTTATCGATCTTTAGAACACTTTCGACTCCTTGGAACCTTAGACCATTATACCCTTATGGACTCTTGTGATCTTTACACCTTTTAGAAACCTTACACCGAGAGACCCGTTGGACCCCTAAAGACGCACACCACACCAACATCTCTGAAGTCTTCTTGCACTACACAGTCTATACATTTTTCAACAAGTAATGCGCCAATCTCACCCACCCGGAGGTTGGGTACTTTACATGGTTAACAGAATTTGCATATTGGGTCACTGAATTGGTTCACCAATCTAAACCTGGAATATATTGTTTATTTGGACTCACCAGTATCATCAGGTGCACGACATCTCTCTTCTTTTGTCACTTGCAAAATCATAACATTTACTCACTATATTAGTTGGTCTGGTCTGTTGTTCTTTTGTCTGTCTATATGCCAATGGCTACAGGTCACATTTTAACTCCAAATCTTTCACGAACTTCACCACTTGGTAGAGGTAGTTCTTCTGTTCTTTGCGTATGGAAGCTTGGCTGCCGAGTAACTATCATTTCTTGGAGGAGGCTATGCGCGCTGATGCTGTGCCCCTCCACCAATACACTGGTACTCATTTTTTCCGACCACAGGAGGATGACAGATTGATTCAACCCACCTGGTGTTATTCAGCAGCCAATGGGACTCGAACTCAGGACCCTAGGATCCCAAGCCAGCCACCCTAACACCTAAGCCAACACCAGCTTAAGGTAGAGGAAGTGACAAGATGGAAGCTTATTGTTTTTGAGGTCAAAGGTCAAGGTCACATAAATCGTCAATTTTTCAACGATTCACTTGATGTCTATGTATAAACTATATAGAGAACTGAAAAACACAGGTGACAGTGAACCCTCGTCGAGGTGAAGTCTTGTCGACCCTGTATGTCTGTTAATTATGTACTGTTTGAACGTGATTTGGACTGTGAGTACATCTATCAATTACTTATTATTGGACCTTGACTAAGTCTATTAATTACGGACTATTTGAACATACCCTTTTAGACATGTAAGGCCTTCCAGCACTTAGACCTTTTAAACCCCTTAGACCTTTCAGATTCCTTTAAATCATTTTAACGTTTACACCCTTTATGCCTGGTGTTGGCTCAACGATTATGGTTGTGGGCTTGGGATCCTAGGATACTGAGTTCAATCCCATTCGGCTGTTGAATTAATACCAGATGGGGTTGACTCTGCCCCTCATCCTTCTGAGGTTGGCAAATGAGTGCCAGCTGCTGATATCCTGTGTCAGAGTGGCAACCCGTCCAGGATTGTGCCATAGCCAAGGAGACTGCTTCTGGCAGCACAACGCTCTGCACAGCATATGGTCTCAGTGGATTGATGATACCCTTTAGACCCAAAAGACCCTGAAGATCCTAAGACCCTTTATAACCCAAAGACCCCTAAGACGCTTTTGACCCAAAGACTGGTAACACCCCTAATCCCCAAAGCCCCTTAAGAATTTTTGACCCTCAGACCTGTAGACCCTGTGGACTCCATTAGAATGCTTAATCCCCAAAGACCTTATCTACCCCGTTAGACCTTCCTGTCTGAGGACCTCTGCCGATAACACTTGAGGTTCACCATCATAATCAAAAGGCCCCCATTGTAAACACATCAGTGCACGATATCTCAAAAAGTTGTGGATAGATTATGACAAAACTTGGTGAATGAGTTGGTTCGGTGACAAGAACCAGCTGATTCGATTTTGGTTCAGGTCCGGATGCAGATCTGGTCTATCAGTGAAGTACAAAAACAAACTGTTCAGCTACAGAGTATGCTCTCTTACTAAGTGCCGTTCTAGTGTTTTTTCTGTTATTTTCTACCCCACACTGAGCAAAGTAACCTGACGATGGAAGTACATTCGAGGTTTTCGTGGTATTTCAGGTGTTCATATAGAATAATGAAGCTGTGATTAAAACACAGCAAAAATGGGATACCAAACTTGTACAATACTCTGGACATGAGAAGACTGCTCCCCTTTAGGATATTGTCAAACATGGCCGAATCCAAGGTTTTACAAATCATCTATCCACTCACTCCTCCTTCTCTTCCACCAGTAAAGTGTGATCCTCTTCATCATATCACAAATAAACTGCAATTAAAATGTGTTTTTGGAGGGGTCACTAATCTGACAGCACTTCGTTGTGGACATTACGGATTGTTCAGGAAAGTAGAGTCATTGAGTGCTGGTGTCCTGGTCAAATACCTATTCTTTACTCATCCCTGGTCATCACAGTCTTTTGTTCTGATAGAAGTGATGTCCAGATCAGATCTGACTTGCTACAGGTATCATGTAAAACCTGTACTAACCTGTTCATGGTCAAGTGTCAGCGACTAAACTGGCTCTCTCCCACCAGGTCCTGTGTGAGGAGGTGTAATGGATATGGACACCCAGCAGGACTAAAAATAAAACCTGTCAAAGGCGGAGGAGCTCCTTTGAGCCAACGGACATCCATATCTGGTGCTGAATACGTCTGTGGATGTCCTCCTGCAGTGGGTTACCTTTCCTTGGAGGTTGGTGCAGGATTTGTACTCCAGCCACCACAAACACACTCACTTGCAAAAAGACACCAAGTGGTGTGTGCCTGGGGAATGGCCAGACGGAGGCCCCTGGGTACTGGCGGAAAGTGGACGCAACGACGTACTGTGGTGCAATGCTCCATATGTAGTATGCATGTTTGCACTCCAGCCACCACAAAAACACTGTGTGCTCAGAGCTGAACAAAGTGGCCTTCAAGTGTCAAAGGTCCACCCTCAGTGCCAGGTATCATCATGAACCCACTTAAATATGAAAGAACACACACCATTTGTTACCCACAGCTTTGGCAGGAATTTGTCATTTGTTCAGGGTGTCAGCAATTACTCCACTACGTTTCAAGAAAAGACATGGTGGGATTTTTTTTTCTTTTTGTCCACCAACGACCACTGCTGGCAGACAGGTCGTTCGGCTTAACATCCTTCCTAGGACGGCACATCGTTGCATTTCCCTGCGTGTAAAACACCACAATGATAATTTAAAGTTGGGCCTATGTTTAAAAACTCAGGCTAGAGAGTTCAAAGGTGAGTTTTGCGTTCCTTCGGCCATTCTGCCAGCTCCTGATATGAATGAATAAGACATTCAAAATACAGTACACTTACCCACCCCTGAGCCCACCTATTTCCCTATTTCCAAATTACCAGTTTTTCCTTCCTGAGAATTTCATTCTTTAAAAAATCCCAAATCCATAGGAGCTTCCTGGGGAAGGATCCTGTGGGTACTAGCCAATAAGACAGCCTCGCATAGCTCTTTACACGCCTGTTTCCTGCAGTCAGAATCACCTCCATACTCAGGGCCAAGATAAGTCATTCAGGGTGAAACTCTGTTCATATCTTTTGCCATGCAACCACAAGACAGTAGGATGTGCAGAATAATATGTTATCGTCAATGGCAAAGTTAACATACATTCCCGTAGGTTCATTGGCCTGTCCCCCATGTTGTGAGAGACGGGTTTTCAAGTGTGTGTGTGTGTGTGTGTGTGTGTGTGTGGTGGTGTGTGTGTTTGTGTGTGTGTGTGTGTGTGTGTGTGGTGTGTCATTATCTTATGTATTAATTTTGTCATTATCTTTTGGTGGAAAATCCACTGTACTGTTTCTTCGATAATTATTGTGTCTTATCTATTTATTTGATTCTTTATGTATTGACTGACTGCCTGGACGCAACTAAGGCTGTGGAACGACTGATGTGGGTAACCTACTGATGTGCATCCATGACCGAGGTTGTGGATCCGCCGTTTTGAGAGGTTCTGGGCTGAAAGGATCGAAACCCCAAGGAAGAACGCTGCCCAGCTGATGATCCATGCGGTCGGAGAAGTGTGTGTGCGTGTGTGTGTGTGTGTGTGTGGTGCCACGTGTGTGGACACGCACGCGCGCGCACACACACAGAGCATAACCTTTTTCTATCGTTTTTACCTTTTGTCATCAATTTTTTCAACGAGAATGGCACCTGGTTACTGGTAGATATGCATACCTCTGCTAGGCTGAACAGTTTACATTTTCCTATTCCCACTGATAGGCCTGATCTGGATCCGGACCTGAACCAAAATCGAATCAGCCTGGTTCTTGTCACCCCAAACTTATCACATCAAGTTTTGTCATAATCCGTCCACTACTTCTTGAGATTATCATGCGATATATTGTTTTTGCCCTGTCTCTCATTGGGAGAAATCACTTTAAAATTTTCAGTATTAGGATCTGAATCTGGATCTTCACTGAAATCTAATCAATTCGTCCCTTGTCACATGTCGAACTTGTCCACAAATTTCGTCCAAATTCGTCCGCAACTTTTGGAGATATCCTGCTCACAGACAAACACACAAGAAGAAGACGTCGTGCACAGCAACGATACTTGCAAAATCCTAAAAAACAAAATTTGACCTCAAAATAATTTGCTGGTTGAATTCAATGACCAAAATCTGCTGTTGCATTGGGAGGGACGGGGGGAGGGGGAGAGTGAGGAGGTGAAGGGGAAAAAAAAGAGAGGAGGAAGGGGGAACGAGGAGGGTGTGGGAGCGAGGTGAGAGGAAGAGTGTTGAGCATTAATTACGATTCATACTGTCCCATCAAAATGATTATGCATAGAATACAGTAAAGATGGAAACAAATAATGTCTGAAAATTCATTTTCGACCGGTCATACTGTAAATACCACCCGGAGCAACCCTCTTCAAATCGAGGATTTACAAATACCACCTAAGTTGTTGACCTTTTGACCTCAAAAACAATAGGCTTCCTCCTTATGACAAACTCTACAATGTGGTAAGTTTCGTGAAGATCGGTTTAAAATTGCGACCTGCAGGCGATTGACAGACAAACAAACAGGACAGCAGACATAACAAAATTGACCTGACCAATATACTTGAAAAAATCTTCGATTTTCCAAGTAACAAGAAAGACATCATGCAGAGTACGATACTTGCAAAATCTCGAAAACAAATTTGACCTCAAAAAATAATTGGTGGTTGAATTCAAGGGCCAAATATGCAACTCCTCTTAAAACTTCAAATCAATCTTACGGTTCTGGTTCTTTGAACCTTCTGCTTCAGGGTCTCTGCCGACTTTCTCAAAGATAAGTTTTCCGATAGTTTTTTGTCACGTTTTACTATAATTTTGTTACCACTGCCACCGAAGGTGAAGGAGGTATGTTTTCACCCCTTTTTTGTCTGTTTGTTTGTCTGTGTACAGGTATCTCAAAAAGTTGTGGACGGATTTGGTGGACAATTCAGTGTGTGACAAGGACGAACTGATTAGATTTTGGTGAAGATCTGGATTGGATCCGACTACTAGAATTTTTAAGTGATTCTTCACCATTGAGAGATGGGACCAAAATGATATCTAGCACGATATCTCAAAAAGTGTAGACTGATTCGGATGAAACTTGGTGGACATATTGGGTGGTTGACCACGACAAATTGATTAATTTTTGATGAAGATTCGACTTAGAATTTCAAGTGTTCTTTCACCATTGACAGGGGCTAAAAACGACATGGAGCATGATATATCTCAAAAATGTATTGGGCCCGATATGTTCTCGTGGATCAGGCATTACGTGGCAGAGGTATGCGCTCTAGAATGCCCTTCTAGTTTTTCTATATTTTCATTTACGGACGCTTTCCGACGATTCTGCAATTTTTCCTGGTGCATCGCTTCGATGTCCGTCAGTGTGCAAATTTCAGCTTTCTACATCACCCGGAAGATACGGAACTTTAATACCAGTCAGTCAGTGAGATGTCAGTTAGTCAGTCACTGAGTGGTTAGAATGAGTTTTATATTATTAATACAAGCAAATACCATCATCGCTTTGCTGATGGGAGTACTAAGAGAGAGGGGGGGGGGGGAGTGAGGTGGTGAAGGGTTAGCTATGCGGAGCATTAAATTACGATTCATACTGTCCCATCAAATGATTATGCATAGAATAACAGTGAGAATGGAAAACAAAATAATGTCTGAAATCCATTTTCTACCGGTCATACTGAAATACCGCCCGGACGAAACATCGCCCGACATGTCCAGAGACAACTCCGTTCTGGACAAACACCACCCGGACACGTCTGGAGATAAATACCGCCCTGATATGTCCAGAGACAAACTCCCATCCGGAGACAAACAGGCATGGCCCGGAGAGATCTAGAGACAAACACTGTCTGGAGAAAACAACGCCAGGACAAAACTCCGTCTGGAGACAAACCCAGCCCCAGACATGTCCGGAGACAAACTCCCGTCTGGAGATAAACACCACTCGGACACATCTGGAGATAAATACCGCTCGGATATGTCTGGAGACAAATACACATGGCCGGACAGGTCTGGAAACAAACACTGTCCGGAGATAACAACGCCAGGACACAAACTCCATCTGAAGACAAACACGCCTGGACATAAACACCGCACAGACACGTCGGAGACAGAGAGAGAAAGAGAGAGAGAGATACGTGGGGGTGTTGCACTGTATTAGGAGAGGGCTGAGCGAGGAGTGGGACAGAGGAGGAGAGAGGTGGGGGGAGGGTAATTAGCAGAGAGAAAATGTTATGCTTTATGAACAACGTGCGCACGCACGCGCGTACGCAACACATTCGTGCTTTGCCTATATCGGCAATTGGCAGATTGGAGACAGTGTGATTACTGACTACCGTACGTACTGTATACAACCAAAAAACCTTGAGCAGCTTTCCGTTGCTTTTGGGGAAAATTCAATAAACAAGTTTTAAAAACAACGTCGCATTTATATAAACATTTCAAGGAGATGTGCATAAACATTTATCTTTATAAACAGCTGCGTGTGACGGGTGGAAAAAAATTTGGCTCGGTAATTTAGAAAACATGTAATACAGCAAACGGCTCGGAAATCAGGTGCATCAATATATTTTGCTTGAAACTCACAAAGAAACATTAACCTTTGTAAAGCCATAACAGGCATGGCATGGTCCACCACACCCATGGAAAGTTCCTAACAGAAACAAATCTATGCATATGTACCACGCTGTGCTGTGCTGTATACGTACCTCTACCTCTACCTTGCATAGCAACTGTAGACTATAACATCCCGATCGGGACAGAAACTTGTACCGGCTATGTGACTGTAGTGTGCTCCGGTGACGTGGCTTAAGCACTTCAAGGCAGCACTCTAACGGAACACCTGGCTTGGCAAAGTGATTACCAATTGCAGTCCATAAACCATGCACTCTGGAAAGCCAAGAAATGTCTGAATTGGGACAATGAAAACACGTTTAGCAGCAGACACTGCTGCAAGTTTCCAATTCTGGAGCTTTCAATTTTATAACTTGGCTTAGTTAAGAGATCCTCGAGGTTATGGCATGTGCGCGGAAATAAAATAAAGCACGAATGCTGGCGTCTGCTGGGCATTTATAGCATTGCAATGTACCAGTGAATTGTTACTGGTGTCGATAATATGAAGTGAGGAAAGTTGAAAAAAAAAACCTATCGTTTAGAAATCGTTGGCGGCCTGTCCCAATTGTCATGGCATGGTTGAACAGGCCAAAAACATGGTGGCTACAGACCCCAGCGAGTAACCGGATACGCTGAAGACCCATAAGTAGTGACAAGGATATTTGTGTGTGCTGATAAGGAATATATGAGGCACCGCGAAGGGAGTGATGCAAGGGACACCGGCACATTTTGGGTTAATGCCAATATAGGCCCTTTTAAACCCTACCCTATCATCGAAGCTATCATTTCATATTGTTATGAATTCTCGCACGCCGCGTGCGTACAGCCGCTTTTTACGCGAAGTCGCGGCCCGTACGCCCACGGCGAACATTCAGTCGCCGACCTTTCCGGAACAACGCCCGGAAAACCAGTCTACGGGTGTTGCTCCAAGACCCACAACCTGTCCGCACCTCTACCCGCCTACAGGTTCGATCGCCCATAATCGATACCTATTATCTCGCAGGGTAGATTACCGAGAGAATATGTACCTCAGCGATGGCTCTGCCTGGACACGAGACCGATTTACGCAGCTCTCCTATCATTTTTGCGATCCCGAGGCGGCCGGTATTATCGCGAGCCTCGCTGGACCCGATTCTATTATCGGGCTATTAAAGCCCGCTATTATCCGAGATGCAATACGGCGTTCAATGGAGGGAAAATGACGCGCTGACAGTTTAACATTCAAAACAAAGCACCATTTATTTCCAATAACACATAAGCACGTAAGCAGTCAAGCATCGAATTGCAAAACTACGCATGCAGTATACAGCCAAACACATGCAAGGAAAGACGCTATACCGTCTATCTTTATTATGTACAGTCACTTGTACAAGTCTTTTACTTGATGGACTCGCGCCCACAACTTTCACACAAAGAAACGCAAGGAAACCCCAGGACAGCACGAGGGTAGACTGGACTCTTTAGGGTCTTTATTCTGCACGGAGCCGTGTAGACCGCAACGAGGCTCCGAGAGGCCGCCGCTGGTTACCTTTCCTCGCTGGGCGACTCGCGACGTTCCTTCCCTGCAGCTAGCGTAACGCGGCTCGGGTGCGGCCTGGTGATTTTCACGCCCCAGCCGCAACGCTCTGAGAGGAACGAACGGGTCTTCGTCTTTTTGATGTTGAGCTCTCTTAAGAGACCCGTTCGTCCTCAGCGATGCTTCGGACCGGTCCGAAGCCGATCACCTCAGACCGTTCGGAGCTGGTATGGCGAAGCTCTCTTCGGCTCGCACACAACATGCAGCTTCCGCGCGGCACAGCAGGCTTAGCCGCGCTCCCAGTTCACGCCTCCTCCGCTCTTCCTACAGCTTCTCAGCTACTTGCAGGTCTTTGCGGGCTCCAGACTTCCACGCAGGCCTTCTTCGACCTCTCCAGACTGACCCGCGCTATGCCGTTGCCGCTCGCCCTTTTATAGGGCCCTGAGAGACGAGGATTTTGACTCCGCTCTCGACCTTCGACCTCTCGCTGGGCTCCGCCGCCTTTCTCGCTTCTTGATCGGAATCTCGGACGAAGCTTGCACGAGCGGACGTGCGCGAGATCAGCGACCCTGCGCGGCGAGCGGACGTGCTTCGAATCACCGACTTGCGCGTTGAGGAAACCCCCGCGTCTGCTGCCAGCGATTGCGTCGATGTGGACTCGCCGTGGGCTGGCGCAAGATGGGGTCGTTTCGGAGGATGAATGGTGAGGGGTGAATGGTTGTTTCGTGTTGATAGCGCGTGTGAAGGGTGGTTGTGTGGTTTGGCCCCGTGTTGTCGAGGGAGGGCGTTGGTGCGTTCGGCATGGGGAGAAGGTGGTCGTGTGCTGTTGGCGTTGGTGGAGAAGCGTGGTTGGGGTCCGGCGTGGTGGAGAGGTGTAGTTGGTGGGTCGGCGTGGTGGAGAGCGGTGGTTGTTGGTTTGTGTGGTGAAGGTGATGTTGGTGGTTGGCCGTGTGGAGAAGGTGGTTGGTGTTGGCCTGGCTGGAGAAGGTGGTGGTGGTTTGGCATTTGTGGTAGGTCCAAATAACGGATAGTAAAGAAAAAACGGCTAACTCAAGATCACAGCCCCGAGGGTGACACGAATAATTCCCATTAGACAACCGGGTGGAAATCTATTCTGACACAAAACTTATCGGCATAACTTAATCTAAGGACCTATATGGTGCTTTGCGAATTTCCAAGCCGTTAACAATATCATGACAAATGTGCTTACATCACTCCTTCCTGTGGGGCCTCATATAAAGCCGTTAATTTCTTCAAAGGAGTTTTTTAATTAACTCAAACACCCAATTTCACTCTTGACTTCCTTGGAGTTTTCTTAGTATGCATGTGCACGTTTCGAGTTATGGAGGCGACACACACACACACACACCACACACACACACCCACACACACTTGTCATTTATTGTATAGATAGATTGGCCATTGTTACCCATCGATTTGATCATGGATTTTTCAAACACAACATGTACTTCACAAACATTCTGCTCTATTCCCTCGAAGTCATCACTGATTTGCTGAGGTCATCTTCCATCTTTCATCCTCCCTTCCTCCTCTATCCTCTAATCTTTTCTCCCTGACGAAAGTCGCTGGAAGCATGTTTTCGCCTTGTCTTTCGTCCATCTGTTCGTAACGTCCGTCCATGCTGATTTTCTCTGTTTTCTCTGCAACCGCTTAATCGATTGACACAAATTTTCACTATCAGTGCAACTATTTCATTGTGGAATGGTTTTAATGATTATTATGACGTCATCTGTCACGTGGAGTTGTTAATTATGAACATGGCTGCCACATGAGTGGTTATAACCAAACCACTCAAGTTGGCAAGCCATGTTGGAAAAAGAAAAACTTTGGAATATTTTTTTTTTTTTTCTCTTTTTCTTTTTTTTTTCTCTCTGCATCTGAAACTGCATTTATGGAAAAAAAAATTTAAAACTTTGGCAATTGTGAAGTACTCCCATAGGAAGTAAGTTGTGATTTTTGACGATGTCAAAAGGCGCTCGTATTATGACGTCTAATTGCATACATCAAACGCTTTCTGCGATCAGAATGGAAAAAAATTTGAGGGACAATCTAGGGCTAAATTGTATGGGGGGGAGGGGGGGGGATAAAAATAAAACAATTACGTCATTGGTCACATGGTTCGGCGCCATATGTTTTTAAATGTTAAAAACTTCAACATCTTTCTTCTCCAAACGCTGAACAGATTGAGGGGAAACTACAGGTCATGATCGCCTATCCATGAGGAACAAAAAGTGCATCCACCTGTGATTAGTCATAGGTCATAATAGTTTGCAGCCATATTGGATTTACCTAAAATCTTTTAACATATTCTTCTCACAGACAGCTTGCATATCGAAGGGAAACCTCACTCACATGTTCCTCAGCCTAGGGGAGACCAGGGTGTCCACGTATAATTAATAGAGTCACATGCGTCTTCTGGCAGCCATGTTGGATTGATGGAAATCTTTTAAAAAATATATTTCTTCTTGAATGCTTCATCAATCGACATGAAACTGTCAAAGTATGGACCTTCGTAGTCATCGAGAAATATATGTTTTAAATTTCAACCTGATCGGATGCATGTCTGGCAGCCGAATTATTTAATATTTTGAAATCTTGGTTCAAGAATTTATAATCAAACTTGGTGCAAGTATGTATAATGCTGTAATAAAATGTGGGGTGAGGCATATCTCGCGGTGGAAGAGTGCCCCTTTAGGCCAGATGAGGGCAGACTTGGACAAACAATTGGTGTGGAAGGAATTTGAGGACAGCGAGAGATGCATGGCGGTGGCGAGTGGAAACAGAAGAAAACTTGCAAATTATGGAAGGAGAAGGGATTGCGTGATGGGGTGGGAGGGTAACGATCTGCTAGAAGATTTCATGCGTTTTGGATTGGAGATGATTCTGAGATGGTCGTGTTGAACTGCGATCTTTGAAGACCTGGAGGGAAGAGTGAGATTTTTGAAGAGAATGTGGGAAGTTGATTCCACAGGTGGGAAAACAAGGAGAAGAATGAGAGTTAGAGGTGAGCAGTGATCCTGGAATTAGGTAGTTCACCAGGAGGTTGATGGTTTGTGGACTGTGTGTCGCCCTGCAGAAACCTGGGGGTGGGCAAGCATGGAATGAACCAGAGGGTGCAAGACAGAAAAGGAAGCAGTAAAAGACAGACAAGGACTACTGACCTGTCTGCGTGGTAATAGTGGTGACCCATCGAACTCAGCTTTCATCGCGGGAGATTCCATAATCTTTGAAGCCTTGGTTTACACAATATCAAGCTGAGCAAGATGTGGAGGCAGGAAGCCACCCCGAGGGGGAGAGCAGTACTTATCAAGCTGCGGATGAAGGCCTTGCCCAGTGGATTAGGGTTCAGTGTGCCGAAGCTAAATACGATGGGAGAATACCAGCTCAGCAGCTGGTTTGAGAGGCCACTTTTAAATGTGGTGCCAGAAAATTCATTGGCTTGATGTGAGAACCCAGGAGTTTGATGACTAACTTTCCTCAGAGGATTGTTTAATAAAAGTAGATGGAAGGTGGGGGAGGGGTGTCGGTGTGGTTTGTGAGATGTCCTTTTTGAGAGAATATGAGAGTGTGAGATTGTCAGACTTGAAGACAGATTCAAGTGTTCACCATCTTTAATTGTGTCAAGGTCTGAAGAGAGAAGGGAAGAGGCTGCAGCCTGCCTGTCTGTGAGGATGAGGGGAGTCACGGCACGGTGGGAGTCATTCAGCAAATAGATAGGGATTTTCCAAGAGTCAGAGAGGATAATTTATGAAATCAGGAAGAGGAATGAGCCCAGAATTCTGCCTTGGGCACTCCAGCCTTGACGAAGAGGAATGAAAGGATCCGTTCAGTGCCACAACATTGGCTATGAGAGGAGGATAGTTCAGTGTTTTTTAGTTACCATCGTTCAGTTTTTTTTTTTAGTTTTTGAAACGTAATAAACAAATTTCACTTTTATCGTGTAAGATTATCAGGTATGACATTTACATTATGTATTCATGCTGAGATAATTGATTTAAATGGAAAAACAAACCTGGCATTTCTCTGGTTTTGATAAAATTTGTTGTCAACCCATGTTCTTTGACCATGCATGTCCACACGTAAAAGGCTGGTTCACCTTAGGCCTTTTTAAAGCACCTTCAGCTTATAACTTGGTGATCAAGGTCCTTAGGAAATCCAAAAACACTCACCAAGTCCTTGGGACTAGTTTCGTGATAAGCCTAGGATCAACGGGACCTTACGTGGAGTGGCCAAAAAGCATCAAGTCTGTGGTTTTAGTTATGGGGATGATGATTCATCATGAATTCCTGATTGGGTCAATCGATCCTTGCCAATGCTGACTGTTTATTCCACACAAAGTACATGGATAATACATTACGTTTTGCCTCTTTGGGCTTTTGCATGCCAATGTGGAGATTTCTGTGAAGCTTGGCCTTATCTCCGCACAGACAAGTCATGGGTCATCCCCCACAACTACTTAGAGCATACTTTGTGTAACAGCCACATAAGTTAACGAACATATTTATACAATTCATTGTAAGAATAGAATTACATCAAAAAAGATAACATATTGTACGAATAAGATGGATTATAAAAGGAGATTTCATTCTTGAGCACGGTAATGGCAGGTAATTGGGATTGGAACCTCACACTTTGCCAAGGTGATCTATATCATTGGTTCTGGAGAAATGAAGCTATTTCACCTTATTAGTCTATTATTAGAAAAAAAATCCAACATCTCAGTTCCAAAGACTAGTTTGCAGTGGAAATCCAATTAACGTATCCCCAATTGTGATAAACTTAGAGCGCAAAAATCAAAGCACAACCACTTGGGTTTTGCTCAAAAGAGACAAAGCTTCAGAAAGTTCCAACATTTCAGCCACAGAATGACCTTCCAAAGTTTGGACTAAACAGGAACAGGTGTACTCACATCTATAAATTCCCCACTGAGAGGGTGACTGCAATAGGCCGCGAAACACAGACCACAGCGCAGGCTCTGAAATTCTCCACCCTGCAGTTCCCAAATCTCGGTAGTGAATAAAAAGCTGATGTCTTTATGTGGACTTTCCATAAATATAACCATATTAAGTTATATTATATATTAAACAAACCAATCCCGAAATTTGCTTTAGTTGAGATAAAGAGGTGGATCAAAAGACCGCGTCACGAATTGTGAGTGTCAGGGTTGTCCAGGTGCGGTTAGGCAGAAAACGAGGCACAGGGACTCAGGTGCCCGGGCTTCCTGGTGGCGAGGCGCCACCTCGTAGCGGAAGATTAGGCAGGCCATCGTTATGGTGGGCCGAAGGAATAGCATCAGCTTTGGCGTAAGGCCTGGCACAAGTCAAATACAGCATGGTTTGTTTAAGTAAACATGTGATATGCATGAAGTTCACAATGTCAATTCCATGGTCGTATTTGTAACAAAAGTGTTTTTGTTTGTTTTTTTTGCACAACTGTACACGATATCAGTTATAGATTAATCGGGCTGACGGATGGCCTGGAGGGGCATGCGCACTCCCTTCCAAGCTGTTAGTTGGGACTGGAAATCTCTCTGCTCT
>CM068960.1:111222863-111240186 GCA_035128595.1 Eptatretus atami
GGGTCTATTTCCCCAACTGGTAAGGTCCAGGGGTACGTTGGTATCGCGATTCGAGACGCGTGACCCGAGGTCTGTGCCGAACCAGCTGGCGTTATAACCCCAGAGACGGCGGTGGTTGAGTGACACCGAATATGTCACATTTGGCTGTCGAGAATAGGGTGCGAAAACCCAAACTCGTTACGGACAGTGATTGATGCACTCGTCCGAATCAAATCCGCCCCGCCACCGCTGAATCCTTAACACTGGCTGTCAGGAGTGGGACGACGAATTCTCCGCTTCCACCTCCGTAAATTTGCAGAACACTAATTATTTACAATTGGTAGTCAGGATTGGGATGAGAATCCCTCCACCTCAATAGATTTGCAGGACACCGATTCAGCAATTGCGCTTTATTAGCCCACTCCGGCATCGTGTCGCGCTTGAGGTGGAGCCGCGCCGCCCATTTTGCGACCCGATTTTTTCTTTATAATTTCGAAAGTTTTACACCGATCGCTGAAATTAAAAATCAAAGCAAATTTGGAATTTGCGAGCGTGGGTTTTTTTTTTTCCGCGCGCTCTCGGAACCAATGTTGAGGTGCGCAACGACACCCAGATGTTGCTGAATCCGGTGTCTCTGCAAATCTATTTCGATGGTGGAGGATTCTCATCCAATCCTGATACCAATTGCTACAATAATTACGTTGTTCTGCACAATTTTAACGGAGGTGGAAGCGGAGATTCGTCGTTCCCACTTCCTGACAGCCACGTGTTAGGATAGCGTGGCGGGGCGGATTTGATTCGGACGAGTGCATCAATCACTGTCCGTAACGAGTTTGGGGTTTTCGCACCTATTCTCTGACAGCCAATGTGACATATTCTGGTGTCATCTAAAACCACCGCGCGTCTCTGGGTTTATAACTCCAGCTGGTTCGCACAGACCTCGGTCACGCTTCTCGAATACGCATACCAACGACCCCTGGACTCTTACCAAGTTGGGAGAATAGCACGGTTACAGATGGTTTTGTCAGATACTGGAGCGATTCTGCCATCTGTAACCCATTTTGGTTTTTATATCCAAATCGAGCGGATGCGTTCTCGGCGCGGCCCAATTAATTCAAAGCGGCACTTCATATGAATCAGCCAGATTTATTGGGACACATCGGGAAACACACACACAAGCAAAGCATTCTAACGACATTGTTATAATTAATCTATTACCGCCTCTTAAACTAGGGGCTACGGCATTACGGGTTTCGAAGGGGACCCTACGAGATAAGCTTAAACAAACATGCAGACAAGACATGCACAGCATGGCAGACAAGAACACAGAGTACTTGGTTGAGCTTCATGTGATGAGAGAAAACTGTTCAAAGCCGAATGCAGCTCGTGACACAGCCGATGTTATAGGATTCTCGAGCGCCCAAGCTCAAAACACGCCGCGTTGGCAAAATGTGTGCTCGTCGTTGTTGCAGCCCTCACCCACGCAGCCTCGGCGCGTTCAGACCACGGGTCGACTGCAGCCTGGCTTTTCACAAGGTCCAGCATACAAGTCCAGGCCTGGCCTGTTCACAGAACAGCCAAATCGATGGTGTTGGGCTCCGCAGGCTGGGTCGTGGCCGGGAGCCGCCGCCACAAACACCCTCCAAAGTCGATTGCCCCAACTCGTACGTGTAGGCGGCCTCTCCCACTGCCAAAAAATGGCCAGGACTCGGCGCGCTCAGGTTCTGTTACTCTCCTGGCAGACCACCACTTCCTTTCTTCGCTCGCGTCGCCTCGAAGCCCCCTGGCTCCTCCCTTCAGTTTTACTTCTTCTCTAATGCCCACCCTCCCCCAGAGCCTGGGCGGGGACTATTGTTCCAGAGAGAAGAAGAAGAGCAAGAACCTCTCGGTCCACCACCAATGTAGCCAACAATAAAACGCCTCTTAACACCTCCCCGACACACATGTAACGTCCAAATTAACCGAACAACCTGGTCTAAACATGCATTTAATGGGGATTGGGCTAATACCTTATTTAATAACACACTAAGGGCCATTTCCGAACAACTACCGTATATATGTTACTCGGAGTTATGTGTGTCGGAAAAACCAATAGCAAAGATCATTTCGTCTTTCCCCAGGATTGATCTACGGTCCCCAAAGGAATACCCATTCACTAGATTGGTGGACTGTCCAGGTGGAGATTCGACCTGTTGTCCACTGTACCTGATTTCCGGCCACTGTTTCGAATCGTGTGTGTGTGATTGTGTTGTGTGGTGTGTGTGTGTGTGTGTGTATAGTAGATAGCATATATAAATACATATATTATATATATATTCTTATATATATATATATATATATAATATATAATATATATAGGAATGATAGTTTTGTTTTTCAAAGAAGAAGAAGCACTTCCAACCCAAAAGTAAAAACTAGATTGACTCCGCTTAATTTGAGCAAAACGTGGAGCAGACCCGGTCTCGCTTTTTTTGCTAATTAGTGGAGTCCATCTAGGTTTTCTTTGGTTGGGAAGCGCTTTTTTTTCTTTAATGTATTTATCCCACCGCCCCCATTCTTATCACATATATTTTATATTCACACACACACACATTATATATATTTATATCTATATACTATATAATATTATATATTATATATATATATGCAGTGCAGTCCAAAACGAAAAAAAGGTCGTGGATAGTTTACCTCACCGCCCACCTGTGAGCCTCCGCACGACCCTTGAGAGTACATCTTTAATTAATGGACTATTGAATGTTACCTTTTAGACATTTAGACCTTTATACCGCTTCGAACATTAGACCCTTAGGTCCTTTATACCCTTTAGACCTTTCGACTTTTTCCACACATTTGGACCGCTTGACCCTTTAGACCTGTTAAGACCCTTTAGACCCCTTAACTTTAGACAGTTTTAACCCTCAGACTTTTTTGACCATTTAAGATCCTTTAGACCTGTAATACTGTGGAAACATGCCCATTAATTCTTCAGACCCCTCAACCTTTTTGACCATTTAAGACCCTTTGCGACACTTATACTTCGTTGACCCCTTAAAACCTTTACCCTTCTAGAACCTAGCACACTTTTTGACTCCTTCACCTTTTAACCCAACTTCGTGTTGGGAAAATTACCCTTTATCCATCTTTAGAACACTTTCGGACCTCCTTTGGAACCTTACGACCATATTACCCTTTATGGACTTCTTGTTGGATCTTTACACCTTTTAGAAACCTTACACCGAGAGACCCGTTGGACCCCTAAAGACGCACACCACACCAACATTCTTGAAGTCTTCTTGCACTCACAGTCTATACATTTTTCAAACTAAGTAATGCGCAATCTCCCCACCCGGAGGTTGGGTACTTTACATGGTTAAACGAATTGCATATTGGGTCACTGAAATTGGTTCACCATCTAAACCTGGAATATATTGTCTTATTTGGACTTCAACCAGTATCCAGGTTGCACGACATCTCCTCTCTCTTTTCACTTGCAAAATCATTAACATTTTACTCCTATATTAGTTGGTCTGGTCTGTTGTTCTTTTGTCTGTCTTATAGCCCAATCGCTACAGGTCACATTTTAAACTCCAAATCTTTCACGAACTTCACCACTTGGTTAGAGGGGTAGTTCTTCTGTCTTTGCGTATGGAAGCTTGGTCTGCCAGTCAACTATCCATTTCTTGGAGCGAAGGCTATTGCGCGCTGATTGCTGTGCCCCTCACCAATACACTGGTACTTCATTTTTTCCGACACAGAGATGACAGATTGATTCAACCCCACCTTGGTGTTATTCAGCAGCCAATGGGACTCGAACTCAGGACCTAGGATCCCAAGCAGCCACGCCTTAACACTAACCAACACCGCTAAGGTAGAGGAAGTGACAAGATGGAGCTTATTGTTTTTTTGAGGTCAACGGTCAAGGTCACATAAATCGTCAATTTTTTCACCGATTTCACTTGATGTCTATGGTATAAACTATATAGAGAACTTGAAAAACACAGGTGACAGTGTACCCTCGTCGAGGTGAAGTCTTGGTCGAACCCCTGTATGTCTGTAATTATGTACTGTTTGAACGTGATTTTGGACTGTTGAGTTACATCTATCAATTACTTATTATGGACCTTGACTAAGTCTATTTAATTACGGACATTGAACATACCTCTTAGACATGTAAGGCCTTCCCATGCACTTAGACCTTTTAAACCCCTTAGACCTTTCAGATCCTTTAAACATCATTTAACGTTTACACCCTTTAAATGCCTGGTGTTGGTCAACGATTATGGTTGTGGGCTTGCGGATCCCTAGGATACTGAGTTCAATCCATTCGCCTGTTGAATTAATACCAGATGGGGTTGACTCTGCCCTCATCCTCTCTGAGGTTTGGCAAAATGAGTGCCAGCTTGCTGATATCCTGTGTCAGAGTGGCAACCCGGTCAGGATTGGTGCCATAGCCAGGAGACTGCTTCTGGCAGCACAACGTCTGCACAGCATATGGTCTCAGTGGATTGATGATACCCTTTAGACCCAAAAGACCCTGAAGATCCTAGACCCTTTATAACCCAAAGACCCCTAGACGCTTTTGACCCCAAAAGACTGGTAACACCTCCTAATACGCCAAAGCCCTTAAGAATTTTTGACCCTAGACCCTGTAGACCCTGTGGACTCCATTAGAATGCTTAATCCCAAAGACCTTATCTACCCGTTAGACCTTCCTGTCTGAGACCTCTCTGCGATAAGACACTTGAGGTTCACCATCATAATCAAAAGGCCCCCATTGGTAAATCACATCGTGCACGATATCTCAAAAAGTTGTGGATAGATTATGACAAAACTTGGTGAATGAGTTGTTCGGTGACAAGAACCAGCTGATTCGATTGTTGGTTCAGGTCCGGAATGCAGATCTGGTCTATCATTGAAGTTACAAAAACAAACTGTTCAGCTCTACAGAGGTATCTCTCTTACTAAGTTGCCGTTCTGGTGTTTTTCTTGTATATATTCTACCCCTACACTGAGCAAAGTACCTGACGATGAAGTACCATATCGAGGCTTTTCGTGGTATTCAGGTGTTCATATAGAATAATGAAGCTGTGATTAAACACAGCAAAAATGGGATACCAAATTGTACAATACTCTGGAATGAGAAAGTACTGCTCCCCTTAGGATATGTCAAACATGGCCGAATCCAAGGTTTGTACAAGTCATCTCATCCATCTACTCCTCCCTTACTCTATCCACCAGTAAAGCTGTGATCCTCTTCATCATTATCACAAACATAAACTGCAATAAAATGTGTTTTTTGAGGGGTCACTAACTTCTGACAGCACTTGTGTGGACATTACGGATTTGTCTCAGGAAATAGAGTCATTTGAGTGCCTGGTGTCCGGTCAAATACTATTCTTTTTTACTCATCCCTGGTCAATCACAGTCTTTTTGTTCTGATGAAGAAGTGATGATCCCAGATCAGATCTGACTTGCTACAGGTATCATGTAAAACTCTGTACAACCTGTTCTGGTCAAGTGTTCAGCGACTAAAACTGGCTCTCTCCCCACAGGTCTTCTCCCTGTGAGGAGGTGTATGGATATGGACACCCAAGCCCCCAGGATAAAATTAAAACCTGTCAAAGCGGAGAGCTCCTTTGAATGCCAACGCGACATCCAATATCTGGTGCCTGAATACGTCGTGGATGTTCCTCTGCAGTGGGTTACCTTTCCTTGAGAGGTTTTGTGTGCAGGATTAATGTACTCCAGCCACCCAAACACACTCACTTCGAAAAAAGACACCAAGTGGTGTGTGCCTTGGGGATGGCCAGACGGAGGCCCCTGGCAGTATGGCGAAAGTGACGCAACGACGTTACTGTGGTGCAATGCTCCATATTAGGTATGCATGTTTGCACTCCAGCCACCACAAAAAACGACTGTCGGTGTCTCAGGAACTTGAAATCAACACGTGGCCTTAAGTGTCAAGTCCACCCTCAGTGCTCAGGTGATCATCGTATGACACCCACTTAAATATGAAAGATACACACACCAATTAGTTACCCACAGCTTATGGCAGGAATTTGCTCATTTTGTTCAGGGTGTCAGCAATTACTTTCCACTTACGTTTCAAGAAAAGACATGTGGGATGTATTTTTTTTCTTTTTGTCCACCAACGACCACGGCTGGCAGACAGGTCGTTCGGCTTACATCCTTCCTATGGACGTGCACATCGTTGCATTTCCCTGCCGTGTAAAACTACCACATGATAATTTAAAGTGGGCTAGTTTAAACTCAGGCTAGAGAGTTCAAGGTGAGTTTTGCGTTCTCTTCAGGCCATTCTGCCAGCCTCTGATATGAAATGAAATAAGACATTCAAAATAACAGATTACACTTAACCCACCCGTCCGGCCCACCTATTTCCCTATTCCACAATTACCAGTTTTTCGCTTCCTGAGAATTTCATTCTTCTGAACAATCCCAAATCCATAGGAGCTTCCTGAGGGGAAGGATCCTGTGGGTATTAGCCAATAAGACAGCTCGGCATAGCTCTTTACACGCCAGTTTTCCTCACTGCAGTCAGAATCACCTCCATACCTCCAGGGCCAAGATTAAGTCATTCAGGGTGAAACTCTGTTTCATATCTTTTGCCATAGCAATCGACACAAGACAGTAGGATGTGCAGAGAATAATTCGTTCGTCGTCAATGGCAATAAGTTAACATACATTCCCGTAGGTTCATTGGCCTGTCCCCCATCGTTGGAGAGACGGGTTTTCAAGTGTGTGTGTGTGTGTGTGTGTGTGTGTGTGGTGTGTGTGTGTGTTGTATGTGCCTTGCTGTTTGTGTGTGTGTGTGTGTGGTGTGTCATTATCTTATGTATTAATTTGTTCATTATCTTTTGGGTGGAAATCCACTGTACTGTTCTTCGATATATTTTTGTGTCTTATCTATTTTATTTGATTCTTACTGTATTGATGGAGCTGCCTGGACGCAACCTAAGCGCTGTGGAACGACTGATGTGGGTAACCTACGATGTGCATTCCATGACCGAGGTTGTGGATCCGCCGTTTTCGGAGAGGTTCGGAGCTGAAGGATCGAAACCCCAAGGAAGGAACGCTGCCCAGGCTGATGATCCATCGCGGTCGGAGAAAGCTGTTGTTGCGTGTGTGTGCTGTGTGTGTGTGGTGCCACGATGTGTGGACACGCACGCGCAGCGCCACACACACAGAGCATCAACTTTTTCTATCGTTTTACCTTTTGTCATCAATTTCTTCAACGAGAATGGCACCTGGTTTACTGGTAGAAATGCATACCTCTGCCTAGCTGAACAGTTTACATTTTTCGTATTCCACTGATAGGCCTGATCTGGATCCGGACCTTGAACCAAAATCGATCAGCTGGTTCTCTGTCACCCCAAACTATCACATCAAAGTTTTGTCATAGATCCGTTCCACTACTTCTTGAGATATCATAGCGATATATTGTTTTTGCCCTGTCTCTCATTGGGAAAAATCACATATTAAAATTTTTCGTATTAGGATCTTGAATCTGGATCTTCACTGAAATCTTAATCAATTCGTCCTTCGTCACATGTCGAACTTGCCACAAAATTTCGGTCCAAATTCGTCCGCAACTTTTGGGAGATATCCTGCTCCAGACCAAACACACAAGAAGAAGACGTCGGTGCACAGCAAGATACTTGCATAAATCCTAAAACAATTTGACCTTCAAAATAATTCTGGTTGAATTCATGACCAAAATCTGCTGTTGCATTGGGAGGGGACGGGGGGAGGGTGAGAGTGAGGAGGTAGGGAAAAAAAAAAGAGAGGAGGAAGGGGAACGAAGGAGGGGTGTGGGAGCGAGGTGCCAGAGGAAGAGTCGTTGGCAGCATTAATTACGATTCATAACTGTCCATCAAATGATTATGCATAGAATACAGTAAGATGGAAACAAATAATTCTGAAAATTCATTTTCGACCGGTCATACTGTTAAAGTACCACCCGGAGCAACCCCTCTTCAAATCGAGGATTTTACAAATACCACCTAAGTTGTTGACCTTTGAACTCAAAAACAATAGGCTTCCCTTATGACAAACTCCTACAATGTGGTAAGTTTCGTGAGAGATCGGTTTAAAATTCGACCTGCAGGGCCGATGACAAGACCAACACAGACAGGGAACAGACATAACCAAAATTGACTGACCAATATACTTGAAAAATCTTTCGATTTTCCAAGTAACACAAGAAAGACATCATGGCAGAGTACGATACTTTGCAAATCTCGAAAACAATTTGACTCAAAAAATAATTGGTGGTTGAATTCAAGGGCCAAATTGCACTCCTCTTAAAACTTCAAATCAATCTTACGGTTTCTGGTTCGTTGAACCTTCTGCTTCCAGGGTTCTCTGCCGACTTTCTCAAAGAAAGTTTTCGATTAGTTTTTTGTTCACGTTTTACTATAATTTTTGTTACCATGCCACCGAAGGTTGAAGGAGGTTAGTTTTCACCACCTTTTTTGTCTGTTTGTTTGTCTGTGTACAGGGTATCTCAAAAGTTGTGGACGGATTTGAGTGGACAAATTCAGTGTGTGACAAGACGACTGATTAGAATTTTGGTGAAGATTGGATTGGATCCGCTACTAGATTTTTTAAGTGATTCTCACCATTGAAGATGGGACCAAAATGATATCTACCACGATATCTCAAAAAGTTGTAGACTGATTCGGCATGAAACCTTGGTGGACATATTGGGTGCGTGTGACCGACAATTTGATTAATTTTTGATGAAATTCGACTTCAGAATTTCTAAGTGTTCTTCACCATTGACAGGGCTTAAAAACGACCATGGAGCCATGATATATCTCAAAGAATGTATTGGGCCGATATGTTCTCGTGGATCAGGCATTACGTGGCAGAGGTATCGCTAACTGCCCCTTTCTAGTTATTTCTATATTTTCATTTACAGGACGCTTTCCGACGATTCTGCAATTTTTCCTGGTGCATCGGCTCGAGTCCGTACGTGCTGCCAAATTTCAGCTTTCTACATCACCCGGAAGATACGGAACCTTTAATTACCAGTCAGTCAGTGAGATGTGTCAGTAGTCGTCACTGAGGGCTTAGAAATGGTTTTATATATTAATACAAGCAAATACCATCATCGCTTTGCTTGATGCGTACTAAGAGAGAGGGGGGGGGGGGAGTGAGGTGGTGAAGGGTTAGCTATGCGGAGCATTAATTACCGATTCATACTGTCCCATCAAATTATTATGCATAGACATACAGTGAGATGGAAACAAAATAATGTCTGAAATCCATTTTCTACCGGTCATACTGAAATACCGCCGGGAACAACATCGCCGACATTGTCCAGAGACAACTCCGTCTGGACAAACACCACCCGGACACGTCTGGAGATAAATACCGCCCTGATATGCTCCAGAGACAAACTCCCATCCGGAGACAAACAGGCATTGGCCCGGAGAGATCTAGAGAACAACACTGTCTGGAGTATAAACAACGCCAGGACAAAACTCCGTCTGGAGACAAACCAGCCCCAGGACATGTCCGGAGACAAACTCCCGTCTGGAGAAAACACCAACTCGGACACATCTGGAATAAATACCGCTCGGACTTATGTCTGGAGGCAAATACACATGGCCGGACAGGTCTGGAAACAACACTGATCCGCGAGATTAAAACAACGCCAGGACATAAACAAACTCCATCTTGAAGACAAACAACGCCTGGACAATAAACACCGCACAGACACGTCGGAGACAGAGAGAGAAAGAGAGAGAGAGATACGTTGGGGGTGTTGCACTGTTTAGGAGAGGGCTGAGCGAGGAGGGCGAAGGGCGAGGAGAGAGGTGGGGGGAGGGTAATTAGCAGAGAAAAAATGTTTGCTTTTATGAACAACGTTGCGCACGCACGACAGCGTACGCACACACATTCGTGCTTTGCCTATATCGGCAATTGGCAGATGGAACAGTGTGATTACTGACTACCGTACGTACTGTATACAACCAAAAACCTTGAGCACTTCTTCCGTTGCTTTTGGGGAAATTCAATAAACACAGTTTTAAAAACAACTCGCATTTATAGTAAACATTTCAAGGAGATGTGCATAAACATTTTATCTTTATAAACAGCTGCGTGTGACGGGTTGGCAAAAAAATTTGGCTCGGAATTTAGAAAACATGTTAATACAGCAACCGGCTCGGAAATCAGGTGTCATCAATATATTTTGGCTTTGAAACTCACAAAGAAACATTTACCTTTGTAAAGCCATAACAGCGCATGGCATGTCCACACACCCATGGAAAGTTCCTAACGAAACCAAATCTCAATGCATATTACCACGCCTGTGCTGTGCTGTATTACTTACCTCTACCTCTAACCTTGCATACGCAACTGTAGACTATACATCCCGATCGGGACAGAAACTGTACCGGCTATTGTGACTGTAGTGTGCTCCCGGTGAGTGGCTTAACGCACTTCAAGGCAGCACTTCTAACGGAACACTGGCTTGCAAGTGTTACCAATTGCAGCTCCATAAACCATTGCACTCTGGAAATGCCCAAGAAAATGTCTGAATTGGGACAATGAAACACGTTTTTAGCAGCAGGAACTGCTGCAAGTTCCAATTCTGGAGCTTTCAATTTTATAACTTGGCTTAGTTTTAAGAGATCCTCGAGGTTTATGGCATGTGCGCGGAAATAAAATAAAGCACGAATGCTGGCGTCTCTGGCATTTATAAGCATTGCCAATGTATCCAGTGAATTGTTCTGGTGTCGATAATATGAGTGAGGAAAGTGAAAAAAAAACTATCGTTTAGAATCGTTGGCGGCCTGTCCCAAGTCATGGCAGGTTGAACAGGCCAAAAAACATGGTGGCTACAGACCCCAGCGAGGTAACCAGGATACGCCTGAAGACCCCATAGAGATAGTGACCAAGGAAGTTGGTGTGTGCTGAAAGAATATATGAGGCACCGCAGAGGGAGTGATCAAGGGACACCGGCCATTTTGGGTTTACATGCCATATAGCACTATTTTAACCCTTACCTATCATCCGAGCTATCATTATCATTTGTTAATGAATTCTCGCACGCCGCGTGCGTACAGCCGCTTTTTACGCGAAGTCGCGGCCCGTACGCCCACGGCGAACATTCAGTCGCCGACCTTTCCGGAACAACGCCCGGAAAACCAGTCTACGGGTGTTGCTCCAAGACCCACAACCTGTCCGCACCTCTACCCGCCTACAGGTTCGATCGCCCATAATCGATACCTATTATCTCGCAGGGTAGATTACCGAGAGAATATGTACCTCAGCGATGGCTCTGCCTGGACACGAGACCGATTTACGCAGCTCTCCTATCATTTTTGCGATCCCGAGGCGGCCGGTATTATCGCGAGCCTCGCTGGACCCGATTCTATTATCGGGCTATTAAAGCCCGCTATTATCCGAGATGCAATACGGCGTTCAATGGAGGGAAAATGACGCGCTGACAGTTTAACATTCAAAACAAAGCACCATTTATTTCCAATAACACATAAGCACGTAAGCAGTCAAGCATCGAATTGCAAAACTACGCATGCAGTATACAGCCAAACACATGCAAGGAAAGACGCTATACCGTCTATCTTTATTATGTACAGTCACTTGTACAAGTCTTTTACTTGATGGACTCGCGCCCACAACTTTCACACAAAGAAACGCAAGGAAACCCCAGGACAGCACGAGGGTAGACTGGACTCTTTAGGGTCTTTATTCTGCACGGAGCCGTGTAGACCGCAACGAGGCTCCGAGAGGCCGCCGCTGGTTACCTTTCCTCGCTGGGCGACTCGCGACGTTCCTTCCCTGCAGCTAGCGTAACGCGGCTCGGGTGCGGCCTGGTGATTTTCACGCCCCAGCCGCAACGCTCTGAGAGGAACGAACGGGTCTTCGTCTTTTTGATGTTGAGCTCTCTTAAGAGACCCGTTCGTCCTCAGCGATGCTTCGGACCGGTCCGAAGCCGATCACCTCAGACCGTTCGGAGCTGGTATGGCGAAGCTCTCTTCGGCTCGCACACAACATGCAGCTTCCGCGCGGCACAGCAGGCTTAGCCGCGCTCCCAGTTCACGCCTCCTCCGCTCTTCCTACAGCTTCTCAGCTACTTGCAGGTCTTTGCGGGCTCCAGACTTCCACGCAGGCCTTCTTCGACCTCTCCAGACTGACCCGCGCTATGCCGTTGCCGCTCGCCCTTTTATAGGGCCCTGAGAGACGAGGATTTTGACTCCGCTCTCGACCTTCGACCTCTCGCTGGGCTCCGCCGCCTTTCTCGCTTCTTGATCGGAATCTCGGACGAAGCTTGCACGAGCGGACGTGCGCGAGATCAGCGACCCTGCGCGGCGAGCGGACGTGCTTCGAATCACCGACTTGCGCGTTGAGGAAACCCCCGCGTCTGCTGCCAGCGATTGCGTCGATGTGGACTCGCCGTGGGCTGGCGCAAGATGGGGTCGTTTCGGAGGATGAATGGTGAGGGGTGAATGGTTGTTTCGTGTTGATAGCGCGTGTGAAGGGTGGTTGTGTGGTTTGGCCCCGTGTTGTCGAGGGAGGGCGTTGGTGCGTTCGGCATGGGGAGAAGGTGGTCGTGTGCTGTTGGCGTTGGTGGAGAAGCGTGGTTGGGGTCCGGCGTGGTGGAGAGGTGTAGTTGGTGGGTCGGCGTGGTGGAGAGCGGTGGTTGTTGGTTTGTGTGGTGAAGGTGATGTTGGTGGTTGGCCGTGTGGAGAAGGTGGTTGGTGTTGGCCTGGCTGGAGAAGGTGGTGGTGGTTTGGCATTTGTGGTAGGTCCAAATAACGGATAGTAAAGAAAAAACGGCTAACTCAAGATCACAGCCCCGAGGGTGACACGAATAATTCCCATTAGACAACCGGGTGGAAATCTATTCTGACACAAAACTTATCGGCATAACTTAATCTAAGGACCTATATGGTGCTTTGCGAATTTCCAAGCCGTTAACAATATCATGACAAATGTGCTTACATCACTCCTTCCTGTGGGGCCTCATATAAAGCCGTTAATTTCTTCAAAGGAGTTTTTTAATTAACTCAAACACCCAATTTCACTCTTGACTTCCTTGGAGTTTTCTTAGTATGCATGTGCACGTTTCGAGTTATGGAGGCGACACACACACACACACACCACACACACACACCCACACACACTTGTCATTTATTGTATAGATAGATTGGCCATTGTTACCCATCGATTTGATCATGGATTTTTCAAACACAACATGTACTTCACAAACATTCTGCTCTATTCCCTCGAAGTCATCACTGATTTGCTGAGGTCATCTTCCATCTTTCATCCTCCCTTCCTCCTCTATCCTCTAATCTTTTCTCCCTGACGAAAGTCGCTGGAAGCATGTTTTCGCCTTGTCTTTCGTCCATCTGTTCGTAACGTCCGTCCATGCTGATTTTCTCTGTTTTCTCTGCAACCGCTTAATCGATTGACACAAATTTTCACTATCAGTGCAACTATTTCATTGTGGAATGGTTTTAATGATTATTATGACGTCATCTGTCACGTGGAGTTGTTAATTATGAACATGGCTGCCACATGAGTGGTTATAACCAAACCACTCAAGTTGGCAAGCCATGTTGGAAAAAGAAAAACTTTGGAATATTTTTTTTTTTTTTCTCTTTTTCTTTTTTTTTTCTCTCTGCATCTGAAACTGCATTTATGGAAAAAAAAATTTAAAACTTTGGCAATTGTGAAGTACTCCCATAGGAAGTAAGTTGTGATTTTTGACGATGTCAAAAGGCGCTCGTATTATGACGTCTAATTGCATACATCAAACGCTTTCTGCGATCAGAATGGAAAAAAATTTGAGGGACAATCTAGGGCTAAATTGTATGGGGGGGAGGGGGGGGGATAAAAATAAAACAATTACGTCATTGGTCACATGGTTCGGCGCCATATGTTTTTAAATGTTAAAAACTTCAACATCTTTCTTCTCCAAACGCTGAACAGATTGAGGGGAAACTACAGGTCATGATCGCCTATCCATGAGGAACAAAAAGTGCATCCACCTGTGATTAGTCATAGGTCATAATAGTTTGCAGCCATATTGGATTTACCTAAAATCTTTTAACATATTCTTCTCACAGACAGCTTGCATATCGAAGGGAAACCTCACTCACATGTTCCTCAGCCTAGGGGAGACCAGGGTGTCCACGTATAATTAATAGAGTCACATGCGTCTTCTGGCAGCCATGTTGGATTGATGGAAATCTTTTAAAAAATATATTTCTTCTTGAATGCTTCATCAATCGACATGAAACTGTCAAAGTATGGACCTTCGTAGTCATCGAGAAATATATGTTTTAAATTTCAACCTGATCGGATGCATGTCTGGCAGCCGAATTATTTAATATTTTGAAATCTTGGTTCAAGAATTTATAATCAAACTTGGTGCAAGTATGTATAATGCTGTAATAAAATGTGGGGTGAGGCATATCTCGCGGTGGAAGAGTGCCCCTTTAGGCCAGATGAGGGCAGACTTGGACAAACAATTGGTGTGGAAGGAATTTGAGGACAGCGAGAGATGCATGGCGGTGGCGAGTGGAAACAGAAGAAAACTTGCAAATTATGGAAGGAGAAGGGATTGCGTGATGGGGTGGGAGGGTAACGATCTGCTAGAAGATTTCATGCGTTTTGGATTGGAGATGATTCTGAGATGGTCGTGTTGAACTGCGATCTTTGAAGACCTGGAGGGAAGAGTGAGATTTTTGAAGAGAATGTGGGAAGTTGATTCCACAGGTGGGAAAACAAGGAGAAGAATGAGAGTTAGAGGTGAGCAGTGATCCTGGAATTAGGTAGTTCACCAGGAGGTTGATGGTTTGTGGACTGTGTGTCGCCCTGCAGAAACCTGGGGGTGGGCAAGCATGGAATGAACCAGAGGGTGCAAGACAGAAAAGGAAGCAGTAAAAGACAGACAAGGACTACTGACCTGTCTGCGTGGTAATAGTGGTGACC
This sequence comes from Eptatretus atami, assembly GCA_035128595.1. Classification (NCBI taxonomy): domain Eukaryota; kingdom Metazoa; phylum Chordata; class Myxini; order Myxiniformes; family Myxinidae; genus Eptatretus; species Eptatretus atami. The sequence continues at coordinate 111,237,837 of CM068960.1, forward strand.
CATCGAACTCAGCTTTCATCGCGGGAGATTCCATAATCTTTGAAGCCTTGGTTTACACAATATCAAGCTGAGCAAGATGTGGAGGCAGGAAGCCACCCCGAGGGGGAGAGCAGTACTTATCAAGCTGCGGATGAAGGCCTTGCCCAGTGGATTAGGGTTCAGTGTGCCGAAGCTAAATACGATGGGAGAATACCAGCTCAGCAGCTGGTTTGAGAGGCCACTTTTAAATGTGGTGCCAGAAAATTCATTGGCTTGATGTGAGAACCCAGGAGTTTGATGACTAACTTTCCTCAGAGGATTGTTTAATAAAAGTAGATGGAAGGTGGGGGAGGGGTGTCGGTGTGGTTTGTGAGATGTCCTTTTTGAGAGAATATGAGAGTGTGAGATTGTCAGACTTGAAGACAGATTCAAGTGTTCACCATCTTTAATTGTGTCAAGGTCTGAAGAGAGAAGGGAAGAGGCTGCAGCCTGCCTGTCTGTGAGGATGAGGGGAGTCACGGCACGGTGGGAGTCATTCAGCAAATAGATAGGGATTTTCCAAGAGTCAGAGAGGATAATTTATGAAATCAGGAAGAGGAATGAGCCCAGAATTCTGCCTTGGGCACTCCAGCCTTGACGAAGAGGAATGAAAGGATCCGTTCAGTGCCACAACATTGGCTATGAGAGGAGGATAGTTCAGTGTTTTTTAGTTACCATCGTTCAGTTTTTTTTTTTAGTTTTTGAAACGTAATAAACAAATTTCACTTTTATCGTGTAAGATTATCAGGTATGACATTTACATTATGTATTCATGCTGAGATAATTGATTTAAATGGAAAAACAAACCTGGCATTTCTCTGGTTTTGATAAAATTTGTTGTCAACCCATGTTCTTTGACCATGCATGTCCACACGTAAAAGGCTGGTTCACCTTAGGCCTTTTTAAAGCACCTTCAGCTTATAACTTGGTGATCAAGGTCCTTAGGAAATCCAAAAACACTCACCAAGTCCTTGGGACTAGTTTCGTGATAAGCCTAGGATCAACGGGACCTTACGTGGAGTGGCCAAAAAGCATCAAGTCTGTGGTTTTAGTTATGGGGATGATGATTCATCATGAATTCCTGATTGGGTCAATCGATCCTTGCCAATGCTGACTGTTTATTCCACACAAAGTACATGGATAATACATTACGTTTTGCCTCTTTGGGCTTTTGCATGCCAATGTGGAGATTTCTGTGAAGCTTGGCCTTATCTCCGCACAGACAAGTCATGGGTCATCCCCCACAACTACTTAGAGCATACTTTGTGTAACAGCCACATAAGTTAACGAACATATTTATACAATTCATTGTAAGAATAGAATTACATCAAAAAAGATAACATATTGTACGAATAAGATGGATTATAAAAGGAGATTTCATTCTTGAGCACGGTAATGGCAGGTAATTGGGATTGGAACCTCACACTTTGCCAAGGTGATCTATATCATTGGTTCTGGAGAAATGAAGCTATTTCACCTTATTAGTCTATTATTAGAAAAAAAATCCAACATCTCAGTTCCAAAGACTAGTTTGCAGTGGAAATCCAATTAACGTATCCCCAATTGTGATAAACTTAGAGCGCAAAAATCAAAGCACAACCACTTGGGTTTTGCTCAAAAGAGACAAAGCTTCAGAAAGTTCCAACATTTCAGCCACAGAATGACCTTCCAAAGTTTGGACTAAACAGGAACAGGTGTACTCACATCTATAAATTCCCCACTGAGAGGGTGACTGCAATAGGCCGCGAAACACAGACCACAGCGCAGGCTCTGAAATTCTCCACCCTGCAGTTCCCAAATCTCGGTAGTGAATAAAAAGCTGATGTCTTTATGTGGACTTTCCATAAATATAACCATATTAAGTTATATTATATATTAAACAAACCAATCCCGAAATTTGCTTTAGTTGAGATAAAGAGGTGGATCAAAAGACCGCGTCACGAATTGTGAGTGTCAGGGTTGTCCAGGTGCGGTTAGGCAGAAAACGAGGCACAGGGACTCAGGTGCCCGGGCTTCCTGGTGGCGAGGCGCCACCTCGTAGCGGAAGATTAGGCAGGCCATCGTTATGGTGGGCCGAAGGAATAGCATCAGCTTTGGCGTAAGGCCTGGCACAAGTCAAATACAGCATGGTTTGTTTAAGTAAACATGTGATATGCATGAAGTTCACAATGTCAATTCCATGGTCGTATTTGTAACAAAAGTGTTTTTGTTTGTTTTTTTTGCACAACTGTACACGATATCAGTTATAGATTAATCGGGCTGACGGATGGCCTGGAGGGGCATGCGCACTCCCTTCCAAGCTGTTAGTTGGGACTGGAAATCTCTCTGCTCT
>CM068960.1:111248727-111274526 GCA_035128595.1 Eptatretus atami
CGGTAAAATCGTCCGTGTTATCGCTTGAACGATTTGATGTTTTTTTTTTAAGTTTGGGTCGTATTCGACATCAACGTGTTGGTCGTTATGCATAACATAAATTTGTAATGGCACAAGCAACGTTTCTGGTTGATACATATCATAATAATATAGACATCCAACCGATGCTTAGCCCTGTGTTGTCGCCGTCCACAACCTAGCCGCAACGATAGGTCAATTATGACTTGGGACATAAACCAAAGTCACGCGTTTTCCTGCACATTCGCCGATGAACTCGATTTTGGCGTACGCGCTGCTTAAAACGAACTGTCCGCAACGACCGATTTAAATCATTTAGGACTGCCTGAAAATTGAAAGTCGTCAAACCACGCCGAGAAGAACATCACAGCATCTGAACGATTTTTTTAGCCAGCCGGTGATGCGCGACCCTAATTTAAAAATTTGCGAATCCAAGCTGGCCACAACGTCCCGAATGGACGGGTTTACCTGGGTAAGTTGTGGTATTACGTCGTAACGAGCACGCCTGAAAAACGATGAAAGTATGCTGCTCATAGTTGTGCAGTTGGTGACGCAAACGTATTCCGTACGCCTCCAGTGAGGAAATCTCTCAAGGCTCATGTTTCCCTGAAAGAATATTGTTACGACAGTACTACGACCGCCGTAATTACCCGGATCTCCACCAACACTTAACAGTCTCCGCCCTTTGGCTCACTTTTTCCACAAGATCCGCTGACCTAGGCCTTGGCAAGTGAGGAGCTTGTACGGCATCGATATGCGAGGGCCACGCTACTGGACCTCAACAAGTTCGTCCCCGACACAGAGTTTCCTCTGTTAAGTTACCATCACACGCTCGGGCAGAACACACGCTAAGAGCGATAACACTGTTAAGCATGAACTCGAACTTCATAACCCTATATTTTCGTGTCGCTCACGAGCACAATTGATACTATTCTTTTTCCTTTCTCGGCTCCACGTGAAGGCAACGTCGAACGAAATATCTGAATTGTATAGACTCGTTCGGTGTTCTGTTTTGTTGCTGGTGTTTTTTTAAGTGCTATCACGAATTTTAATATAATAAGTACCCCCTCGGACATTTGCTTTTAGTTTCCTGACGTCCGACGGTGAGCAATATCCTCAAACAGAAATATATTCACAGATGAGGAACTAGACCGAACATCGGAAAGAGGCAAAAAAATGAGCAAAAGCTTGAAAGGCGATATCGGACGTGTGACGTTAACGGTCAAGTGACAATATCCATCGATAAGTTATACTCGAGTTATATCGGTTGTTGTTCTTGTTTTAATTACGCTGCCAATACGGCCATTTACCGTAAGCTGTAAATTAGATACACGTTCAGATAAAGTTCTGTGGTCATCCAGGTAAGACGTATCAATAACGTGCTCACATCGTCAATTATGCGTTGAATGTACGTTACACATAGTTCAAGAGCACGTTAACTCATTAGGTTATGAAATAAGTTTTGGGTTACGCTAATGCATTACAGTTGCTTCGTGACGTGTTTTTCGACTTAATGTTTAGTACATTACAAGTACCAACGGGTGTAGTTCCGACGTGTGTCGAACGATCCGTCCAGTAAAACTGCCTACAACAGCTTACTCATAGGCAAACGACGGTGTTATTATTCTACAGGTGTCCTCCGGGTACGCGCCATAATCATTACCGGTCAACTCGGCGCGTAGAGTTCCCTCGAATCTGGTATTGAGGTAACTTCTACAAGTGAACGTGGCATTGTCGACATGTGTCCCACCACCGATGTCTGCCCAGTTAACGTTGCCTCGACAACTTATGGCCAGCGTTAGCGGAAGTGTGCAAGTCAGTCACACGCTGGCCATAACCAACCAAGAAGAAGACTCGTATAAATTTCAAGCATTTTGGCTAAAATGTGGAGTGACAGGTACCGCAGACAAGTACAGTGGCAAAACGACTGAAAGCATCAGCGTGACTGACGTTACTGTATTTGGGCAGTGTTTTTCAGCGTGCTCTAACGTATAAGCAAAAACTTTCCATAATCGTATTCGACCAATTGTCGTAATAAAACACCAGGCGTATTCAACGACAAACTTTCATCACCAGTCGGCAGTTATACGCTGGCTAAATGGTGTCATCAGGTGTGACAGCAGGCGCCTATAAAGACGTAAAGGGAATAGTAGGATGTATTTTTGAAGTAGTAGGCAGTGTGTCTTTGCTGAATGCTTGTGGCCTTATGTGCTGTTGTGCCCTCTTACCAAAACGCCCCGAGTGGTAGCTGCCCTAATTCTGAAGATCTGGTCTTGATCTCGTATGAAAGTTGCCCATGCAAACGCTCCTTGTTATTACCTCTAAGGTTTCTTCCCGTGCGCGCGCGCGCCGACGAGGAATAGAAAGGTACCCGCGAGTTTCGTCGTATTCCGGTGCCGATATAAAAACCAATAAATGGTTACAGACTGGCAGAATTTGGCTCGGTAATCCTGTGCATGACAAAACCAGTCCTGTAAAACCGCGGGTCTATTTTCGGCCCCGAACGTTCGCTGGTAAGTCCAGGGGTAACGTTGGTATCTGCAACGCACACAGTTCGTTTCAAAGCGGAGGGTCAATGATGACAGCAGACCGTACGATCTCTCCGAGCCTGTCGTAAGCCTCATATATCGTTGCATATAACAGGCCACTAGTTATCTAGCGTACTTTTCACTATATACTTATATGACGTAAAAACATACAGGATTACTCCAGGTTGGTTCATTATATTTACCTATACATCATCTATCACATCTATAGCATGCTATATATAACCCAGTATAAACGATACAGTAATACGTGGAGTCTAGTTACGTATTTTAGGCTATATATATCACTACCAATAAATGCGCGTACAAGTACGCTACTAACTATATAGAGTTTCCCGTTCGGTTATATCCGGGCCTATATCTGTTACGGCTGTGGAAAATTCCGCAGAGCACCATATTGGTCGCTGGCAATCGTCAGATCAGATCCTATACACCGAGTGTGCCGCGCGGATAACGTCCCAGTTTGTTCAGTTAGGAATGTTAACCCACCACACGGATTGTTGGTTTCTAACGTCGATGGTAGATAAACCGAATCACTCTTACTCGGTTCGACAGTTGCTGTGATCCTCTTGTTAGGTTCCACGACCGTTTACCTTGCACTCTCATCTGTAATTTCCTTCATGCCGCTTATTTTGGACCGATTTACCGCCATTGACTCGCCCGACCGGCAAACAAAGTCGCCAGCGGACGCAAACGAAACGATTTCCACAACGTCAATCCACGATCCACGCCCTTTACCAGGACATTCCCGGTCGGTTCCCGCATCGCAAAACCACACAGTTCCTGTTCGACGGACAAACCACTTCTTCGACAACAACGAACACGAGTTCATATCGGATCCGACGAGACAGTAAGCGACGCCGGAGCATTGGTCTCAACAAACAACCAGGAACGGACACTTTGTTCACAGCCACGCTCGGGATCGCTTCTGGCCCAAGCCCGAACACACCACCAACGTCTCCCACTGGGGACCCAGTCTCCGAGCGGAAACGCCAGCCACGCCGACCAGACCGCCGCGAGGAAAACGAAGGGATTTTACGCCGGGAACGGGGTGCGCGCATGCACGGCAACTATCCAACCGCAACGACGAGTCTCCGGGGCTCGTCGGGCGCATTTCACCTGCAAAGCAGGTCTGTGAAAGACCGACCCATGAAGATTTCGTCGCGAGACGGAACGGTACGCGCAGCCGGCCTCACCCTCCACACCCCCGGGCGCTAACCAGGAGAGAAACCACCGTGCGGCCGAAGTATACGAGAGCGGTGGCGAGGTAGGTCAGCTATCTACAAAACAAAAGAGCGCGGGCCGATCTCTCCTGGAATTTTCCCTCCCGCCGCGCGCTGCGCGGAAGGAGGGGTCGGGGATGCGCCGTCGAGATAAAAGGGCACGGGAACGATGAGATAAACACGCCGGTCAGTAGGGGCTTGTTGGTGCTCTCGGGGGTTCCTGTGTCGGTCGGCTGGTCGCGTCTCTTTGCCTGGGTCAAAAACGTCTGTCAGGTCTGGACAGCTACTCGGAGGTCGTCCGGTCGCCCTCCACGAGTTCCGAGTCGTGGTCCGCTGCGGGAGGGGGTGTGGAGGCGTGTGGAAAGGAGGAGAGGAGAGAGAGCAGCGGAAGCGAGGCCCGTGGCCTGCCGAGCCGTGCCTTACCCAGAAGAATACCGAGGGTCCGCAGAGAACGACGCGCTTTCGCCGGGCCGCCCGCATTTAGCGAGGTGAAAGAGCTAGCAGACGATTCAGCCGCAGCGTCTTGGTCTCGGCGGAGGCTACATACGCGCGTCTAACGGCTACGGTGCTCAATGAATTATCGACGCGGATTCAGAACAACACGCATTCAAGGGTCAGTCGTGTTCCTCCTTTTCGTCTGTCCTGGGGCTTTTCTGTTGACTTTTGATGTGAATTGTTGTGGCTGCAGGTGTCCGTAAGTTCGGAACTGTGAAGTTGTGTAACATAGTAAATAGAGGTATGTAGCTCTTTCCTTTTGCATTGTGTTTTTGGCTTTGCTGAAATAACCACCTATCACTAGCGTCTTCACCAATTTATTGTTCTTGATGCTTTACCGTGCTTATGTTAGTAAATAAATGTGCTTATTTGACATGCTGCCCTGTTCGATGGCGAATGTCAGTTAAATCCGAACGCCAGTTAGAGATACGCCTTTATAATTTCCTAGCATTTGCGGAATGGTTGCGGGCCTTTTTTGATAGCCGACATAAAAGCAATCTGGGTCGCAAGCGAGGATCTCGCGATAAGCCGTCAGACCACGATCCGTCTCAGCCATGCCAAACCCAGAGTCCTGCTCTTCCCGCTAGGCTTACAAACCCAGAAACGGACGGAATGTAGACCGCGTAAGCTGGCGTTTCGTCTGTCCGAGCAGCATCCTATAAAAGCTGAGGTGGATATTCTGTGCCTCGTCTCGGTTAGCGCCTCGCCCGCGGCATTGCCAAGCAACGGGACTAAACTACTAGAGTTATCCTCACTCGTTTCGTGTCGAGATTCGGCGATTGAGCCTGTCGCGCGGGCACGGCGAGTAGAACTGAACGTGACTAGGACCTTGTCCGGCGTGGCGCGTGGCAAGGCACACTCCGTGACTGGTTTGGTTGCCATTATCCGGCGTGTGCGTTAACCGGCCAGTGTTTCGCGAGCTTTCGGAATTGTCCGTCCTGGCGGGAGGAGGCCGGGCAACCGGGCATACTTGAGCTGGTAAGTATCCGCCCGGTCGTTTGTCGACTGCGTTACGCCGGCGGGACGACGAAATTGGCGACTTATACCTACTCTGTATCACGTTATATCGCGTCAATTGCAAAAATCAGCGGACAGCTGGTTGGTTTCCCGCGTATATATATAGCAGTATATATTTAGTAACTATCTCTAGCCATATACGTACATCAGCTCATAGTTTATAGGTTAGTCTGGTCTATCTCTTTCTATAGTCATAGGATACTACTATACACGCTGTATATACTGATAATCATGAACAACAGAGTTACGATATATATTTTACGTGTTCTGCTAATAATATATCATATATTATATAAATATGTACTTATGCGGTGACGTACTTCCGATCCCCCGACCCCACGCCACCCAGAACGAGGATTGCTGCTGCTTCTCTCTGGAGCTCGCTCTGCGCCATTGGCTGAAAAATGACGCATACCCTTATATGGCGCCAGGCCACAGAACGAAACGCTTCGTGAGCGCGGACAATGCCGCAAATGGAGTGAAGGTGTTTGTGTAGTTGTTATAAGTGTAAAAATACTATCTATAAATTAACTTCGCAGCGCCATGCACACTTAATTCCCATTAGACATAGGGGAAAGGGAGCTATCTATCCACATTTACTTATCGAAATAACTGAGCTATGGGGACCTGAATGTTGAGTGCTCATGCCTACCAGATCCATAACAATATAAACACCACACACACATACACACACACACACCCCACACATGTACATACGAACACATATACATACAACACATGTATACACACACACACACACACACACACACACACACACACACACACACACCACACACACACACACACACACACACACACACAATATGAACTGGTGAATATTTTCAAATCTATTGTATTTGAAGTATAACCTTAACTTATAAGCAATTTACTGATTTTCCAACTGCTGGATATCAGCTGGGCACCCGTTCTTCATTGAGGTTTCGATCCTTTCAGCCCAGAACCTCTCCGAACGGCAGATCCACAACCACGGTCGCAGGTCCACATCAGTGGATTACTCAACATCATTGGGCCTTCAACCTCAAGTTGTGTCCAGAACGTCAGTCAACACAGCAATGCAATATCCTTCCACAAACTTTTTTATTACTTTTCTTTAAAGTATCACCACATATGACTAACTTTAATCATCAATCACTTTATATGATAATAAATTGAGCGATAACACTTTACCTTGCAGACATGTCCATTACACAGCACCCCCATCTAACCATAGACTCAAACTGTCATTCAAATATTCAAACTCATTATCAACCGATTTCCACATGCTGCTACTGCATTATCTTTAGCAAGCACCAACAATTTTTTTGTATACTTATTTTAATGTATTTCATAAATAATACTTATATTTGTATTTTATCTTAATACTCCATTATTTAATACTCCATTATATATATCAATAATATAAATTAAAGATTTACCTCACTAAATTATTAATTCATTATTAATATTACATCAAATGCAATGCAATATTAACTTGTTCACACGAAAACCAAACAAACTTAAATAATAGGTGACGTTGGAGTCTAAGACCTGATCAAACAATCAGCCAAATATCCTCTGTTTAATATGATGGAAAAACCTTCTCAGCACGTTCCATAAAATCATCCTTTACTGAAAAAATTCTTGCATATCTAAGTATCTGAAATGAAAGACATTGTAACCCATTTTAATTGGTACATTGCTATCTGGAAAGGTAAACAAGACTACGAGGAAACTGAAATCATCAACTTTATGATATACACTTGTACTAAAACCAATCTCTACAAGTATAACCAATACATCCAGATATGCAGCAACTGCACAATCATTACCACTTCTTTTACAATCAGGCTATTTGGATAAATCTTGTGAAACTGCCTTTCAAAAAATTATAGTTTTTTATCATCTTGTCAAAATTATAGTTGTCAAAAAATTATACACACAAATATCATCTAGATCACGACATGTATTAGATAATATTTTAGCTAATCGTAATTTCTTTTTTTCTCCTTCATCAGTTTTTGCATGAATGAAAATTCACAGAAAATTAGAAAAATGTCTGCTGGTAGGGAGCTGCAATTCCACCCATGGGATACCCTTAACCTGTTGAAACATTTTCCCACACATAAGACACAAAGTATTAAATTAACAGCATCCTAAACTGCTTATCAAACATGAAAACTTGAGTATTTCTTTTTAGAAAAGAATGCTCTATCAACCTGACACATAAAAACTTATTCAAAGAGTTAAAAACCTTGTCAGTTACTTTGAAGAGTGAATCCTTCATGAGTACTAAATCCAAATTTGTATATAAAGTTGAAAAATCAAAAACTTCAACTGACCTGATATTGAGGCATCTAATTCTACTAAGACTCTAAGAGAAGAATTAATTCTCCAGAAGTGTTCATTACCAGATTCTTTCCAATTGCTACAATATTCCTGAATTGTTCTCTAACAGCTTGTAAGCCTGAGTTAACTATAACCATACTGGTAGAATACTGCCTGGCACCCGCTATAACCTATATTTGTACGGGTTCTTATGAAGCTTAGGGTCAAGAAAAGCGAGGAATACAAAAATTTACCTCTTTACCTTTAATACCGAAATTATTAACGAAACTTCTAATGCTCAGAGAAAATATCTTATCTGAAGTGACATGACTAGGAACATATGTGCTATATCCGATACTCATGAAAGTAACAGTATCAATGCTAACTCTCTTAATAAAACCTCTACATGAACTTTTTACAAACCAGAACAAAATTATTAGCAGCCTTATCCGATGGAGCTATTACGTAGCTATCATGGAGATCCTGAAATGTCTTAACAAACACTCGCTTTGTGCAACAATGGTTTCGACCACCCAGTGAAAGCAAGCCCCAACTACTAAAAAATTTATATCCTAATATCCAAGACTTCTACAACTCTGTTAAACATGCATTGAAACTGCTTACAGGTAACTTAAACTTGGTGCACATTTTTGTTACAAAATTAGAGACAGAATCCACAATTGAAGACTTGATGCAGCTCAAGGTTGAGTTACTGGTTCCCATCAATTCACTCCCATTTTCATCAGATCCCTAATTTCACTTATTACTAATTCTATATTCAACTCCCCAGAAACTACATGTCCAACAGAACCATATTAAAATAAGGGGACACATATTATTGGCATGGTCAGTGTTCAGCTGCCCTGAATCCACCTCACTGCTTTTACACCCTTTTGGCTGGATCGCTGGCTCTGATCTCCACTCCAATAAAATCAAGCACCGGCCATTGCATGAACAGGCATGGATAAGCAGCCTCAACCTTGGCCTGGGTGTTAGTCCACTGCCACAGTGCAATTGGAATGTTTCCCAGGTTATCAACCACGAAATATTATATATGCACATAAGCCGTACGCATGTTTTTACTTCACGTATGTTAACATTTGGCGTTAAATTTTTAATTGAAATGCAAAGTCTTGAAGACGATCACGAAACATTGTGGGTTATAAAGGTTCTTCATGTTTGGTTTGGTATCCCCGGTTTCGCCGTGCGTTATAAGCAACCGACTTTTAATATCATCTCTCTTGGGTTTTTTTATTTTGTCTTTTAATTATGTTCTTATTTTGTTTTTTTTTCTTATGTCTATATATTTTATATTTTATTATATATAGTTTATGGTTTTTCTAGTTTTTTTTATAATTTTTTTTTTTTGTATAGAATTTGCTTTTGGTTTCTTTTTCCTTTTTTTTATTTTTTTTTGCTTGTTCCTTTTGTATATTAGTATTACTTCTTTTTTTTTGTTTTTCTTTTATAACTTTTGTTTTATCGGTGGATCATAGGGATTTTACTGCTGTCTTCTCTTCGTATTTATTATTCGTGGTGCGCTCCATTCATTGGGGACTTGGAGGGAACCATGTATGCGAAGCATTCTCGTCTTTGTTCTTTTATTTATTTACCAAACTCTGGTAAAAACCTTTGATAGACTTGCAATCGACCAAGAACAAAATCAACAACAACCAGATATATCAAGATAGCCGTTTATTGAATGCGTAAATGATAAGGCCGTTATGTCGTTACAAATGAAGTAAGATGACTTCAATACATGCAGCTTACATATTTCGTGGCTATTATTTTATTTTCCATTTGTTTGATTATTTTTTATGGTTTTTTTTTTTTAGTTTGTTTGGGGGGTTTTCCAAAATAACTATGAAAACATTATGCAATTTTATCAACAAAAATTTTTTCAAATAAATTGCTGTGAGCTGGTTCCGTGGTGTTCAATTGTTTTATCTAGGTACTGTGTAATTGATAAACAGTTTTTTTTTTCCTGAGGCTTCGTGGCCTTTTTTGTGGCACATCGTTTCGGTGGCCCACGCCGGCCGCTCTGCCGTGAAAGTTCTCGTGTCGCTCCAGCGGACAACGACCCGAGGTTTGAGTTCGTTCGCCGCATCTCAAAACAGACGGAGGTTGGGTCGTAGCATGGCGGCAATAACGCAACACAGGTTCCGGGTATGTCGCCGGACTGCGCAGAACGAACGCGGATTTCGGTGGTCGTTTCGCTGCATGTGCAAACGCACCAGAGTTCCCGTGGTCGTTCGCGGCACGGCTGCAAACGACGACGAGTTTTCGGGGGTCGTTCGCGTGTGCAAAACGCAGAGGTTTCCGGGGTCGGTCGCGCATGGCGCAAATGCACCATCGAGTGTCGTGGTCGTTTCCGCACCGCGAGCACGAACGACGAGTTTCGGGGGTCGTTCGCGATGTGCAATACGCATGGACGAGTTCCGGGGGTCGTTCGAGCACGAACACCACACGATTCCCGTGTCGTTCGATGCACGCGTAGAATGAACGACGAGTTTCGGGGTCGTCGTGCATGTCAAACGCAGGATGAGTTCCGGGGTGCGTTCGCAGCATTTGCGCAAACTGCACCACGGTTCCGGGGTCGTTTTCGCGTGCGCAGAACGACGACAGTTTTCGGGGTCATTCCGATGTGCAAACGCAAGGACGAGTTCGGGGTCGTTCTGCGCATGCGTCAAACGCAACCACGAGTTCGTGGCGTTCGCGCACGCGAGAACGAACGACGAGTTTTCGGGGGTCGCCGATGGCAACGAACCACGATTGTGTGTTCGCTAGCACGCGAGTACGAACGACGAGTTTCGGGGTCGTTCCGCGCATGTGAAAACAGGACGAGTTCGGGTGTCGTTCCACATTGCGCATAACAAGCCAGTTCCCGTGTCGTTCGGCACGGCAGAACGAACGACGAGTTTTCGGTGGGTCGTTGGCATGTGCAAAACGCAGGACGATTCCGGGGTCGTTCGCGCATGTGCCAAACCACACGATTCCGTGATCGTTCGCTGACAGAGCGCAGACGAACGACGGTTTCGGGGGTCGTCGCGCATGTGAAAAAACGCAGGACGAGTTCGGGTCTTCGCAGCATGCGCAAACGCACCACGATTGGTCTTTCGCGAACGCGCAGAATGACGACGGTTCGGTGGTCGTCGCGCATTGCAACGCAGGCGAGTTCCGGGGCATCGCCGATACGAAACGCACAGAGTTCCGCGTGGCGTTCGCCAGCCCGGCGCAGGAAGAACTGACAGAGTTTCGGGTCGTTCGCGCAGTGCATAAGCACCACGAGTTCGGTGTCGTTCGCGCATGCGCATAACGAACGACGAGTTTCGGGGTGTTCGCTCATGCTGTGCAAAACGGCAGGGACGATTCGGGGGTCGTCGCGCTGGCGAAAAGCGCAGCCCGGTTCGTGGTCTTACGCAATCCGTGGCAGAAACGCGAGTTTTGGGGTCGTATCGGCATGTGAATAACGCAGGACGAGTTCCGGGGGTCGTTCGCGCATGCGCAATCGAGACCCGCGTCCGGGTCGTCGCCGCTGCGCAGAGAACACGAGTTTTCGGGGTCGTGTTCGCTGCATGTGTGCAAAACGCAGGACGAGTTCTGGGGTCGTTCGGCATCGCAAGCGCACCAACGAGTTCCGTGGTCGTTCGCTGAACGTGCAGAACGAAACGAGTGTCGGGGGTTGTTCGCGCGGAGTTGGCAATAACGCAGCACGAGTTCGGGGTCGTCGGCGCATGCGCAAACGCCCAGGAGGTTCCCTGTGTCGTTCGCGCACGCGCAGAAGAAGAGAGTTTCGGGTCGTTCGCTGCATGTGCAAAAGCAGGAATTCGGGGTCGTTGCGCATAGGCGCAAACGCACCACGAGTTGCCGGGTCTTCGGCATGCGCAGAGACGAACGACGGTTTCGGGGTCGTTCGCCGCATGTGAAAAACGCAGGACGAGTTTCGGTGGGTGTTCGGCATGTAGAAACGCAGGACGATTCGGGTGCGTTCGGATGCGCACACCACGGTTCCCGTGGTGCGTCGAGCACCCCCGAGAACGAACGGAGTTCGGGGGTCGTTCGCACATGTGCAGAAACGCAGGACATTCCGGGGTCGTTCGCGCATGTGCAAAGCCACGAGTTCCGTGGTCGTTCGCGTCAGCAGGCAGAGACGAACGCGAGTTTTCGGGGGTCGTTAGCACTGTTCAAAAGGCAGGACGAGTTCGGGGTCTTCGCGCATGCGTCAAAACACCAGAGTTCCCTTGTCGTTCGCTCACGCGCAGATACGAACGACGGTTCGGGGTCGTTTCGCGCATGTGCAAACGCAGGACAGTTTCCGGGGGTCGTTCGCGCATGCGCAAACTGGCACCACGATTCCCGTGGTCGTTGCGCACGCGCAGAACGATAGACGAGTTCGGGGTCGTTGCGTGCAAAAGAGGACGAAGTTCGGGGTCGTTCGCGGCCTGCGCAACACGCACCACGATTCCCGGGGTCGTTCCGCGCATGCGCAGAACGAACACGATTTGGGGGTCGTTCGCGCATGGCAACGCAGGACGGTTCGGGCTCGTTGCGCATGCGCAAACTGCACACGAGTCCGGGCGTTCGCAGAATGGCGCAGAAGAACGATCGATTTCGGGGGTCGTTCGCGCTATTGTGCAAAACGCAGGAGAGTTCTGGGTCGTTCGCATGCATGCGCATCCGACTATGATTCTGGTGTTCGGCAACGCAGAAAGAACGAGATGTGCGGGGTCTTCGCGATGTGCAAAACGAGCACGAGTTGGGGGTCGTCCAGGCATGCCGCAAATCGCACCAGGAGTTCCGTGTGTCGTCGGACACGCAGAAGAACGCAGTTTGGGGGTCGTTCGCTGCATGTTGCAAACGCAGAAGATTTCCGGGGGTCGTCTCGCGCATGCGAAAGCACAAGAGTTCCGGGGTCTCGCGCACGCGCAGACGACGGACGAGTTTCGGGGGTCGTTTCGAGCAAATGTGGCAAACGCATGGAGAGTTCGGGGTCGTTTCGCGCATGCGCAAAGCACACGAGTCGGGAGTCGTTCGGCATGGCGTAGAAGAACTCGACGAGTTTCGGGGGTCGTATGCGCATGTGCAGATAACGCAGGACGAGTTTTCTGGGGGTCGTTCGCTTGCTATGCGCAAACGCCACGGAGTTCCGTGTCGTTCGCGAACGCGCGAACGAGACGACGAGTTGTCGGGTGATTCGGCTGTGCAAACGCATGCAGAGTTCGGGGGTCGTCGCGCATGCGCAAACAGACCAGGATTCCGTGGTCGTTCGCGACAGCGCAGAACGAACGACGAGTTCGGGATCGTTCGCGCAGTTGGTGATAAAGGAGGACGAGTTCGGGGGTATGCGCATGCGCTAAGCACCACGAGTTCGCCGTAGCTCGTTCGCAAGCACGGCGAGAACGACGACTGAGTTTTTCGGGGTCGTTCGCTGCATATGTCAAACGCACCACGAGTTCGTGGTCGTTCGCGCCGCGCAGACGAACGAGAGTTTGCGGGGGTCGTTGCGCGCATGTGCCAAAACGAGGACGATTCGGGGTCGTTCGCGCTGCGCAAAGCACCACGAGTTTCCGTGGTCGTTCTCTGCACGCGCAGACGTAACGACGATTTTTGGGGTCGTGTCGGCGCTGTGAAAACGAGGACGAGTTCGGGGTCGTTCGCGATGCGCAATACGCAGCACGCTCGGGGTCGTTCGCCGCATGCGAGAACGAACGCTGAATTGGTCGGGGGCATTCGCGCATTGTGCAAAACGAGAAGAGTTCCGGGGGTTCGTCGCTGCATGCGCAAACGCACCAAGTTCGTGGTCGTTCGGCACTGCGCAGACAAGATCGAGTTTTCGGGGTCGTTAGAGCATGTGCAAAGCACCACGAGTTCCCGTGTCGTTCGCAGCACAGGCGTACGAAGACGAGTTTCGGGGTCTTGCTCATGTGCAAAACGCAGGAGAGTGTGGGTGTCGTTCGCTGGCATGCCAAACACCCAGTTTTCCCGTGTCGTTCGCGCACGCGCAGAAGAACGACGATTGGGGTCGTTGCGCATGTGCAAACGAGGACGAGTTACGGGGGTCGTTGCGCATGTGCAAGACCCACGAGTTCCCGTGATGTTGCGCATGCGCAGAAGAACGACGATTTCGGGGTCGTTCGCCATTGCAAAGCGCAGGACGAGTTCGGGGGTCGTTCGCTGCATCGCAACGCACCAAGGTTATGTCGTTCGCGCAAGCGCAGACGAACGATGGTGACTTTCGGTGTCGTTCGCATTGCATGTGCAAAGCAGACAGTTCGGGGGTCTTCGCGCATTATCGCAAATCGCAACACGAGTTCCCTGTGTGTCGTTCGCGTCACGCAGACGAACGACGAAGTTTCGGTGGTCGTTCGGCATGGCAAACATGCAACTATCGAGTTCCCGTTGTCGTTCCGCGCAGCGCAGACGAGACGACGAGTTTCGGGGTCGTTGCCCTGTGGAAAACGCAGGACGAGTTCGGGGTCGTTCGCTGCTGCGAAAATCGCACCCCAACGAGTCGTGGGTGTTCACGCATCGCGCAGAACGAACGACGAGGTTTGGGGTCGTTCGCGCATGTGCAAAAGGCAGGAGAGAGTTCGGGGTCGTCGCATGCGCAACGGACGCAGATTCCGGGTGTTCGCGGCATGGCGCAGAACGAACGACGAGGTTCGGGGGTCGTTCGCGGATGTGCAAACGCAGGACGGAGTTCTGGGGGCGTTCGCGATGCGCAAGACGCACACGAGTTCCGTGGTCTTCGCGAACGTGCAGAAGAACGACGAGTGTCGGGGGTCGTTGCGCGATGTGCAAAACGCAGCACGAGTTCCGGGGTTCGTTCGCGCATGCGCGCAAACGCACCAGGAGTTCCGTGGTCTTCGCGACGGCAGAACGAACACCGAGTTTCGGGGGTCGTGTCGCGGCATGTGCAAAACGGCTGACGATTTCCGGGGTGTCGTTTCGCTGCATGCGCAATACGCACACGAGTTCCGGGTCGTTCGCAGATAGCGCAGAACGAACGACGATTTTTCGGTCGTTGGCATGTTGATAAACGCGAGAGTTCGGGGGCTTCGCGCGCATTGTGCAGACGAGGACGAGTTCCGGTGTGTTCGCTGCATTGCGCAAACAACCAGCGACCGTGGGTCGTATCGCGCAGCTCAGAACAACGACGAGTCGGGGTCGTTCGCTCGATGTGCAGAAAGCAGGAGAGTTCGGGGGTTCGTTCGCGCATGTGCAAAGCACACGAGTTCCCGTGATCGTTCGCCGACGGGCGCAGACGAACGACGAGTTTTCGGGGGTCGTTCGGGCATGTGCAAAACGGCATGCGACGTTCGGGGGTCGTTCGCGGAGCATGCGCAAACAGCAACAATATGAAGTTCGGCTGAGTGGATCGTAGTCGCGGGATAAGAACATACTTGGGGCGAGGGGTAAGGCAACAGAGTTTGGGATGGTGGGTACGGCGGGGCTGTGCAGACTGAAGCGCGGGAGTCCGGGGGTCAATGTAGGAATATGGCAAAGCGCACCAAGAGTTCCGTGTTCTGTTGGCTTTTTGGATTGGGGCAGCGCAGAACGAAAACTGTGGGGAGGTTTTCGGGGCGGTTCGCCAGGATGTGGAAGAGCGGGGGCGAACGATGGTCCGGTGGTCGGTCGGAGGGGGGGGGGCTGGCGCAGAACGAGGGACGACGGGAGGGTTTCGGTTCGGTGTTCTAGCTGGGGGGAAACCATTTGCAAACGCAGGGCATTCCGGCGGTTCCCAGGGGAAAGCACACGAGTTCGTGTCGTTCACGCACGGCAGAACGAACGGGGGACGAGTTCGGGTCGTTCGGGGCAGCATAAGGTCAAAACGGCAGTGGACGGAGTTTCGGGGGTCGTATATCGCAGGGCAAGCAAAGCACCAGAGTTTCCCGGTCGTTCGCCAGCATGCGCAGAAGACGACTAGTTGGGGGTCGTCGCTGCATGTGCAAAACGCAGGACGAGTTCTGGGGGCGTTCGCAGCAATCATGCAAATGGCGCAGAACGGCAACCAGCGAGTGTCCAACATGGCGTTCGCGGAACGGTGCAGCAACGAGCACGAGAGTGTCGGGGGTGCGCTTCGCAGATCCGATACGTGCAAAACCCCAGCCACGAGTTCTGGGGGTCGTTCCGCCGCATGGCAACGACAGATTCCGTGGTCGTCGCCCTGGGATTTATGCGAGAACGAACGCTGAGTACGGGGGGCGATTACGTCGCACTAGGTAATCGGGCATTGGTGTAGGAAACGCAGGGAAGATTTCGCGGGGGGCGTTTTGCTGCAATACATCTATATTAACAGGCGCAAGACGCATGTGTCACACTGAGTTCCGAGGAGTTTCCGCATGCGCGACGAACGACGAGTTTCGGTGGCATTTCGCGCATGGTGAAAAAACGCAGAGAACGAAGTTCGGTGGTCTTCGGCATGGCAACGCCCGAGTTTTCCGTAGTCGTCGCCGCACGCGCAGAACGCGACGAGTTTCGGGGGTCGTATTATCGCTGCTATAGTGAAACGCACCACCGTAGTTCCTTGTTGGTCGTGGTGCCTTTTTATGGAGGTAGCGCGTAACTCAGTCAGACGACGACGAGTTTCGGGGGGTCGTTCGCGGGGGAGGCTATCATAGAGTTGGGGGGCATGGAGTTAAAAACCAGGCGAGGTTCGTAAGCGGTTTTTCGGCAGGGGATAGCGGGGCAGAGGAAACACAACGGAGGATGACCCTGGTGGTCCTCGGCGGGGGCAAACACAGCGCAGTAACGAAGCGGACGGGAATTCTTGAGACGGGGGGTCGTGGTGCGGGGAGGATGTGCAGACGCGAGTTGGACGATTTTCGGTTTCGTATCGGCGCATGCGCAAAACCACCACGATCCCGGTGGTCGTTAATCGCGCACATTGGACAGAGACGTGAATAGCGACGAGTTTTCGGGGGGGTCGTCGGGCGGGGGGCAATGTCGAGAAACGGCAGGGACGAGTTTACGCGAGGTGTTCGGGCGCATGGGCGGTCAAGACGGGCGACCACGAGTGCGGGGGCGTGCGCGCGGGGTGCATGGGCGCAAGGACGGACGACGAGTTGCGGGTGGTACGTTCTGCGGGTGGTTTAAGATGGGGGTGCAAAAACGGCAGGAGAGTTCAAGGAGGGTCGTTCGCGATGGACTTGGGGTTTGCATGTGAGGCGGACAGACGGGCGACTGCGAGGAGTCCGGAGGGGGGTCGTTCTGCCAGCATGCGAGAAGGAACACGAGTTTCGGGGTCGTGTCGCCAGGCATGGTCAAACGCAGGACGAGTTGGGGTCGTTCGGCATGACCTAATTAACTGGGCGCTAACGCACCAAACGGTTTCACGTGGTGAAGTAGCTTTTTGTACATTTGCAAGAACGGCTTCGAGGAGTTGTCGGGCGTTTCGGCATGTGCAAAAAGAGATCGTAGTTCCGTGGGGTCGTTTTCGGCGGATGCCAAACGCACCAGGGAGTTCCGGCTGGTCGTTGCGCACGGGAAACGGAACGACGTAGTTCGGGGTCTTCCCACTGGCATGTAAGGGGGGCATAAACCAAGACGAGTTCGGGGTACGTTCGCATGCGAATGACGCCACAGTTCCTTGCGTGTGCGTGCACGCGCAGAAGAACGTACGAGTTTCGGGGTCGTTCGGCGCATGGTGCAAAACGCGGGATCGTTTTCGGGGTCGTCGCGCATGCGCAAACTGCGACTCCACGAGTTGCGGGTGTTCGGCATGCGCAGAGAACGAGCGAGTTTCGGGGGTCAATTCGCGCATGTGCATAACGGGAGCAGTTCCGGGTCTTCGCGCATGCGCTAATCGCCACTCGGAGTTTCCCGGGGTCGTTCACGCTGGCGCAGAACGAACGACGAGTTTCGGGGCTTCGCGCATCATGCCAAAACGCAGGACGGAGTTTATGGGGTCGTTCTCGCGGTCATTGCGCAAACGCAGTCACGATTCGTGGTCGGTTCGCTCGATTTCCATTACGGCGGCGCAGAAGAACACGGAGTGTCGGGTGCGTGTCGCGTCCTGCTTGTTATCAGCATCTTTTTGATTGCTAGCACGCCGCACTGAGTTTCGGGGTGCTCGTTCGTATGGTCATTTTCAATCAGGACTAATATCTCACGCCGAGTTTCCGTGTGGTGTTCGTGGGGGGCACGGGGCGCAGAAGAACGGACGAATTCGGGGGTGTTCGCGGCGGGCATTTTACAGGTGGTCAAAACAGGAGATTTTCCCGGGGGTCGTTCGCTGCAGGCACTTGTGCGCAAACGACCACGAGTTTCCGGCGTTTTTCTGACAGCCTGGTTTTGATGTTCCCAGGGCATTGGGCAGACGAACGATTCGGATTTTGTCGGACGGGCGGGTGGTTCGCTGCTTCTTTGCAAAACGCCGGCGAGTTTGTTCGGAGAGGGTCCGTTCGCGCAGTAGGCGACAATACGATCCTGGTTATCCGGGGTCGTTTCGCACGCATAGCGCAGAAGAACGAGCGAGTTTCGGGGTCGTTCGCTGCATGCAGAAAACGCACCGAGTGTCCCGGGGTAGTTTCGCGCCTGCAAGATCGCACCAACGAGTTCTGGGGTCGTTCGGCTTACGGGCATGCACAGAAAGAACTGACGTAATTCGGGGGTGTGAGACGGCGAATGTTTAACGTGTGCAGACGCAGGCAGACGATTCGGGAGGGGTTTCGTTCGCGCTGCATGCGCAAACGCACCAGGAGTTCCCTGGTGTGCACCTTGCGCGCGCAGACGAACGACGAGTTTTCGGGGGTCGTTCGCGCATGTGCACAAACGCGACGAGTTCCGGGGTCGTTCGCAGCATGCGCAAACGCACCACAGTCCGGGGTCGTTCGCGCTATGCGCATGAACGAACGTACGAGTTCGGGGGTCGTCGGCATGTGCAAACAGCGAGAGTTTCTGGGGGTCGTTCGCTCAGCGCACACGCACCACGAGTTCCCGTGGTCGATTCGCGAACGTCGAACGAAGACGAGTTGTCGGGGCGTTCGCGCATGTGACAAACGCAGCACTGAGTTTCGGGGGTCGTTCGCGCATGCGCAAGACGACCAGGAGTCCCAGGGTGTTCGTTCGCGATATAGCACGCGCAGATAACGAAACGACGAGTTTGGTTCGTCATCTGCCGGGCATGTGCAAAAGCAGGACGATTTCGGGGTCGTTCTGAGCAGGAAAAGCATAAAAAAAATCGCGCAACAGCACCAACGAGTTATCCCTGGGGTCGTTCGGTCATTGAGTCGCAGCCATAACGAACGACGAGTTTTCGGGGGTAGTTCGCGATGTCGAAAAACGCCAGACGAATCCGCGGATGGTCCGTTCTCGCAGACATGCGAAACGCACACGAGTTTCCCGTAGTCTGTCCAGCCGGCGAGAACGACGACGAGATCTATAGGGGGCTGTTCGGAGGCATATTCACAGGGATGCATACGTCAGTCCTATATTTTCCCTCTGTTTCGGATCGCGAACGCACACGCGCAGCAACGAAGACGTATTTCTTCGGGGGGTCGGTCGCGTCGCATTGGGCAAACGCAGGACGAGTTCCGGGGTCTTCGGGCTCGGCAAAACGCAAGAGTTCCGTGTCGTTCGCGCACGGCAGACGAACGAGATTTTCGGGAGGTCGTTGCAGCTATGTCAAAACGCAGACGAGTCGGGTCGTTCGGCGCGATTGCGCAAAGCACACGCTTCGTGTCGTCTGCCACGGCGCAGATACTGAAACGACGAGATTAGGGGTCTCGCAGCATTAGACGCTGCAACAACCAGGCGATTCCGGGGTCGTTCGTCGCCATGCGCAAACGTCACCCGAGTCCGGGCCGCGTTCGCCACAGCTGCGCCAGAACGAACGAGAGTTTTCGGGGTACAGTCGCGCATGTGCAAAACGCAGTGACTAGTTTACCGGGGGTCGTTCGCCAGCATGTAAGGCGCAAGAACGCGACCACGCGTCAGGGGTCGTTCGCACTGCATGGCAGACGAACGACGAGTTTCGGGGTCGTCGGCATGTGCAAAAACGAGGACGAGTATGGGCGTTGCGCATGCGCAAACGCACACGAGTCCTGGTCGTTCGGAGCGCAGAAACCAACGACAGTGTCGGGGTCGTTTCGCGCATGTGAAACGCAGCGAGTTTCCGGGGTGTTTCGCAGCATGCGCAAACGCACAGGAGTTCCGTGGTCGTTGCGCACAGGCGCAGAACGAAGCGACGAGTTTCAGGGGTCGTTCCCCAGATTGTGAAACGCGGACTAGTCCGGGGGTCGTTGCCTGCTGCAGTTTTGCGAAACGCACGAGTTCCCTTGGTCGTTTCGCGCAACGCGCAAGAAGAACGCATTTCGGGGTCCGTTCGCGTATAAGTCAGAATCGTGCAAAACGGCGAGAGACGAGGTTCGGGCGTCGTTCGCCAGATGCGCAGCGACCACGAGTTGCTGGGTGATGCGCATGCTCAAAGCGAAACGATCGAGTATTCGGGGTCATTGCGCATGTGCAAAAAGAACCCAGAACGTGGTAGATCCGGGGTTCGTTTCGTTTTTTAAAAAGGGTATTGCCAACCACGGAGTTTTCCGGGGTGTTCACTTTTAGCATGCGCGCGAACGAACGACGAGTTCGGGGTCGTTCGCGCATGTGCACGCAGGAGGTTATTGGGGGTCGTTCGCGCATGCGCAAACGCACACGAGGTTTTCCTCGGTCCTCGGCCCCGAACGCGCAAAGAACGAGCGAGTGTGGGGGTCGGTCGCATCCTGCATAGCATGTCAAAACGCTACGTCACGTTCCGGGGGTCGTATAGCTGCGATACGCACCAGGAGTTCCCGGTCGTTCGCCACTACAGCACAATCGGGCAGAATCCTGAAAGACGAGTTTCGGGTCGTTCGCGATGTGCTAAAGGCAGGAGATTTTCCCCGGCGTTCGTCGCACGTATCAACGATACCATACATGCGCAAACGATACAAGAGTAATTTCGGGTCGTTCGCCGCATGCGCGAGTAACGAAACACGCCGTTTGGGGGGTTCGTTTCGCGTTTTAATAATACGCATGTTGTAAAAAAACGCAGACGAGTTCGTGGGGTCGTTCGCTGCATGTCGCAACGCACCACGGAGTTTCCGGGTCGTTCGCCGCATGCGCAGAGACGAGAGACGATGTTCGGGGGATCGTTCGGTGGCTGTGAGAAACGCAGAAACGAGTTCCGGGGTCGTTCGCGCAATGCGCAAACGCACACGAGTTACGGGGTCGTTCGGCATGCGCAGAACGAACGGAGAGTTTCGGGGGTCGTTCGCGATGTGCAAAACGCAGGAGCGAGTTCGGGGCGCGTTCGCGCATGGCGCATAACGCACCACGAGTTCCCGGGTCGTTCGCGAGCATCTGCGCAGAACGAACGAGAGTTTGGGGGTCCGTTCGCGGTGGATTGCATGTGCAATACGTGTGAGGGCAGTTTGGGGGTTCGTCAACGTATTAGCATTGGCAAAAAAAGACGCACCACGAGTTTCACCGTGGAGTATCGATGATATCGGACTGCGCAAAGTAGAACGACGAGTGTCGGGGTCGTTCGCGCATGTGAAAGCAGCCCGAGTTCCGGGGTCGTTCATCTCTTGTCAATAGAGAGCAACGCTACCAGGAGTTCCCGTGGACACTTCGTACTTCGCTGGCCGGCAGAAACGACGGTTTCGGGGGGTCTTGTGGATGTGCAAAACGCAGTGACGATTTGCGGGGTCGTCGCCATCGCGAAAGCACCACGAGTTCACGGGGGTCGTTCGCTGACTGCGCAGAACGAAGACGGAGTTTTCGGGGGTCGTTCGCGCATGTGCAGAACGCAGGACGAGTTTCCGTGGTCGTTCGTGTATGGCTCTAAACGGACCTACGAGTTCCCGGTCGTTCGCGATAGCAGAGCAGCCGAACGACGTTTTCGGGGTGGTTCGGCATGTGCAAAACGCCGACGATTCTGGGGGTGTTCGCATTTCGGCTAGGCGCAAAATCTGCTAGCAAACGAGTTCCCAGTGGTCTGAATTGCGAACGGCAGAACGAAGACGAGTGTTCGGGGTCGTGTCGCCTGCATGTGCAATAACGCACACACGAGTGCCGGGGTCGTTCTGCGGCATGCGCAAACGCAAGGAATTTCCGTGGTCGTTCGCTGCACGCGAGAACGACGGACGAGTTTGGGGTGTTGGCATGTGCAAAACGAGGACGGATTCGGGGTGTTGGCATGGCGCAAAACGACGAGATTACGGGGTTCGCATCGCGGCTCTAGAAGGAACAGAAGAGCGAGTGTGTCGGGGGTCGTTCGGCATGTGCAAAACGCAGGACGAAGTTCCGGGGGTCGTTCGCTGACTGTGGTACTAAAAGTATACCGCAAACGACACAAGTTCCGTAGTCGTTCGCTGTGCTGTGGGGATTTTACCCACAAGGCGCACACAAAACACGCTTAGCGAAGGAACGAAAACGACGATTTTCGGGGGGGTCCGTTTTCGCCTGTCATTTTGTGCAACGCACACGAGTTCCAGTGGTCGTTCCTCAGCAGGAAACGAACGACGAGTCCTTCGGGCGGGTCTATCCGCACACACGTGCAAAACGCGGCGAGGTTCCGGGGGTCTTCGCGCAGCCCAAATGCAACACGAGTTCCCGTGGTTGTTCGCGACGCGCAGAGAACGACGTTTTCGGGGTCGTTCGCGCATGTGCAAAACGAGGAACGATTCGGGGGTGTTCAGCCCGCATGAGCAAACGAACCCACCCAACCACGAGTTCCCCGTGGTCGTTCGCGCTACGGCGCAGAACGAACGACGAGTTTCGGGGGTCTACGCAACACCTCGCATGGTGCAAGAACGCAGGAGAAGTTGGGGTGTTCGCCATTTTTTAAATTTAGGCAAATCCCGACTAAAGACAACGCCACAAGAACGTTCCAACGAGTCCGTCCCACTCAGCCCCCAGAATCCAGCGCAGAACGAAACGGACGAGAGTTTCGGGGGTCGTCGCGGCATCGTGCAAAACACGCGGAAGTTTGGGGGTCGTTCGCTCCCACCAGAGCATTAGTGAGGCCCCCCCCGCCACCACTACAAACCCACTACGCCCACGATTACAGTGGGTACGCCACCCCACGGCCGCCGCGCAGCAACGGAAAAAGAAATTTTCGGGGGGTCGTTTGCAGAACATTTGTGTCAGAACTGCAACACGAGTCCGTGGATCGTTTCGCAAATGCAACAGGCGCAGTAACGAACGACGAGTTTTGGGGGTCGTTGCGGCTGTTGCAAAAGAGACAAGTTCCAGGGGTCGTTCGGGGCATGTCTGCAAATGCGCCTCACGAGTTCACGTGTCGTCTCGCGCCACGGCAGAACAACGACGCAGTTCTCGGGCGTAGTATCCGTGCATGTGACAAAACGCAGCGACGAGTACGGCGGTCGTTCGCGCATGGCAAACGCACCACGAGTTCCGTGATAGTCGCGCATGGCAGAACGAAGACGAGTTCGGGGTCGTTCGTAGAGACGAGTTCCGGGGGCTGTCGTCTCGCAGCATGCGCAAATCGCACCACGGTCATTGCGTTCGCAGACACAATAATAGAAGGAAAATTTGCATTCAAGGAGAAGAACGCGAGTTCGGGGTTCGTTCTCTGCATATGCAAAACGCAGAGGACGGAGTTCCGGGGGTGTAGCAGCATACGCAAAACACGAGGTTCTCGTGGTCGTTCGCGCACAGCGCAGAAGAACGCTCGAGTTTGGTGGGTCGTTCGCGAGACATCGTGCAAAAACGGCACAACAGTTTCGCGTGGTCCGTTCGGCACTCGCAGAAGACACGAGTTCGGGGGGCTCTGTCGCCCATTGTGCAACGGCAGGCCGAGTCCGGGGTCGTCGCTGCATACGCGCATACGCAACGAGTTCCGTGGTCGATTGTCGCTGTGATTTAGCACGCGCAGTAACGGAACGACGATTTCGGGCTGTTCTGCGCATCGTGACAAAAGCAGGACGAGTTCCGGGGAGTTTGTCGGCATGCGAACGGCACCAGCGAGTCCGTGGTCGTTCCGGCGGCACGAGCAGACGAACGAGAGTTCGGGGGCGTTCGGCATGTGCGGAAACGCACGACGAGTTCGGGTCGTTCGCTGCATGCGCAAACGCATCCAGATCCGTGGTCGTTGCTGCACGGGCGAGACGAACGAGCGAGTTTGCGGGGGTCGTTCGCGGCATGGTGCCAAAGAACGCAGGCACGAGTCAGGGGTCGTTGGGCATGCGCGAAACGCACAGAGTTCCGGGGGTCGTTCGCGTTTGGTGCACAATTTTGAGAAATTTTTTTTTTTTTTTTTTTTGCTGCGAGATCTGTAACGATACGTGTTTCGGTGTTGGTGCGTTTCGCTTTTTTTTTTTTTTTTTGCTGTCATTGTTGCGACGCACCACGGTTTCCGTGGTCGCCCATTGGCTGAAAAATGACGCATACCCTTATTTGGCGCCAGGCCAGAACGAAACGCTTCGTGAGCGCGGACAATGCCGCAAATGGAGTGAAGGTGTTGTTGTAGTTGTTATAAGTGTAAAAATACTATCTATAAATTAACTTCGCAGCGCATGCACACTTAATTCCCATTAGACATAGGGGAAAGGGAGCTATCTATCCACATTTACTTATCGAAATAACTGAGCTATGGGGACCTGAATGTTGAGTGCTCATGGCTACCAGATCCATAACAATATAAACACCACACACACATACACACACAACACCCCACACATGTACATACGAACACATATACATACAAACACATGTATACACAACACACACACACACACACACACACACACACACACACACACACACACACACAACACACACACCACTATGAACTGGTGAATACTTTCAAAATCTATTGTATTTGAAGTTATAACCTTAACTTATAAGCAATTTACTGATTTTCCAACTGCCTGGATCATCAGCTGGGCACCGTTCTTCATTGAGGTTTCGATCCTTTCAGCCCAGAACCTCTCCGAACGGCAGATCCACAACCACGGTCGCAGGTCCACATCAGTGGATTACTCAACATCATTGGGCCTTCAACCTCAAAGTTGTGTCCAGAACGTCAGTCAACACAGCAATGCAATATCCTTCCACAAACTTTTTTATTACTTTTCTTTAAAGTATCACCACATATGACTAACTTTAATCATCAATCACTTTATATGATAATAAATTGAGCGATAAACACTTTACCTTGCAGACATGTCCATTAACACAGCACCCCCATCTAACCATAGACTCAAACTGTCATTCAAATATTCAAACTCATTATCAACCGATTTCCACATGCTGCACTGCATATCCTAGCAACCACCAACAAATTATTTTGATACTTATTTTTAATGTATTTCATAAATAATACTTATTTATTGTATTTTTATCTTAATACCTCCATTATTTAATACTCCATATATATATCAATAATATAAATTAAAGAATTTACCTCACTAAAATTATTAATTCATTATTAATATTACATCAAATGCAATGCAATATTAACTTGTTCACACGAAAACCAAACAAACTTAAATAATAGGTGACGTTGGAGTCTAAAGACCTGATCAAACAATCAGCCAAATATCCTCTGTTTAATATGATGGAAAAAACCTTCTCAGCACGTTCCATAAAATCATCCTTTACTGAAAAAATTCTTGCATATCTAAGTATCTGAAATGAAAAGACATTGTAACCCATTTTAATTGGTACATTGCTATCTGGAAAGGTAAACAAGACTACGAGGAAACTGAAATCATCAACTTTATGATATACACTTGTACTAAAACCAATCTCTACAAGTATAACCAATACATCCAGATATGCAGCAACTGCACAATCATTACCACTCCTGTTTACAATCAGGCTATTTGGATAAATCTTGTGAAACTGCCTTTCAAAAAATTATAGTTTTTTATCATCTTGTCAAAATTATAGTTGTCAAAAAATTATACCACACAAATATCATCTAGATCACGACATGTATTAGATAATATTTTAGCTAATCGTAATTTCTTTTTTTCTCCTTCATCAGTTTTTGCATGAATGAAAATTCACAGAAAATTAGAAAAAATGTCTGCTGGTAGGGAGCTGCAATTCCCACCCATGGGGATACCCTTAACCTGTTGAAACATTTTCCCACAATAAGACACAAAAGTATTAAATTAACAGCATCCTTAAACTGCTTATCAAAACAATGAAAACTTGAGTATTTCTT
>CM068960.1:111293513-111306420 GCA_035128595.1 Eptatretus atami
TTCCCCACTCCCCCCCCCCCCCCCCCCACAGCTTGGAAGCAAACCGTGTGATCATCATGCTTGTTAAGCTCTTCCACCTGAAACTTGCAACCTGACGACCGACCGAACAAACACGAAAATAACACAAAGTACAGATTCCAGAGGAGAAAACGGTAAAAATGGGGTCATAAGGGTTAATAATTGTAGAAAGAGAAATCAGGATGGGTAGATGTCATCTAACGATGATAGAAATGACGCATATCTAATAACACAATTAAATACTTCATGCTTATGCTAGACATTAACTTTCAGGAAATAACTTGGCTATACTAAGCATATTTGACCCACTAAGAGTTACTTCCACAACAACTATGTATATATATATATATATATATATATATATATATATATATATATATATATATATATATATATATATATATATATATATAATATGTTACGGCTGTGGAAATTCGCAATACACCATAAAGGGTCCTTAGATCAGTTATGACGATAAGTAATTGTGTAGTTAGATTTCCCCACCGTTGTTTAGAGGGAATTTCCGTGTTCACAGGGCTGCGATCCTTTGAGATAGCCGTTTTTCTTTTCTCTATCATTATTTTGGACCAATCATCCCCAACAACCAAATCGCCACCACCAACAACACCCCCACAAAAAACATCACACAACCACCTTAACCACAACGCCAACCATCGCCACCAACTACAACCAGGAACCAACCACGCTCAAACCCTCACACAACAACCACCACCATCTTCGCCACGTTTACGAACGCCGTCCTCCACGGACCACGCGGCGACGATTTCCGCGGTAAAAAACGTCCAAGAACCACGCAGGATTGCCAGAATAAAAGCTCTTGCGGAGCCTGCACGGACTTTCCCACCTGTTTCTCCGCCTAAATTCTCCGCGCTCGGTGTGGTGGAAGTGCGATCCGAGCCGGGGGTCAAAGGTGAGAAAGGTGGGGCCTCTTTTTGGGGGAATAATTCCTGGCCCTGAGCCAAAACTGACTCCTCCGCCCCCGCACGGGCGGGGTGGAGGGAGAGCGAGAGGGCACGCCCCCTTCGAGAGGCTTCTCCAAGAAGCTCGAAGGGAGGCGGGGCCGAAAACGGGGCGGTGCGAAGGGCGGAGCCCCGCGCTACAAAAGGCGGACAGCACGGACCTTGAGTAGTCTTCCTGTCTCCTTGTCTTCGAGAGTTCCTGTGTTCTTCTGGTTTTTTGAGCTTCTGGGCTGGTCGTCGTCTTCTCTTGGCACTGGTTGTCTTGTTGGTGGAAGGGGTCTTGTCTTGTCGGTGGAAGAGGTCCTGCGCTCGCGGCTTGGCGAGCGGCCTGTCAATGGAGGCACGGACGGGAGACGCGGCAGCGCCGGTTGTGTGGTGGACCTGCGCGTCCGGACGAGGAGTGCCGGAGAGGGTTCGCCGGCCGCGAGAGAGGTCGGGGCCAGGCGCGAACCACGCTGACGGTCGTGGGAGAGGGACTCACGGACACAAAAAAGGGAAGTCCTTTCTCTTCCACTTATTTCTTTGGGTTTTTGTATGCATGCTGTGGTGCTGTGTCCAACAACTTAGAACTGCCTAAGTGACTGTGCATGTATATGTACATTGCTTTAGTCGGTAGTAATTCTTTCTTTGCATTCTTACTGTATGGCTGTGAATACGTGCTTGCCTTGTCTGAGTGCGTAAATAAATGTGCTTGTCGAACTGTTTCCCGTTTCGTTGCGTCCTTTCCTTTGTTTGAAAGTTCCTCTGCATCACGGAAGGAATTGGTAGAAGGGTGTAAGCACCCGGTAAATAATCACGTCCGTCAGGGCCGGCGATAACACCGCTCGTTATCACTGAAGCACGGAACGGACCGCTTAAGCGGTTCGTGTCCTAGGCGGCCAGCGGCGAGGTACGATCGCCCGGTTAACTACCCACGCAGGTACTTAGGTAGGTCGAGTTTGGCGAACAACCCTATCCTGCGCGGGTGGCCGATTGGCACGATTGTGGTGTGGTCGAAGACCCACCGTGACTAGCTCCTGGCGGTAGTTCCACGGAGGGTCACGACTGAATTGTCCGTTCCGGTGGGCGACGCGGTCGCGATTTGAGTTACGTGACCCGGGCGGACCCGGGCACGCCGGGCGGACCGAAATTCGTAACAATATATATATAATATATATATTATATATATATATATAATACATATATGTATACATATATATACATTTATAGATGTGTATATATAGATACATATATAGATGTGTATATATAGATACATATATGATGTGTTTTATATATATATATATATATATATATATATATATATATATATATATATATATATACATACAGGGGGCTGCAAAAGTAGGTATACAGTAATGAAAAAACGTGCAAAACTGTATACCTACTTTTGCAGCCCCCTGTATATATACGAGGTGTGTTCAAAAAATATCCAACCTTAATTTTTCTTGCGTAACAAAATGAAGCAAGGGAGGCGTGGTTTGGTGCACGTATGTAGGCGATCCTAATCTGTATGCGTGAATATTTCCCGCCCGCAGAAGCTGTCAGTCGCCGACAGACCGCCGATGAGTGAGGAAGTGTAAGTGAGCGCCGTCGGATTTTCGTTTTTGACAAAATGACGGAAAAACTTGAACAACGCTACTGCATAAAATTTTGTGTAAAGCTTGGCGATTCCCAAGTGGAAACGATCCGTAAGATTCAACAGCCTTCGGAACGAAGCAATGGGCACCACACAGATAAAAGAGTGGTACAACCGCTTCAAAGATGGTCGCACATCAGTGAAAGTGAAGCACGTTCTGGTAGGCCCTCAACATCCGAAATGAGATCGTCATTGACCAAGTGAGGACCCTGCTGATGCAGGATCGTCGAATCACGATCAGAGAACTTGCAGACGAGGCGGGCGTCAGCATTGGATCCATTCATTCCATTGTGACTGAGGATTAGGGCTTAAGGAGAATCTCAGCGAAGTTCGTGCCAAAGCTGCTAACGATCGAGCAGAAGCAACTCCGTTTGGAGATCGCACAGGACATGCTGGAGACTGTGAACAGCGATCCCAACTTTTTCAACACAGGATCACTGGCGATGAGACCTCAGTGATCCGTCATTTTGTCAAAAACGAAAATCCGACGGCGCTCACTTACACTTCCTCATTCATCGGCGGTCTGTCGGCGACTGACAGCTTCTGCAGGCGGGAAAATATTCACGCATACGGATTAGGATCGCCTACATACGTGCACAAACCATGCTCCCGAGCTTCATGAGTTTACGCACGAAAAATTAAGGTTGGATACTTTTGAACACACCTCATATATATATATATATATATATTATATATATATATAATATATATAATAATATACATATATATATATATTATTACGGTGGTGGAAATTCCACAGAACACCATTCAGGTTCCCCAGAGATCAGTTATTTCGATAAGTGTGTGTTCCAGGTTAGATTTCCCACCGATGTATAAAGGGAATTATTCGTGTGCCGGGCTGTGCATCTTTGAGTTAGCCGTGATTCTTTCTCTATCTTTTATTAAAACAAACACAACATCTCCTCAACAACAACAACCACATCATCTCAACAACACATTGACTCCTCACAACACCATAACATCCTCGACAGCGGAAAGTGTCGTCGGTGCGAACTCGTGCCGGCGAGAGGATCGGCGATTTCAACCACGTCCGCGTGTGATCGGCGATTTCAACCACGTCCGCATGTGATCAACGTTTTCCACCACGTCGCGTGTGATCGGTGATTTCAACCACGTCGCGTGTGATCGGCGATTTCAACCACGTCCACGTGTGATCGCGCGATTTTCCACAGTCCGCGTGTGATCGGCGATTTCCACCACGTCCGCGTGTGATCGGCGATTTCAACCACGTCCGCGTGTGAGAGGGGCGGATCCAGCCTGGGTGAAGGTTCAAAGGTGAAAGGGGGAAGGCGCCAATTTCGGGTGCGAAGCCCACAGCGGCCCCTCCCCTTGGGGCTATAAAAAGCTGAGCAGAGACACCAGAGTCCAGTCGAGGAGTTGGCGAGTGGACATTCGGCTGTTAGCCGAGCAGTTGGTGGCGAGTTCGAGTCGTTCGTCGGAAGGGAGCAGTGGAGTGGAGTTGGTTCGGCGGGAGAGGAGTTCGTTCGTCGTTGGAGCCAGCCAAGTCTGCGGTTCGCTGGAAGGTTCGCCAGCGCAACCAAGGGAGCCAGTCGGAGCTCGGGGGTCGGGCAACCGACCCTGAAGCGGTCGGGCGAAAGACCCGTTCACTCCTCCAGTGCGTCGTCGGCTAGGCCCGACCGACCAGGCTGCAGTGAAGGCCGGACGACCGAGGGAACCGCACAAGCTGTTCATCAAGCCGCCAAGCGATTGGCGCGTTCGACGCGCACGGACCGAACGGAGACACCAGGGGTCGCCGATAACAAAGACCCATCAAGTCACCACAAGTTTGACGAGGTAACCTGCCCGGTCTCTCAGGGCCTGTTCCGGTCATCCCGGCCCTGAGTGCATTAAAGGCTCACGAGCCCGATTCTGTTCTTTCTTGGGTTTTGCATGGAAGTCTGTGGCCCTGTCTTATAAGTAGAATTGTTAAGTGCCTGTATATACTTGCATTCCGATAGAATCGGCTGTAGGCTTTCGCATGTGTCTTGTCCCCTATCCCCATTCATTAACTGCTTACGTGTGAAATAAATCCCCCATTGTTTGAATGTCAACCCGCTCGTTGCGTCACTTTCTCCATTGACTGCTATGGTGCGTACGGAAATTAGCTGGCTTTAAAGCCGATAAACGTACATCTGGTCCGACGGGATTTAGCGAATTAAAACCGCTCGGCTTTGCATACGGAACGAGCTGCTTAAGCGGCTCGTTTCGTGCAGGTCCCACGAGGTATAAACTCCCGTATTTCTGGTCCGCGCGAATAGTTAGGTATATCGATAATTCGGCGATTGACCCTGTAGCGCGTGGACAGAAGAATTGGCTGGTTTATGGTGTATTAAAACACACCCATAGCTGGGTTTCGGCGTTTGTCCGGAAGCTACGACAAGATTGTCGCGTTCGGTGGACGTGCGGCCTGGATTGGGCTGAAACTCGTGCGTACGCCGACGGGCGGAAATCTACAACAATATATATATATATATATATATATATATATATCATATATAGATGTGTATATATATATACATTTATAATGTGTATTTATAGAGTGTGTTATATATACATATATATATATATATATATAAATATTATTTACAGTATATACATTTATAGATGTGTATATAGATGTCTATATATATACATATATAGATGTGTTTATAGATGTGTATATGTATATATATACATTTATATATGTGTGTAATATATATACATTTATAGATGTGTATATATAAACATATATTAGATGTGTTTATAGATGTGTATATATTGTTGAGTTTTCCTGCCGGCGCCGCCACAGCACGACCTCGATGGAGCGGTGGTCGTCTCGGCTCGATCGCCCGGAATGTCAGATCACTAGCCGGAAAAGTCCAGGTCGACGGGTCCTGGTTATTTTGGACCGAAATAACCCAATGGGGAGATCACATGGGGTATGGTTAATTGCCAACTTCAACTTACCTAAGTACCCACGTGATCCAGCTACCGGGGTACTTCACCCTCGGCGGAACTCGTACGGAAGCGAGCCGCTTAGCGGGCCCGTTCCGTGTGCGTAGCCGAGCGGTGTATCGCAAATTTGGCCGGCCCGATTATCTTGTGACCCTGGCAATGGCCGACTAATCCCTCACACGCACGACATGCTCAGCCAATGAAGGAAATGACACGACAAGCTGAGTACATTTAACAATTGGGGTTTTATTTTACAATAATAATGGGGAAGGGAACACAAAGAGCAGAACTATACCGAATACCAGGCAATGCACGTATGTACAGGACACAAAGCACTTAACAGTTTTCTACTTGTTAGACGGCGCCACAAACAGACACACGCACACCCAGACAGAAATAAATGGCTAATGCCTTTAATACAGACTTCAGCTCAGAGGACAGATGAGCTGAAGTCCAGGACCTATCTCGGACCTCTCCACCTCGACGACGACCACGATGGCGATCCCCAAGAGGAGAAGGCTCCAGACCTCCCCGACTACGATCAAGCCAACCACGACGAAAAGCGACGATCGTCTAGATGACCACCACGGCGTGCACCGAGATGCGATCCTTCCTTTCTCTCCTTCATACAACACGCGCGGCCGCGTATTTATTCCGCCTGTTTGGGGGGGGGGGGAGGAAAAATGTCTCCACCCCTCCGTTCTTGGTCTGAGGTGGTGAAGTCCTTGATTGGCCAAGGAGGCCCACTCCTCCCATCCTGGCGGATGTCTCGAGCTTGAGGTGATGCGATCCGGATTGGCAAGGGCACACTCCTCCCATCCTGGCGGAGTCTCGAGCTGAGGTGATGCGATCCCCGGATTGGGCAAGGGGCACACTCCTCCATCCTGGGCGGAGTCTCGAGCTGAGGTGATGCGATCCGGATTGGCAAGCGGCACACTCCTCCCATCCTGGTGGATGTGAACATTTAAATCCGGTTAGACTAGGGAAAGGCTATCTTAAAACACGTACTTACTGAGATAACTAATCTTTCGGAACCTGAAGGTGTTCTGTGAATTTCCCAACCGTAACAATATATATATTATATATATATATATACATATATATATATACATTTATAGATGTGTATATATATATACATATATAGATGTGTTTATAGATGTGTATATATATACATTTATAGATGTGTATATATATATATATATATATATATATATTATATATATATATATATAATATATATACATTTATAATGTGTATATTGTTACGGTTGTGGAAATTCACAAACACCATTCAGGTTCCCCGAAGATCAGTGTCGATAAGTGTGTGTCCAGGTTAGATTTCCCCCCACCGATGTAATAACGGG
This sequence comes from Eptatretus atami, assembly GCA_035128595.1. Taxonomy (NCBI): domain Eukaryota; kingdom Metazoa; phylum Chordata; class Myxini; order Myxiniformes; family Myxinidae; genus Eptatretus; species Eptatretus atami. The sequence goes on from CM068960.1 coordinate 111,300,466, forward strand.
AATTATTCGTGTGCCGGGCTGTGAATCATGAGTAATGTTATTCTTTTCTATCTTTATTTTAAACAAACATCACCTCACCAACTCTCTCACAACCGCCAACATCTCCTCACCATCATTCCACAATCAACAACATCTCTACAACCATGCCACCGTCCACCAAAACGGCCAACAAACTCCACAACCACGCCACCTCCACCAAAACGCCACAAAGTTTACAACCACGCACTCTACAAACAAAAAGAACAACTCAACAAACTCCGCCCCGATATTCTGGAAAGCCACCCGAAGAAAACAGATATGACGGTTGGGCGGGCCCTCAAAAAGGCGTAAGCACGTCCCCATCGGAGATCCAAGGATTTTGCCCGCGTGCCGGGAGAAAAGGGGGAGGGGCGAACGCCCCGGGGCGATAAAAAGCCGTGTTCGCGGGCCGAAGGAGAGTCGAGTTGGTGAGTCCAAACGAGTTGTTGTTGGTCGGAGGAGTGGAGTTCGTTCGTCGTGGAGCCAGCCAAGTCACCAAGTTGTTGGCGTGGAGGCAGTCGAGTTGGTGCCGGAGAGAAGTCGCCAGCCGGAGAAGAAGTCGCCAGCAAGCTACGTAACGGGTCGAGCGATCGAGCCGGAGTCGGTCGAGCGACGCTGAGGAGTGGGCGGGCTCTTAAAGAGCATCAACTCTAAAGAGCAAGGCCCGTTCGCTCCTCTGAAGCATCGTCGGTCAGGGCCCGATCGACCAGGCCGCACTGCTAGGCCCTGGACCAACCAAGCCGACATTACAACAGCTGCGCGTTGACGACGAGACATACGGAGGGTCGCCGACCAAAAGACCCATCGAGTGCCGCCTCAAGGCGACAAAGGTAACCTGCCCGGCCTCGCGGAGCTCTTCGGTCATCCCAGCTCCGAGAACATTAAAGGCTTACGAGCCCAGTTCTATCTACTTTCTGGGGTTTTGCATGAAGTCTGTGCGCCTTGTCTACCAAGTAAACTGATTAAGTGCATGTACGTAATAAATAGATATCGGCTGTAGGGTTTTTACTCGTGTCATGTCCCCTACCCCCATTCATTGCATTGCTTGCGTGTGGATAATGTTCCCCATTTTTGAATGTCACCTGCTCGTTGCGTCCCCTTCCTCCATTGACTGCCATATTGCGTTCGGAATAATTAGCTGGCTGATAATTATAAGCCGATAAAACGTACATCTGGTCCGACGGGCTTGGCGATATAAAACCGCTCGGCAATCGCAAACGGAACGAGCTGCTTAAAGAGGCTCGTTTTCGTGCAGGCTCCGTTGAGTATAAATCCCCGGCATTTCTGTCTGCGTGAATAATTAGGTTCGGCGATCGACCTGTAGCGCGTGGACAGAGAGTTGCTGGTTTATGGTGTGGTTAACAACACCCGTAGCTTGGTTTCGGCGTTGATCCGAAAGCTGCGACTAGATTGCTTGTTCGGTGGGCGCGCGCGGCCACAAATTGAGACTAAAGGCGGTCGCCCGCACGCCGGACGGGCGAAATCCACAACAATAATATATATATATATATATATATATATTATATATATATATATATGTATATATATTTTTTTTAAATATACATTTATATATATATTTAATGTTTATATATATAATTTTATAGATATGTGTATATATATATATATATATATATATATTTATAGATGTGTTTAATCGACATATATATATATATATATATATATGCATTTATAGATGTGTATATATATATATATTATATATATATTTATAGATGTGTATATATATATATTTTTAAATATACATTTATATAATATATAATATATATTTATGATGTGTAATATATATACATTTTATAGATGTGTATATATATATATATATATATTTAATAGATGTGTTTATCGACGTATATATATATATATATGCATTTATAGTTGTATATATATATATATGTCCATCCATCCATCGGGACCACACACTGTGCTGAGCGTTGGTGCTGCCTCAGCAGCCTTCTTAGCTATTGGGCACAATTCTGGACAGGTCGCCACTCCGACACAGGATACCAGCATGCTGGCACTCATTTTGCGAACTCAGAAGGATGACAGCAGTAAACCCCACCTGGTAGTAATTCAACAGCTGAGCAGTTTTAACGCAGGATCCTGGGATCCCAAGCCCACCCCCTAACCTTAAGCCACACCAGGCATATATATGTTTTTCTTACATGCATATATTGTCAGATTGATGGAGATTATATATACACACATGTAATTGATGTCGGATTGTTTTTTTTTAGTTTTTTTTTTACAGTCGAGGAGATGAGTAGACTGACAAAGTAGAAGACACGAGTATAGAGAAAAAGAAGAGGGAAACTAAGAACGCCTTTGGCCCATTGTGGAGTAAGGTATGCTGCAGCTGTTAAGACAGCATCCTGCTGGCTGCCTGTCCTGGTATCATATATCTTGCCTCGCAGCTCAAGGGCCTGAACCAACTTTGCAAGGCCCCACAGGGGCCTCACCGTCTGCCCATCTGCTCGACAGTGACGACATATCAGATAATTTTTTTTTTGTTTTTCCATTCAGACTGCTATGCCCAGCTGCACATCTCTTTTGGAAGTCACTCTCAACTGGATCATTAATGATTGAATCACAGGATGGGCTCACCTTGAGACTCACACCAAATGAGCTTAAGATATGATGAGTATAAGAGGATAATATTTTGTGTGGATATGCGAGATACCTTGTTACCTCCATCACCGAAGGTGACGGAGGTTTTTTTTCACCCCTGTCTATTTGTTTGTTTGTCTGTGAACGAGATTTCTCAAAGAGTTGTGACAGATTTGGATAAATTTGGTCGACAGGTTGCTATGTGACAAGGACGAACTGATTAGATTTTGAGTGAAGATCGCGATTCCGGATACTCAAATTGTTTAAATGATTCTTCACCATTGAGAGATAGTGCCAAAAACAATACTATGCACGATATCTCTAAAAAGTTTTGGACGTCTTCAGCCGAATCGTGGTGGATGAGTTGGTTAGGTGACGAACAAGTCGATTCGATTTTGTTCAGGCCAGGATCCAGATCTGGCCAATCGGTGGGATACAAAACGTAAACTGTTCAGTTCTGGTGGAGTATGCGCTCTAGACGGGCCATTCTAGTTACCCTCGCCGAAGGAGATGGTATTGCATTTGGGTCTGTTTGTTTGTTTGTTTGTCCGCACAGAACTTTCATGTTTTCTCCGCAACCGCTTGTTGGATTGAGAATAGATTTTCACCATTGGTGCGACTACTCATTGTAAGAATGTTTTAATGATAATTTATGGACATCATAGGTCACGTGGTGTGCCAGCCATGTTGAAAAAAGCCGGAAAAACTTTGTACCTCTGTATCTCTGAAATCTGCATCGAGGAAAAAATTGAAACTTGGCACATAGTAAGTACTCCTCGTGGGAATGAGTTTGATTTTTTTTGTAACGTCATAAGCGCTTCGTTATGACTCATAATTGCATATGTAGAACGCTACATATCCGATCAGTATGAAAATTTTTGGGGTCATCGAGGGATAATGGTCCACAAAATTTTTTGATGACGTCATTGTCACGTGATTTGGCAGCCATATTATTTGTTTATTGTTTTTAAAACCTTCAAAAATCTTCTCTCTGAAATGGCTGAACCAGTCATCACTGTCAAATTTATAAAGTGGCAGTTCTAATTATGTCTCTTGTTTATTACGTAACACACCAGTACACCAACGCCACACAAAAACACGCACACAAACACACAACACACACAACACACTACACAAAACAAGTCCTGGCGGGGTCTGCAATCTCCGCGTTGCTTTTTTCCTTGTTCTGTTTTTGTTTGTTCATTCACTCATTGTTTTCCTGCTAACAAATTACTCTTGTAACCCCAGTCGGAGCTCTTGGGAAAAGCCTCAACACCAAGGCTTAAATCTAAACATATCTGCTCATTCTTCCCTGACATCTTAAAATAAATTGAATTCTCTGTATCTGCTTCTCTTCATGTAATGGCTTCCAGCTTGTGTGCTCTGTGTGTTATACAAAGAGGGGTGAGGCCAGGACACCTTTATAGCATGAGAAATGTTCAGGTCACAAGGCCAGGACTCTGTTGGGGAAGGTTAACCCAGTCTCACTCAAGAAATAATTGCGACTTAGATGAGTGGGTGTTCTGCTGCTCTTGCTACGACCATTTCCAGAAAATGACTATCATTGCTTTCTGCACCCACCGCTAGTTTTCATGTCTCTCTTTCAACACATTAAGTCTCCATGAGCCGACAACAGCGCTGAAAGCCCCACGGGACGTAGTCAGGAATTGCAAAGTTATTTGTCGCGTTTCTTTTTTTCTTTTCTGCAGTAAGTATGGCTCACAGACCGCTTGGGCATTTTAAAGCGGAGGACGATGACATTTGCGCAGATGAACTCAAGGACGCGGAATTCGAACAAGTACCCTTCGATGTGGGAGCACCACTTAGTTACTTTGACCTTCGACCATTTTTTTATATTTATACTTTATGTCACGTAAATAACATCGACGTTATATCACATGCATCTTGATCGATTTCAAACCAACTGAATGGAATGTCTAAAAGGATTTTACTTGGTTTATTTATTTATTACAGTGAGCTAATGCTTATACACATTCTTGCATGCAGGACAAGGAATTACAAGACATCAGCATACTATCACAGTCAGTTACAGAAGGACATTGGTAGACAATAGTCAATTCGATAGAGCAATAACAGAATTCTGACCTGGAAGCTTAATCATGAGCTGTGTACTCTGATGGAGTGCCAAACAGCCAGCCTAAGGACTGAGATTATTTTGGACAGGCATCGTAAAGCAAGTGACCTGATGAAACGCAGCATCTGTCTACTCCTTAGTATAACTACATTTGACCCACACAGGAAAGAGTACCTGATGGGCCGGTAGAATACGAGTGTAGTAGTTACCATGGTGCGAGATAAAGCAAATGCTCCCTTCTGATTATGGCTCCAGAGGAGGTATTAAGTGTTTAGTCTGTCTTGGTCCATGAAGTCCTGCGTTTTGAAGAGATAAATTTTCTATTATATATTTTTAAATTTTAATTTTCGATTTTCAATTATTCCTTTTTTCCAATTTTCACTTAATTTCAACAATTTAATTTTTTCCAAGTTTCACTTCTTGAATTTCACTATTTAATTGTTTTTCCAATTTTACTTCTTAATTTTCAACTATTTAATTTTTTTCCCCAATTTTCACTTCTTAATTTCAACTTATTTAAATATTTTTAATTTCTACTTATTTAATTTTCAACCTATTTAATTTTTTTCCAATTTTCACTACTTTAATTTTCACTATTTAATTGTTTTTCCAATTTTTACTGATTTAATTTTCAGCAATTTCATTTTTTTCCAATTTTACTTATTTAATTTTCAATTATTTGATTTTCCAATCTTTTTTTCTCAAGTTTTCATAAAAAAACGCAATCATTCTTAATTTTCCATTATTCATTATTATTTTTTCTTCTTCATTATGAGTAGAATTAATTGCAATGCCTACCAATTGGCTAAATATTACGATAGTGGCTATACCGAGATCATCAGTGATGTCCGATCACAGCCCTCTAGTGTGATCGGCGATTTCAACCACGTCCGCGTGTGAGAGGGGCGGATCCAGCCTGGGTGAAGGTTCAAAGGTGAAAGGGGGAAGGCGCCAATTTCGGGTGGCGAAGCCCACAGCGGCCCCTCCCCTTGGGGCTATAAAAAGCTGAGCAGAGACACCAGAGTCCAGTCGAGGAGTTGGCGAGTGGGACATTCGGCTGTTAGCCGAGCAGTTGGTGGCGAGTTCGAGTCGTTCGTCGGAAGGGAGCAGTGGAGTGGAGTTGGTTCGGCGGGAGAGGAGTTCGTTCGTCGTTGGAGCCAGCCAAGTCTGCAGTTCGCTGGAAGGTTCGCCAGCGCAACCAAGGGAGCCAGTCGGAGCTCGGG
>CM068960.1:111310194-111322387 GCA_035128595.1 Eptatretus atami
ACATCTGGTCCGACGGGGCTTGGCGATATAAAACCGCTCGGCAATCGCAAACGGAACGAGCTGCTTAAAGAGGCTCGTTTTCGTGCAGGCTCCGTTGAGGTATAAATCCCCGGCATTTCTGTCTGCGTGAATAATTAGGTTCGGCGATCGACCCTGTAGCGCGTGGACAGAAGAGTTGGCTGGTTTATGGTGTGGTTAACAACACCCGGAGTCTTGGTTTCGCGTGATCCGAAGCTGCGATAGATTGCTTGTTCGGTGGGCGCGCGCGGCCAATTGAGCTAAAGGCGGTCGCCCGCACACGGACGGGAAATCCACAACAATATATATATATATATATTATATATATATATATTATATAAATATTTATATATATATATATATTTATGTATATTATATTTTTTAAATATACTTTTATATAATATATATTATATGAGATGTGTATATATATACATTTATAGATGTGTTTATCGACGTATATATTATAATATATATTATATATATATTATAGCATTTATAGATGTGTATATATATTATATATTTATTTATTTATATATATATATTTTTAAATAATACATTTATTATATATATATATATATTTATAGATGTGTATATTATACATTTTGATGTGTCTATATTTATATATATATATATATATTTATAGATGTGTTTATCGACGTATTTATATATATATATTGCATTTATAGATGTGTATATATATATATGTTCCATCCTCCATCGGGACCACACACTGTGCTGAGCGTTGGTGCTGCTCGCCGCATTCTTAGCTATGGGCACAATTCTGGACAGGTCGCCACTCCGACACAGGATAGCGAAGCTGGCCATCATTTTGCGAATCCAAGGATGGCAGGCAGTAAACCCACCTGGTCATAATTCAAGCTGAGCAGGTTTTAACGCAGGATCCTGGGATCCCAAGCCCACCACCCTAACCCTTAAGCCAACACCAGGCATATATATGTTTTCTTACATGCATATATTGTCAGATTGATGGGAGATTAATATATACACACATGTAATTGATGTCGGATTGTTTTTTTTTTTTTTTTTTTTTTACAGTCGAAAGATTGAGTAGACTGACAAAGTAGAAGACACGAGTATAGAGAAAAAGAAGAGGGAACTAAGAACGCCTTTGGCCCATTGTGGAGTAAGGTATGCTGCAGCTATTAAGAAGCATCCTGCTGGCTGCCTGTCCTGTGATCATTATATCTTGCCTCGCAGCTCAATGGGCCTGAACCAACTTTGCAAGGCCCCACAGGGGCCTCACCGTCTGCCCATCTGCTCGACAGTGACGACATATCAGATAATTTTTTTTGTTGTTTTTCCATTCAGACTGCTATGCCCAGCTGCACATCTCTTTTGGAAGTCACTCTCACTGGATCATTAATGATTGAAATCACAGGATGGGCTCACCTTGAGACTCGCACCCAAATGAGCTTAAGATATGATGAGTATAAGAGGATAATATTTTGTGTGGATATGCGAGATACCTTGTTACCTCCATCACCGAAGGTGAGCGGAGGTTTTGTTTTCACCCCTGTCTATTTGTTTGTTTGTCTGTGAACAGGATTTCTCAAAGAGTTGTGGACAGATTTGGATAAAATTTGGTGGACAGGTTGGCTATGTGACAAGGACGAACTGATTAGATTTTGGTGAAGATCCGATTCCGGATACTCAAATTGTTTAAATGATTCTTCACCATTGAGAGATAGTGCCAAAAACAATATATGGCATGATATCTCAAAAAAGTTTTGGACGTCTTCAGCTGAATCGTGGTGGATGAGTTGGTTAGGTGACAACAACAAGTCGATTCGATTTTGGTTCAGGCCAGGATCCAGATCTGGCCAATCGGTGGGATACAAAACGTAAACTGTTCAGTCTGGTGGAGGTATGCGCTCTACCGAGTGGCCATTCTAGTTACCCTCGCCAAAGGAGAGGGTATTGCATTTGGGTCTGTTTGTTTGTTTGTCCGCACAGAACTTTCATGTTTTTCTCCGCAACCGCTTGTTGGATTGAGAATAGATTTTCACCATTGGTGCGACTACTCATTGTAGAATGTTTTAATGATAATTATGATATCATAGGTCACGTGGTGTGCCAGCCATGTTGAAAAAAGCGGAAAAACTTTGTACCTCTGTATCTCTGAAACTGCATCGAGGAAAAAAATTGAAACTTGGCACATAGCAAGTACTCCTCGTGGGGAATGAGTTTGATTTTTTTTTGTAACGTCATAAGCGCCTTCGTTATGACGTCATAATTGCATATGTAGAACGCTACATCCGATCAGTATGAAAATTTTTTAGGGGTCATCGAGGGATAATGGTCCACAAATTTTTTTGATGACGTCATTAGTCACGTGATTTGGCAGCCATATTATTTGTTTATTTTTAAAAACCTTCAAAAATCTTCTTCTCTGAAATGGCTGCACCAGTCATCACTGTCAGCATTTATAAAGTGGCAGTTCTAATTATGTCTCTTGTTTATTACATAACATACCAGTACACCAACGCCACACAAAATACACCACACAAAACTACACAAACACCACACAACACACTACACAAAACAAGTCCTGGCGAGGGTCTGCAATCTCCGGTTGCTTTTTTTCTTGTTCTGTTTGTGTTTGTTTATTCACTCATTGTTTTCCTGCTAACAAATTACTCTTGTAACCCCAGTCGGAGCTCTTTGGAAAAAGTCTCAACACCAAGGCTTAAATCTAAACATATCTGCTTCATTCTTCCCTGACTATCTTAAAATAAATTGAATTCCTCTGTATCTGCTTCTCTTTCATGTAATGGCTTCCAGCATTGTGTGCTCTGTGTGTTATACAAAGAGGGGGTGAGGGCCAGGACACCTTTATAGCATGAGAAATGTTCAGGTCACAAGGCCAGGACTCTGTTGGGGAAGTTAACCCAGTCTCACTCAAGAAATAATTTGCGACTTAGATGAGTGGGTGTTCTGCTGCTCTTGCTATCGACCATTTCCAGAATGACTAGTATCATTGCTTTCTGCACCCACCGCTAGTTTTCATGTCTCTCTTTCACACATTAAGTCTCCATGAGCCGACAACAGCCGCTGAAAGCCCCACGGGACGTAGTCAGGAATTGCAAAGTTATTTGTCGCGTTTCTTTTTTTCTTTTCTGCAGTAAGTATGGCTCACAGAGCCGCTTGGGCATTTTTAAGCGGAGGACGATGACATTTGCGCAGAGTGAACTCAAGGACGCGGAATTCGAACAAGTACCCTTCGGATGTGGGAGCACCACTTAGTTACTTTGACCTTCTACCATTTTTTTATATTTATACTTTATGTCACGTAAAATAACATCGACGTTTATCACATGCATCTTGATCGATTTCAACCAACTGAATGGAATGCCTAAAAGGATTTTATCTTGGTTTATTTATTTATTACAGTGAGCTAATGCTTATACACATTCTTGCGTGCAGGACAAGGAAATTACAAGACATCAGCATACTATCACATCAGTTACAAGAAGGACATTGGTAGACAATAGTCAATTCGATAGAGCATAACAGAATTCTGACCTGGAAGCTTAATCATGAGCTGTGTACTCTGATGGGAGTGCCAAACAGGCCAGCCTAAAGGACTGAGATTTATTTTGGACAGGCATCCGTAAAGCAATGAACCTGATGAAACGCAGCATCTGTCTACTCCTTAGTATAACTACATTTGACCCACACAGGAAAGGAGTACCTGATGGGCCGGTAGATACGAGTGTAGTAGTTACCATGGTGCGAGATAAAGCAAATGCTCCCTTCTGATTATGGCTCCCAGAGGGAGGTATTAAGTGTTTAGTCTTGGTCTTGGTCCATGAAGTCCTGCGTTTTGAAGAATAAATTTTCTACTATATATTTTAAATTTAATTTTTCAATTTTCAATTATTTCCTTTTTTCCAATTTTCACTTAATTTTCAACAATTTAATTTTTTTCCAAGTTTCACTTCTTTAATTTTCACTATTTAATTGTTTTTCCAATTTTTACTTCTTTAATTTTCAACTATTTAATTTTTTTTCCCAATTTTCACTTCTTTAATTTTCAACTATTTAATATATTTTTTAATTTCTACTTATTTAATTTTCAACTATTTAATTTTTTCCAATTTTCACTACTTTAATTTTCACTATTTAATTGTTTTTCCAATTTTTACTGATTTAATTTTCAGCAATTTAATTTTTTTCCAATTTTACTTATTATCTTGCCAAAACGAAGTTTTGCAAGATATGTTAGTCAGTCTGTATGTTTTTTTTATTTTATTTTTTTTTTTGTCTGTAATCATGTATAAATCACTCTGCAGAGCACAGTTTTCATTGGAAATTTTTGTAACTTCGCATATCAGAGGCCTATAGAGGTCCCTTTCAGCGCATAAAATTTTGAAGGTCAAGGTCAAAGTCAAGGTCACTTTGTCGCAAATCAGGGGAGTCGACGAAACCCTTATTTTTTGAGTAATTTTGATCGGATCGTCTTCAAACTTCATGGGAATATAGTTCATGGTCTGGCGCTCAGCTGATTAATTTTTGGTGGCGATTGGCCTTGACCTTCATGGTTAGCGCCTAAGGTCAAACATATTTGACCCCAAGGTCAAATTTTCAAGTTTTAGGAACCATATCGTGTAGTACCTCAAATTGAACACCTCGATGAGTGCTTTCTAGATATATCAAGCTTGAGACATTATGACGTCATTTGGTGACGTTATGAGGCAAACGCATATTTTTCATGGTTACTCTGTAGAACGATTCTCATCGGAATCTCTCGTAGGTAGATATTCCTCAAGAGTCGCTCCTGGTGGATAGCAGCTCTGTTCACCTCAGTGTGACCTTAAAGAAGTCACACGTGGTCACCTTTTGGCAAGATACGGGTCACCCTAAGGGTGACATTGGTTTATTTAATTTTCAATTATTTGATTTTTCCAATAATTTTTTTCTCAAATTTTCAAAAAAACCAATCAATTCTTTAATTTTCCTTATTATTATTTTTTCTTCTTCATTATGAGGTAGAATTAATTGCAAGTGCTACCAATTGGCTAATATTACGAGTTGGCTATATCGAGAATCATCAGTGATGTCCGATCACAGCCCTCTAGTTACTTGATAAATTCAGGATCCATAACCATTCAGACCACAGGGTGTGTGTGTGGTGTTGTTGGTGTGGGTAGTTATGTGTTATAAATTCAGGATCCATACCCTGATCAACCCATGGCATCAGTAAGTTCAACTGCTGTGCATGAACGGTCACCTCCAAGAATGTAAATTTCACAGCTTCTTTTTTAACTTCAGCAACACCTGTAATGAAAAAGGCCTCTTTTGGACCGTCAAAAACATACATGCTCGAAAATAATTATTTCTTTGTGTTCTACGTGAATGTCTCATTGTGGACAGATCATGTTGCCTAGTTACCTCTGTCCCTCTCACAGAGTAAATCCAGCAGGATGCTGACCGTCTTTTAATAACCCCGAACCAGAAAAAAAAAAAACCAAAATGATCGGATGGAGGAGCTCAACGAGGCAAAGCCATGCATGGGAATTAAATCCAAAAGCCGTCGCATCACCGCGATCCTTCCACCACACGTCAGCCCAGCTGTCCTGCTGGTAATCTCGTTCGACTCAAAGTGCTCTGTTCACTACTGGGCACATTCACTGAGAGCACGAGCACAAAGAATTCTTTTTCGAGCATATTTTTTTGGACAGTCACCGATAAGGAAGGCCTTTTATTACGGGTGCTGCTGAAGTTAAACAACAAGCTGTCATTTCACCCGACAGTTTGATGTCATCGTTTGAAAGACTTATGCAATCTGGCACACAAAGGTATTTTCCCTGGGTAAAATGATGGGCCCCAGGCTGATGGAATGATTACGGGGCATGCAAAGTAATGACTCGTGGCAGGCTGCAGTTTTTGTCTCACCCGGTCTCATCAGGAACAGCATAGCTGGTGAAAATACCAAAGTTGAATCCAATTGTGAGCATTGATAAAAAGTAGAAAATGGAACACAAATCTAAGGACTTTCTGTTTTTAACACAATTCTCTTTGTTACTCACTAAATGCGGTCACAATAGACGTGGCATTGCAGTGAAGAAGTGTTAATTGTTAGGTGTGGGTAGAGAGTTTGGGGTGTTAGCTTCGGGGGAGACGTGGGTATGGTGGGTGCTGTTTCTTGTAACATCGCCCTGCACCAAACGATAGAAGATCTGCAAAACGAAAGACCGACCGAATAGCGTGGTACAACTGATCTGGTGTAATATGATGCATCGACCAAGATGCCATATCCCACAGTGGAAGATAGAACTTCGTAACGTTGCAGCAAAGACAAAATTGGCATTTCTGCCTAGACGTTATGCACCTGCTTTAATGTCACAAACTCTTCTCCCACCCCCCGTGCTGTGCGGCAGCTGTGGAGCCATGAGAAGAGACGATGAGCAAATGCCTTTCGTTGGTGAGCTAAAGATGTGCTTTCGCCCAGAGCTAAAACCGAGCGGCTTGAGATTCTTTCTCCCTCGTTGAGATTAAATGGCCATAGCAATATTGCTTGGCAGAGAGGGGAATAGGGAAGCAGGAGGTTAGAGGGCAGATACGAGGGTTGGAGGGAGCTTTGCAGAGACCTGTTTAGTTGGACTTTGAATCTGAGGGCTTTGAGTTCCAAGGGATTTCCAAGGAAAGAATGTGAGCCTCAGAAACAGCTGCTTGCCATTAACCATGGTGCGGCAACTGATTCCATAATAGCAGAAATAACGGGAGAAGTGTGAAGCTTCATTTGCAGATTGGAATTTGGAATGGTGTGACAATTTTTTTTCTTCTTTTACATAATTGCCTCGGAATACTTCCTTATGTGTGGTTAATCAGGGTAAGATATGCTGGCTAGAGCAGTTTTCATGGACAACACTGAATGCAGTCATCAGCACGCAATCTCTCTTGATGGAACATGAATGATGAGTAAAATAAATCTGGTCTCGGGATTCTAACCCAGACGAGACAGCTCATACTGTAGATGGGTGTGCATACATCCAACCTATCCTGCAAACCCAGCAATAACTGAATCAGTTCACAAAATATTTTTCAACAATATTGCTGAATGTCATACTGATGGTGGAACAAAGCGAAGTGGTAGCTTGAGATGACATTAGACTTAGGCAGTTGTAAAGAACAAAGAGTTTGAGTGAAGTACAAGGTGATTGCTTCTTCGATTCGAGGGACTATTATTTATAGATAATCATTGGATGGGTCTGCTTGAATTGCCCTCAAAGAGGCTCAAATAATTCAGGCCATCCACGTTCAGGCCCAGATCGACCAATTCTCGGAAACTGTGCTACATGGATATCAGGAAGCATCATAGACACATCCCAATGTGGGTCTAATGGCAAAAGTAACTCCATTCAAGCAAAATATCAACTGCCAACAACGTAACAATGTCTGTTACCTGTTTGTGAGTTTGTGGTTTCCCTACAAGCAGCACCACCATTAATTTGCCAAGTGGTGTTTTATAACGAGGTTTGAGGTTCAGGGGTTAAAGTTGACACTCTTGTGATACTATTGCACAGGTGCACGACCATGGAACAGTTATGTGTGTGTACGCATCTGGTTTGAACAAGGCATGGCAGGCAGTGAAGTCCTTTGATTCTCACCTTGGTATAACAAGGCCTAATCTTTTCACAAGTTTACGTCTCCGACCGTGGCCTTCATGAAATTTATGTCTTTCTGTTGCGTACTCAAACACAACAGTTATTCAAAAGGAATTTGGCAGGAAAGGACAAGGGGCTTGCAAGGTGTGATTAATCTCCTGTCAGCCTTGTTTAGTTTTTAGACCTTAGGCGATGAAGTTCAAACATCAGTTCTTCCATTCCTCTGTTACCACCATTTTGTTTCATCTGCTCTGCCTTCCTTTTGACACTAGATCAGTTCTCTTCCTCCTCCACCATCTCCACCATCCTCCTTCACTACCCTCCCGCTCTCATGCTTAATTGTGCTGGTGTTCAGGGGCTGGAAATTTGACTGGAAGGCCGAGTTCAGCCCACTCAGCAAGTGCTTGTTATGCCAAAGAAATCGATCAATCGATCAATCAATCAATCAGTCTCCTAATGAACATCCCAAATGGCCATCTGTGCAGCGACAAATGCTTTGGAGTCTTAATGTTCCTTGCAGGAGCTTCAACATGCTTGGGTGGCTGTCCAGGATTTCCGGTGCCTCTCGACGTACTCGAAGTAGGGGCGGCAGCACCGAGATAAGAGCCACTGGCAGAGTGACCGATTTGGCAAGGCCACCAATGGTGCACATATCTCGCCACCTAGTGCTATACTCCACAGGAACAGACAATAGGCCTGTTAGCATGCCTCGTCGAGCCAACTTTTTGGGACCAAATATTTGTCACGCCCAAGAACAATTGATGCTTGGGTCGTTTGGACTAGCTTGCCCTATTCTTGAGGGGTTCAAACTCAAGGCATTTGAATAATTTTGACCTCCTTTACTGACTCTTTTTACAAATCATGGGTTCACTTTCATTTGTTTATTTTTTTTATTTCATTGTCCACCTTTTGGACCATTTTAACGTCCTGTTTAATGGGACTGGTCCAGAGAGATCTCTTTTTTAAAAAATTAATTATTGATTCTGGGATCCTCAGGTCCTGAATTCAAATCCCGCTTTCCTCTTGAATTAATACCAGGTGGGGTTGACTCGGCCTGTCATCCTTCCGAGGTCGGCAAAATGAGTACCAACTTGCTGGAATGATTGAGCCATTTGAGTGTCCTGCGTCGGAGTGGCAAGGATTGTGCCCAACAGCCCAAGAGACTGCTAAGGCAACACTAATGCTCTGCACAGAGTATGATCCCAATGGATTTGGATTGGATTGATTCTGGGGTTGACAGGATGACTGAGAGGTATGCACACTCATCTCGACGTTGTCTAGCCTGGGTTCGAATCCTGACCCAGCTATAAATGGTCATCCCAGTGTTTCACAAGCACGGTGATTCATCAATGTGTGTGCCGTCCCTCAGATAGATGTTAGACCGGGTGTCCCGTCTGATAACCTCAGTCAATGGATGTTACAGATCCCACGGTGTCCTTCGCAAAGAGTAGGCGAACAAATTCCTGCCCTGACTAGTGCTGGGAAGGCAATGGCAAACCACCCAGTATAATGCTTGACAAGAAACTGCTTTGGCAGTACTTTTATTCCTTCCTTCCTGCTTTCTATGGTATCTTTACCTCTTCCTACTCCTGCATTGAAAGAACTCGGGGTATGTTTTGAAAGGAGCAGGTCACTGTGTTTCTGTACTCTGGCACAATTCCCTGCTTGGGTCTAACTGCATATAATTCGTCATATTTGCAGAAGATGGGACTGACGGGGTGTGAATATGGCACAGGCACGATGAGAGAAATTGCCTTTATCCATCTTCATTTCCTCATCGATAAACTGCTGCAGTTGTTGAAACTTCCACTTGTAATGGCTTGAAGCTGTAAATGACCATTTTTTATTATCGCACAGATATTTTCTGCCAAATTGGATTCCCATCTGAGCCTCATAACAGCTCCGACACAAGTTCAAGTTCCAAATTGATTTGCCCGTTGTCTATCAATTGCCTTCTGACTGACATAAAAGAACAAAGATGTCCTTCGTCGTCCTTGTCCGCAAGTGACGGTGTATCCAACCTAAGCTCTTGGAGAATGCTCAAACAAGATTTCGGCGATTTATCTTTAAACTCAAAAGGTCCGGCAAAGGTGCGTCCTGTCTGTGATGAACGTTGGCGACAAAATAAAGGCCAAGATGAAATTTATTTGCAATCCATGAGATCAGTGAATATTTTGCTCTTTTGTTGCAGTCCTTGGAGAGACGTCTCCCTTTGCACGCCCTCGCATCATGAAACCCTCCACACCCACCTCTTTCTCCCTCCACATTCCCCGAAGTGATTGAAGTGCGGTGTTGGTGAATGACGGCCAATGCGGTAATTTGTCCGGTAAGAACATCCATCAGAAATGAGCACCTTGAAGAAGAAAAAGAAAGAAAGAAAAAACCTGTCAAAGCAGCCCTCGTGTGGAGTTGTAGGATCAGCGTTGGGCTGTCACACCTTGCATTCTAATTTCACTCGTGTTGTCGTCCCTCCAGCCGGTGGCGGCAAACTGTTTTGTAGTCGAGACTTGGTGAGCAGAGTCCAACCTGATGATGTATTTATCGGGATCAAATGGCAAAGCTATCAGAAAGGGATTTTGAAATGAGCAGGGTGTGAGTGTGTGTGTCTGTGCACGTGTGTGTGTGCACGTGTGTGTGTGTATGTGCACATATGTGTATGTGCGTATGTGTGTGTCTGCCTGTGTGTATGTGTGTGGGGGGGGTCTGCCTGTGTGTGTGTGTGTGTCTGCTGTGTATGTGTGTTATGTGTGTGTGTGTCTGCTGTGTGTGTATGTGTGTATGTATGTGTGTATGTGTGTGTCTGCCTGTTGTGTATGTGTGTGTCTGCTGTGTGTATGTGTGTGTTGCCTGTGTATGTGTGGTGTATTGTGTGTGTGTTTGCTGTGTGTTGTATTATGTGTGTGTGTATGTTTGTCTGCCTGTTGTGTGTATGTATGTGTGTGTCTGCCTGTGTATGTGTGTGTTGTGCGCGTGTTGTGTGTATGTGACGTGTGTGTGTGCACGTGTGGTGTATGTGTGTGTGTATGTGCACGTATGTTGCACGTGATGTGTGTGTGTGTGTGTGTGTGTGTGGCACGTGTGGTGTGTGTGTGTGTATGTGTACGTGTGTGTATGTTGCACGTGTGTGTGTATGTGCACGTGTGTTTGAAATGATTTTTTTTAACGCTCGCGAAGCGAAAGTGGGGTTAATCAAGCAGACACGTACGTACGTGTCTGCATTTTGTTAAGGTGTACGTCGAAAAACATTCGAAAATAGTATCATTGTAATCACTTCAGACTTTATTGTGCTCAGTTGGAAAAAAATATATATAATAAGGTTGACGACGAGGGACGGAGGAGGAGGAGGAGGAGAAGGAGGACGGCGAACAATTTGGTGTTTTCACGATCTCCCGATTCACACTTTATCGATCTATTCTGGCGTCTTTGAAAACACTCGAACGAGAATAAAAGGTACTCTGTAAAAGCTGATGAATGTACTTACTCTGTGCAGACTTTTCAACATATCATTTGTCCACATTTACGGTATTTACCTCAGAACTGGAGACAAGATGCAATTACAAATTTGCCGCCAGAAGAGTTGGCTCGCACTCAGGGCAACACTAAGTGTAGGACTAGGACCCCCTTCATCCAGCCCCCCCTTCAAATGTATTTTTAAACAACCAAAAACGGAGGTCTTCGTATTTTCGTCGTGAGAAACACATTCCGTGTTTAAGGGGAAATTGGTGTGTTGTTCACTTATTCCTGCATGCAGATTCGTTTAACACCCTTCGTTGGGAAAGGGCGTGGCCAACGCTCCTGTGTTCATTTACGTCATTATGTCATCACCTTGATTGTAATGATGTAAATTTATTGTTCCCACAGTAGTTTATTTTATGAGGGAGAGTTTCACTGTTCATGGCAATGGCATGCTGGGGAATCACCCTGGATGGCTTGGAAGGAGACACAAAATTAAGTTGCCTCCCTCCCCCCCCCCATTGTTTATCATCATAAACAATCATTGTATGAAACAATAGTTGAAGGAATAATTGCCGGTCCCTCTTAGGTCCAGGTCCCGGAGTAGTTACTCCACATGGCACATTCCCCCCTCTACTTGGTGCCCCTGCTCACACCAAGTCCTTCTCAAGCCTGCAGGGGGTAAGTATTCCATGAATACCAACTTGTTGAACATGGATTTAAAATTAAGAAAAAAACCAGCATTTATGGCCATGCTTCCTGTTTACCATTATGTGTGAGAGAGTCGGCTTACAATATTGAGAAAAGTTAACATGGGAGGAAGGGTTAAATAATCAACTAGAACAGCACTCGGTATTGAGCACATACCAACGAAAAGCTGAACCGTTCTGGTTTTGTATCCCACTGATAGGCTGGATCTGAATCCGGATCTTCACCAAAATCAAATCAATTAGTCCATGTCACACACCCAACACATCCACCAAGTTTCGTCCGAATCCCTTCACAACTTCTTGAGATATCGTGCTGTATGTTGTTACGAATTTGGGAATTCGATTGCACACAACATACAGGTTCCTTTAGTCAGCTATGTCGAT
>CM068960.1:111334713-111369639 GCA_035128595.1 Eptatretus atami
AGTAAGGATCACCCACCTTCATGCCAATGTTTTCTCTACGCATTTGTTAATAGGGGTCCATGTAACAAGAGTGAAGAGCGATAGCTTTTGAAATTAAGCAAGAATAAATCCCGGCAATCCTGAGCCACAGTGCATGGAATTTGCCAATCCCTACATTACGAATCCTGAACCAACAGTGGCATGGATTCCAATCCTACATACAATCCGTCGAGCCACAAGTGGGCATGGATTGCTACAGTCTACATACAATCCTGAGCACAGTGGACAATGCACTTGCACAATCCAACTTACATACGATCTGAGCCACAACAGGGCAACATGGATTCAATCCTACATACAATCCTGAGCCAACAGTGCATGGACTTGCCAACACACGTACATACAATCCTAAGACAGTCGACATGGACTGCCAAAATCCAAATACAATCTGAGGCCACAGTGGACATGGATTGTCCAATCCTAACATACAATCCTGAGCCAAGTGACTGGATTGCCAATCCGTACATACAATCCTGACGCCACAGTGGCATGACTTCAATCCCTACCACAACGATCTGAGCCACAGTGACATGGATTTCCCAATCCCTACAAACCATTGTTCAGGTCAGGCAGATTCAGATCTGTGACTGCTGCTCTACATCAAACACAAGTTACGCCGGATGTGTACTGGTGTCAGGGGGATAACTGGGTCAATTGGATACAGAGCTGATTATCCTAAAGCGATACGAATCTCGTGCTCATTCTGATCTTGCTCTGCATTTTCTTGTCTCGCTTACCATACGTAGCTGACTGACTGCCTATACAGAAAGCAGAGGACAGTAGTCGACGCCGAATCTTAGTCTCTCTATCTGTGTCGACCGGATAAGCAGCTATCTGCGAGTCGTCCAGATCGGCGCAAAGGAGAGGAGACTCTAGTCCAGAGGGGCGCGATTCAAGTCGGGCGGATATCATGATTTAAACCTGTACTAACGCTGTTCATCGTCGGGTTTGCGGGCTGATAACCTCTCCCCCACAGGTTCTGCTTTGTGAGAGGTGTTGGATACTGGACACCCAGCAGGATTAAAACAAAACCTGCTCAAGGGCGAGGAGTCCTTTGAGCACAAGGCCATCCAACTCTAGTCCACTGTGTCTCGGACTCCCTCTGCAGTGGGTTACTTCTTATAGGAGGTTTGGTGGCGGATTTTGGCACTCCGGCCACCATAAAACCTTCATCCGCAAAACATATCTCGAAGCAAGAAAAGAATCTGAAAAACCCACTCCGTAGGAGTACCTACTTGATGCAGCTTGCCTCGCAGGGCAGCTAACTCGGATGACGGGGATTGAGGGCAAAGCCCTTCGGACCCCAATCTTCTGATGACAAGGAGGGGAACACCAGGGTAACTACTTCGGTCAGATTGGGAGAGTGTTGTGCGGAGATGTGCTGAGGAGATTGTCCACCGATGGCGGTTCTCTTGGGTGTAACCTGGGGGTCCCCTTCGGGGTGCGGAATGTCCTATCCCTAAGGAGAGATATCACCTGTCTTGCTGTTATCGAATCTGAGCTCAAGAGTTTGGACATCGGTCATTCGAGCAACTCTCTGAATCGGAAGACCGGATTGGCGAAGATGATCATGTGCGGTGGTCTTACATCCTATATTGGTCTGGTCAGCTCTTGATGGTTACCGCCCAAGGAGTTGCTGTAGCTGTGTCAATAAGCTGAACTCCAATGATGAATTATTCGAATACCACCCACGGGGTTGACTCAACCGTCATTCCTTCGAGGTCGGGCAACAAATTGGATACCGGCTTGCTTGGATATATTGAGCCATTTCGAGTATCCTGCGACGGAGTGGGCGACCTGTCCAGGATTGTGCCAACAGCCCAGGAAAACTGCTTCCGCAGCACCGACCACTCTCTGCAGAACAGTAGATGGTTCCATAAAAAAAAAAATAAAACAGAAAAAAAAAGATCATGAGATAAACACCGCTCAACGAGCGTTATTATGACGCTAAGGATTCTTCACTCCATTAGGTGTCATTTCCCTGGTCTCTGATCATACTCCAACTGAGGTGAGTTGATCTCACTGGTGAAGGACGCATTCTTATGCCACGCTCGAGTCTGGTGTTGAATCAGTCCCCAGACGGAAGTATACTCTAGTTCTTGGGCGATTTATAATGCATCGGACTGAACTTGATAGGATTAGGTTATGAGACATGTGTGTCCCGCATGGTCGGAACTGTGAACCTGAATAGCCCAAATTCCTTGACTTTGCAAAAAGTCATGACTTAGGTGAGCGTGTCATGGTTTCAGTTCCACAGCTCATCGCTGAGACTGGTATTTCCAATGTGGTGTTGGCAAAGAATTGAACATTGTGCTCGTTTGATGTCGCTGGAGATGATCCAGAACTGCAGGTCTACTGAGTGACTCAGTCCTCAATTCTGACCACCGCTTGGTGATAACTCTTAAGTTGCACCTTAAATCCAGGAGAATGGTACCATCCAGCCTCGGCTGGATGTTGGCAAGCTCAAGGAGACAGGTAGCTGAGAGTTTGCAAACAAGCTGAGTAGATTTTGGGGTCTTGGGTGCTTTGGGAGATCCTGAAGATTGTGGAGTGCCTTCAAGACCACACCATCCTTGATGTTGCCCGTGGATGTCTTCAAACTCACCGTATGGCAAAGAAGAATTTTGTTTCTCAAGGACACTGATACCATTGACCAAGATTCGCAGGCGTGAGCTGTCAGGGAGCTGAGGCGTAAAACTGTATGTGCGCTAAGGGAGGACAAGAGGCCTATGTGCGAAGCAATCTGTGAGGGGTTGAGCATCAACTGTGGTCAGATGATTCTCGTCCTGCTTACAGGGAATTCGCACATTGCATTCATCCAAGCCCATCCCTCGGAGCACTGCAGTTAGAGCAGAGAGTGTAGCTCTTTGACAGAGCGTCCAAAGTCAGGCCCGCTGGGCCGGTTACTTTGAGCGGTTTACCAGGGCTGATCCACCAGCTGTTGAGTTGGACGTCAGGGTGTTACAATCCACTGTTTGCGACCCTCCAATAACTGTGGTCCACCTTCGTTTGTGGAAACACAGCTCGTGAACCGTTGAAATGGGGGTAAAGCTCCAGGGATCTGTGGCATTCATGCTGTCTTCTCAAGGCTGGTGGAAATGCTGCACTCATGTCTTGATGCAGATCTGTGCTCTGCCTGGAACACAGGGCATCATCCCAACTGACTGGAAGAGGGGCCTTGTTGTCCTCTCCCCCGCCTCCTGCCCCCCCCCTTATTGAAAGGGAAGGGTGATCGCCAAGACCGCAGACAACTACCGAGGGGGTACGCTGGTTTCGTGCGGGCAAGTCTTCTAGGTGATAATTTTTGATGGGGTTGCACACCAGGTCTTGCTTGAGCCACCAGCGTCACCCCTCGGTAGTTGTTGCGGTCTTGGCGATCACCCTTCCCTTTCCAGAGAGGGACAACAAGGCCCCTCTTCCAGTCAGTTGGGATGATGCCTGTGTTCCAGGCAGAGCACAGATCTGCATGCAACGACATGAGTGCAGCATTTCCACCAGCCTTGAGAAGACAGCATGAATGCCACAGATCCCTGGAGCTTTACCCCATTTCAACCGGTTCACCGCAGCCTGTGTTTCCACAAACGAAGGTGGACCACAGTTGATTGGAGGGTCAGCAACAGTGATTGTACACCCCTGACGTCCAACTCAACAGCTGTGGATCAGCCTGGTACAACCGCTCAAAGTAACCGGCCCAGGGGCCTTGACTTTGGACGCCTCTGTCAAGAGCCTACCACTCTCTGCTCTAACTGCAGTGCTCCGAGGGATGGGCTTGGATGAATGCAATGTGCGAATTCCCCCTGTAAGCAGGACGAGAATCATCTGACCACAGTTGATGCTCAACCCCTCACAGATTGCTCGCACATAGGCCTCCTTGTCCTCCCTTAGCGCACATACAGTTTTACGCCTCAGCTCCCTGAACAGCTCAGCCCTGCGACTCTGGTCAATGGTATCCAGTGTCCCTTGAGAAACAAAATTCTTCTTGCCATACGGTGAGTTTGAAGACATCACCTGGCACACTCAAGGATGGTGGTCTTGAAGGCACTCCACAACTCTTCAGGATCTCCCAAAGCACCCAGACCCCCCAAATCTCCACTCAGCTTGTTTGCAAACTCCTCAGCTACCCTGTCATCCTTGAGCTTGCCAACATCCAGCCGAGGCTGGGATGTACCATTCTCCTGGATTTAAGGTGCAACTTAAGAGTTACTACACCAAGCCGGTGTCAGAATTGAGGAACTGAGCACTCCAGTAGACCCTGCAGTTCTGGATCATCCTCCAGCGACCATCAACGAGCACATGTTCAATCTCCTTTGCCACACCACCAGCATTGGAATACCAAGTCCAGCGATGAGCTTGTGGGAACTGAAACCATGAACCAGCCACCCTAAGTCCATGACTTTTTGCAAAGTCAAGGAATTTGGTGCTATTCAGGTTCACAGTTCCAGACCCATGGGACCAACACATGTCTCATAACCATCCCTATCAGTTCCAGTCGATGCATTGAAATCGCCCAAGACTAGAATATCTCGTCTGGGGCACTGATCAACCACAGACTCGAGCGTGGCATAGAATGCGTCTTCACAGTGAGATCACTCACCTCAGTTGGAGTGATGATCAGAGACCAGGGAAATGACACCTAAGGAGTGACGAATCCTTAGCGTCATAATACGCTCGTTGAGCGGTGTTACCTCAATGATCTTTTTTTTTATTGTTTTATTTTTTTTTTGGAACCATACTTTCTGCAGAGAGTGTCGGTGCTGCCGAAGCAGTTTCCTGGGCTGTTGGGCACAATCCTGGACAGGTCGCCACTCCGTCGCAGGATACTCGAATGGCTCAATTATCCCAGCAAGCTGGTACTCAATTTGCCGACCTCGGAAGGATGACGGGTTGAGTCAACCCCTGGTGTGTATTCAATAATTATCATTGGAGTCAGCTTATTGAACACAGCTACAGCAACTCCTTGGGCATGGTAACCATCAGAGTGACCAGACCAATAATAGGTGTAACCACCGCCATGATCTCGCCGCAATCCGGTCTCCGATCCTCAGAGAGTGCTGCAATACCGATGTCCAAACACTTGAGCTCAGATGATAACAGAGACAGGTGATCATCCTCTCTTAGGGATAGGACATTCCACCCGAAGGGACCACCCAGGTTAACCCAAGGAGACCGCCATCTGGTGGACAACACCTCAGCACCACTCCGACACACTCTCCTGCAATCTGACCGGCAATGTTACCCATGGTTTCTCCTCCTGTCATCAAAGATTGGGGGTCCCGAAGGCTTTGCCCAATCCCGTCATCCGGTGAGCTGCCCTGCGAAGGGAAGCTGCACAAGAGGTACTCCTACGGAGTGGGTTTTCAGATTTTTTTCATGCTTCGAGAATGTTTTGTGGAATGAAGGGTTTTATGGTGGCCGGAGTGCAAATCCTGCACCAACCTCCTAATAAGAAGTAACCCAACTGCAGGAGAAGTCCGCAGACACAGTTGAGTACTAGATATGGATGGCCGTTGGCTCACAAGGATCTCCTCCGCCCTTTGACAGGTTTTGTTTTTAATCCTGCTGGGTGTCCATATCCAAACACCCTCCTCACACAGGAACCTGGTGAGGGAGATGGTTTAGTCGCTTATAACCCGACGACGGAACAGGTTAGTACAGGTTTACATGATATCTGTAGCAAGTCACAGATCTGATCTGGCCTGACCTGACAATGTGTTTGTTAGGGATTGGAAATCCATGCCACTGTGGCTCAAGATCGTTTGTTGGGATTGGCAGTGCATGCCACTGTCTTAGGATTGTATGTAGGAATTGGCAATCCACGTCACTGTGGCTCAGGATTGTATGTAGGGATTGGAAATCCATGCCACTGTGGCTCAAGATCGTTTGTTGGGATTGGCAGTGCATGCCACTGTCTTAGGATTGTATGTAGGGGTTGGCAATCCATGCCACTGTGGCTCAGGATTGTATGTAGTGATTGGAAATCCATGCCACTGTGGCTCAAGATCGTTTGTTGGGATTGGCAGTGCATGCCACTGTCTTAGGATTGTATGTAGGGGTTGGCAATCCATGCCACTGTGGCTCAGGATTGTATGTAGGGATTGGAAATCCATGCCACTGTGGTTCAGGATTGTATGTAGGGATTGGAAATCCATGCCACTGTGGCTCAGGATTGTCGGGATTATTCTTGCTTATTTCAAAAGTATCGCTCTTCATCTTTTACATGGACCCCTATTAACAAATGGTAGAAAACATTGGCATGAAGGTGGGTGATCCTTACTTTTGAAGTTCACGTTTCCAACACTCAACAACCACAACGTTTCCAACAACCCCTCAATTTGTTCCAATATATAAATACATAATTTGCACCAAATTATATCCATATTGACTAACATTTAGGGGTTCCTCAATGCAGTTAAAGTTTTACTGTTGTGACATGTTACATCTGCATACTCTGAATATGGTGAACCTTTCTCGGTCGCAATCCCTCCTCATGGAGTGCGATTATATAGCTCCTGGAGCCCAGCATCATGCAAGATAGATAGCCAAGGCATTATATGGTCTCATTATCTGGATGTTTAAGAGACAGTTTAAACTAACTGCCAATGAGGAGAGAGGACTTCCTGAGATCTGCATCTTTGTCGTTGGAGTCTACCTTAGAGCAAGGTTCACTACATATCTGCCCTCGCAACGACCGTAAATTCTACAACATCTTGTTCAGTATGAGAAGGTGACTTCTACCCTTTCAAAATCTGCTAGTTCTAAATTTGCTGGACATCTATGGTATCTCAATGAGGAGCTCATTGATTTGAAATTCTTTGATTTGGATGGATCCACAGAGTCAAAACAGCAATGGTAAAGGCACTAAATGAAAAGGAAGGCAAGGATAACTCCAAAGTGCATGCATCTGAATATCAGGAAGTCTGAGGGTACGAGATTGAAGGTTTTGTCAAAAAGAACACGACAGACTTTTTCAGGCACCTCTAAGTTCCGGCTGTTTCTCTGATTTCTGACCCCAAGTTATGGAAGCTCAGGAGGATTACAGGGAGGCACGACAGACAGAAGATAGTAAATGAGAATAATTAAAGGTGTGTGGCCCTTATTGAGGAGGATCATGCTACCATATGCCTGGTGTTGGCTCAATGGTGAGGGTGGTGGGTTGGGCTTCCTATGATCCTGAGTTCAAACCCCACTCGGCTGTTGAGTTAATACCAGGTGGGGTTGACTCTGCCTGTCATCCTTCCGAGGTCAGCAAAATGAGTGCCAGCTTGCTGGTATCCTGTGTCGGAGTGGCGACCCGTCCAGGATTATGTCCAATAGCCAAGGAGTCTGCTTTGGCAGCACAAACGCTCTGCACAGAGTATGGTCCCAATGGATGGATGGATGGATGCCATCATAGAAAAGAAAGAAGAACAGAAACAATTCCTCCATGTTGTGCAGGACCATACTGTTCTTGCGTATGGCAGCTTGGCTGCCGGGTAGCTATCATTTCTTATAAGCGTGGCTGTGCTGTTGATGATTTGCCCCTCTACCAGTACACTGGTACTCATTTCACCAACCTCAGAGGACGACAAGCTGAGTTAACCCCACTTGGTGTTAACTTAGCGGTAAGTGGGGCTCAAACTCAGGACCCTAAGATCTCAAGCTCGCCACCCTAACCACGAAGCCAACACAAGGCTTTGCAGGACCATAGAAGGCGCTTCACTAACAGCAAAATGTAAACAATGTCAATGCAAAAGTGACTAACCAAGTCAGGACACCATGACCAGGTCACTGCGTCCAGAGCCTCAACCTCATTGAGCAACCTCAAATATGGTACAAAATGTTCAAGCTCCGTTTTTCTCTGCTGAATTAACATCAGGGGTTGACTCAGCCTGTCATCCTTCTAGAGGTTGGTGAAATGAGTACCAGCGTAGCAGCCGAAAGGCTTGACACGAATGGAAGTGGAATTGACGGATTTATTAAATCTGGTATTGGTGTGGCGCAGGCATGATGGGTCGAATGGCCTCCTCCTGTGCAAAAATTTCCTTGTGATTTCCTTGTAAAATGGACGAAATTTGACATGTGATGCTTTTTTTATACAATGGAACAGAATTAGGGAGTGACAGCTTTAAAATTTTTAACTTTGAACTCTACCTGCAAATAAGGACCACAACGGACAATTATTAACACAGGTTGTATAGCATGGACCCTTTATTAACTAATAGTAATAACATGGATTTATATTATCACGTGGTATATAACATGGACCCTTATTAACACATCATATATACATGGACATTTATTAATACATCATATATACCATGGTCCCTTATTAACACATCATATATAACATGGACCCTTGTTAACACATCATATATAACATGGACCTTTGTTAACACATCATATATAACATAGACCCTTATTAACACATCATATATAACATGGACCCTTATTAACACATCATATATTACATGGACATTTATTAATACATCATATATACCATGGTCCTTATTAACACATCATATATAACATGGACCCTTGTTAACACATCATATATAACATGGACTTTTGTTAACAACATCATATATAACATGGACCTTTGTTAACACATCATATATACATGGACCCTTATTAACACATATATATAACATGGACCTTATTAACACATCATATATTACATGGACCCTTATTAGACATCATATATAACATGGACCCTTATTAACACATCATATATAACATGGACCCTGATTAACACTTCATATATTGCATGGACACTTATTAACACATCATATATAACATGGACCCTTGTAAACACATATATATAACATGGACCTTATTAACACATAATATATAACATGGACCCTTATTAACACATAATATATTACATGGACACTTATTAACACATCAAATATACCATGGACCCTTATTAACACATCATCTATAATAATAAATGTAAATGTACATCAGTCAGTCAGTCGATCTGTGTGTGTGTGTGTGTGTGTGTGTTGTGTGTGTGTTGTGTCCTCCATAATTCCAAAACCATGAAATGTATCAGCCTGAAACTTTGCATGCAAACTAAGGGAACTCCAAGGAAGTGCAAGAGTGAAAATTAGGGGTTTGGGTTAATTAAAACATTCCTTTTGAAGATAATTATTAACGGCCTTATTTAATTATATCCTTCATCAGGCACATCTTCAGCCACCTCGCTCTCAATGGGTCTGATGCGCATCCTCGGTGACCTCGCTGGGGACTTAATTCACCATTTTGTTCGGCCTGCTCAACAACACCTTGAGTTGGAACAGGCCGCAACAGTTTATTACGATAAAGTTCTTAAAATGTTTGTTTACACTTTCTTCACTCATATCATCGAATGCCTCATCGACACACTCACAAATCACTGTATACATCGCTTTTGTAAGTGCCATAGTTTTCAAATTAGGAGCTTGGAGCAATTTCATGTATTATCTGATGTGATTTTCCACGATCTACTCTCACGGAATAATTCAACTCTATGGTATAAATATAATTTGAGTTTGGAGGATCAGATCACATGGACTAAATAACTCGAAATCTGGAGTGAAATCAGAAAATGTTAAGGAATCAGAGATGTTTAGTTTTTTTGCCATTACCAATCAGCTTGCTATCACTTGCCAAGCTAGCCGTTCCTTATTAACCATTTGATTGGAGTTCTTGCTTGAGTGCTTAAACCACTTGCTGAGTGCCCTACATTGATAGTGGTACAGTTCGTTCCCAAATGGGATGTACAGTATGCAGTTGTTACAAGGTCGAGGTACATGTGGGTAGATTTGGATCAGTAAAGGGACTCTAATGGGTGGGTGTGCATGCCTGCATGCTTGGTTATGGGCACCGTGGTGGTGAAGTTTCATCCCATATCGGATGATGATGATGATTATGGATGGTGGAGGTTTAAACTTTTAACCTCGGCAGCATAGGAGCGATCACGTTTTCCTTTGTTCTCGTGACTGTTTCCAAAGCAATTGGTTATTTTATATGAATCTGGTTTGCTTTACAAAGGTTATGTTTCTCTTTGTGAGTTTCAAAACAAAATACATTTAATAACACCCGATTTCTGAGCTTTTTCTGACCCAGTTACCCGATTTCTGACACCGATTAACGTGTTTTCGAAATTACCGAGCCAAATTTTTTTTCCACCTGTCACACAACATCACTTTGAAACGCATCACTTTTGAAATGTCGATAACACGATGTGTGTTTATTAAATTTGTTCATTGAAATTCCCCAAACAACAGTGAAAGCTGCTTAAGGTTTTTGGTTATATACAGTACTAGACGACCCGTGAACCCGTTGGTTCCCGTTGTGACAGCGGTTGACGAAAAAAATCATTTCAAGAAAAAAAAAAAGATGGCTCCAGCAAACTATACCGCTGAGGTTATTTTCATTGATCAAATTCTCCCGATGAGTACTTTACTGAATCGGGAATTGATTTTTTAATACTTTTTTTCGTTGCCCGCATTTGAATGAAACTTTATACTGCACACCTCAGGAGAATGGTGAGTAAGGTGGCCCTAAAATTTTGTGCTATCGTGTACCGTTTTGGCTTTTATTTGGGAAAACATATATATATATATATATATATATACGAGGTGTGTTCAAAAACTATCCAACCCTTAATTTTTCGTGCGTAAACAAATGAAGCTAGGGAGGCGTGGTTTGGTGCACGTATGTAGGCGATCCTAATCCGTATGCGTGAATATTTTCCCGCCTGCAGAAAGCTGTCAGTCGCCGACAGACCGCCGATGAGTGAGGAAGTGTAAGTGAGCGCCGTCGGTTTTCGTTTTTGACAAAATGACGAAAAACTTGAACAACACTACTGCATCAAATTTTGTGTAAAGCTTGGCGATTCCAAGTGGAAACGATCCGCAAGATTCAACAGGCCTTCGGCAACGAAGCAATGGGCACCACACAGATAAAAGAGTGGTACAACCGCTTCAAAGATGGTCGCACATCAGTAGAAAGTGAAGCACGTTCTGGTCGGCCCTCAACATCCCGAAATGAGATCGTCATTGACCAAGTGAGGACCCGTGCTGATGCAGGATCGTCGAATCACGATCAGAGAACTTGCAGCAAAGCGCGCGTCAGCATTGGATCCGTTCATTCCATTGTGACTGAGGATTTGGGCTTAAGGAGAATCTCAGCGAAGTTCGTGCCAAAGCTGCTAACAATCGAGCAGAAGCAACTCCGTTTGGAGATCGCACAGGACATGCTCGATGACTGGCAGACTGTAGATACACGATCCACTACACTATCTAAATCACAGTGATACGCGATGAGCCACAGTGATCCGTCATTTTGTCAAAAACGAAATCCGACGGCGCTCACTTACACTTCCTCACTCATCGGCGGTCTGTCGGCGACTGACAGCTTCTGCAGGCGGGAAAATATTCACGCATACGGATTAGGATCGCCTACATACGTGCACCAAACCACGCCTCCCTAGCTTCATTTGTTTACGCACGAAAAATTAAGGTTGGATACTTTTGAACACACCTCGTATACGTATATACATACATACATACATACATACATACATGATGAGAGTTTTAGTAATATATAGATGTACTGTAGTCAGTAATCATATCATACTGATTCCAATCAGCCGATTACCCAAAAATTGCTGATATTGGCCAAGCACCAATATATATCGTGTGTGTGTTGTTCATAAAGCATAACATATTCTCTCTGCTAACTCCCCTACCCCCTCTCTCTCTTTCTTTATTCCATCCTCGCTCTACCCCCGCCCCCCTAATACAGTGCAGCACCCTCCTCCCACACCTCTTCCCCCCCCCTTCGCTCTCTCACCTCCCCCTTGTTCGCTATCTCTCTCTGTCCCTGTCTCTGTACGTATCTGGATGGTAGTTATCTCTGGATGTATCCGGATGGTGGTTATGCCTGGACGGTGGTTATCTCTATACGTGTCTGGACGGTGGTTATGTCCAGGTGGTGTTTGTCTCCGGACATGTCAGTACAGCATTTATCTCTGGACGTGTCTGGGCGGTATTTATATCAAGACAGAGTTTGTCTCCAGAACCTGTCCAGGCGGTGTTTATGTCCCGATGGGAGATTGTTCTCCAGACATGTCCGGGCAGTGTTTGTCTCCAGACAGCTTGGTTCCGAATGCCTCCGGTGGTATTTATATCCAGACGGGAGTTTGTCTCCAGACGTGTCCATGCGGTATATTATGTGCCGATGGGAGATTGTCTCCAGACGTGTCCAGGCGGTGTTTGTCTTGGGACGCATCTGGGTGGTTGTTTTCCAGAGGGTGTTTGTCTGTCTCGGACAGTGTTTGTCTCCGGATGTGTCCAGGTGGTATTTATCTCTGGAAGTGTCCAGGCGGTGTTTTTGTCTGGATGGGAGTTTGTCTCCTGACATGTCCAGGTGGTGTTTATCTCTGGACATGTCCGGGCGGTATTTGTCTCCGGACGGTGTTTGTCTCCGGACATGTCCAGGCGGTGTTTGTCTCTGGACGTGTCCTGGCAGTGTTTCCTCTAGGCGGTGTTTGTCTCTAGATGTGTTCTAACGGTGTTTGTTTCCAGCTGCGTTTATCTCCGGACATGTCTGGGTGGTGTTTGTCTCCGTGCGGTATTTATAGTATGACCGGTAGAAAATGGATTTCAGACATTATTTTATTCCATCTTCACTGTTATTCTATGCAGAATAATTTTGATGAGACGGTATGAATCGTAATTAACGCTCCAACGCTCGTCTGCCTTCCCTCCTCTCACCTCACGCTGCCTTTCCTTCCCCCACCCCTCTCACTCTCCCTCCTTCGCCACCCCCCACACTCCTCGTTCCCCTCTCTCCTCTCTCTTTTCCCTTCCATCTCTTCATTCTCCCTCCTCTCTCTCTCCCCCTCTTCCCCCCCCCCCTTTTATATCCCCATCAGCGACGTGACGGCTGGTATTTGTGAGTATTAATATGGACCATATTAGCACATAATCTATCTATAATTCCAGCAATCTGGTTGTGTGTGTTGTTGTTGTGTCTGTTTGTCTGCGACCGCCGTTTCTCGACGACCGCCCGCCGATCCGATCTGATTGAAACTTGCCAGGAATATTGCCGGTGCGCCCGCAGATGTGCCTTTTGAGGTTTGATGTCAATCGGACGAGCGGTTCCCAAGTTATGGCCATTTATCTGTCAACAATGACAAGACACGGTGCTATGACATCACGAAATGCGTCACAATTAATGTTTTTTTTTTTTTGCACGATTGACGGTCCGATCTGATTGAAAACTTGCCAGGAATATTGCTGGGGACCCGCGGATGTGTGTTCTCTTTTCTAAAGGTTTGATATTATCGGATAAGCGGTTCCCAAGTTACGGCCATTATCTGTCGACAATGACAAGACACGGTGCTATGACGTCACAATGACGTCACAATTAATGTTTGTTTTATTTATTTATTTATTTTTTAATTTTTTTTTTTTTTTGCACGATTGACGGTCGATCTAATTGAAACTTGCCAGGATATGTTGCTGGGACCGCGGATGTGCCTTTTCGAGGTTTGATATTAATCGGACGAGCGGTTCCCAAGTAGGCCATTTATCTGTCGACCAATATCTGCGAGAGAGGGGACGGGAGAGGGGGGATGAGAGTGGGGCGAGAGAGAGGGGCGAGAGAGAGAGGGGAGAGAGGAAGGCGAGACTATGGGGGAGAGAGGGGGCAAGAGGGGGCATGAGAGAGGGGGCATGATAGAGGGGGATGAGAGTGGGGGGGCGAGAGAGAGGGGGCGAGAGAGGGCTGCACCATACTGGCACTCACCTACGGCACGCACCTACGGGCCCGCACCTACGGGCCCGCACTAGTATATATAATACGAGCAAATACAACCCGTCGCTTCGCCGGACGGGATATTAGAAAGGGAGGGGGGGGAGTAAGAAGGACTGGGAGAGAGAGAGAGGAGAGAGAGAGAGAGAGAGGAGAGAGAAGAGAGAGAGAGAGAGAGAGAGGAGAGAGAGAGAGAGAGAGAGAGAGAGAGAGAGAATAAGAAGAAGAAGAAGAAGAAGAGGTGGGGGAGCTAGGAGGGATGAGGAGAAGGATGAAGAGGGGGTGGGGGGGTGGGAAGTTGCGCCGCCTCAGTAAACATTGCTGTGCACTCTGGGAGGGGGGCGCGAGGTTAGAGCGAGAAGGAGGGTGAAGTGGGAAGGGGTTTGGGAGGAGGTAAGTGTGAGAGGTAGGGTTCTTGATGTGCATTTGGTTTGGGACTTGTGGTGGGGGGTGGGGGGGGGGTAGTACAGTTTTCAATGAAATGGGGTACGTGTTAAAACGGCATATGGAGACACCAGGAGAGTGTCTGGGGGGGGGGTGGGTGGAGAGTAAGGTTTGGGAGGGACGTAAGCGTGAGGGGAGGTGGAGGGAAGGCAGTGTGATGGGTGAGGGGATGGATAAAGCATGAGGGGAAGAGAATACGGTGTGAGGGAAGGGAAGGGAAGGCAGCATGAGGGCAGGAAAGGGAAGGCAGCATGAGGGGCAGGAAAGGGAAGAGGGGTATAAAACGTGTCCATAAAGCAACATCTTCTTTTAACTGCCGGGTTCGATATAAAAACCAGGTGGGAGCATTTAAAACACCTGTTATCTACCTGCCAAAGGCGCCTGCCTGCCTGCCTGCATGCCATGTATGTATGTATGCTCGCACATGCAGTGACCTTTGCACTGCTCTCCAATCGACTCACTCCGAATCTGATTCGTACAGCGAACTCTACAGAGTCGCGACGCAGTCGTGGTGGAGGCGAGAGATAGGGGGAGGTGGGAGTGGTGGGAAGAGAGAGAGAGTGTGGTGGGAAAGAAGGAGGAGATGGAGGGGAGAGAAAGGAAGGGGAGGGAGGGAAAGGATAGAGGAGGGAGAGGGGAGGGAGGGAAAGGATAGAGGAGGGAGAGGGGAGGGAGGAAGAAGGATAGAGGAGGGAGAGGGGAGGGAAAATGATAGAGGAGGGAGAGGGGAGGAGAGGGGGAGGGAGGAAGGTAGAGGAGGGAGAGAGGAAGGATGGAAGGGAGGGAGGATGGACAGGATGGGGAGAGAGAGAGAGAGACGAGAGTGGTGAAGCAAGGAGGGAGGAGGGGTGGGGGAGCTCGGAGGGGTGAGAATGGGGGAGCTCGGGAGGGGTTAGAGTGGAGAATGTGGGGGCGGTGGGGAAAGTGACGCCTCACCAAACATTACTATGCACTCCAGGAGGGCGGGATGGAGCAAGAAGGATAGGGGGAAGTGGGGAGGGCACTGGGTTTGGGAGGAGGTAAGCATGAAGGGAGGTGTTCTCGACTTACGTTTGATAGTGGGACTTGTGGAGAAAGGGGGAGAGGGTGGCACAGGATTGAACGACATGGGGTACATTTAAACAGCATGTTAATGCAGCATTGCGAAGACCGCGGGAGATGTCCATGGGGGTGGAGAGGGGAGGTGGTTTGGGAGGAGAGTGAGGAGGAGAGATGAGTAGGGTGGGAGGGAAGGCAGCGTGATGGGAGGGGAGTTAAAGCATGAGGGGAAGAGAAATACGGTGTGAGGGGAAGGGAAGGAAGGCAGCATGAGGGGCAGGAAAGGGAAAGCAGCATGAGGGGCAGGAAAGGGAAGGGTGATAAAACGTGTCTCATACAAAGCAACATCTTCTTTTTAACTGCCGCTGTCGTTCGATATAAAACCAGGTGGGAAGCATTTAAAACACCTGTTATCTACCTGCCAAAGGCCTGCCTGCCTGCCTGCATGCATGTATGTATGTATGCTCGCACATGCAGTGACCTTTGCACTGCTCCAAATCGACTCAACTCCGAACTGAATTCGTACATGCGAGAGTCTCCTCAACAGAGAGGGGTGGGGCGAGAGGAATAGGGGCGGTGGGGTGGAGAGAGAGAGAGTGGCGGTGGGAAAATGGAGGGATGGAGGGAGAGAAAGGATTAGGGGAGGAGGAAAGGATAGAGGACGGGAGAGGGGAGGGAGGGAAAGGAAAGGGGGGAGTGGAGGGAACGAAGGGAAGGGGAGGAGGGAAGGATAGAGGAGGGAGAGGGAGGGAGGGAAATGATAGGAGGAGGGAGAGGGGAGGGAGAGGCGGAGGGAGGGAAGGTAAGGAGGGAGAGGAGAGAGGAAGGATGGAAAGGGAGAGGATCGAAGGGTAGGGATGGGAGGGAGAGAGAGAGAGAGGAGAGAGGGGCAGAAGCAGGAGGGTAGGACGGTGCATGTACTGGAGGGCTTGGGGAGCTCGGACGGCACGCGTGAGAGCAATGGGGAGCTCGGTTGGGACACGCTCAGGATGATTAGCAGTGAGAAGTGGGGGCCGATGAGCAGGGAACTAGTGCACGCACATAAGCACTCCGCAGGAGGGGACGGGTTATGGCCAGCGAGGTACTAGGGGAGTGGGTATCTGCACTGGTTGAGACGTCTAGACGGTTCTGACTATTGAGTGACTTGTGGAGAAAGGGGGGAGGGTGGCACAGGATTGAACGAACATGGGGTACATTTAAACAGCATGTTAATGCAGGCATGCGAAGACAGCCGGGAGATGTCCATGGGTGGGAGAGGGGAGGTGGTTTGGGAGGAGGTGAGGAGGAGAGATGAGTAGGGGTGGAGGGAAGGCAGCGTGATGGGAAGAGAAGGCAGCATGAGTGGAAGGGAAGGCTGCATGAGCAGCGGGGAAGGCAGCGTGAAGGGAGGGAAGAGGAGAGCAAGGAAACATGCCCAACACATTTTTATTTTTTTTTTTTGTATACTTGTCACACGCTCATATGAGAGCCGAAACACAACCACAGCAAGGGGGCATTCGAGACAGAGAGGCGGACTGCGGAAAGACAAAAACAGTGGGAACAGAGACAGTGGAGATCTGTGGAAGGGAAAGGGATGGGTGGGGTAACATGGGGAATACAAGATGGAACATTTCCAGGACTTTCAAGAAGGAAAGCAGGGAATTTGAAGGAGGTGGGTTTGGGTGGATTATCGGGGGTAGAAAAGTATTGAGGATTTTGGATGGGGGGTGATAAAGGTGGTGCGTGAATAGCTGTTTTGAAGGCCTGGAGGGAAGAATGGGTATTGAATAATGAGGGCGGGAGTTTATTCCAAAGGCGGGAAAAAAGAGGAATAGAACAGAACCGTGAACGTGAGCATCGTGATTCATCGATGTTGGTTCAGGTTCTTTACCACTGCAAGGGGTGTCGGGGATTGTGCGCGGCAAACTCGACCCTGCGGAAATGTCTCCGGTTCAGGACAACAATCGCAGGAGAGAGTCACGGTGCGGGGCGGGGGGGGGGGAGCTGGGGCGAGAACTGAAGGAGACAGTGTTTAGCACGACACGATACTAAGACCAACGCACCTGGCTGACGCTCGTGGAGAGATGAGCATGACCGCCAAGCTCAGACTCATGCAATCACCGCGGGAGATCCATAGTGATGCCTAATGCCTTGGTTTCCACGCTCATGAAGCTGAGAAAGTGTGAGGAGGCAGTCCAGCACAGCCTCAGAGTGGAGAGCCAGTATGCCTCAGGCTGCACAAAAGCTTGTGTATGTGCTAGTACCAAACCAGGTAGGCTGGAGGAAAGAAACTGTGTCCATGAACGGACGGATTCCCGTCGCGCGACTGCTTTGGAGGCCAGGTTGGAACATGTGGCTTTCCCAGGAAAGATCATGGCCAGAATTAGTGAGACCCCAGAAGCTTGAATGAAAGGACTTTCTCCAGAGGATTTTGAGAAAGTAGATGGGGGGGGCGGGGGATTCTAAAATGGTCCTTTCGGAGAGGACATGGTGAGAGTGTGGAGATTTGTCACGATTGAAAGACATTTTCACGTGTTGTTGACCCAAGTTTGTGATTTTACCGCGATCTGCCGAGAATGAAGAAGCTGTGGCTTGCCGTCTGAGGGATGACAGGTGTACGCAGAGGGTGGAAGCATCAGCAAAGAGAATAAGATGATTTTCAGAGAATCGCAGAGGTCAGTGAAATGAAAAACCAAAGAAAGACCAGGCCAGAACACTGCCTTTGAGGGAACTCCAGCGCTGGACAGGAAGATGCAGGGACGAGAGAACTCCATTTAGGACCACACGTTGACTGTGACAGGGAGTAGGAGATAGTGCCGAGCCATGACGTGGAGATGGCCTTGGATACCACTTAGGACACAGAGCAGCTTTGGTGAGGCAGAGCAGGGTCAGACCGGTCAAAAGCACTCGATATGTTTCTGTATTATGGCTCTGATCTTCATGTCTGGCATTGAGGGCTTCCATCCATTGTTGGGAAGCAGAAGCAGCATATGTCAGGTAGAGTGCTGGTCTGAAACCAAATTTGATGATTGGAAATCAGGCCGTGGGAGAAAAGAAGGATTTAATGTCTGAAGCGATGATTGGATCCATGACCTTGCTGTACATTTGGGAGAGGCTGATTGGTCTGTAGTTGCAGGGATCTGTGTTGCTCACCTTTTTTATGCAGGCTGTAAATTTTTCTGATTTCCAAGCAGATGGTAGATGACCTTTGAGCAAAGTGAGTAGGTGAATAGACAGGAAAGAGGCTGAGCAAGGCAGAGGAGAAGTTTTTTCGACGGAGGGGCTGATGCCGTCTGACGGTTTGAAAGAATTTGGGGAGTCCGAGGTTTGACAGCCAAGCTCCCTTTGTCAGAAGAAAAGGACAGAGTCCAGGGACAGTTCGGGTGCGACTTGCCGGGTAATGTGGTACAGAAAGCGATGGGTTTCTGACAAGATTTGATGCAAAACACACGATCTTACGGCCATTCGCTTTTTCAATTACAATATCAGCAGTGTGGCCATTTGAGGTAAGGGGAGGGGGGCATGGAGGGAAACATACCACGCAGAAAACAGATTTGTTAGACACCACCAGGATTTGGAGGAGGGAGAGAGGTTTGGAGAGTTCAGACTTGAGATACGAGAAATTGTTGTTGTCTGGCTCTCACAACTGAGGCGTAGATACACACTTGTTCCAAATTTATGGGAGGAACTTTTGAGATTACCCCTCGGTTTGGGTCTATGCTTTTCATGAGACAAAGATAAGTTGTTTTCAGGACAACTGCCTCGCCACAAGCTTTCAGTCAACCAGGGTGATGAGAAGGGTAAGGACAATGAAGATAGAAGGCATAAATTCTGTGTCATGAGGAGAGCAAGTTTCTTTGAAGAATTCTCCACGATGATGATGTTGGAGAAAGCAGAGATGGAGAGTCAAGTTTAGAAGTTTGATGTGCTTGGAAACCCCTGCAAGTCACCGGAGTGAGTGCCAGATTTGACGGCGGTGGCGTGAGTTTTCTCCAATAGACAGGCCAGAGAGATTCCACTTTGACAAGGAATGTGGTCAGAAGAACCGATTGCCAGCGGAGGAAGAACAGCAATATTTTCAGGCGAATTTGTCAAAATCAGATCCAGGAAGAGCGGGAGTACCATTGGTTGTGAATCGAGGTAGGGAAGTTGTCCGATTGAGTCAGTCGCAATGGAGTCGCAGAAAGCTTTTGCTGAAGTGCCATGACATGAGAGACGGTCCCACACGCCAGCCAAATGGCATGATTAGACAATTGAAGTCACCACCATATGAGGACAGAGAGAGTTGTGATGAGAGGATAGAACTGATCCATGTTTTCGGATAGTGGAGGTGTAAATGGAGTCATCACTGTTTGTGGATTGTACTAGTACCCATCTAACTGAGGTGGGAGTGGAGGGGATATGCGTAGCCAGAGGTTATCTGGCTGGGTGTGGAGTGAGGAATAGAGTCTTTGATGAGAGAGCATAGCACTCGCTCACCAGGGCGGGCTCAGGTTGTCATACCAGAGAAGAAGAGGGAGAGTAACCAGGAAGAGATACTTGGGAGTCACCGAGGACAGTCTTGATAGGAACGAAAGCTTTCTGCGTGTGTGTCGGAGTCGAGTTAATCTTTTGTCTGTTTGTTCAGATTGGCAAAACTGATGTATGGAACAGGCATGTCAGGTTTGAAGCGGATTGAGTGCCCCTGATAGATTATAGGTCACACCGGTGTTTGTGAGTGAGAGATAGTGAGTGCTTGGGTGCAGGGGAGTGGGAGGGGATGAGGGTAGGACAAGGGTATGTTTGATAGGGGGATGAGTGGTAGGACAAGGGAGGAGGGAGGGGGAGGTGTGAGAGAGAGAGTTGTTAAAATGTGTGGGGATTGCAAAATAGCAAGGGTTGAGGGGCTGGATAGGGAGAAAGCTCATTTTGGAGGATGCCAGATTCTTGGC
The DNA here is from genome assembly GCA_035128595.1 of Eptatretus atami. Lineage (NCBI taxonomy): Eukaryota > Metazoa > Chordata > Myxini > Myxiniformes > Myxinidae > Eptatretus > Eptatretus atami. Next base: position 111,354,927 of record CM068960.1, read on the forward strand.
AGGGTTCTGGGGTTCCACATGATACCATTCTTAATCGATATGCTCTTGACTGTGCTCGAGGATATTGAAGCCTTGAAATATTTTATATACATCGTCCCTATCTGTGCCTTTGCACAACTTTATCCGGAGGTCTTGTGAAGCTCCTTCGTGCTCAGTATGTGAGATCTTTGTTGTGAAATGACACTACCCAGCAGAGGGAAACCTTTCAGAAAAGCTGATTTTATTCTGAAATAACCAGATATCACTCCAATTTAACACAGGTGAGGTCAATTAACTTGGCTTGATTTTGAAGGCGATTGGTTTACACCTGAGCTAATTTATCATTTGCTATAACACAGGGGGATGGACATCTTATCCAACCCAAGTATTCTAGTTTGTAATTTTTAATTAATTTTCTGAAAAATTTGCTAGAATTTGTTCTTCATTGGAAGTGTGGTCACGATGGTAAAATCAAAGGTGGAAAAAGGTCTGATTTAATGCAATTCAATTCCAGGCTCCTAAGGCAACAAAAGGTGAAAATTTGAAAGTGGGTTGTGATTTTCTAGTTAGGCATCTGTGTCCTATAACATAGACCCTTGTGAACACATCATAGGATAGCATGGACTGGGTGGGTGGGATGGTGTGTGGATGTTGATAAGGGGGTTAGGTGGTTTCATGAAGGGTGAAAGAGTATTCTGAGTGTGGTTGGGATGGTGGTGTGGTAGTTGGTTGGGATTGGGGGGTGTTTGGTTGGGATGGGGTGGTGTGTGTGGTTGGGATGGGGTGTGTGTGGTTGGATGAGGGTGTTGTGTGCGTTGGGATGGTGTGATTTGTATAAAGGGGGTTGGTGGGTTTCATTGAAGGAGTGAAAGATCATCTGAGTGTGGTTGGATGGGTGTGTGTGGTTGTAGTGGAGGGGTGTGTGTGGTGCGTTGGGATGGGTGTGTTGTGGTTGGGAGTGGGTGTGTGTTGGTTGGGCATGGGGCTGTGTGTGTGGTTGGGATGGGGTAGTGTGTGTGGTTGGGATGGGGGTAGTGTGTTTGGTTGGATGGGGGTGTGCTGTGGTTGGGATGGGGGTGGCTGTGTTGGTGGTTGGGATGGGGTGTGGCGTTTGTGGTTGGGATGAGGCGGTGTCCACTTGGTGTGTTGAGTTGGGAGGGTGGTGATGTGTGTGTCTGGGATGGGGGTGTGTGTTGTGGTTGGGATGGGGTGCTGTGTGGTTGCGGCCCAAATGTGAAGTACATACGCGGCACTTGTGGCGAGGCACCGTCCAGACCGATCAAAACCATGTTTCATGCGTCCTCAGCCAACAAGTGCCTACATGAACATTTTATAACTCGAATGAGATGATAACGGGCATTAGTGTTCTCCAAACAATGGTCAGCGGTCTTTCTCCTTGACTTGAACCCCTTGGCTTCGCTCCAGGCCCGTCGTGTAAAACCACGTGCTTATTTCCCGTTATTCAATCCCTGTAGAAGCTCGAATAATCACTACATCCACTACACACACCACGTATCCCACGACCGGCTGGCACGATGGCCTGTTTGCCCACCACTACGATCGGACAAGTCGACCCTCTTGTGCTCGGTTCATTCGTACACATAGATGTCTGGTCGTGCTCGCCTAACGGGCGTCGGTGGCGCAGTTGGTGGTTCATCGACGATAGTACGATCCTCGGAGGATGCGCGATTCAGCGCTCTCCTGCCTTCGTCCCACATACTCACTACCGGCTCAGTTGATCGGCCACTCTCCTCCCCGACCCCCCTCCAAACCATCCCCCTCTCTTTTAAAGCCAAACACACGCTCACCATGAACCGCAAGACAGCGCCTTTTCATCTTGCTCTTCTCAGTCATTCCAACCTTTCTTGCCCTCTCTCTCTTCTCTCTTCTCTTCTTTGCACGATGAAGGATCTCTCCTTCTGCGTACGTTCCTGCTCTGGTCTATTCGCTCATAATACTCTCTCTACTGCTGCTCTTCTCTCTCTCTCTCTCGTCGTGCTCTACTCTCTCTTCATCTCCTCTTACTCTCGTCTCCATCTCTCATTCTGCGTCTCTCTCTGCTACTCGTACTCCTCTCCCACCCAGAGTGATGTCCTTCCCTACCCCCACCACCGCCACCAATGCTACAACCCCCCGACTCCCCCATCTGTCCTCGCACACGCAACTGTTATTTTGAAGTAGTCTGTAGAACGTCACGGGGCCACGTTACGGTTCACGCTCCGCAGAGCCCGCCGCTCTGCCCGTGAGGGTTCCCTGCACTCATCGCTCACGCACTCACAACTCACTCGCTCTCTGCACTCTCCTCTCCTCTCCCTTCCCGGTGCGTGTCCCCCATTCCCATCCCGTCCGTGCTGCTGGAGGAGGAGGTACGAGAGAGAAAGTGAGACGGAGCGGGAGACATGGGAACCGGTCCGTATAGCTCGCTGATGGTCTCGGAGTCGCCTGCTATGCACAAAAGTTACCGCGCTGGTTGCCGCCTCTATTTCGAGAAGCGACTCTACTGTTGTAGGGTCAGACTCTCGTCGGCTGACCTCGGCCGCATTTTTCTGATAGTTCCGTTGCACTTGCTCCTTTTGTTATTACCCGTTCTTCCAAACCTTGAACTCCTGGAAGACACTTCGATCCTTTTGTCTCTGGCCCCTCCTCTGCTCTCGATGGTAGTCCGTGATCCGCCTCGATCCGACCACTTGGCCATTCGTACTCCTCAGTCGCACTCTATCTAGGCCTTTATATCAGAGGAGTGTTGTGCGAGGCATGAAAGAAACCGAGATGGGCGGACGGGTATCAGAACCATTCCTTGTCTACGTGCGGTGTACCCAATCGCGATTCGAGTGGTCTTCTCCACTTGAGCGAGGACATGCTATTTTCCTGGTGCGAAATTGCTGCCCGGTCTCCCCGCGACGAGGGGAGCTGGGAGAGAGTCTGGTGGGCTGTGGCCGAGCGACGTGCTGGTGCATTCGGCACATGAGCACGTTAAACGACTGAAGTGCGCGCGCTCCCTGATGTCTGACTGTCTGATTGTTTCCGTGTCCGACACCCCTGAGCCGTGGTCTCCCGTCTTCACTACCATTTCGCCGGACCTTGCTTCGCCTGTGTAGATCGATTCACATGGTTCATACTTCCTGATGAGAGCATCAAGTTTCATTATCAAACAGCTCGCTCGAACGGTGCGGTTGTTGATGATCCAAGGTTTTTGCATAACCCACGTAAGACCATATGCAGTAGTGTCCCTTGTGGGTGGTAGTTCACAGTAACATCCAGGGGGTAGGGAAGGGGCGTTGTGTGGTCGGGCGAGGGTCCAAACTCACCGGATAGACGATCGATCCAATGCACCGAAACTGTGCTTGTTGGCCCTAATACCGAGCTGCTGTGTTTACAACCTTACGATCTGCGTCTCAGGGCCGTTTGTTTTGCATTTGCATTCGTGAATCTGACTGATGGTGGAATTAATACGTAGTTCAGACGGTGGTTCTGTTGATTTAAGTTTGGTTAAAAAAAAAAAAAATAAATCCCCTCCACGATTGAAATCTACACTCAGCTTGATTATTTTCCTGGGCTCGTACACATTTAATATCATTAATTCCTTTGATATGTATACTGATTAGCAAAACACACAAACAGTCAACGTTGCGGACACTGAGAACTATTAAACGTGAGCAGGAAGCTATGTAAAAAAAGAAAAAAAAAAGACTTGGGACAGATTGGGATAGACAAAGAAGGACCATTATGGAATGGCTAAGTAAGAGGTCAGCTCAACTATACAGGCTTTAATGCCCAAACCACCCAAGGACACAACTAGAGGCATTGATAAAAATGGCAGGACTGAGCCAACTCGGCAAGGGTGTAGGTTCTGCAAGGTACGAAACAGAAAGTACGAAGCCACCTTCATATCCGGGATGGTAAAATACTCATGTCAGACACAGCTGTACACACAAAGTGCAACAATGTATGCTAGAGTTCTACTGGAACATGTGAAAAATCTCAATTGTCCAGCTTCGCACAAAACTTCATGGAAACACGAAGCCCAACATGCATAACTTGTAGAACAGGAGAGTAATGCTCAACGTACGACCTGATTGATCTCATCGAGCGTGAAACACAGAACAACGAAAGCACTGCCGGATCGGACATAGGCAACTCGGATAAAACAAAAAAAGAGAAATAAGCATTAGCTAATTGAGGTTTCAGTAGCGAGCCCGGGTGATTTTGTCCTTAACATGCAGAAATCAGGAAAAACAAAATGTGACAAATTACCAAGATCTCACAATGAGTAAGATCCTAGGAAGTTAAGCAATCCAAAATGAAGCTGTATAGGTATCTGGGAGCAAACGGGAACGATTGAAAAGAACCTCACCAGGGTTATTAAAAACTACATCCCTGGAAATATACTACAAACCTAACCAGTTGGAAGCTGTCCCGTCTGGGGGGGGCCTCCATCGAACATCACACTTTATCCATCTAGAACAGTGAACCGATCCTCAAAAGATCCCTCGGAACAAAACTGTTGAGGAACAAAACTTCACAACTGTAGGCCTTACCAAACGGAGCTGGATACGAGTCGCACCCTGGGAGGGCTCTGTTCCGGCCTTCTGAAACCCACAGTTGTGGAGATAAGAATCACAACACGCACAAGGACGGCACACACGCACCAGACACTCACACCATTGTTACCATCACATCTTGATGCACCAAACTCAAGCAATCTGAACGCTTGTCACCTGGTGCGGGTAGTGGTAGGCCAGTCCATTACAGGAGATATTATACATTGTACGACTCCATTTTGTCAGACTCTGTAGATCTGACAGTTATTGCTCTGAGAATCCCGGGCAGTGCTCTGTAAGAAGCCAACTTCAATGATTGCTCTTTCACTGCAGCATCTAACCACGTCGATTAATACACTGACCACGCAAGAGACAAAGTCTTAAGGTGGCCACCTTGTCAACTCACTGTGATTAAAATGCAAACAACTATTATTTTTTGTTTAATGGAAAGTGTTAGAGCATAAACGGAAATATATGGAGAAAAGAGACCAGCGTTTACATTAAGTTGATAAGTCGAAGCATGGTTACTTCATGCTAAATCACAAGGGGGAGGAGTCAGTGTGAGCAGGAGTTCAATGCCACGTAATAAGTCAGGTGAGCAAAGATGAGGTAAACACTTATGCATAGTGAAAAGTTTGGCCGGTAAACGTCACGTAAGCACGATTCAGCTGTAGCGTGTCATACTTACATCCTTTCAGAGTGAGTTGTGCGGACGCAGATGATGGAACTCAGTTTGAGGTCGAGAACAAAAAGAAATCCGCATCTGAGGCATGTTTGATGTAGGATGACGTGGATAAAAGGGCTGTGCAATAGGAGGGGAAGCTGATATGTCTAGTTTAATAGCTATGGCAAGAATTCAGAAACTAGAGAGATCGAACTAGGAACGGCACTCTTGGATAGAGGCATACTCCACCGCAAACATTCGACGTTTTGTATTTCCAACTAGATTAGGCCGGGATCTGTATCCAGACGTTAACCAAAATCGAATCTGTCTTTGTTCATCGCTACCCAACATCATTCACCAATTTTGTCAAATCCATCCACAAACTCTTTTGAGATTAGCATTTATATCTCTCTTTTGGCCCTATCTGCTCAATTGTATGCGCCTTGGTGTGGCTTAAGGTTAACGTGGTGGCTTGGGATCCCAGGATCCTGACCGTTAAAACCTGCTCAGCTGTGTGGGCAATTACACCAGGTGGGTTGACTGCCTGTCATTCCTTCTGAGACGGTCGACAAGAATGATTGCAGTTGCTCGGCCTCTATACGTTATGCGCGTAAATAGTGGCGACCCATCCAGGATTGTGCCCATAGCCAGCGAGACTGCCTTAAGCGAGACACTACAGAGTATTTGGTCCCAATGTCTCCTCCTCTCAACTTTGTAGATTATCCTCGGTTAAAATTTAAGACAATAGTGTTCTCTCTCGGAGCTACATGATCTTTCAGGATTCTCTCACCAAAAGTCGCTATCACATTGTCTACTCTCTGTCACCACATCTCTCTCAATCCACTAAGTCTTCTCACGAATTCCTCTCTCGGAGGATATCCTCCTCTCGCAGCGCTCTTTCTGAAACGTCGACGACGTTGAACATTAACCCTTCCGTCCACTCTTCGGTGGTGGAGGTAAATAAACAATTGCATCCATAATGGGAGAGGATAAAGCCAGATTAAGAGGTCTCAGCTCGAATTCCCACTCAGGTGAACATGTGCAGTCTCATGACTCGTGAATATGAGGGAAAACCAAATCTTCGGAGAAGACTTTATTCATTATTTTGGAATGGACACAAATAAAAAAATTTTTTTTGTCGTGGGGGGGGGGGTGAGTGAACGATCTTACTACTTTTTTCTTTTTTTTTTTTTCAACCCATCCACACCACCACAGTCACATAGGGCTGCCAAGGCAGTTCATTAGCGAGGAGTACAAGTCCTGGATGGGTCGTCATTCCAACACAGGGTACCCTGAATGGTTATTACCATTATACTACTGTCGTATCACTCATTCCGCCAACCTCAGAAAGATGACAGGCTGTAGTTCAAACTCACAACTTTCGGTTTAATTCAGCAGAAAAACGGCGCTCAAAACTCAGGACCTTTAGGTCCCAGCAGCCACCTTCAACCGTCTAAGCCAACATTCAGGTTGATTCTACATTCTTATCGTACGCACCAATTGACGTGGTGGTGTTGGTTTCGATGTGTGTAGTGTACACATCGGTATATGGTACGTATGGGAACTGGACGGCGGCATGAAAGAAGGCACCATGCCGCACGATACAGTTGAGGCCTTACAAAGCTCTACTCACCAGCCCATTCGAAAATTTACACCTTTTGTTGCCTTATAAACCTGGAATTAATATTGCATTCAAATCAAACTTTTCCTAGTCACATGTTCATACTGACACCATCCGCGTCAACCCACAACCATTCCATAGTGAAATAAACAAATCGTTCTCAAGATTTTCAGAATCAATATATATTTGAAAATACCAAAACTCGGAGCAATTCTTGGTTTGCCTTACTTTTGAAGTTCACGTTTCCAACACTCAACAACCACAACGTTTCCAACAACCCCTCAATTTGTTCCAATATATAAATACATAATTTGCACCAAATTATATCCATATTGACTAACATTTAGGGGTTCCTCAATGAAGTTAAAGTTTTACTTTGTGACATGTTACATCTGCATACTCTGAATATGGTGAACCTTTCTCGGTCGCAATCCCTCCTCATGGAGTGCGATTTATAGCTCCTGGAGCCCAGCATCATGCAAGATAGATAGCCAAGGTATTATATGGTCTCATTATCTGGATGTTTAAGAGACAGTTTAAACTAACTGCCAATGAGGAGAGAGGACTTCCTGAGATCTGCATCTTTGTCGTTGGAGTCTACCTTAGAGCAAGGTTCACTACATATCTGCTCTCGCAAGACCGTAAATTCCTACAATCTTGTTCAGTATGAGAAGGCTTCTACCCTTTCAAAATCTGCTAGTTCTAAATTTGCTGGACATCTATGTATCTCAATGAGGAGCTCATTGATTTGAAATTCTTTGATTTGGATGGATCCACAGAGTCAAAACGAGCAAGGTAAAGGCACTAAATGAAAAGGAAGGCAAGGATAAACCTCCAAAGTGCATGCATCTGAATATCAGGAAGTCTGAGGGTACGAGATTGAAGTTTTGTCAAAAAGAACACGACAGACTTTTTCAGGCACCTCTAAGTTCCAGCTGTTTCTCTGATTTCTGACCCCAAGTTATGGAAGCTCAGGGAGGATTACAGGGAGGCACGACAGACAGAAGATAGTAAATGAGAATAATTAAAGGTGTGTGTGGCCCTTATTGAGGAGGATCATGCTACCATATGCCTGGTGTTGGCTCAATGGTGAGGGTGGTGGGTTGGGCTTCCTATGATCCTGAGTTCAAACCCCACTCGGCTGTTGAGTTAATACCAGGTGGGGTTGACTCTGCCTGTCATCCTTCCGAGGTCAGCAAAATGAGTGCCAGCTTGCTGGTATGCTGTGTCGGAGTGGCGACCCGTCCAGGATTATGTCCAATAGCCAAGGAGTCTGCTTTGGCAGCACAAACGCTCTGCACAGAGTATGGTCCCAATGGATGGATGGATGGATGGATGCCATCATAGAAAAGAAAGAAGAACAGAAACAATTCCTCCATGTTGTGCAGGACCATACTGTTCTTGCGTATGGCAGCTTGGCTGCCGGGTAGCTATCATTTCTTAGAAGCGTGGCTGTGCTGTTGATGATTTTCCCCTCTACCAGTACACTGGTACTCATTTCACCAACCTCAGAGGACGACAAGCTGAGTTAACCCCACCTGGTGTTAACTTAGCGGTAAGTGGGGCTCAAACTCAGGACCCTAAGATCCCAAGCTAGCCACCCTAACCACGAAGCCAACACAAGGCTTTGCAGGACCATAGAAGGCGCTTCACTAACAGCAAAATGTAAACAATGTCAATGCAAAAGTGACTAACCAAGTCAGGACACCATGACCAGGTCACTGCGTCCAGAGCCTCAACCTCATTGAGCAACCTCTAAATATGGTACAAAATGTTCAAGCCCCGTTTTTCTCTGCTGAATTAACATCAGGGGGTTGACTCAGCCTGTCATCCTTCTGAGGTTGGTGAAATGAGTACCAGCGTAGCAGCCGAAAGGCTTGACACGAATGGAAGTGGAATTGACGGATTTATTAAATCTGGTATTGGTGTGGCGCAGGCATGATGGGTCGAATGGCCTCCTCCTGTGCAAAAATTTCCTTGTGATTTCCTTGTAAAATGGACGAAATTTGACATGTGATGCTTTTTTTATACAATGGAACAGAATTAGGGAGTGACAGCTTTAAAATTTTTAACTTTGAACCTTACCTGCAAATAAGGACCACAATGGACAATTATTAACACAGGTTGTATAGCATGGACCCTTTATTAACTAATAGTATATAACATGGATTTATATTATCACGTGGTATATAACATGGACCCTTATTAACACATCATATATTACATGGACATTTATTAATACATCATATATACCTGGTTCCTTATTAACACATCATATATAACATGGACCTTGTTAACACATCATATATAACATGGACCTTTGTTAACACATCATATATAACATAGACCCTTATTAACACATCATATATAACATGGACCCTTATTAACACATCATATATTAACATGGACATTTATTAATACATCAATATACCATGGTCCTTATTAACACATCAATATATACCATGGTCCCTTATTAACACATCATATATAACATGGACCCTTGTTAACACATCATATATAACATGGACCTTTGTTAACACATCATATATAACATAGACCCTTATTAACACATCATATATAACATGGACCCTTATTAACACATCATATATTACATGGACCCTTATTAAGACATCATATATAACATGGACCCTTATTAACACATCATATATAACATGGACCCTGATTAACACTTCATATATTGCATGGACACTTATTAACACATCATATATAACATGGACCCTTGTAAACACATAATATATAACATGGACCCTTATTAACACATAATATATAACATGGACCCTTATTAACACATCATATATTACATGGACACTTATTAACACATCAAATATACCATGGACCCTTATTAACACATCATCTATAATAATAAATGTAAATGTACATCAGTCAGTCAGTCGATCTGTGTGTGTGTGTGTGTGTGTGTGTGTGTGTGTGTGTGTGTGTCCTCCATAATTCCAAAACCATGAAATGTATCAGCCTGAAACTTTGCATGCAAACTAAGGGAACTCCAAGGAAGTGCAAGAGTGAAAATTAGGGGTTTGGGTTAATTAAAACATTCCTTTTGAAGATAATTATTAACGGCCTTATTTAATTATATCCTTCATCAGGCACATCTTCAGCCACCTCGCTCTCAATGGGGTCTGAATGCGCATCCTGGGTGACCTCGCTGGGGACTTAATTCACCATTTTGTTCGGCCTGCTCAACAACACCTTGAGTTGGAACAGGCCGCAACAGTTTATTAACGATAAAGTTCTTTAAATGTTTTGTTTACACTTTCTTCACTCATATCATCGAATGCCTCATCGACACACTCACAAATCACTGTATACATCGCTTTTGTAAGTGCCATAGTTTTCAAATTAGGAGCTTGGAGCAATTTCATGTATTATCTGATGTGATTTTCCACGATCTACTCTCACGGAATAATTCAACTCTATGGTATAAATATAATTTGAGTTTGGAGGATCAGATCACATGGACTAAATAACTCGAAATCTGGAGTGAAATCAGAAAATGTTAAGGAATCAGAGATGTTTAGTTTTTTTGCCATTACCAATCAGCTTGCTATCACTTGCCAAGCTAGCCGTTCCTTATTAACCATTTGATTGGAGTTCTTGCTTGAGTGCTTAAACCACTTGCTGAGTGCCCTACATTTGATAGTGGTACAGTTCGTGTCCCAAATGGGATGTACAGTATGCAGTTGTTACAAGGTCGAGGTACATGTGGGTAGATTTGGATCAGTAAAGGGACTCTCAATGGGTGGGTGTGCATGCCTGCATGCTTGGTTATGGGCACCGTGGTGGTGAAGTTTCATCCCATATCGGATGATGATGATGATTATGGATGGTGGAGGTTTAAACTTTTAACCTCGGCAGCATACGAGCGATCACGTTTTCCTTTGTTCTCGTGACTGTTTCCAAAGCAATTGGTTATTTTATATGAATCTTGTTTGCTTTACAAAGGTTATGTTTCTCTTTGTGAGTTTCAAAACAAAATACATTGAATAACACCCGATTTCTGAGCTTTTTCTGACCCAATTACCCGATTTCTGACCCGATTAACGTGTTTTCGAAATTACCGAGCCAAATTTTTTTTCCACCTGTCACACAACATCACTTTGAAACGCATCACTTTTGAAATGTCGATAACACGATGTTGTTTATTAAATTTGTTCATTGAAATTCCCCCAAAACAACAGTGAAAGCTGCTTAAGGTTTTTGGGTTATATACAGTACTAGACGACCCGTGAACCCGTTCGTTGTGACAGCGGTTGACGAAAAAAATCATTTCAAGAAAAAAAAAAAGATGGCTCCAGCAAACTATACCGCTGAGGTTATTTTCATTGATCAAATTCTCCCGAAGAGTACTTTACTGAATCGGGAATTGATTTTTTAATACTTTTTTTCGTTGCCCGATTTGAATGAAACTTTATACTGCACACCTCAGGAGAATGGTGAGTAAGGTGGCCCTAAAATTTTGTGCTATCGTGTACCGTTTTGGCTGTATTTTTGGGAATATATACATATATATATATATACGAGGTGTGTTCAAAAACTATCCAACCCTTAATTTTTCGTGCGTAAACAAATGAAGCTAGGGAGGCGTGGTTTGTTGCACGTATGTAGGCGATCCTAATCCGTATGCGTGAATATTTTCCCGCCTGCAGAAGCTGTCAGTCGCCGACAGACCGCCGATGAGTGAGGAAGTGTAAGTGAGCGCCGTCGGTTTTCGTTTTTGACAAAATGACGGAAAAACTTGAACAACACTACTGCATCAAATTTTGTGTAAAGCTTGGCGATTCCCAAGTGGAAACGATCCGCAAGATTCAACAGGCCTTCGGGAACGAAGCAATGGGCACCACACAGATAAAAGAGTGGTACAACCGCTTCAAAGATGGTCGCACATCAGTAGAAAGTGAAGCACGTTCTGGTCGGCCCTCAACATCCCGAAATGAGATAGTCATTGACCAAGTGAGGACCCTGCTGATGCAGGATCGTCGAATCACGATCAGAGAATTTCAGACGAAGCGCGCGTCAGCATTGGATCCGTTCATTCCATTGTGACTGAGGATTTGGGCTTAAGGAGAATCTCAGCGAAGTTCGTGCCAAAGCTGCTAACAATCGAGCAGAAGCAACTCCTTTGGAGATCGCACAGGACATGCTGGAGACTGTGAACAGCGATCCCACTTCTTAAACACAGTGATCGCTGGCGATGAGACCACAGTGATCCGTCATTTTGTCAAAAACGAAAATCCGACGGCGCTCACTTACACTTCCTCACTCATCGGCGGTCTGTCGGCGACTGACAGCTTCTGCAGGCGGGAAAATATTCACTGCATACGGATTAGGATCGCCTACATACGTGCACCAAACCACGCCTCCCTAGCTTCATTTGTTTACGCACGAAAAATTAAGGTTGGAACTTTTTGAACACACCTCGTATACGTATATACATACATAACATACATACATACATACATGATGAGAGTTTTAGTAATATATAGATGTACTGTAGTCAGTAATCATATCATACTGATTCCAATCAGCCGATTACCCAAAAATTGCTGATATTGGCCAAGCACCAATATATATCGTGTGTGTGTTGTTCATAAAGCATAACATATTCTCTCTGCTAACTCCCCTATCCCCCTCTCTCTTTCTTTATTCCATCCTCGCTCACCATCCAGGCATAACCACCATCCGGATACATCCAGAGATAACTACCATCCAGATACGTACAGAGACAGGACAGAGAGAGATAGCGAACAAGGGGAGGTGAGAGAGCGAAGGGGGGGGGAAGAGGTGTGGGAGGAGGGTGCTGCACTGTATTAGGGGGGCGGGGGTAGAGCGAGGATGGAATAAGAAAGAGAGAGGGGGTAGGGGAGTTAGCAGAGAGAATATGTTATGCTTTATGAACAACACACACACGATATATATTGGTGCTTGGCCAATATCAGCAATTTTTGGGTAATCGGCTGATTGGAATCAGTATGATATGATTACTGACTACAGTACATCTATATATTACTAAAACTCTCATCATGTATGTATGTATGTATATTATGTATATACGTATACGAGGTGTGTTCAAAAAGTATCCAACCTTAATTTTTCGTGCGTAAACAAATGAAGCTAGGGAGGCGTGGTTTGGTGCACGTATGTAGGCGATCCTAATCCGTATGCTGAATATTTTCCCGCCTGCAGAAGCTGTCAGTCGCCGACAGACCGCCGATGAGTGAGGAAGTGTAAGTGAGCGCCGTCGGATTTTCGTTTTGACAAAATGACGGATCACTGTGGTCTCATCGCCAGGATCACTGTGTTGAAGAAGTTTGGATCGCTGTTCACAGTCTCCAGCATGTCCTGTGCGATCTCCAAACGGAGTTGCTTCTGCTCGATTGTTAGCAGCTTTGGCACGAACTTCGCTGAGATTCTCCTTAAGCCCAAATCCTCAGTCACAATGGAATGAACGGATCCAATGCTGACGCGCGCTTGTCTGCAAAGTTCTCTGATCGTGATTCGACGATCCTGCATCAGCAGGGTCCTCACTTGGTCAATGACATCTCATTTCGGGATGTTGAGGGCCGACCAGAACGTGCTTCACTTTCTACTGATGTGCGACCATCTTTGAAGCGGTTGTACCACTCTTTTATCTGTGTGGTGCCCATTGCTTCGTTGCCGAAGGCCTGTTGAATCTTGCGGATCGTTTCCACTTGGGAATCGCCAAGCTTTACACAAATTTGATGCAGTAGTGTTGTTCAAGTTTTTCCGTCATTTTGTCAAAAACGAAAACGACGGCGCTCACTTACACTTCCTCACTCATCGGCGGTCTGTCGGCGACTGACAGCTTCTGCAGGCGGGAAAATATTCACGCATACGGATTAGGATCGCCTACATACGTGCAACAACCACGCCTCCCTAGCTTCATTTGTTTACGCACGAAAAATTAAGGGTTGGATAGTTTTTGAACACACCTCGTATATATATATATTATATATATATTCCCAAAATACAGCCAAAACGGTACACGATAGCACAAAATTTTAGGGCCACCTTACTCACCATTCTCCTGAGGTGTGCAGTATAAAGTTTCATTCAAATCGGGCAACGAAAAAAAGTATTAAAAAATCAATTCCCGATTCAGTAAAGTACTCATCGGGGAGAATTTGATCAATGAAAATAACCTCAGCGGTATAGTTTGCTGGAGCCATCTTTTTTTTTTTCTTGAAATGATTTTTTTCGTCAACCGCTGTCACAACGAACCCAACGGGTTCACGGGTCGTCTAGTACTGTATATAACCCAAAAACCTTAAGCAGCTTTCACTGTTGTTTTGGGGAATTTCAATGAACAAATTTAATAAACAACATCGTGTTATCGACATTTCAAAAGTGATGCGTTTCAAAGTGATGTTGTTGACAGGTGGAAAAAAAATTTGGCTCCGGTAATTTCGAAAACACGTTAATCGGGTCAGAAATCGGGTAATGGGTCAGAAAAAGCTCAGAAATCGGGGTGTTATTAAATGTATTTTGTTTTGAAACTCACAAAGAGAAACATAACCTTTGTAAAGCAAACCAGATTCATATAAAATAACCAATTGCTTTGGAAACAGTCACGAGAACAAAGGAAAACGTGATCGCTCCTTGCTGCCGAGGTTAAAAGTTTAAACCTCCACCATCCATAATCATCATCATCATCCGATATGGGATGAAACTTCACCACCACGGTGCCCATAACCAAGCATGCAGGCATGCACACCCACCCATTGAGAGTCCCTTTACTGATCCAAATCTACCCACATGTACCTCGACCTTGTAACAACTGCATACTGTACATCCCATTTGGGACACGAACTGTACCACTATCAATGTAGGGCACTCACAATCATCTCTCTT
>CM068960.1:111384566-111400529 GCA_035128595.1 Eptatretus atami
TGGGCAAATATCACTTGGAAGTTGTGGGTTACGATGTGTAAAAAGTCTGATTTAATGCAATTTAATTCCAGGCTATAAGGCAACAAAAGGTGAAAATTGTGAAAGTGGGTGTAGACTCTCTTTCGGCACTGTATATATGTATCTCTATTTTCCATATTTTTTGTACTTTTCATGTTCAATTCGATCAAAAATTATTCTGTGATTTAAAAACACAATCACAATTCTTTTAAATCATTGCTTTTTTTTTTTTTTTTCAAGGTCTGAGGCTCATGGAATAACTGTGACACACAACACACACACACACTGATATCCAACACCAGACTTGATTTCACACTTGAGGTTGTGATCTTGTACTACAGTGATGTTTTCTACATTTAACTGTCAAAATGGCCTTGTATGAACTGCCTTAAGTGTCCTCATTAGTCTGTAGTTCGCTTAACGGTGAAGGCTGGTCTTAAGTTTGAGCTCGTCGTTCCGTTAAATATTACCATGTGGGTTAACTCGGTCTGTCATCTGTCTGAGGTCGGCAAAATGAGTATCATCTGACTGGAAACAGGGGGCACTGCAACAGCAGCACAGCCGGGCTCCCAGCTATGATGCAACCAGCAGCCACAAGCTTCATACGAAATAATTGTCTAAAATGTCTTTGTATAGACTGTAAATTGTGGTCATATTAACGGTCGATATTCTCCTTGTATAAAGTCTAATATGTATTTGCATGAATTGTTTAACAACTATACCTTGGACAAGCTGCTTCTGATCTCCCAACAATGGATGGAGGCTTGCAATGTCAGACATGAGATCAGGGCCGTCTCTCTGGACATATCTCGAGCTTTTGATGCCTTCCTATCCGCACTGCTTCCTATCCTAACTATCTGCCTATGGCATCCAAGGCCAACTCCACTCTTGGATTACTGACTTCCCTCTCGTAGCCAACGTGTGGCTCCCAACAGGAATCCGCTAATCTCCTCTCCCTCTCAAGGCTGGAGTGCTCCACGACAGTCAGTGTTCTGGGCCCAGTCCTCTGCGTGATCTTCACATATGATCTCTCTGACTCTCTGGAAATCCTCTTTGTCTATTTGCTGAGGAATCCACCCTCTACCGTGACATCCTTCAGATAGACAGGCTGCAGCTTCTTCCCTCTCTGCAGACCTTGACGGAACCAACAACTCTGTCTCTCTCTCTCTCTCTCTCTCTCTCTCTCTCTCTCTCTCTCTCTCTCTCTCTCTCTCCTCTCTGTCTCTCTCTCAAAAAGAAGGATCATCTGGAAAAACCCTCCCATCTACTTTCTCAACAATTTTCTTAAAGAACTTCAGTCACTCAACCTTTTGGGCCTCACTGTCAGCCATGATCTTTCTTCGGCAAACCACACTTCTAAAGTTGGCCTCTAATGCCAGCCGCCAACTGGGCATCCTCCATCTTAAAAAGTCCTTCCTTGGCACACTTGAACTCCTATCTACCTACAAGGCTTTCATCCGCAGCTTGATGGAGTACTGATCTCCCTGATCTCACACCTTTCTCAGCTTGGCATCATGGAAATCAAGGCCTTCAAGATCATTGGAATCTCCCACGATTAAGCTGAGTCCATTGGCCTATCTCTTTCCCATCGCAGACACGTCAGTGGTCTCTGTCTTCTACCAACTCCTTTCTGGTCCTGCACCCTCTGCTCCTTCCGTTCTCTGTCCCCCCAGGTTTCTGCAGGGCACACACAGTGCACGATCAACCCCCGTTCTTGGCGAAACTCTCAAAATCCAGAATCACTGCTCCCCTCCACTCATTACCTCCACCACCAAAGGTGAAGGAGGTTATGTTTTCACCCCTTTCTGTCTATTTGTCTGTCTGTTTGGGTGCAGAATATCTCAAAACGTTGTGGACGGATCCAGATGAAATTTTGTGGACATGGTCGGTGTGTGACAAGGACAAACTGATTAGAATTTTGGTGAAGATCCAGATCCGGATCCGACTACTATAATTTTTAAAGTGATTCTTCACCATTGAGAGATCGGACCAAAAACTATACACTACTGTATACCATGATATTTCAAAAATATATTGGGCCTGATATGTTATCACGGATCAGGCATAACGTGGCGGAGGTATGCGCTCTACCGAGTGCCCTTCTAGTTCATTCCTGTTTTCCCTCACCTGTGGAACCAATTTCCACATTCTCTTAATTCTCATTCTTCCTTCTAGGGCTTCAAGACAGCTGTTCACCACCATCTCAGATCATATCTCCCATCCACAACCATGATATTTGCTACTCCTATGACCCCCCCCCCTTTCCCACCAAGGCCACCTCCTTCCAGTTTCCAGTCTTTCCTCTCTGAGAATTTACAGCTGCATCCACATTGTCCATGCCCTGTGTCTTATCCTATCCCTCATTTCCCCCACATGCCTTATTTCACCAAATGTCCCTCTATTTTATCATTCTCACCATCAGAAGCCAACATTCTCACATCAGAAGCCGACATTATTCCAGGCATTCTCACTGGAAGCTGACAGCTCCAAGGAAGCAGGCCACTCTGTGGCCACACAGTAACCACACAGTGATTCAGTGTCCACTTTGAGTATGGTAGGTCAGCAGTTCCAACCACATTAAAGTCATACCAAAGACTTAAAAAATGGGACATGCTGCTTCCTTGCTTGACGCTCAGCATTTTAAAAGGATAGAGCATGGACAAACAACCATATGCTGGGAAATGTAGCACCTGCGTCTACATGGTCTAATGGCCTCCACCTGCGTCGAAGATCCTTGAAAAGGAATTCTTATTATTTATTATTATTATTATTGTTTTTATAGGTTAACATCCGCATCCCATTATTTATCCGTTAATTTGAACGCAGCACCTTGGTGCTGATTGCTGATGCAGTGCCCCCTGTAGTTAAAGGCAGGAAATAGTAGGGTCCCCAGCTTTACGCCCATCCCATGGACAAAATAAATGTGAGAGGCGAGATTATTAATCCACGCGTGTAGCGCGAAGCGGTGGTTACATAATTGGTTCATTCTGTCTGTCATCACTCTCATTCTATAATTGAGGAACTACTTGAGTTCAACTGAATTATATATTTTGAACATGGGAGCACACTAATCCGAACACGAACCTGCGGGTCAGCTGTACTTTGGCTCTGAATTTGGCAAATTGCATGTTGCCTCATCCCAAGCACAAATGTGCACAACATGGTAAAGAAATGGCTTCAGTCTGTCTGTCTGTCTGTCTGTCTGTTTGTCTGTCTAACAGTTAAACAAAATAGAAAATCATTTCAAAACGGGAAACTTACTGTTTTTAGGGACGTCATAAAGGACACAAACAACAGGCATGAAGAACTAATGTAATGTGATAAATAAGGTGGTGTAAAAGATAGTCTATCAATGGTGGTAATCTTCCAAGAAAAGAGGGGGAGGGGGGGTTTCTCCAGCCTCTAAAACTCTTATTTTATTTCAATTGAATTATATATTTAAACAATGTAGAATACAAATCACATTGTTTGCACTTCCAAAAACTTCCAGTTTAGCAGTACTTCGGCAAAATTTTACACCGTCACAGCCAATCAAATTGGCCGCGCGCTCTGAGGGTGGAGTAACAGTGAGATCAGGACAAAAAATGGTGGCACCTAGCGATGCAGCCACAAAGGTAACTTTGTCCAAAATATCTGTTTGTTTCGTACATCTTTGTTCATCGTCAATTTCTCTGAGAAGAGTTGGCAGAAGGTTCAGCCCTGGACTGTTCCCATTTGCCCATTGGCTTTGTATGGTTACCATCACACCTGTTATTCAAAGTTCACGAACAACCCTGTTATAGATCGTGCTCAAACGCAAAACAAGGGTTGAAAAGATCTTTCCCACGTCCTTTTTCTCAACACTTCGGGGGTAAGGTGTTCTATGAACTCTCTAGTTCAATTGAATAATGATCAACAAATGGTTTTGGTTTATTGATGACATTTTTTTTTCAATACAAAAGTGTTTTTTTAAGTGGGAGTATCCATTATCCTATTTACCAAACACTCTGCTCTATTATGGTTAACAATAATTTGTTTGGCTTGAGCTTTGATAACAGAGGATGCTCTGGCAGTGAGGCTTTCGGTCAGTGAGTACGTGGTGTGTATACTTGGGATAAGAGCGATGGCGAAAATTTCCACCACAATTGCAGCAATAAATATAATTTGACCCTGATTAACGATCTGGTAAAAATGATGCAAACAAAGTTGAAAGGCTGTTCGTGTTTAGTATCTGGTGTGGTGGATGCAAACTGCGTGGTGAGCTGACAAACGACAACCCCTGTGTACAGTATTATTGGTGAAGTATAAATAATTCTGATTCAGATATCAGACGAGGGACGATGTTTAGTGCTGTCAGCAGTTTGTATGCACACACACACGTCCCGGCAGCCATATTGGAGTGCAGGTGGAGGACGTAAGAACGTCCATTCACAATGGGTGAAGTAGAGAGTTAATGTTATTGTGCTTTGTGTGCTTTCATGGCCAAACAGTAGAGACCGAAGCTTGTGCCGAAGCTTGGGTTTGTCGATACGTCGGACACTGTCTACAAGGCGATATTATAAAAACTACAGACTATCGGCAACACAGACCCATATGAATTGCTGAATACAGCAAGGTCCAGAAGCGAGATGAACTTTCCAAGTATTTTATATCCAGATACGCTCAATTATCTTATATTTACAAAAAAAAAAACAATTACAACCCTGAAGAGTAAGTCATGGAAAAGTTTGAGGATGCTCAACCAGTTGACATCTGGCTGGATAGGTGATGTGGCTTTTTTTTGTGAAGAATGGCTATCACGTTGTATGAGCAAAGGTAGGCCTATAATACGCCAATGGCACGGACTCGTGGTGGTTGAACAGATAAGCTTGATGTTATACCTCTGCCACCGAAGGAGGACGGAGATTATGTTTTCACCCCTGTTTGTTTGTTTGTTTGTCTGTGAGCGGTCATATGTCAAACGGTTGTGGACGGATTCAGCGGAAATTTGATGGACCAGTTGGGTGTGGGACAAGACGAATTGATAAGATTTTGGTGAAGATCCGAATCTGGATATGAGAATATTTTAAGTGATTCTACACCATTGAGAGGTGGGGGGGGGGGGGGGGAACGATATACAGCACGATATCTCAAAAAGCTATTGACGGATAAGGGTTATTACAAAACTTGATGGATGAGTTGGGTAGGTGACAAGAACAAGCTGATTAGATTTTTGGTATGTGACAAGGACGAATGGTCTGGATACATATCTGACTATCAATGGGATACAAAACGTAGGGTTACCATACGTCCGGTTTCCCTGGACATGTCCTCCTTTTCGGTTCTTAAAGGCCAGTCACACCTTGACGTTTTAGCCAACGTATGCCGATTTTTGAAAAAATTGTCTAAAACGCTGGTACACGTCGAATACGTTATGGGTAAGTTTTGATAACATTGAGAGCACGCTGAAAAACACTGCCATACGTCGTTGCACGCTGGCTTTAAACGTTGTACTTTTCGATTGTCCTCAAAGCTTTCCATGCTTGAAATTTTACGACTTATGCCAGCGTATGACTCACACGTTCCACATAACGCTCGCCATAAGTTGGTGGCACGTCACGCGATCGTTGACACACGTTACTTGTAAGTTACTCATAAGTCGAAACACGTCGAGGTAATGTTTAGCGTACCCGAAACTTATTTCTAAGCTATGAGTTACGTGTTGTACTAACGTTACGCGATCGTTGACACACATCGACACACGTTATTGAAAGGTGCTCATCGGTCGAAACACGTCAAGGTAATGGTTAGCGTCAGTGTCCAGACTCCCTGGTTTTATTTTTTTTTAATTTTTTTCTTCCTTCCTTCGGTATGATGGTGATGTTGACACTTCGATTTCTAGTGCGGTTGTAAATAATATAATTAATAGACTGCCGCTCAACGATTTAAATCATAACCGCACTGTACACTGAACACCGTCATACCGAAGAAAAAAAAAAAACCGGGAGTCTGGAACACTGACGCTAACCATTACCTTGACGTGTTTCGACTTATGAGCACCTTACAAGTAACGTGTGTCGATGTGTGTCAACGATCGCATATCGTGCGTACAACTTATTCCATCGCATGCGGAGCGTGTGTCATACGGCAAGTACGTCGTAAAATTTTCAACATGCTTAAAATTACAAGACGTACTCCACTTAATAGACGTATGATAGCGTACTTTAGCGTTCTATTCACGCATACCAAACTTACCCATACCGTATTCGACGTGCGCCAGCGTTTTAGACGCATTTTTCAGAGGTCGGCATACGCTGGCAAGATCGCCAAGGTGTGACTGCGATGTTGACACTTCCATTTCTGCGGCGGTTATGATTTGAATCGTTGTGCGGCAGCCTTTCCATAACCTACGCCACGTCATCGTCGGCGATGCGTGCAGCGTGCTATGCATGAGTTAGACTATCGTTGGGCATAGGTTGTGAAGGCCGACAACAGGTTCAGCATTCGTTGGTATAAGTTATCTATAACACAACGAAACGTTCTGTGTCCATTACTAATACGTTATGCATAAGACCAAGTCGTTATGAATACGTCCGAATGTTTAAAAAAACATCAAAAGTTCAACGTAAGCCAGCGTTTTACATACATTTTAATACGTTGCCATCGCTGGCTAAAACGTCAAAGTGTGACTGGGCCTTAAATCTCCGTCTTGCCATGTTTTGAAAACATCTAAAAATGTCTGGGATTTTTCCATTGTTTTTTTTTGCTTTTGCATTTACAGAGGGATAACTTTTATGATTTGGATTACTTTTTTTTTTTACCTTATTTAAACGGTTAAACCATTTTTGTACATTTACTTACGGTGATAAAATGTGGTTACGTCATGTTTGGACCAGGACAGTTTGGCATAAGTCTGTACTACTCCGTCGTGGCATCGTGGACATGTTCGAACATCGACACTCACGCGTCCTCTTCCTGCCCGTCCTCGCAGTGAGAGAGAGAGAGAGTCCAGTGGGGTGCTCAGTCCACCATTCAGTGTCTTTTCTGAGTCCGTACCATACACACTTGTTTGATTGTTGTTGTTTTTCAAGAGCTCTTCATAATGCCAAAGCGTAAGTGTAAATTCACTTCAAAACTCAAAACAAGATTCCAATATTTTTGAAATGGTCGAAAAGAATGGGAAGCTGAGTGCTTGGCATGTCGAGCTGGTATGTACGTCTCTGTGGCAGCTAACGGTGGTTTTGATTTACAATAACATGTGGACTCAGACAAGCACAATGTTTCCAGTCGTAATTCAGTATTTTGACTGGAAGAACAGGGGTTTGCAGTCGAAATTCATTGAGGTCCATAACACACCTAACGAGACCGATGATATGATTGCTCAATTCATAAAGGAAACTCTTGAAAAGAATGTCTTCTTTTTCGGAGTGTCCCTCTCCGGAGTGTCCTCCAGAGAGCTTAAAGGAAGGTGTGCTAACTCTATAACACACACACACACACACACACACACACACACCTCATAACAAAGTCAAGCTTCCATATCAAAATCTTGATAGTGTTGCTCCAGGCAATCTATGATATGACAACCAATTAAATCCTCCCTTATCGGCACGATTACCACAACAAAATACAGCACAAAAATTCACTATTTCATCAAATGTAAACACAATGATACACTCCACGTGTAGTTTTGCTTTGTTTGCTTGCACTCTGAGATTCGTCGACCTGCCCCTGAGCCTTCTTCTCCTCATCGTCCTGTCCGTCACCTCAACGTCCCTCCTCATCACCTGCTCGTGGCTGCTCCGCGCCCATCCTTTCACCCATTACCACCAGAGCCGAGTCCCCCATTTTCGTCCTTTTCCCATCAGTGATTGAGTCCAGAGTGAGGCACCTTAGTTTCTTTAGATTCATTTTTATTCACATTATATATTGTTATGGTTTCCACCCGCTTGGCGTGCGAGCGACCGCTTTTAACCAATCGCGGCCACGCGCCCACCGGACGGGCAATCCTAGTCGCAGCTTTCGGATCAACACCGAAATCCAGCTACAGGTGTGTTTTTAACCACACCGTAAATCAGCCAACTCTTCTGTCCGCGCGCGACAGGGTCCGATCGCCGAATTGGTCCGATTACCTAAGTATGCGCGCAGACAGAAATGCCGGGGATTTACACCTCAACGGGACCTGCTTGGAACGAGCCACTTAAGCAGCTCGCTCCGTTGGCGATTTGCCGAGCGGTGTATTATCGCGAGGCCCGTTGGACCCGATTATCTTATCGGCTATTAACAGCCAGCTAATATTCCGTACGTAATAATGGCAGTAATGACAGGAAAGGACGCAACGAACAGGTGAACATTTAAACAATGACATTTATTTCACACAGGCACGTATGCAATGGGGGTAAGGGACAAACACGAGTAACAAAGACCTACAGCCGTTGGTCTATTTTATATGTACACAATCACTTAACAGTTCTACTTATGGACACGGCGCCACAACTTTCATACAAAAGAAAACCCCAGGAAAGAAAAGGGCAGAACTGGACCCGTAGGCCTTTAATGTTCGCGGAGCTGTGGAGACCGCAAGAGCTCCGAGAGGCCGTGCTGGTTACCTGCCACCCTCGTGGTGACTCGCTGGGTGACCCTCGATGTTTTGCCGTAAACACGGCAGCTCGGTTGGTCCAGGCCCCGCCGTGCGGCCTGGTGGATCGCCCTCGGAGGAACGAACGGGCCTTGCTCTCTTTTACGAGTTGATGCTCTTTTAAAAGCCGCCCGCTCCTCAGCGTTGCTCGGACCGTCTCGGGGCCGGCTGGCGACTTCTCTCCGGCTGTGTCCACTGACCCACGGTTCGGCACCGTACTGCCGGCTTGGCTGCGCTCCGGGCTTCGCTGCGCTTCGATGACCCCGACTGCCCTCCACTGACTCGAACCTTGACAGACTGCTCACAGACTTCTCGGCGAACCCAGACCGACTCCAGGCAAAACTGAAACTCGGCGGTTCAGCCCCCTTTATGGGGTCCGGGGGGGGGGGTGAGTTTGATCCCCCACCTTCGACCTTTCACCCCCCCGCTGGCTCCGCCCTTTTGGTATTTTGATCCGATCTCGTCGCGAAATGCGGAGAAAGTGGACGTGGCAGAGATCATCGGCCGTGGAAAGCGGACGTGGCAGAGATCATCAGCTCCCGCCCTAACGAGGGAGTCCCCGCGCCTGTCGGCGATGGTGTTGTTCGTGGGGATTCGCCGTGGCTGGCGAAAAGATGGCGGCGTTTGTGGAGATGAAGGTGAGGCGATGTTGTTCGTTTGTGGAGATTTTGTTGAGGAGATGGTGAGGAGATGTCGTGGTTGTGCTGTGGTGGGGATGGCGTGGTTGTTGAGATATGGTTGTGGTTGTTGAGATGCGGTTGTTCCAAAATAAAGATAGCAAAAGAATAATGGCTGACTCAAAGATCACAGCCCGGTTACACGAATAATTCCTTTAGACATCGGTGGGGAAATCTAATCTGAACACACACTTATCGACATAACTGATCTCTGGGAAACCTGAATGGTGTTCTGTGAATTTCCACAACCGTAACAATATTATTATTATTATTGATTCGGCGTTTCCCCTTTCTTCTCTATCCCCACCCACCGTCACCTCCTCATGATCACCACTCCCTGATTTATTGCTTGTGGTTCGGGAATAAACCTGTTGGTTTTAAAACGAGCTAAGTTTCTCATGTTTCTCCTCATGACTCGCATGCGCATTGTCCGCCATCATGGGATTTTAACCTCCCGCCGCAACGAGCTCGACATTAATTGAGCCGTTGACGCTACACTACGCTACAATTTTGTGTGCTCCATCCATGTCCTTCTCAAGGTTTCCTGCTGTCATGGAATAATAAATGTTACCTTTGGAACCACTGCATGGGCTCTCATTCCCACTTCTTCTTCAATCCCCAAAAGACAGGCTTTTATAACAGGAATCTTTATGATTAAATGGACACAATTTTTTTTGTTTCGAGTAAATCGATTCTGAACTTTACATCCAAGTAAATCGATTATTATTATTAATGAAAATTAGTTATTACCTTTCAAGTGAAACCTCACTCCCAGCCTTGGTTCACTCCTGGCTGTGCTACTGCTATCTTTCATTGAAACCACTTCTTTCCATCAGTCCTATAGAATTGTGTCTGGTGAAGCTCATTATCTTTGTCAATTTGGTGGTAACCACTGCAAGAACTAGCTGAAGCTAAGTCCATTTGCTCTAAGTCTGTTTATAACTCTATTTTAACACAACTCCTTGGCTCCAGAGGCTCTTGGACAGTTGCTGGCAGTGTTCTTAACTGAAATCGATCAACAGTCGCTGTCCTTTTCAATGGTCCTGAAGTCCTTTCCTCCGCCATTGATAAAGCCAACCTCTTTCCTGAGCGTTTCACTCCAAACTCCACACTTGATGGACCAAAATCAATCGCTGCCGACTTGTCCCTCCCGTGTGGCCGTTAATGTATCCACTGTCATTATCATTCCTCAGAAAGTTAGGAAAGTCATCCGAAGGCGAGACATTTCAACAGCTACTGGACCAGATTGTATCCCTGAAGATGTGCTTGCCGGAGTTTCTCCGTATTCTTTCAAAACTGTACAACCTCTGCCCATTAAAGTCTATTTCCCACCTTTCTGGAAGTTGGCTTCGGCTGTACCTGCATTTATAGGCTCTGGGGAGAAATCTGATCCATCCAACCATAGGCGGATCAGCCTTCTTCCCATTTATGAGCAAAGTATTTGAATGCCTTATCAATGAGCAGCTTATGGCTTTCCTGGAAGACCACAATCTCTGAACTGATGCTCAGTATGGATTCCGTAATTTCCGATTTACTGGTGATGTTCTTTCCCTCATAACTGAATACGTGAACCAGGCCGTAGACCAGCGTTGTGAGTTGAGGCCAGACTTGTAGCCCTTGACATCTCTAAGGCTTTTGATAAAGTTTGGCATAAGGGTCTCATTCATAAGCTAAAGTCATATGGTATCTCTGAGCCTTTGCTTACAATATTTTCAGACTTTCTCACAGATTGCCAAACTTTTGTCTGGCATGACGGTCAATATTCTGCAGCCCATAACATTAATGCAAGTGTTCCCCAGAGCTCCGTGTTGGAGCCTTCTTTGTTTCTGATTTACATAAATGACCTGCCCAACAACATTTCATCTCGGCTAGCCATTTATGCTGAAGACTCAACCCTATAGGCTACTTATCCTGGCTCCCTGCCTGCATCACTCCGCCTTCAAGCTAGTGTCAAACTGAATTGGGACCTTGAGAATGTCATTAACTCGGGAAAACTCTGGTTCATCAGCATCAATCAAAAGAAGACCCACTTACTATCTGTGTTCAGGTCAAGATCCCCCTCTTTTCATAACCTGGTTATGGACCAAACACCATTACAATAACCTGGTGGCATCTATCTTCTTGATCTGGGTATCACTTCTTACCTTGGTTGGGATAAGTACATTTCTGACATTGCCAAAAGAGCTTTCCAACCACTTGGCTGCTTGTATTGGGTTTGCCGATACTTCCCTCCCGAGGCCTCGTTACAAGACCACCATACATCCAGTCACAAAATACTATAGTCACATATGGACGCATGCTCTGACTCATCTTCTTTCCCTTCTTGACAGAATTCAACAGAGCTGTTAATCTGGTCGGCCATGATCTGGCATCATCTCTGGAACCTCTCTTGGTTTGACACTCTGTGGCCTCTCTGTGTTTCTTCTACAGGTACTATAATTAATGGAAGATGTTCAAAGGGCCTTTTACTACTTGTCCCTCCTTTACATACTTGTGCTCGACACGTGTGTCAGCCTCTGCACACCCCCTACTGTGTTTCCAAGTTCAACAAAGTACAATATTCCTCTTTTTTCCCCCATGCAATGCCAAACTCTCGAATTCCCTACCTGTATCCTGTTTCCCAGTAACATACAACCTTTCCCAGTTTAAGAGAGATGTTTTTTTTTTCTTTTTTGTACACACAACCGAGACTTGTGGAAGAGCTAGCACACCGAATGGATCAGGACGTAACAGACAAAAACAGGACGCAAAACATGCATGCATGGAGAAGGAAACTCCAAGGAGGAAAAACTGGAAAATTAGGATGGATTTGGGTGGGGTGAACAAGGGTAGAAAAGATCATGGTTTTCGATTGGGGATGTTCTGAGATGGTGGTGAACAGCTCTGTCTTGAAGACCTGGAGGGAAGAATGAGATTGAAGAAAATGTGGAAGTTGATTCCACAGGTGGGTGGTAGGGGGGGGAAGAGGAACAAATGAGTGAACATGAGCAGTGATCCTGGATTTAGGTAGTTTTACCAAAAGGGGGGGGGGTTGATTGTGAACCAGGTAAGCCCTGCAGAAACCTGGGGGGACAAAGCACGGAAATAACAGAGGGTGCAAGACCAGAAAGGAGGCGGTATAAGACAGAGAGACCACTGACCTGTCTGCAATGGCAAAGTATAGACTCAGCTTAAGTGCAGGAGATTCCAATGATCTTTAAGGACTTGGTTGCCACGGCGTTAAGCTGAGCAAGATGGGAGGCAGGGGAGCCAGCCAGAGGGGAGCGCAGTACTCCATCAAGCTGCAGATGAAGGCTTTGTAGGTGGATAGGAGTTCAGGTGTGCCAAGGAAGGACTTTGTATGATGGAGGACGCCCATTTGGTGGCTGGCTTTGAAGGCCAATTTTGAAATGTGGTTTGCCCAAGAAAGATCATGGCAGATAGTGAGACCCAGGAATTTCATTGACTGAACTTCCCCAGGAGTATTGTTAAGAAAGTAGATAGGGGGTGGGGGCGTTGCCAGACGGTGCCTTTGGGGAGAGAGGGACTGGCGGTGAACACCGACCAGATCGGATCACCGAGCGGTTTTCCTTAGAGGCGAACAAGTGATCCTCTGAGATTATGGCGCGCATGGGAGGGGAATTGCGGCATGGACGGAGCAGATGGATGCACAGCACAAGGGGTTTATACTCGAACCCACGACAGATGCACGGACACCAACAACTTAAAATAAACACAAGGGATTTAATGAAAATACATTAAATATTTACAAGGGTAATAATTCAAAATGTAATAATAAAACGTGAGGTCAATTAAAGTCTAAAGTCTAGGCACCTCGACATGCGGTCTTTAATACAGACAAGGGGAAAACAAAATAAAATAAAATCCTTTCTTTATTCTGGCACTTAGCTTTGTCCAGAGGTGGTCTCTATTGAACTTTACGATCGAGTCGCTTCGTCCTGCGTGGGAAGATGCGCCCAAAATGGCGCCGAGCCACTCTCTGGGCGGGAAACGTACATGTGGTAATTCGTGATGCGGCCTTCAGCACCAGGGCTCACCAACTGCCATGCAGCTTCTTCTCATGAACGAATATGCCAAATGTTCCTCTTACACGAGGTTCGCTCACAACGATCATCCACCTTCCTCACCACATGACAAGACAATCCCTGAGGCCCCGTGATAAGGCCACGAGGCATGCTCTTCTTCCCTCCTCAGAAACATACACACTTCATGGCTCAGCTGAACAGGAATGTCCGCGTCTTGCCCAGCATGCTGCAAATTCACCAGCACGAACACGAGAATCGCGCAGCCATTTCTTCGTGCCGAGAGGAGAGCAAAGCGAGATCCTCTGTCCCAGCCATGTTTTTCATCAACTGTGTCCTCTCAAATCCTGTCTGCTCTTCGATCATTTGCCCCCCCCCCTCATGTTACACTCACCAATCAAAAGGCTCAGGAGCGTGACTTGCTGGTATGAAGTCGGGAAGGCGGGGCTTCACCTGCTCGGCACGTTTGGCTCACTTGTTGTTGTTGTAAGGACATGATTCCTGTTATTGCTGGCTTGTAAATGCAAAAACGTAGGAAAAGGTCACAGGGGCAATTACATACTGGGGGGGGGGGATTGGCCTTAATCCCTATCTAATTAACACCCGCACCACCCGTGTGGTGACACGTAACACTTAAGCTCACAGTTTCCCTACTTAGTTTACATCGAGATGTCTCCTACACATCCACGGACCAAGCAACTCGATACAATCCTAACTTTCCTATGAAATTCCTCCATCTATCTACCCCCACAACCGCAACAGACATATTTTACATGTTTGATCAGGGGCAATGTGCTGACAGATATAGTGATTAATATGTGTCACAAATGGGGTGGATGCATTCCAAGCATGTCTTTGTCCCATTTGGTATCTGTGAGCATGTTTCTTGTCACGAACGACCTGTAAGGATGTTTTATTCCCCGTGAGCTATCTGCATGTTTTTTTTTGTCCATGAGTTATCTGCATGCCCTCTCCCCCTCATGGGCAATCTGCATGCCCCCCCCCCCCTCATGGGCTATCTGCATGCCCCCTTCCCCTCATTGGTTACCTACATGCCCTCTCCTCATGGGCTATCTGTATGCCCCATCCCCTCATGGGCTATCTGTAAGCATGTTTTGGGTCAGTGAGTTATCTGGCAGCACCCCTCACCATCCCCCTCCCCACGTGTGATCTATTTGTCAGCATGATCAACAACCCCTCCCCCCCCACTCCGAGCTATCTGTAAGCATGTTTTGTCCCCCATAATATATCTGCAGCATACTTTTGTCCCCATGCCATTGGTTCTGTAAGCATACCCCCCCCCCACAAGTGATATCTGAGCATATTTACCCTCTTCGTGCTTCGTGAGTTATCCGTAAGCATTTTTTGTCTCCATGGGCTATCTGTAAACATGTTTCAGTCCCACGATCTCTTTGTATGCATGTTTTCTTCTCTATGAGCTAACTGCGAGCATTGTTGACCCCCATGTGCTGTCTGTCAGCGTGTTGTGTCCCACATGAGCTAAATCTGGGTGCATTATGTTTGTGTGATTTCTGTTAAAGTGTTAACTCCAGTTCTACCACCTGCCAAAGCCATTCGTATTCTCGGTTAGTCACATCTGTTAAATAACCACTGTGAATATGGTGATTAGGATGTGTCACAAACAGGGTGGCTGCATCCTCAGCTCACCCATGATCCAATCGTTGGAAAACAAGGGACAGAGAGCAACATCTCACTGATGACCCACTCTCAAGTGGTGGGGTCAGAGGGGGCAGCCTTTCTGCAACGGTGATCCCAAAGCATGCCAAGCATTTAGTTTGCTTTTAAGAATGCTTTGCTGTGTTTTTGTTGGACACTTTATCTACCCATTTCATTCGTAACTTGCTCCTCTTTTGTATCTTCTTTGAGTTTAATGGACGATCAAAGTGCAGCACTTGGAATGCATTTTCACCGAGCACTCCTCATATGAAAGGCCTGAATACTTCACATACTTATAATGGAGGCAATCCTCGCAACCGAAATTTCAAACGATGTTTAGCCTAAGCCGTATGAATACCTCGCTCGCTGGAGAATGATCACAGGCTCGAAACATTTGTTCTGCATTGATGTTTTCATTGTCCTTCTCTGGACCTCTTTCCACCTTGAGAATGTAAAGACGTATGTGCGTGTGTGTGCACGCGTGTTGATTCCTCTTGTACATAATGAGTTGCCAGCCGAGTGCGTGTGTACAAGTGTGAGTGCATATGTTTCTCTTACAGCCCAGCCGCCAGTGCAAACCTGCCTTTTCTCAGCGGTTGTACAAGGTGGAGGTGCCCGCGGAACTGCGTGCCAACCAGCGGGTGGCGAGCGGTGAGTCAGATATACCACCTGACATTAAACCAGTCGCCGCAAACTCAACACCGGGGCCTCATAAATGTCACACAAATTATCAGGCATGTTCTGCATAGTTTATGTTTTACTCATCAAAGAGAACATCAATTAGTTTTTTGAAATAATTTTGACTGGCTGCAAATCAAGGCAATCCTCACGTCTCATTTTACGTGCGAATATTATATGATTGTGATGGGATACCTTTCCAATGGAGACGATAGTAGTCGTGGCTTTTACATCATCATGTCGACATATCTCGATTGTGCATGAAAGGAAATTTGAAAACTTTCATGATGCTTTC
>CM068960.1:111400539-111415171 GCA_035128595.1 Eptatretus atami
AACCATAAATGAAAATTTCATTTCTGACAGTTTTTGAATTTCAGTTGAATGTACAGAGTCGAGGCTCGTGGAGGAGATAAAATGGAGCACGGGTGAGGACGTAACAGAACAAAAGGAACAGCAGAAAGAGAGGGGAGAAACATGCCAACAGCAGGGATGAAGGACAAAATGGAGGAGGATTTAAGAAATACGAGATGTGTGGAAGAATGAGGAGTAGGGGAGGACACATCGGGTGGAAAAGATTGATACAGAAGCAGACCCTCAGGAAGGAAAAAACTGGAGATTTGAAAAGAGGTCTGCTTGGGTGGGGTTTAATGAGGGTATCAAAGATCATGGTTTTGAATTGGGGATGATCTGAGATCGTGGTAAACTACTCTCTTGAAGACCTGGAGGGAAGAATGAGCTTGAAGAGAATGTGGAAGTTGGTTCTACAGGTAGGTACAAAAGAGGAACAAATGAGTGGAGGTCAGCAGTGGTTCTGGATTTAGGTAGTGTAACCAGAAGGGGGTTGATGGTGGACTGCGTGCACGCTGTAGAAAATTGGGGGGAGGGATAAAGTACAGAAATAGTAGAGCAGAGGGTGCAAGACCAGAAAGCAGGCGGTGGAAAACAGAGACCACCAAGCTGTCTGCATTTGGAAAGTGATTGGCCCATAGACTCAGCTTTATCGCAGGAGATTCCAATGATCATGAAGGCCTTAGTTTCCACAGTGTCAAGCTGAGCAAGATGTAAGACAGGGCAGCCAGCCCAGATGGGAGAGCAGTACTCCATCAAGCTGCGGATGAAGGCTTTGTAGGATAGGAGTTCAGGTGTGCCAAAGAAGGATTTTTCACGGCGGAGGATGCCCAGTCGGCGGCTTGCTTTGCAGGCCAACATAGACGTGTTGTTTGCCCTGGAAAGATCATGTCTGATGGTAGATTGGGGACTTTGCCAGATAGTCCTTTCAGGGAGAGAGGGGAGAGAGGGGAAAGAGATATGGAGATTTGTCAGGATTGAAAGAAACATGCCTGGTGTTGGCTTAATGGTTAGGGTGGCGGGCTTGGGATCCTAGGGTCCTGAATTCAAATCCCGCTCGGCTGTTGAATTAATACCAGGTGGGGTTGACTCAGCCTGTCATCCTTCCGAGGTCGGCAAAATGAGTTCCAGCTTGCTGGGATGATTGAGCCATTCGAGTATCCTGCGTCGGAGTGGCGACCCATCCAGGATTGTTTCCAATAGCCCAGGAGACTGCTTTGGGAGCATCGAAGTTCTGTACAGAGTATGGTCCCAATGGATGGATGGATTGAAAGCAACTACCTCCCCATCTGAAGGATGAGTGATATCATGGCAGAGGGTGGAGTCATCTGCAGAGAGTTAAAGAGGATTTTCCAGAGAGTCAGAGAGATTGTCGATGAACATCAAGAATAGCAATGGACCCAGAACGCTGCATTGGGGGCACTCCAGCATTGACAGGGAGAGGAGATGTAAAGGATTCCGTTGAGAGCCGCCGATTGGTTACGAGAGGGGAGGAAGTCAGTAACCAAAGAGTGGGGTTGGCCTTGCATGTCATAAGCAGAGAGTTTGGAGAGCAATGCGGGATGCCAGACTGTATCGTCATGTGATATGTCCAGAGAGACAACCCTGATCTCATGTCTGGCATTGAGGGCCTCCATCCATTGTTGGGTGAGCGGAAGCGGCATGTCCAAGGTGCAGTGACCTGGTCTAAATCTGAAACAATGGTCAGAGATCACACTGTTGGAGAAGAGGAAGGATTTGTGAATTGCGATGATGGATTCCCTGACCTTGCTGCAGATGTTTTATTAATGAATGAAGAGACAATATACCGGCACACACAAAGGCCATTATTGTACTCCCTGTTGTTTTGAGCCCTTTTTGGAAAGCAATTAAAATGTCTTGGCATTTAATCTATGCAAACATGCAGAGAGAGAGAGAGGGAGAGAGAGATATGGGGATGGGGATGGGGATGGGGCTGGAGGGTTGCTTAATACTGCAATCATAAATAACCTTTCATTTTGAGGGTTTTTTCTCACATTAGATTGCCAAGACTTAACAATATGTCATTAAGGCTTGTTCGTTGCCTAATTTCATGTCGGGGAGAGGGGGGAGTAAAAATGATTCATTTTATAAAACAATAACCATGGGCGATGGCCTATCTCGCGTTAGTGTGGCCCCAAAAATAATATTAAAATCTAACAATTTGCTAACTACAGTTTCCCACCTTGAGGCATTCACTATCTGAGCAGGGATGCTGTCATAACTGCACCAAAACCAGCCTGGCTAGACCTGCATTTGATGCACATGCTCGCATCATCAATAACAGAAAACCCACATGACCCTTGCAAACCCCCTCTTTCGGGTGCCGGTCTATGCTAATCCGTTGCGGGTGAGTGAAGCATCCTCTCTGCTGCCTTTTGTTGTCTTCACCCCGAAGATAAAAGCAAGAGCAGTTGTACTGTGTTACGGTCATGAGGGAGAGCGACTCCACCTTGAAAACCCACGAGAGAGATTCATTCTAAAGAGCATCGTCGTCTTCCTGTTTCGCTGGATTTCCGACTTTAGCAATCAGTGATGTCGTTATTGACAAATGATCCTGATTAGGTTATTTCTCATTTATAAAGATGAGGAATATCTTGTGCAGACTTCATAAATATTTTGTTTTCCATACTAATTAATAAATAAATCGCATGAGAAACGACTGTGTGTCGAGGTATCCCTTTAGCTTTGGACCGAAGATTTCACGTCTACAGCGAGCCATTTTGGTCCACATTGTTGGAGACCTCAAAACATCATGGAGTACAAAACATCATCAGGCCTGTGGTTTTATAGTGTATTCGTACAAAATCTCAACCATTACAGGCAGATTATGAACCCAGAAAGCAGTGCATGGAGTCAAAAATAAAGTCTACACTTCCTGTTTCCATACAACACAGCAAGAATAACTATATCTGCCTCCATTTTGCACTAATATCGAGACTGTGAATGTTTTCACATTGGGTCTCAGTTTGAAGGAATTACTCTTAAACAGGCTATGTCGTCGCATCCGCGAACACGGTACAACCTCGGGCTATGTATGCTCATCAGCCGTTGGATACGTCTCGTTAATTTACGCCTCAAAACCTGATGGTAGAGCAAACTAACATCTTCCTTGGGGGCGATTTGTCACCTCGCAAGGACTGAACTAATTAGAATAGAAGAAAAAAATTTTTTTCCAAGAAAATTGCTCCAGGGAAGATCGAGACAGGACTTCTGAAGCCAAAAGACCAAGATTGGAAATGCTCGAGTGGAAAATATTTGAAATCTTTGATTTTCTCCGAGTTATTTAATCAAGTACTGGCAAGCCGAGTCCAGGTTCGAGCCCGGTGGTCCTGAGTCTTTCAGTATCGAGTCCCACATCACTGTCTTCCACTGTTGAGGTGATATACTAATAAGAAGCCATTCTTTCATTGGTTTTTGGCTTTTCCCCAATGTTTTCACAAGACAGTTGTTTTCACAACGCAGGACTGTTAGACAAGACAAAACA
Organism: Eptatretus atami; assembly: GCA_035128595.1. NCBI lineage: Eukaryota > Metazoa > Chordata > Myxini > Myxiniformes > Myxinidae > Eptatretus > Eptatretus atami. The sequence continues at coordinate 111,404,060 of CM068960.1, forward strand.
CAACCACTGAGCTTGGGGGAAGTGCCATCACTTCCTGGGGCACTCTGGGTACCAGGGATGCCACAACAGTGGCACCGCCTTTCTTACCACACTTAGCGGGGCATTCCCTAAGGAGGAATTTCCTCCTCCCCTTGGATGACAACCGATGGGGATTGTCCATGCTGTTATCCTTTAAAATGCTGAGCGGCAAGCAAGGAAGCAGCACGTACCATTTTTTTTTCTTTTAAGTCTTTGGTATAACTCAGCTGGGGTTCAAACCGCCGACCTCTCAGACTCGGAGAGGACGCTCTAACCATTACGCCACCAAGGCTGGTCTGAAACATTTTCTCTGGTGTGCTATGCTATGCTGTGTGGGAAGGAGGTGTGACTGAATAACTTGAAGGAGCTGAACAAATCTGAGGAGCTTTGAGTGGCAATTGCTAAGGAATATTTTGTGGACATTACACTGTTGTAACTCTTTTTCCATCCAAGCCGATGTCCAAAACCCACAGCTTGATGGCAATCTCATCTTTGTTTTGGGGATTGTAATGACGCCATGTAGAAACATGCACACTGCAGTCCATGTAGGCATTCAGAACAATGGACCTTTTGTGACGGTGATTCCTGAACACTCATTTTCTTCATACTCAACATGATCTAGTCTGTATCTGTGGAAGCTCCTCGTTTTCTTTCTATCCGTAAACCAGATTACGCATGCCGCTCCCTCATTTCTTGAAAAGGGGCAGTTGGCATATTCACCATGCTTGCCTCGAGTGGATTGGCAAGAGTGAGCAGCCTTGGGAATAAACCAGCCAATGGAGAAACAAACAAGTCTTTAATCACTCGATCAAACAGTCAGCTGCTCTTTATATCTCCAGCTTTTATTTGCCGTTGCTCACCATTTTGGTGCTTTCTCTCACCTCCTCAGTGCACTTTGATGACTGCAAGGGTGGCGGCGAGGTCATTTTGGGAGTCAGTGACCCAGCCTTCCGCATCAACACAAATGGCACCATATACGCGAGTCGGCGTCTACTGCTTTCACGGAGGACGCTCAAGTTTTTGGTGTACGCGAGGGTTGGAGAAAGGCACGGCCTGGGCAAACCACACACCGTCATCAAACTACAAGTACAGGCAATGAAGGCAAAGATGAAGCAGCCCAACAGGAAACAGGTGTGTTGCTGTTAGAATCGGAGTCAACGATTGATTTGGAGTGGACGGTGGTGTGTGACATCTGGCTTTTGCCATTTTTATCACTGATCTTCACCCAATGATGGATTAACGTTTAGTAGTTGATTAGTAAGAACCTTTAAATGTCCATTGATGAGTTTTGCTCAGCCTTTCTGTATTGGCTGAAAATGTACCAGACTTCTGCCATTTCGTGCATTTATGTCTTTTGTCTCAAAATTGATCGACGTACCTCTTAATGGTGAAGTTATTATTAATTTAATTTTTAACTGATATCAAGATTGCAACCGGTGTTATTTAGGGGTGTTTTTCTATGAATGCTCGACTAAAGGGCATTGAACGTTACAATTTCATGAATGCAGATGAGTGTAGAATTATTTGTTTTTTCCTGCTTCTTCCCTCGATAATCCTTGGCATGTATGACCTCAGGAAGTGGAGTTCTCAATAATTCGATAAAATGCATCTCCAACCCAATCACCTGCACATGTAGGCTAAGAAACCAAGTTCTATTAACCACTTCATCTGTTACTGCAGGCTCTTTTGACAACCGGACGACACTCCGAGACGGCCACGCTGTACTTCTCCCAACTTCGGCGAAGTGGGAGCTCTCGGAGGCAAAAGCGTGATTGGGTTATTCCACCGATCAGCGTGCCCGAGAACGAACAAGGTCCATTCCCAAAATCCCTTGTAACGGTGGGTCAACAAGCCAAGCCACAAGTTTGATGCTTGTAACGGAGACGCCAGTGTTCTGCCAGTTGGTGCATTTTTGCTTTCTTGCCTCTAAATTGGTCAATGTGTTTTTTTTACTTGGGGAATTTTGTTTTCGCTGACTTCATAACGACGTCCGCCTTGGATGTGTCAGGGTGCTTTGATTTGAATGGTCACGTTTTTGATGTGTCAGGGAGCTTTGATTTGAATGGTCACGTTAAAAACATTGCGTTTGTTTTGATACGTTTTGTTTTTTCTTCCTAAAACTGTTTTGTATTCCTATTTTCTGCATCTTCAACTTTCATCACTTTGCTCAGTGTGTCGAAGTTTTAGCTTTTGTCTTGGCAATGAGACTGATCGACGTGTTGTCTGGCCCCAGGTGAAATCGGATAACGATAAACACAACGAGCTGCGCTATAGCGTGACGGGTCCTGGCTCTGACCAGCCACCTGTTGGGGTCTTCAAAATAGATGCCATTTCTGGACAAATGTTTGTCACACGTTGGCTGGACCGAGAACAGATTGCCAGCTACCAGGTACCATGTTTACTAGAAACTATTAGTGCAGAGTGTTGTAGTTGTTTTTATTTATTTATAATTTTTTGGGTTTTTTTTGAGAAAAAAAGATGTAATAACTGCTGTGATTACGTATGATGTACTTGCAACTTGTTCCCTTCGCCAGAGGAGATGATACTGCATTTGGCTCCGTTTGTTTGTTTGTCTGCACAGAACTTATATCTATTAATTACGTACTATTGAAATGATAATGACAATGGTACATGAATCTTGTACATAATGATAATGGTACATAATAATAAGGATAATGATAATAATTATGATAGCGGTACATCATGATAATAATGATAATGATGATGGCAATGATAAAAAAAAATTTTTTATGATAATGATAGTGGTACAAGATTCTCGTACATAATGATAATGGAAATGATAATTTTGATAATGATAATGGAACATAATGATAATAATGATAATGGAAATGATAATAATTATGATAATGGTACATCATGATAATGTTAATAATGATAATGATAATGGAAATGATAATAATTATCACAATGGTACTTCATGATCATGGTAACGATAATGGAAATGATAATTAATGATGATAATGGTACATAATGATCATGATAATAATGACAATGGAAGATAATTACGATAATGGTACATCATAATAATGTTAATAATAATGATAATGGAAATTATAATAATTATAATAATGGTACATAATGATAATAATGATAATGGAAATGATAATTACGATAATGGTACATAATGATAATGGAAATGATAATAATTATGACAATGGTACATAATGATAATGATAATATTGATAATGGAAATTATAATTATGCATAATGGTACATCATGATAATGTTAATAATAATGATAATGGAAATGATAATTATAATAATGGTATATAATGATAATGATAATGAAAATGATAATAATTATGACAATGATACATAATGATAATGATAATAATGATAATGGAAATGATAATTATGATAATGGTACATCATAATAATGTTAATAATAATGATTAAGGAAATTATAATAATTATGATAATGGTACATAATGATAATGGAAATGATAATTACAATAATGGTACATAATGATAATGGAATTGATAATAATTATGACAATGGTACATAATGATAATGATAATATTGATAATGGAAATGATAATTATGATAATGGTACATCATGATAATGTTAATAATAATGATAATGGAAATGATAAACATTATCACAATGGTACTTCATGATCATGGTAACGATAATGGAAATGATAATAATTATGATAATGGTACATAATGACAATGGAAATGATAATTATGATAATGGTACATCATAATAATGTTAATAATAATGATAATGGAAATGATAATAATTTGATAATGGTACATAATGATAATAATGATAATGGAAATGATAATTACGATAATGGTACATAATGATAATGGAAATATTACAATGGTACATAATGTAATGTAATAATGATAATAATGATAATGGAAATGATAATAATTATGACAATGGTACTTCATGTTAATGGAAATGATAATTATGATAATGGTACATCATGATAATAATGATAATGGAAATGAAAATTATGACAATGGTACATCATGATAATGATGATAATGACAATGGAAATGATAATTATGACAATGGTACATAATAATGATAATGGTAGATGGTAATGATAATTGTACGTGTGAGCATGTCCATTAATTACGTGCCATTAGAATGTGAGTACATATACTAATTACATACTATTGGAATGTATGTCTATTAATTATGTACTAATAACATATTGGAACATATTAGTTATGTACAATTATGTAATAATTATGTCTATTATTAATTAAGATTATGCAACACATCAGTACACAGTACACGTAACACATCAGTTTTGTGTGGTCTATTACCACACAAAACCACACAAAGCAAGTCCTGGTGGGGTCTACAATCTCTGATTGCTCATTCCAGTTAATTTATTGGTTTGGTAAAATACTATTTACCCATATTGGAACATATTAGTTATGTATAATTATGTAATAATTATGTCTATTATTAATTACGTAACACATCAGTACACAGTACACGAACACATCATTGTGTGGTCATACCACACAAAACCACACAAAGCAAGTCCTGGTGAGGGTCTACAATCTCTGATTGCTCATTCCAGTTAATTTATTGGTTTTGGTAAAATGCTATTTACCTATATTGGAACATAGTAGTTATGTATAATTATGTAATAATTATATCTATTATTAATTACGTAACGCATCAGTAAACAAACACCACACAAAACCACACAAAGCAAGTCCTGGTGAGGGTCTACAATCTCTGATTGCTCATTCCAGTTAATTTATTGGTTTTGGTAAAATGCTATTTACCTAACTTTAATTACATTAATGTACCTATAATTATGTCGGGTGTTTTTTTAATACAAAGTACATTCCTGTTGCCAAGAATAAATATTTATGGCTGCATTTGTAGTCTGACATGAATGGTTGCCGAGGACAAGCTCTCTGTCGTGTTCCCCACTTGGGCTTTGTTGGGGGACGAAGATCTCATGGGACGCCTCTCATTTGCCTCTTGCTTTGAATGCCCCCACAAGTTGATTGCCAATTTTATACCTCGTAGACAATTTGGTTTGTCTTCTTAACCAAAGCTTGTTATCGAGTCTTAAGAATACATTTTTGGTGACCTTGTTGAAAATGAAATGTACTGTGTGTATGTTCTCATTCCAAACCTCACCTTTGATATCAACAATGGGAACATTTCAAGGTCTTTAAAATAAATAAATAAAAAAAATAAGTTGATGATGTTTCATGTTTGAGGTATCTGAAACGGTGTTAACTTCATGAACCTGCTGTGGCAATGTCGTCCATCTTTTGCTTCTCAAAGTTTGTTTGTGTGATGTTTTCAAAGTACTGTGAAGAATAATAAACCAATCATTTAGTTCCAACACTAGGCAGGTTGAAGAGGATAACTAAAGCCAAGCAGGAAATTGCTTGAGGATAATAATTATGGCTTTAGTGTCATTACTGCGTAATTGAGCATCCCTCATTTGGACCAGTAGACGAACCCCTGACCTCATTGTTTTTGTCAGCTCAAAGGTCATGCTGTGGACCTCAACGGAAAGCAGGTGGAGAATCCGGTGGATTTGCTCATTCAGGTTATTGACCAGAATGATAATATACCTGAGTTTCACTCGACTGTGTACAATGGCTCAGTACCTGAAACCTCATCACCAGGTGTGTTATACTTGTCCCACTACTCTTCTCCTGCCCCAACCCGTATCCTGTTTTCATAACCATCCTCGCTCTTTTCCTGCTCCATTTCTCTTTTCTCCCTCATTCCCACTTCCTCACATCCAGCACAGCCTTTCTGTTTTATCTTCGCTTCACATCACCTCTACTTGCTTTTTACCCTCATTCTTTGTGTTAACGATATCGTTTTTTGAAATGAATGTGGAACCTCAACAAAGATAAGCTAAAGCTCTGGGGAAATCGGAAGGTGCTGTAATTGTTGTGTTGAAGGTATTGAGGTGATAATGAGGGCCAAGAAAATTTGGAACTAGGCTACTGGAGATGAAAGGAAAAAGCCAAATACTTTGAGATAGGCCCGTTGATTAAAGTGATGTATAAGTCAGCCGAGTTCTTTAATTTCCCCCATGACAATAAGGCAGTGATATCTGGGTTTTGTGCCAGGTGAAGTCCTAAAGTAACTCTGCTTGAACCTTCATTTGTTCTGACCAGGTTTAACCTAATAATCATTTAGAAACTCCAGATCTTTTTTCGTGTGGGTTTAAATCTCAGGTACCTTTTGTGTAAAAATATTATATTCTGCAGACGATGTACAACACACTCCTTGAGTCGAAAACACTATAGGAAAGAGAAAACCCTGCTGTCTTCACCCAAAACACAACTCTGGTCATTTTTCTCCCAAACATGCCAGGTACTCCGGTGATGCGAGTCACAGCCGAAGACCTGGATGACCCACAGCAGCTTAATGGGATGATTCGTTACAAAGTTCTTTCGCAGACACCAGACTTTCCTTATCCTACTATGTTTACTATCAACAACAGCTCTGGTCTCATCAGCACCATCGCCTCTGGCCTTGACCGAGAGGTATCACCCCTTCAGAATCCTCTCTAATATTTCATTTGTTGAACTTTCTTTGTTTAGGACTCCACAAAATTTCTTGCATTTAATGTAGCTCTCCTTGCTTGTCCCACATATCCATGTCCATGCCAGATATGACTTTAGTGCAACAGAAATAATGACGGACTGTTTGATTTTGGAAACCGATCATCACGAGGTCGAAGGTTCTTGGTTTTGAGTTGGAGATGCTCCTCTGTTCCTTCCAGAAAGTTCCAAGCTACATGTTGGTGATTCAGGCTACAGACATGGAAGGTTCATCCTTCGGCTTGTCCAACACTGCCACTGCTGTTATCACCATCACTGATAAGAATGACAATCCGCCACACTTCACCATGTCTACGGTAAGGTGTAGGATGTGTTAGGAAGTAGCGAATGTAGTTGAAGGACAAAATAAGTTGTTTGTTTCTAAAGGTTCCACCTTGTGGCATCCTGTTTTTTCTCACCTCTTTGTTTCTATATCTTACTTTCTTCTCCTCCATTCTGTTTTCTTTGTCGAGCTCTTCTTTCTCATCAGAAGCATTGCCGACCTTTAAATATTGTCACGTCTTAGGGTTCGCCAACGCGGAGCACTGAGCCGGAGGGCTAAGACCTCCGTGAATAGCCGAAACGATGTTCGAAGTTACCACGTTCTTAATTTGCCCTACTAACGAAACCGCAAGGATCGTTAAAATAAAGCTCAACCTGGTGGTTGTTCGTGCGCGCCTGATGGCAGAAGGCTCCCGACATTCCTTCACAATTAAATGGTTTTATTAAAAGAATACAAAGATAACAATGGACAGGATGCTACGAATAAATAAACGGAACGAACCAAGCAGTCAACAGACACAAACAGGGATGAAAGGAATATGCAATCATCTGTATAACTAGAATGGCATTGGGTAGAGTGTATACATCTGCCAGGCTGAACAGTTTATGTTCTGTATCCCATTGATAGGCCGGATCTGGATCTGGACCTGAACCAAAATCGAATTTGGATCTTCACCAAAATCGAATCAATTCTTCCGTGTAATGCACCCATCCTATCCACTAAGATTATTCTGAATCTGTCCACAACCTTTTTCAGATATCGTGCTATGTATAGTTTTTGGCACCATCTCTCAATGGGGAAGAATCTCTTTCAAAAATTGTAACATCCAGATGCGGATCTGGATCCTCACCAAAATCCAATCAATTCGTCCTGGTCACAAACCCAACCTGTCCACCAAATTTTGGCCGAATCCTCCCACAATTTTTTTGAGATATCCTGCTCACAGACAAACAAACAGATAGACAGTCCACCATCAATGGCGGAGGTAATGAAAAGAAATAATCCACTATGGCACCAAAATCAGGATTCAAACAACAAAAGGAGCAGCCGAGGACTTGAGGCAGGCATGGGTTAGTGTTGCTGTACCACGATGGTATGGTTGTGAAGGTGGTTATGGCACAAAACGAAGTGCAGCTAGGGATAGCAATGAGGAGGCCATGTGTTGTTGCCCAATCTCTCCAGCGGTCCTTCCTGTGGTGGTGACGAGAGAGAGAGAGAGAGAGAGAGAGAGAGAGAGAGAGAGAGAGAGAGAGAGAGAGAGAGAGAGAGAGAGAGAGAGAGAGAGAGAGAGAGAGAGAGAGAGTGAGAGAGAGAGAGAGAGTGAGTGAGAGAGAGAGAAGAGAGAGAGATGAGAGAGAGAGAGAGAGAGAGAGATGAGAGAGAGAGAATGAGAGAGAGAGAGAGAGAGAGAAGAGAATGAGAGAGAGAGAATGAGAGAGAGAGAATGAGAGAGAGAGAATGAGAGAGAGAGAATGAGAATGAGAATGTGAAACTGTTTTTCATCATCTCTTCGGACACCCCGTGGTTGGTCTTTATTGGTCACTCCACAGGACGGGGGTGGTGTTACACCACAGCACCCACCCTGCCCCCATCCGCGACCTACTGACAGCATACGAAGCCATTTTAACATCTTAACACAATCTATCTATATATTTCCCCCTCCCATGTGACAATATTGTTGTGGTTTGCAGTTTTAATGACTGGACATGTTTTTTTTAATCGGTTTTATTTAAACAGTTTTTGTTTTGCTGAAGCAAACGTTAAGCTTCAAGTGGCCAGCCATCACTGGTGTTGAGGGTATATGAAACATCTTCTTCATCGTTATATGAAAACTTCTATTCTCTGTATTGTATCCAAACCCATCCTCCTTTTGAGATGAATTCTCTCACCTCCCCATTTTCCATTTCTGTTTATTGCCCTTAAACTATCATTTCTACTCGCATTATTATTCCTGTTCTTATTGGCCCTGGACTGTATTTCTTTTTGTTTGGTGCTTCTCGCACCCGATTCCCGTAGTTCTACGGCACAGTCCGAGAGAACATGGTCAACCAGCCCGTTGTCAACCTGACCGTGACCGACTTGGACGAGCCTCACTCTCCCGCGTGGAACGTGCACTACTCAGTAGTTCGTGGAGATCCTGGAAAGCACTTTGCTGTCTTCACCGATCCTGCCACAAATGATGGAGTGCTTACTGTCGTAAAGGTGAGTAATCTTATTAAGCCTCCCCTATAGGATAGGGTGAGGCTGATAGCTGTTGTAGGGTTTGTTTCTACAATTGGTGACCCCAATTTTTTAATGGTATCCCAGAGTTTCTTAGACCCTCTAGGAGTATGAAACCACCATTTAGGTTTTTGGGGGTTTTTTTTTTCTTCCTGCACTCTCAACACTCACAATTTCCAAGGTGTATCTCGGAATTAGCTGGGTCTTTCAGAATGAAATTTCACATCAATAATGTGAAGACAGCATGCGGGGTTGACCTCATTTTTTTTGACCTTGGCGTAATTTTTAAGGTCATGACCTAATTATAAACATTTTAACATTTTTCACCATAACTCGACTAATGTTTGTCTGATTGGACCAAAATTACCCTTTCTAGAGAGAGCCTAGAACAAGGTGCATTTATGTTGAAATTACACCATACCCCTCCAGGTTAAACGTCAAGGTCAAATGGCAGTCTGAAAAAAAGAACGTGTTTTTTGTCATCGCTCAATTTTTCCAATGCGGAATCTCAAAGACCGCTTGGCCTTCAAATATGTTATTGGATCATAATAGTGGAACTTGCACTGCACTTGTGCACCTGATATTTTATTTGTGTCCTTGACCTACCTATTTCGAATTGTGACCTAATTAACAAAAAAACACCTTTTTGATCACAACTTGAATAATTTTCCTCCAATTTTCATGATACGTTTTATGGACAAATTGTAGATGGGGACACATTTTCTTCATTTACACGCTATCCTAAAATGTTGAAGTTCAAGGTCATATTGTTGTCCGAAAGAAAAAAAAAATGGCCATCATTGGATCGTGGGCCCAGGGTAAGTCGTGGGCGATCGTCAAGGGTAAGCCGGGAGAGACTTACTCTTGTCGACTGCTTTGTGATCGCAGATATCTCGTTTGATTTGTTGTCTTCAACAACTAATTCTCCCAATGTCCTGTGCTTTTTGACTCCTGTTTTGAGTTTTCCTGTCCTGTTCCTGATTGGCGTAATACGCTCCAGGAGTTTGATAAATTGTTTATTTTGGAAAATGGTAAAACTTCCAAAAGTTACCAAAACTTCCAAAATCCAGGCAGACTGCACGTCTCAACTTTTGTTCCTCACCTCTCCCCTGTGTGGAGCCGCTTTCTAGAAGCTATACTATCCCATTCTTCCCTCCAGGGCTTCAAGCAGGAGGTGTGCCACCATCTTATATCATCCTCCATCCCTACCCATAGTATTTATTTCTCACATAAACTCCTCATAAACCAACTCTCTTATTTGCAGGTTGCCATGTTCTCTCTTTCTCTCTCTCTCTCTCTCTCTCTCTCTCTCTTTCTTTCTCTCTTTCTTCTTCTCGTCTTGTGTTCTGTTCTGTCTCTGCTCTGTCTTGTCTTGTCTCTGTCTCTGTCTGTCTCTGTCTCTGTCTGTCTCTCTGTCTCTGTCTCTGTCTCTGTCTCTGTCTCTGTTCTCTCCTGTCTCTGTCTCTGTCTTCTCTCTCTCTCTTTCTCTCCTCCTCTTCTCTCTCTCTCTCTCTTCTCTTCCTCCTCTCTCATCATTCCATCCCTTGTTTATTGTGTCCAAGAGTTTCCCCACTGCCATTTCATACCCTCCGTCACCTTGCTCCTACATGAGCCTTGATCTTGCTGAGGAAAGTGCTTTGAAGGTTGAAATATAACTGTAACAGCTATTTATTAACTTTAATTTTACTATTTTTTTGGATAAAGGGTAACCGATGAATGGTTCGAGTGATTTTTTATCGCACAATTCATTTTTACGGACATCGTGTGCTTTGGGAAACAGATTGCTGTGGCTTTTAGTGTTGCCCTATTGTTGTGTTGTATGCAGAGATAAATGTACAGGTTATATTTGATTTTTATTTATTTATTTTTGGTAACGAATGACATTTGTATGTTTCTCTTGGTGTTCCTTCAGTGAGAGCAATATTCCCCCTCCCCCCTACAGTAGGCTCATGGAGGAGCTTGTAGATATATTGTTATGGATTTGGAAACCTTGTGCACACAGACAGTCAGCAGT
>CM068960.1:111415181-111426821 GCA_035128595.1 Eptatretus atami
CAGTTATGTCGATAAGTATGTGTTATAGTTAGGGCCCCACCCCCTATGTCTAACGGGAATTACATATGTGCGCTGCGAAGTTTCTTTATAGTTAGTTTTTTTTACAACAAATCCCCTTCACTTCTTCAAACCACCGACTCCATTGCCCACGTGTTTTTTGCTGAAGGCGTGGCGGATCCTCCATTGCTTCAGATTGAGGCTCCGCTCCGAGGAAGGGCATGGAGCGTTTCCTCCAGCCAATGGGCGAAGGGCGAGCAGGGCCGAGGCGCTCCGGCCAATGGGAGGCCAGCGTGCTGAAAGCTACTAAAGAGTCTGCTTCGGGGGGCGGGCCTCCTAGACGCCCCGTCCAATCAGGAGGCTCATGACCTGAGGGCCGGTTCCACCCCAGCCAGATGAAGTGTTCGCCTCGAAAAGGAGAGTAGAGTGGTTGTCAGGACCAGAGTACGGCAGTCGGGTGGCGAGCAGTCATCGTAGCCGATTGCTTCTGGTCTGGCACCGTGGCTTGGTCTTGTCGTGGTCTGCGGTCCTTCGCGGTGGTTCATCGTGGTGGTGGAGGCCGAGCAGCCAGGGTCGTGGGCCCGTGGATTTTCGAATGTGGGTTCGTGGTGGTTGAAGTCCGGTGTGACCGCACGAGGCGGAGAGGTACCCGACAAGGCCCTGGTCCCCAGCTCACCTTTCCCTCCACTGGGCTGAGGGACGAAATAAAGACCCCACGGGGTCCATTTCTTTGGGTGTGTGTGTGTGTGTGTGTGTGTGTGTGTGTGTGTGTCCGTGGGCCCCGTCTGTAAGTAGAAATTGTTAAGTGTTTTGTTCATTGTACATTGCTTTTATTCGGATAACTCTGCTTCTTGTGCTGCCTGCCCCCCTGATAAATAAACCCCCAATTGTTCAATGTACCAGCTCGTTGTCTGTCACTTTCTGTCTTTGACCCAGCACGGTGCGTAATGAGAATTAGAGAGGCCGTGTGCCGTAAGTTGTCATTGGGACCGGCGGGCTCTTGTAACTCCCGCTCGTACGCGGACCCGAGTCGGTACATGCGACTCGGTTCGGACAGAGTCGGCCGAGGGTGTGGTTTCCCCGGTAGCTAGACGGCGTGAGTACTTAGGTAAATTGGAAATAAGACAAGTGGACCCTACCTCACGCCGTCGAAATACTGGCGACCACGGTCCGCTAAGGGACCCGTGACCTTTGGAGTTATCCAAGTGTTACGATCTTTCAATTCCGGTGTTTGGTGGGAGACGACCCGACTGCTCCGTCTGGTGGTCGTCCTCGCCACCGAACCCCGGCCCACAACAATATCACATTGAGGCCAAGTATTATTAACAGTCATTGGGCAAATCAGCACAGTAAAAGGGATTTGAACCTGCTATCCCAGCATCTTGAGCCACGTGCTCAGATGGGAACACCAAACGGGTCTGCATCCCATGTAAGTTTAAGGTTTGGGGTTTTGTGGCTCTCGACACTGTTGCAAACTCAGCAATGGGCTGGCTAATAGATGAGCATATTTTGCCAAGATGTGTTACAAAGACACAAAGGTGTCTGTGACAATGTTGTCATGACAGAGCACTGCACCAGTTAAATACATTTTGTGCAATCCATAAATACCTTTAATATTGGGTATAATGCAGACACTGACGTAGATCCTCGGAGCAGTGTGATTGCCTGTGTGCTGATGTGCAAAATGCTGGAGGCAGCACAGCAGTCAGCAGCCTCTGCCATCATTACATTTTACTTTTTCTCTTAAGCTGTTACTTCAAACTTGAAACTTCTTGTTAAAGGTGAAACCCCAACATCACTATCCAATTATCGGTGTCAGTCGGAGGTACTTATCATCCTGTGGTGCGTTTTGGCCTGCCTATGCCATTTTATTTTACATCATTACCTACATCAGAGTATCACCAGATTGTGGTACAATGCCAAGTTGAACAACCCAACTCGAATTTTCTTTTTTCTTTCCCATTGACAGCCTGTGGATTATGAACTTGACCGTCAGTTCATGTTGGTGGTAGAGGCAAGGAATGAGGAGCGCTTGGTCGGCTCGCGTTTCACCCCCTCGAGCTCGGCCACGGTCTCCGTGATGGTTCGGGACGTGAATGAACCCCCGACGTTTCCCGGCGGCATGCAGCGAGTGCGTGTTCCTGAGAACCTACCCGTTGGCTCGCGTCTCCTCAACCTGACCGCCAGAGACCCCGACGTGGACATGCGGCAGGCCGTGAGGTACCCACGGGGTGTTATGCATAAAAGCAGCGTCGAGCTGAGATTTTCTTGGTTAAAGGTTGTGAAGACATGTTGATAATTATTTTGATACTAATTATGAGCAAGTTAAATAAACTAAGGGTCAAGTCGGATTCAGACCACCCATTGCACTGTCAGTACCATGGTCACTCGGTAAATGAAGGACAAAACGATGGAAATAAAAATTCCTTGTGAGCAATATTTTTTATTGAATAAATAATTAATGTTTACTCGCTTCTTCTCTGTTACACCATTGTTGGCTCAGAGGGAAGAGATAAAGGCGGACAAACTTAGCGCTGCCAATGAAATGGCTCTGTCGGCTTTTTGTGTGGTCAATCTCGCACCGAACACACACAACTTTTACAATGCAGGAAGACTCAACGCTCCAGATAACAATGGTGTTGAAGCATAACCTGAAATATTATAGTTAAATGGAACAGCCAGCTTGTTTAGATGCTCTACTCCAAAGCATTGATACCTCATGATAGTTGGAAATGGGTGTCAGGAGGGGAAGTGTGTGGCAAGATGACAGAACTACCATTTATTACCTCCACCACCGAAGGTGGACAGAGGTTGTTTTCACCCCTGTCTGTATGTCGGTGAACAGGATATCTCAAAAAGTTGTGGACGGCTTCAGCCGAAATTTGGTGGAGAGGTTGGGTGTGTGACAAGCTTGAAATTATTAGATTTTGGTGAAGATCTAGAGGCTAGAATTTTTCAAGTGATTCTTCAGCGTTGAGTGATGGGGCCAAAAACGATGTATAGCACAATATCGCAAAAAAGTTATGGACGAATTTGGACAAAACTTGGTGGACAGGTTGGGTGTGTGACGACGACGACGAATCAATTCGATTTTGGTGAACATCCAAATCCAGATGCGGATACAATAATTTTTTAAGTGAGTGTTCACCATTGAGAGATGGGGCCAAAAACGATGTGTAGCATATCTCAAAAACTTGTGGGTGAGTTGGTTAGGTGACTAGAATAAGCCAATTCGATTTTGGTTCAGGTCGGGATCCAGATCCGACCTATCAGTGGGATACAAAACGTAAACTGTTCAGCCCGGCGGAGGTATGCGCTCTACCGAGTGTGGTTCTAGTTTTTAATAAAATGTTTTTAAAATACTAATATTTACAAAACCTATTTGTATGCATGTATGGCTGTTTACATCCAAGCACATCTGTTCCCTTAGTAAATATCTTGAATGAACAGATGTGGGAGAAACAGAAGGTGATAGAGAAAGATCTCTACAGGGTATTCTATTGGACCATTGCCCCAAAAAGGATAGTGTGCAATGGTCACATAGATTTTCACAAGTTTATATTCACACCAGTCGTGTCACGAATGATGGTTGTAGAAACCCTGCTCTACTCTCTCTCTCAGATATTCTAAACTGAGTGATCCTGCTGGTTGGCTGACGGTGGACCTGGTGTCCGGGCGTGTGACCACGGTGGCAGAGCTGGACCGCGAGTCTCCATTTGTCTCCCGTAACACGTATCTCGCCACCTTCCTGGCTTCCGACAGCAGTAAGGACATAGCATTGGTTAAATACACTTAACTAAACTCCTTGAACTGGACAATGCTACCGCAGGTGCCACAGTTGTACTTGCAGTAATGTCTTATGGATGATACTGTGGTGGCGAGGGGTGGGGTATGCACGACAACATGTACAGGATCCTTCTTTGATGATGCCTACCAGGTGGGGGAACTGGAACGGGAACCTTGCTGCTGGAGTTAACAGACGTGAATGACAATGCACCGACCGTACGCCCGGTCGAAGCAGAGGTCTGTGAAAGGCCTGACTCTCGTGGAATCAACATCACTGCCGATGACGCAGATGTAGAACACAACGCTGGACCCTTCTCCTTTGAACTCGTCTCCAGCCCACGTGATATCAGGCGGAACTGGACACTCGATCGGGTGGATGGTAGGTTCCTTGTTTTGTGGAATTTTCAGTATGCATCTCCTGCGTGATTTAGCTGGGCTCCAGAAAATTTCACTTCAATACCCCAGGCTCACTCGGCTTTCCAACACAAGTTATTATTTCTGTTATGTAGGACTCGAGTCCAGAAATCTTGAGTGCTTCCATCTTAGTGTGAGGGAACATGATTCATTTGTGTTATTAGATCTGAATACTTCATGTTCGTGAAATTGTCCTGTTGGTTTGAAACATTCCTTGAAGTTATCGTAATCACAGAGTCTGGCTGTGGCTCCTCTTGCACACCACTCAACCCCCGATTCTTGCGTACTGTGCAGGACGACGAGTACACCTGCGACTGAGGCTTGACTATCTGCCGGTGGGTCGTTATGAAGTCCCGATGCTGGTTACAGACTCCGGAAATCCGGCACTGGCAAACGTGTCGACAGTCCTGGTGAAGGTGTGCACCTGTAATGAGGCGGGCGACTGTGCCCTCGTGGAGCCGTTCGTGGCGAGCCTGGGGACGGGTGCCATCATCTCCATCCTCATCTGTATTCTGCTGCTACTCGGTAAATGAAAACTCCAAGTGGGCGTGAGGCCATGGGAATTGGCTCGAGTCAGGAAAGTTTGTGCAGAATATCGAGGATTTGAGTAAGAGGCTTATACGGCTTATGGATATGTTTTTTGACAAGACTGGTGTTGATGAAAACTCTCCTTTCCCTTCTCCGTGCCGGAGGACAAAAGAGTGGATGGTTCATTTGCTGAGAGGCACGACAGACATTCTCTCGACCTCACCCACTCCCCACCCACCCCACTTCCCCGGTTCCACGACCTTTATAAGGGCTTGGTTTTATATAAGTAAAAACTTTTCAACAAAATCGACTCGGTGTAACCTTTGCAGTTGCCCGGCCAATCACTTAAACTTGCTAACGATCTGCAAGGGCTCGTAAATCCTCTTGTCGGTTGTTAACCTCTGTTTTTCTTTCTAGTTCTTGTTGGTCCTCTTTATCCTTTACTTTTATAACTTTTAGAAGGTGGGTTTGAACAGCTTGTGTCATTTAGATGTTATCTGGTCCGTTGTCACGAGCGCCGTGAGCTGCCGACGGAAAAATCAGATCGGATAAGAATTTATCCTCAATTTATGGTTTGTATTCCATTTTGTTTTTATATCTGTTCAATTTCGCATCGAAGGAATAACTTCAAAATGGCCGTCGAGCCTGGCGTTGATGCGGACCTCTGTAAAACGACCTGCGGTATTGCCCGGGGAGCTGTCTTTATCCTTACCTGTGTTGTTGGTTTTTTTTTCTGGTTTTTTTTTTTTGCAAATGCATCACGATGAAGCCTTGCCTCGAAAGAGTGCTCGTGTCCCATGAGTTGAAACTTTTACGACGGAGGTGGATCACATCTATTCATTTCCCCTTTATCTCGTCCGATCTGTCTCGTGGAGGCCTCGTAATAAGTTTCTTGCAAACAGCGTCGGTTTGTGAATTTTCTTGCCGTTCAGACTGATTATTATGTTGTGTTATAAAAATTTTTTTTATTTTGTTCTATTCTTACTATTGAGATTCACCTGCGTATAATCGTTCACATTGGCAGGGTTACATTTGTAGTTTCGGCATCATCTGGAACACATGAACATGCGTAACATACCGTAGGTGGGGGGTGGGGGCCCGGGTGGGGTAGATTGAGGGTTGTCCTAGGGTCAGAGCAAAGCTGATTTGACCTCTGGCCCCTTGCAGCTCATAAACCCGTGGTTTTTTTTTTTTCACAGTCTGCTTGAGCAAACAACCTCAGGAAGGTTGAACGGATGAGTTTGGGTATCAAGAAGAGGGCATGCCAAACGGTTGAACAGCTTTCCACTATCCCAGCCTCAGGGTTTGAATCCGCCATGATTGTGCCCAACAGTGCAGGTTCATTTATTTATGGGAGGACGGTCGAAGTCATATTTCATGTAATCGTGACCATTATAGCAAGGCGTCTTTGCAG
Source organism: Eptatretus atami (assembly GCA_035128595.1). Lineage (NCBI taxonomy): Eukaryota > Metazoa > Chordata > Myxini > Myxiniformes > Myxinidae > Eptatretus > Eptatretus atami. Next base: position 111,421,321 of record CM068960.1, read on the forward strand.
GGGATGCTCGAGACGCGGTGATAATTTTTTTTTTTCAACTTTCTCCTGACTGAGTGTTGTGCTGGTTGGGTGAGGTTTGAGTTCGTCAGTACGTGAGTGGGGGTGGAAGAGGCAGCCAGCCGCTTTGCAGGCCAAGCACCGAGTCTTTTGGGGGATGTTGGTGCATTAAATTGTGAAGTTATGGTCAAGCTTGTATAAAATATCCAGGTGTATGATATGATGGGGATTGTGATGGTGGTGGTTGCAGGATTTTTGTTGTCTTGGGGTTGAAGGATAAATAAAACAAAGCTTTGAAGGGGCAGTACATTAGCCAAGCTTTAAGCACACATTCCCCTGAACTAATGCTGTATTAATCTTTGCTATGCAGACGTTGAGACTCGTGTAAGCGATGGAATCTTGTTTTTAAAGGATGGAGGCCTCACTGAGTGAGATGATGGGTATCAAGTAGATATGTGGACCAATAAAGAAATAAACTATAAACATGACGCCATGGTGGTTCTTTTTCACTGATATAAGACTCATGGAGCGAGGAGACATCGTTGTACTTTTAAATGAATTACAAAGACATAAGTAGACAATAGACAAACCATTACAATATAGGCTTTCACTCTGAGATCCCATCACCATGAGGCAGTTGCTCAGATGGGAACACCAAACATGCTATTAAACCCAAGTTTGGGACTCGACATGGGATATCTGACAGCAATTACTACCTTTAAAACTCTTTTAAATATTCAAGTGAAGCACACTTGCTAATGGAAGCATGCTTGCTACATCTGTGTGTGCAGTGCTGGTGTTGCTGTTTGCCGTGTACTCTCGTCGTCGTGACAAGGACCACGCCACCAAGGAGCTACTCTTCGAGTCTGAGGAGGACGTGAGAGATAACATTCTCCGTTACGACGAGGAGGGAGGTGGCGAGGAAGATCAGGACTATGATCTGAGCCAGCTTCAATGTCCGGATGAATCCCCGAGCTTTAAGGGGCCCGGTCTGCGGCGGTTGGACGAGCGTCCGGCCCTAACCCAGCCACACTATCCCTGCCGTGGTGCCCCACCCGGTCACCCCAACGACATGGTTGACTTCATCGGAGAGGTTGGTGGAGTTTTCAATTATTTTCTGAAACGTTTGAAACCAGGGATAAAAGAAAAGTTATTTTTGTTGTGTGCAATCTCGAGTCTTTTCGATGTGCAAGATGTTGCAGTTCAAATCAAAAGTGCTGTGGCGGTTCTAACGAGTACAGGCAGGAAAGAAGGATTGTGTGTACGTAAGTTTTAATAAATTGATGTTGTGTACATTTTGTGAAAATAGAAATATAAGACTTAGCAAGAATAGAAATTTGAAATTAAAGGAGAAACGGCAAAACAAAGTATCGAATGAAACACTCCCCACTTTGGAGAGGATGTTGAGCCGGCTGTCTTGACTGCGATGATGTAAAGATAAAAGACTCCACGATACATTTTGCAAGAGCAAGCTTTCTGGCTGGAACCTTTACTACATCATTATCCCCCACGCTTAAAATTTTTCACTTTTTAAACGGAGAAATATTGTAGTTGGCTCTGTCTGTCTCTGTCCGTCCGTAACACTATCTTCTCCTAAGTGGTTGTGCAAAAATTCACCAAGCTTGGTAGTTATGATCACCACATGGCAAGAAGGTGGCGAGAGCAGTATCGTTTTTGGCTTCACCCCCAGGGGCAGGGTCAAAAGTTCCAATAACAACAAAAAGCAATTACAGGCATATTTTAAAGCATTTTTAAATGAAGCTTTTTATAGCAATCAACATTGGGGGGCGCATCAAATATGTAACCATTTTTGGATATCACCCCCGGATATCATGCCCCAGGGGGATGGGGACTTCGAGTCACAGGGGTCTCAAAATGGGGAAACGATTTAACTCAAAAATTTATATTGTGTCATTCCTGGTAAAACCTTTTGCCCACTTTCAACTTTTCTTTGCGTGAGAAGCGTGGGGATTAGCGACGGCGTGCGATCGACTTCGTATTGAGGTGATTATTTACCAAAAGCTTTGGGACAGCACACTCAAACTGGATTCGAACCCTCCAATCATGCACGTGCACATTTTCCCCCCACACAGCAAAGCAACAAGTGCTTTATAAAGGTGTGGGGCAGGTATCTCATGTCGATTGTCGTCAAGATGCTGAAAAAGTAAAGGTGTGCACAACAGTACTGAGGAATATATTTTTTTAATCGCAGCAAGTTGTATCTGCAGGAGTCTTCTTCTGTCAACACCGCACCGAAACCGATGCTTGCTTCCAACTTGGAATTGCTCGCATATAGTTCTCGAACAACTCCCTCAATGGTGGCATTGTCGGCAAACTTTCATCAAACCACACGGAGAGGGCAGAGAGCCAGATGGGTTTGCCCCATTTGTGTGAAAATGCTGGTAGTTGGAATTTACTGACAAATACAGGCCGGAGGTTTCGCCCCCATTTTGGCCCCAAAATGCAAAGCTTCCGTTTGCTGTGCGGTTATGAGAGAAAAAGCATCACATGGTCACCGTGACTTGTTTGCGGGAATTGGTTCTCAGGAATGGTTTTGTGCTGAAATTGCTTACAATGCCATCCGCGACTACAGGCCTGTATTGTTCCTCATTAAGTGTTACCAATCAGGCTGGGGTTCGGTGGCCAAACGCTCAGATTCCCCTCTGTCTGCAGCTGTTGTGACTTCATTGGAAGCATTTGCTGCCTTGACAGCTGCTAACAGCTGTCTTTTTGGGACTGGTGGGTGGTGGGGGGGGGGGGGGGAGGTGAAAGTGGGAGCAAAGGACCCAATTCTTTCAATAATCTATAATGTAAGAGGCTTCTGAGGATATTCCTGATTCTTTATCATTACTGTCAGATGCCGATGAAGCCCTGTGTGACTTTTCACGAGTTATACAATAACATACAAGGAAATCTACACAGGTGGAGGCCATTCAGCCATCATGCCTGCGCGAACAACATACTAATTTATCTACACGAGATCGAAGGAAGAAAATACAAAAAACAAGTTTTTAATTAACGAATTTTTATTTTTAGTATTTTGTAATTTTTTTTCTTCCCTCATTGGAGGGTGCATGGGCTTGGTGAAAACACACACATCAACACAACCCTTGACAAGACCCCACCAACAGCGTCCTACACGTCATGCACACAATCACCCATCAATGCTCAAACGACCTAAAAGTCATATCAACATCCCATACCCTCTATCTCCATAACGTCCAGGTAACCTATCTAAACTCTAATTTAAACTTATCTACTTTTTCTGCTACACTACCTTTCCAGGGAGACCATTCCATGCATTAACTATTCTGAGTAAAAGTCCCCTTCCTTGCTACTGTCTAACTCTCCCTCTTCTTTTACTCTCAGGCTATGGCCTGGTCCCATCACTGTCTACTCTGATGAATAATTAATCTGCACTTATTTTATCTATACCTTTCATTATCTTAAACATCTCCTCGTAACCACCTCCTTTTTAGTGTAGAAGCTGTCTCCTTCAGCGCTTCTCATAGCTGAGTCTAGCTAGGCCGGAATCAATCTGGTAGCCCTGCGCTGAACCCTCTCTATGGCATCTATGTCCTTCCGGAATTGTGATGACCAGAATTGACACAACTATTCTAGAGTGGCCCTCACTAAATTCCTGTACAATGTTAACACCACCTCTTTTGATTTATAAATGATCACCCTCCGAATACACCTAAAACCAGATTTGCTTTACCTATAGCTACCTGGCACTGTGCTGCCTGCTTACCTCCATATCTTATTACCACCCATATCCTTCTCCTGTGTGACACGCTCCAAAATGACCTTGCATCCTGTATCTTATTTTCATTGTTCTTATCCATCCCCAATCCTTACACTTGCTCAGGTTAAATTCCATCTGCCAATCTTTTGCCCATCTTTACAAGTATCAATACTTTCCTGTATCTGATCACCATCCCTCTGCTATCCACCTTACCTCCAAGCTTTGTGTCATCTGCAGATTTGGAAAGCTTACTCTTTACCCCATTATCCAAGTCGTTGTCGGTAATATGAATAGTAATGGTCCGAGTGGTGATCCCTGAGGTGCCCCGCTACTTACATCCTCCCACTCACAGAAAAGAGTTAAACTCTTTTCAAACGTTTTATTGAAGCAAACTGTAGAATCACCCTGCCTGCCCCAGTTCTGCTTAATCCGCATATTACAAAGGTAACCTCATAAGCTGACCAAAAATCAATCTTCTTCTTCTCTTCCCTTTATAAGGGGGTGAGGTCCAATGGTACCATTCTTCTACCCTGCCTTGACCACAATATTCCTCCACTTCACCCTGTCATCAGCCAACTCTCTCCACTCTCCAACTACCCCTACCTTTCGGATATCCCTGTTCACACAATCTTCCCATTTCAACCGCGGTCTCCCTCTTTTCCTCCTACCTTGCTCCCTCCACGTATCTGCTCTCTTTGCCATTCTCTCTTCCTCCATCTGCACCAAGTAAAGTGTCCAGCCAACTTCAGCCGGCTTTTTATCAATCTTCCCGTCAAGCTCATCTGCACACCGATCCCCTCCCACAGTTCATCCATCCTCCTATCCACCCTCTTCGCTCCCGCAATCCTCCTGTCCCAGTTGTTCTTGCAGACCTGCAACCTCTGTTTTCTCTCTGTCAGTGCAACCATCTCTAGACCGTAAAGGTAGGTCGGCATACACAAGATACCAGAACTTTCCCTTTCAATTTCCTTGATATTTTTGTGTGTCGAGTCTGCCATACTCCCTCCGCCGCTCCTCTAACTTATTTTATGAATTTGCCACCCGCCAGCGTGCGGACAGCCGCTTTAGCCAATGGCGGCGGTTTCGCCACCGAACGACAATCAGTCTGCGACTTTCCGGAACAACGCCGAAACCAGTCACGGTGTTGCCCTCCAAAGCGCCACACCATGGCCAGTGCAACACTCTATCCCGCGGGGCGCGACAGGTGTCATCGCCGATACATATACCTAAGTATTCCGCGCTGGGCAGACTACCGAGAGAGACCGTACCGTCAGCGAGCGTCTGCCTGGACACGAACCGCTTAAGCGGTTCGTTCCGTTCTGGATACGAGCAGTGTTATTAATGCGCGAGACCTCGCTGGACCCAATTCTTTTATTGGCTTATTAAAAACGCCTGTAAATTCGAGAGCAATACGGCGTTCAATGAAATGAGACAACAACGAACGGTTACATATTTAAATACGCACATTTATTCACACACGTATGCAGTCAGGATGTCAAAAACTACCACATGCACGTATACAGGAAAGCAATGGAATTGGCGGGAAGGACAAGACGCGAGCAAGACAAAGCACTACAACCGTCTATTATTTATTATTCACAAGCAATTAAACAGTTCTACTTGCGGGACATGCGCCACAACATTCACACAAATAAACAAGAAAGACCCCCTCAAAGCAAGGGGGTCACACTGGGCCCGTAGCCTTTATAACGTGGAGCTTGGCGGACCGAAGGGAGTTCCACGAGACCGTTGCAGTTAC
>CM068960.1:111426846-111446738 GCA_035128595.1 Eptatretus atami
TTCCGGCGGCATTGCAGCGAGTGCGTGTTCCTGTGAGAACCTTACCCGTTGGCTGCGTCTCCTTCAACCTGGACCGCCAGAGACCCCGACGTGGACATGCGGCAGGCCGTGAGGTAATCCCACGGAGGTGTTAGCATAAAAGCAGCGTCGAGCTGAGATTTTCTTGTAAAGGTTGTGAAGACATGTTGATAATATTTGATACTAATTATGAGCAAGTTTAAAATTAAACTAAGGGTCAAGTCGATTCAGACCACCCATTGCACGTCAGTACCATGGTTCACTCGGTAAATGAAGGACAAAACGATGGAAATAAAAATTCCTTGTGAGCAATATTTTTATTGAATAAAATAATTAATGTTTACTCGCTCTTTTCCGGGCTTTTTTTTCTTTTTTTTTTTTCTTTTTTTTTTTTTTCTTTTTTTTTTTGCTTCTTCCTTTTTCTCTGTTACACCATTGTTGGCTCAGAGGGAAGAGATAAAGGCGGACAAAACTTAGCGCTGCCAATGAAATGGCTTCTGTCGGCTTTTTGTGTGGTCAATCTCGCACCGAACACACACAAACTTTACAATGCAGGAAAGACTCAACGCTCCAGATAAACAATGTGTTGAAGCAAACCTGAAAATATTTAGTTTAAATGAACAGCCAGCTTGTTTAGAATGCTCTACTCCAAAGCATTGATACCTCATGCTAGTTGGAAATGGTGTCAGGAGGGGAAGTGTGGTGGCAAGATGACAGACACTACCATTTATTACCTCCACCACCGAAGTGGACAGAGGTTTGTTTTCACCAAACTGTCTGTATTGTCGGTGAACAGGATATCTAACAAAAGTTGGGATGGATTGCATCCGAACTTTTGTGGCAGAGGTTGGGGTGTTGACAGTGACGATCTATTAAGATTTTTGGGTTGAAGATCTGAGCAGTCCGTTACGAATTATTAGTGCAGATTCTTCAGCGTTGAGGATGGGCAAAAAACGTATGTTAGCACTATCGTCAAAAACGTGTGATAGAGATTTGACATAACTTGGTGGACAGTTGGGTGTGTGACGACGACGACGAAACAATTCGATTTTGGTGAACATCCAAATCCAGATGCGGATACAATAATTTTTTAAGTGAGTTTTCACCATTGCAGAGATGCGGCCAAAAAACGTGTGTAGCATATCTCAAAAACTTGTGGCGTGAGTTGGTTAGGTGACTTAGAATAAGCCATTCGATTTTGGTTTCAGGTCGGACCAGATCGACCTATCAGTGGGATACAACGTAAACTGTTCAGCCCGGCCGGAGCGTATGCGCTCTACCGAGTGTGGTCTAGTTTTTAATAAAATGTTTTTTAAAATACCTCAATATTTACCAAAACCTATTTGTATCGCCATGTTATGCCTGTTTACAATCCAAGCACATCTGTCCCTTAGTAAATATCTTGAATGAACAGATGTGGGAGAACAGAAGGTGATAGAGAAAGACTCTACCAGGGATATTCTATTGACCATGTGCCCCAAAAAGATTAGTGGTGCATATGGTCACATAGATTTTCACAAGTTTATATTCACACCAGTCAGTTCACGAATGATGTTGTAGAAACCCTGCTCTACTCTCTCTCTCAGATATTTCTAAACTTGAAGTGATCACTTGCTGGTTGGAGTCTGAACGTGGACCTGGTGTCCGCTACGTTGCACCTATAGGTGGAGAGCTTGGAACGCGAGTCTCCTTTGTCTCTCCGTAACACAGTAAGTGCGTCGCCACCTTCCTGGCCCTATCAGACAGCCGTAAGGACCATAGCATATGGTAAATATAACTTAACTAAAGCCTTGACACTGGACAATGCTACCTGCGGTGCCACAGTTCACTTGCAGTAATGTCTTAATGGCATGATACTAGTGGTGGCGAGGAGGGGGTATGCACGACAACAATGTAACATGGATTCCTCTTTGATGGATGGCCTACCAGGTGCGGGAACGGAGACGCGAACCTGCTGCTCCCGGAAGTTAAATTCAGAACGTGAATGGACAATGCACCTGACCGATCGCGGGGGCCGCCGCCGGGCGCCGCGCGGGGGGTGAGCGCGGCCCGGGCGGGTCGAAGCAGAGGTCTGTGAAAGGCCGACTCTCGGTGGAATCTAACATCACTGCCGATGACGCAGATGTTAGAAACACAAGCGCTGGACCCTTCTCCTTTGAACTCGTCTCCAGCCCACGTGAATGAGGTCAGGCGGAACTAGAGCACATCGACTCGGGTGGATGCGTAGGTTCCTGTTTTGTGGAATTTTCAGTATGCATCGTCCTGCTGTCATTGGGTACGCCTGGGCTCCAGAAAATTTCACTTCATACCACACCAGGTCTCACGATTCCCCCGGCTTTCCAACACAAGTATTATTTCTGTTATGTAGGACTCGAGTCCAGAAATCTTGAGTGCTTCCATCTTTAGTGTGAGGGAACATGATTCATTTGTGTTATTAGATCTTGAATACTTCATGTTCGTGAAATTGTCCTGTTGGTTTGAAACATTCCTTGAAGTTATCGTAACATCACAGAGTCTGGCTGTGGCTCCTCGCACACCACTCTACCCCCGATTCTTGCGACTGTGCAGGACGACGAGTACACCTGCGACTGAGGCTTGACATCTGCCGGTGGGTCGTTATGAAGTCCCGATGCTGGTTACAGACTCCGGAAATCCGGCACTGGCAAACGTGTCGCACATCGCTGGTGAAGGTGTGCACCTGTAATGAGGCGCGCGACTGTGCCCTCGTGGAGCCGTTCGTGCGAGCCTGGGGACGGGTGCCATATCTCCATCCTCATCTGTATTCTGCTGCTACTCGGTAAATGAAAAACTCCAAGTGGGGTGAGGCCATGGGAATTGGCATCGATCAGGAAAGTTTGTGCAGAATATCGAGGATTTGATGTAAGAGGCTTATACGGGCTTATGGATATGTTTTTGAAAGACTGGTGTTGATGAAAAACTCTCCTTTCCTTCTCCCCTGCCGGAGCGACAAAAGAGTTGATGTTCATTTGCTGAGAGGCACGACAGACATTCTCTCGACCTCACCCACTCCCACCCACCCCACTTCCCCCGGTTCCACGACCTTTATAAGGGCTTGTTTTTATATAAGTAAAAACTTTTCAACAAAATCGACTCGGTGTAACCTTTGCAGTTGCCCGGCCAATCACTTAAAACTTGCTAACGATCTGCACGGCTCGTAAATCCTCTTGTCGGTTGTTAACCTTCTGCTTTTCTTTCTAGTTCTTGTTGTCTCTTTATCCTTTACTTTTATAACTTTTAGAAGGTGGGTTTGAAACAGCTTGTGTCATTTAATGTTATCTGGTCCGTTGTCACGAGCGCCGTGAGCTGCCGACGGAAAAATTAGATCGGATAAGAATTTATCCTCAATTTATGGTTTGTATTCCATTTTGTTTTTATATCTGTTCAATTTCGCATCGAAGGAAACTTCAAAAGCGCCGTCGAGCTGGCGTTGATGCGGACCTCTGTAAAACGACCTGCGTATTGCCCGGGGGAGCTGTCTTTATCCTTACCTGTGTTGTTGTGGTTTTTTTTCTGGTTTTTTTTTTTGCAAATGCATCACGGAATGAAGCTCTGCTCGAAAAGTGCTCGGTGTCCCATGAGTTGAAACTTTACGACGGAGGTGGATCACATTCTATTCATTTACCCCTTTATCTCGTCCGATCTGTTCTCGTGGGAGGCCTCGTAATAAGTTTCTTTCAAAACAGCGGTTTGTGAATTTTCTTGCCGTTCAGACTGATTATATGTTGTGTTATAAAAATTTTTTTATTTTGTTCTTATTCTTGACATATGAGATTCACCTGCGTATAATCGTTCACATTGGCAGGGTTACATTTGTAGTTTCGCATTCATCTGCGAACACATGAACATGCGTAACATACCGTAGTGGGGAGGTGGGGGCCCGGGTGGGGTAGATTGAGGTTCCTAGGGTCAAGCAAACTGATTTGACCTCTGGCCCCTTGCAGCTCATAAACCCCGTGGTTTTTTTTTTTTCACAGTCTGCTTGAGCAAACAACCTCAGGAAGGTTGAACGATGAGTTTTGGGTATCAAGAAGAGGCGATGCCAAACGGTTGAACCAGCTTTCCACTATCCCAGCCTCAGGGTTTGAATCCGCCATGATTGTGCCCAACAGATGCAGAGTTCATTTATTTATGGGGAGGACGGTCGAAGTCATATTTCATGTAATCGTGACCATTATAGCAAGCGTCTTGCAGGGATGCTCGAGACGCGGTGAATAATTGTTTTTTTTTTTAAACTTCTCCTGACTGAGTGTGTGCTGGTTGGGTGAGTTTGAGTTCGTCAGTACGTGATGGGGGGTGGAAGAGGGCAGCAGCCGCCTTTGCAGCCAAGCACCGAGTCTTTTGGGGGATGTTGGTCATTAAATTGTGAAGTTATGGTCAAGCTTGTATAAAATATCCAGCGTTATGATATGATGGGATTGTGATGTGTGGTTGCAGGATTTTTGTTGTCTTGGGGTTGAAGAATAAATAAAACAAAGCTTTGAAGGGGGCAACAACTACATTAGCCAAGCTTTAAGCACACATTCCCTGAACTAATGCTGTATTAATCTCTTTGCATGCAGACGATGAGACCTGTGTAAGCGATGGAATCTTGTTTTTAAAGGATTGGAGGCTCACTGAGTGAGATGATGGGTATCAAATAGATATGTGGACCAATAAAGAAATAAAAACTATAAACATGACGCCCATGGGTTCTTCTTTCACTGATATAAAGACTCATGGAGCGAGGAGACACATCGTTGTACTTTTAAAGAATTACAAAGACATAAAGTAGACAATAGACAAACCATTACATATAGGCTTCACTCTGAGATCCCATCAGCATGAGGCAGTTGCTCAGATGGGAACACCAAACATGCTATTAAACCCAAGTTGGGACTCGACATGGGATATCTGACAGCAATTACTACCTTTAAAAACTCTTTAAATATTTCAAGTGAAGCACACTTGCTAATGGAAGCACGCTTGCTACATCTGTTGTGCAGTGCTGGTGTTGCTGTTTTGCCGTGTTACTCTCGTCGTCGGACAAGGACCACGCCACCAAGGAGCTACTCTTCGAGTCTGAGGAGGACGTGAGAGATAACATTCTCCGTACAGACGAGGAGGGAGGTGGCGAGGAAGAGTCAGGACTATGATCTGAGCCAAGGCTTCAATGTCCGTGATGAATCCCCGAGCTTAAGGGCCGGTCTGCGGCGTGTTGGACGCAGCGTCCGGCCCTAACCCAGCCACACATCCTGCCGTCGCGTGCCCCACCCGGTCACCCCAACGACATGGTTGACTTCACGGAGAGGTTGTTGGAGTTTTTCAATTATTTTCTGAAACGTTTGAAACCAGGATAAAAGAAAAAGTTTATTTTTGTTGTGTGCAATCTCGAGTCTTTCGATGTGCAAGATGTTGCAGTTCAAATCAAAAGTGCTGTGGCGGTTCTAATGAGTTACAGGCAGGAAAAGAAGGATTGGTGTACGTCAGTTTTTAATAAATTGATGTTGTGTACATTTGTTGAAAATAGAAATATAAGACTAGCAAGAATACAAATTTGAAATGAAAGGAGAAACGGCAAAACAAAGTATCGAATGAAACACTCCCCACTTTGGAGAGGATGTTGAGGCCGCTGTTCTGACTGCGATTGATTTAAAGATAAAAGACTCCACGATACATTTTGCAAGGAGCAAGCTTTCTGGCTGGAACTTTACTACTATCATTATCCCCCACACTTAAAATTTTTCATTTTTTAAACGGAGAAATATTGTAGTTGGCTCCGTTCTGTTCTCTGTCCGTCCGTGAACACTATCTTCTCCTAAGTAGGTTGCTGCAAAATTCACCAAGCTTGGTAGTTATGATCACCACATGGCAAGAAGTGTGGCGAGAGCAGTATTCGTTTTTGGCTTTCACCCCCAGGGCAGGGTCAAAAGTTCCAATAACAACAAAAAGCATATTACAGGCATATTTTTAAGCATTTTAAATGAAGCTTTTATAGCATCAACATTGGGGGCGCATCAAATATGAAACCATTTTGGATATCACCCCCGGATATCATGCCCCAGGGGGATGGGGACTTCGATCACAGGGGTCTCAAAATGGGGAAAAGATTTAACTCAAAAATTATATTGTGCTCATTCCTGGTAAAACTTTGCCCACTTTCAACTTTGCTTTGCGTGAGAACGTGGGGATTAGCGACGGCGTGCCATCGACTTCGTATGAGGTGATTATTTACCAAAAGCTTTGGGACAGTCACACTCAAACTGGATTCAACCTCCAATCATGCACGTGCACATTTTCCCCCCACACAGGCCAAAGCAACAAGTGCTTTATAAGGTTTGGGCAGGTATCTCATGTCGTTATCGTTCAACGATGCTGAAAAAGTAAAGGTGTGCACAACAGTACTGAGGAATTATTATTTTAATCGCAGCAAAGTTGTATCTGCAGGAGTCTTCTTCTGTCAACACCGCCCGAAAACCGATGCTTGCTTCCAACTTGGAATTGCTCGCATATAGTTCTCGAACAACTCCCTCAATGGTGGCATTGTTCGGCAAACTTTCATCAAACCACACGGAGAGGGCAGAGAGCCAAATGGGTGTTGCCCCATTTGTGTGTGAAAATGCTGGTAGTTGGAATTTACTGACAAATACAGGCTTAGGAGGTTTCGCCCCCATTTATGGCCCCAAAATGCAAAGCTTCCGTTTGCTGTGCGGTTATGAGAGAAAAAAGCAATCACATGGTCACCGTGACTTGTTTGCGGGAATTGGTTCTCAGGAATGGTTTTGTGCTGAAATTGCTTACAATGCCATCCGCCCACTACAAGGCCTGTATTGTTCTCATTAAGTGTTAACCAATCAGCTGGGGTTGGTGGCCAAACGCTCAATTCCCCCTCTGTCTGCAGCTGTTGTGACTTCATTGGAAGCATTTCTGCCTTGACAGCTGCTAACAGCTGTCTTTTTGGGGACTTGGTGGGTGGTGGGGGGGGGGGGCGGGGAGTTGGAAAGTGGGAGCAAAGGACCCAATTCTTTCAATAATCTATAATGTAAGAGGCTTCTGAGGATATTCTTTCGATGTCTTTTTGATCATTACTGTCCAGATGCCGATGAGCCCCTGTGTGACCTTTTCACCGAGTTATACAAATACAATACAAGGAAATCTAAACACAGGTGGAGGCCACTTCAAGCCCATCATGCCTGCGGCGAACAACATACTAATTTATCTACACGAGATCGAAGGAGAAAATACAAAAAACAAGTTTTAAATTAACGAATTTATTTTTAGTAGTTTTTGTAATTTTTTTTCTTCCCCTCATTGGAAGGGTGCATGGCTTGGTAAACAAACAACAACATCAACCACACACACCCTTGACAAGACCCCCACCAACAGCTCCGTACACGTCATGCACACAAATCACCCATCAATGCTCAAACGACCTAAAGTCATATCAACATCCCCATACCCCTCTATCCATAACGTCCAGGTACCTATTCTAACTCTAATTTAAACTTATCTACTTTTTCTGCTACCACTACCTTTCCAGGGAGACCATTCCATTGCATTAACTACTCTCTGAGTAAAGTCCCCTTCCTTGCTACTGACTTAACTCTCCTCTTCTTTACTCTCAGGCTATGCCCCTGGTCCCATCACTGTCTACTCTGATGAATAATTAATCTGCACTTATTTTATCTATACCTTTCATTATCTAAACATCTCCTCGTAACCACCTCCTTTTTAGTGTAGAAGCCCTGTCTCCTTCAGCGCTTCTCATAGCTGAGTCTAGCTAGGCGGAATCAATCTGGTAGCCTGCGCTGAACCCTCTCTATGGCATCTATGTCCTTCCGGAATTGTGATGACCAGAATGCACACAATATTCTAGACGTGGCCCTCACTAAATTCCTGTACAATGTTAACACCACCTTTTTGATTTATAAATGCACCCTCCGAATACAACCTAAAACCAGATTTGCTTTACCTATAGCTACCTGGCACTGTGCTGCCTGCTTACCTCCATATCTATTACCACCCCCATATCCTTCTCCTGTGTGACATCGCTCCAAATGACCCCTTGCATCCTGTAATCTCTATTTTCATTGTTCTTATCCATCCCCAATACCTTTAACTTGCTCAGTTAAATTCCATCTGCCAATCTTTTGCCCAATCTTACAAGTATCAATACTTTCCTGTATCTGATCACCATCCCTCCTGCTATCCACCTTACCTCCAAGCTTTGTGTCATCTGCAGATTTGGAAAGCTTACTCTTTACCCCATTATCCAAGTCGTTGATGTAAATAATTGAATAGTAATGGTCCGAGTGGTGTCCCTGAGGTGCCCCGCCTACTCTACATCCTCCCACTTACAGAAAAGAGTGAAACTCTTTTCAAGACGTTTTATTGAAGCAAAACTGTAGAATCACCCTGCCTGCCCCAGTTCTGCTTAATCCGCATATTACAAAGGTAACCTCATAAGCTGACCAAAAATCAATCTCTTTCTTCTCTTCCCTTTTATAAGGGGGTGAGGTCCCAATGGTACCATTCTTCTACCCTGCCTTGACCACAATATTCCTCCACTTCACCCTGTCATCAGCCAACTCTCTCCACTCTCCAACTACCCCTACCTTTCGGATATCCCTGTTCACACAATCTTCCCATTTCAACCGACGGTCTCCCTCTTTTCCTCCTACCTTGCTCCTCCACGTATCTGCTCTCTTTGCCATTCTCTCTTCCTCCATCTGCACCAAGTGTCCAGCCAACTTCAGCCGGCTTTTTATCAATACTTCCCGTCAAGCTCATCTGCACACCGATCCCCTCCCACAGTCATCCACCTCCTATCCACCCTCTTCGCTCCCGCAATCCTCCTGTCCCAGTTGTTCTCGCAGACCTGCAACCCTCTGTTTCTCTCTTATCAGTGCAACCATCTCTAGACCGTAAAGGTAGGTCGCATACACAAGATACCAGAACTTTCCCTTTCAATTCCTTGAATATTTTTCGGTCTGCCATTACTCCCTCCAACCCTCCTCTACATATTCTCGCCCACCTGAATCCTCCTCTGTACATCTGCCTCTGACCTACAATCCCTGGGCACGGTTCCTCCCAGATACTCAAACCTATTTCCCTGCTTGATCTCCTTCCCCTCTAACCTGATATTCATTTCTTTTCTCTGCTGCCCAACCCACATCACCTCAGTCGTCTCCCATACTCATCTTCAGTCCATGCTTTCAGAATGCCTCCTTCACTCCCTCAGTATTTCCTGCATCTCCCGCTTACTCTCCGCCACAACGACAGATTGTCCGCATACAACATCTGCCCCAGAAATATCTTTCATTTTGACCCTCCTGCTTACCATCCCCATCACCATGATAAACATGAGCTTCCCTGCCTCAAACTGATGTTCACACTGAAGTCTGACATCCGAGAACCAACCAAAACTTTCCCTTCATTCCTTTGTACATCCCTTCCACCAACCTAACTTCTGCTTCCGGCACTCCCGTCCATCCAAATGTCGCCATCACCATCTCTCTTGGGACAGTCTCATTGGCCTTCTCCAGGTTCATCAATCCCAAATCCATTTCACCTTGCACCTCCAACCTCTTCTCCACCAGCTGTCTCAGCACGAACATCCCATCCGTCATCCCCCCTCCCATTTGTAAACCCCTGTTGTTCTTTGCCAATGTCCATCTCCAAATGCTTCCTTATCCTCCCATCCAGAATCCTCTCCTGTTGGACTCCAAATTAAAAATCAAATCAAATTTTAAAATCTGATTATAATAACTGTGATACATGCAAGTGTTTATACAACTTAATCACACAAAAGAGCACTGTCGACACTGCCCAATAAACGTGAGACTTGCATTTATCTTTTCCTGCCACCGGGTGGCAAGAATTCCAGAAAATGCTGCATTGTGCCGTTTGAGGTGATATTCACAATTATTTGCGTGCTTCTCTCTCATATCACACACTACAATATCCGCTAGTTCCTCTGCATTGAAACTACATCAAACTTGTCTGACGATGTCAACAGCTGTGTTTCCTGTGATGGAAACGGGATACCACATTCCAGCAGGAAAATTGCCAGGTCTTCCCACACTGAGCAAACGTCACATTGATATTTCTGCATCAGGAAAATGTCCACACACTTGCATCATGACCCACGAGTTAAACCGATTCCTTCTACAGCCAAATGACGCGCATGGGACGGTGCGTCACCATTTGGGAGATCTCTTGAGTAGCCCTTCAGCAAAAGGATATTGCTGTTACGTCCTGAGTCTGTTGCACTTTATCGTTGCTACAGGTGGCCATTTAAGCTCGAAAAGGTAACCATTAGGGCCTATCTATACATTACAAGCAAAAACAGTGTGCTTTGGATTTACTGTCCCATCACAATGTGTAAGTAATACGTGGATCGGTCATCAATGCTATAGATCGGTGCACAACGTACACACTCCTTCGGTGCTATGTGCATGAAACTGTGGGCGAAGCTTTCATTGGATGGCAGCAATTGCAGGTTCCTAGGATGGCAGCAACTGCTGGTACTTAGGATGGCAGCAACAACGTCACCCCCACCCACCCCTTTGCCCTCCCTTTTTCCCAATTCCCTCTGTCTAAATTATATCCATGTGGAGTAATGATTATTATTCAAGGTACTGCATTTATTGCTTCCCAGGCTGACTATTTCCCCTACAACATAATGTCTTTGCCTCCGAAGCCAGTTTGCTACTTAAGCTGCTTGTTTACATGCTTCGCATGGTAATGAGTCCATTTTGTTGCTTCCTTCAATGCTTTCTGAAGCTTACTAAACATGAGAGCGTTGTAGTTAAGCTCAATATATATATTGTTACATGATCCGGGTGGCGGGGATTCGCACCCGACTCTTGGGCCAAACGTTACAGAATCGCGCCACCCTCACCACCGCCGTCTCCGGTTTATAACGCCGGCTGGCTCGGCACAGGCCTCGGTCACGGTCTTCAATCGCGATACCACGTACCCCTGGACCTTACCAGTGGGAAATAGACCCCGTTACAGACTGGTTTTGTCAGATGCCTAGCGTTTTCTGCCAGTCTGTAACATTGTATTATACCAATCGAGCGAATTGTTTCTCAGCGGCACGCACGAATTGACTCAAAGCGGCAACTTCATACGAATCAGCCAGATTTATTGGGAACATCGGGAACACAACACAAGCAAAGTATTCACGACAATGTTATTACAATCTATAACCCTTCTTAACTAGGGAACTACGGATTACAGGTTTCGAGGGATCCCTACCAAGATAAGCCTTAAACGACATGCAGACAAGACATAGACAGCATGCAGACAAGACAGAGTACTTGGTGATGTTTCATGATGAGAGGAAAGTGTCAAAAGCACGAATGTGGCTCATAACAACGGATGCCACGGATTGAGCCCCAAGCTCGAGCATGCCACGTGGCAAAATGGCGCTCGTCCTCCTTGTCGCACCGCCCACGCACGCGGCCTCCGCCGTTCAGACCCCGCGAGTCGACTGCACCAGACCGTCAGGTCGATATGGTTTCAGCTGCTTTCTCACAAGTCCAGCATACAAGTCCGGCCTGGCCTGTTCACCAGGTCTCCTTCACGAAGCAGATCGCAGACAGACACAGCTGTCCCCTACACAGCAGATCACGACTCCCACCAGTCGTCTCTATCCAGCCGAGGCAGAACAGACCTCCTGCAGTCCTTTCCCTGCCTTTCCTTCAGCCTGGCTCGCTTCTCCAGGCCACAGAAGGCAGACCCGGCGCGCCCAGGTCCAGTTTCCTCTCGGCAGAATCACCACTGGCTTTCTTCTTTCTGCTCGCCTCGAAGCCCGACGCTCAACCAGCAGATCGCGCCTCGACACCCTCGTTTCTCTCTTGCCTTCCTGGCGCACGCTCGCCTCGAAGCCGACTGCTCAACTCCGTCCTCTCAGTTTCTTATCACTTTTTCTTTTTGGGCGCGCCCCTTTACGAAGCCGACAAACTCCTCCCCTTAGTTTACTTCCTTCTCTTTGGCATCCCCCTCTCAGCGCTGGCGGGACTATTGTCGGAGAGAGAAGAAGAGAAGAAGCTCTCGATCCACAAATAACAGCCTCTTACACCTCCCGACACACATGTAACGTCCATTTTACCGAACAGCCTGGCTAAACATGCATTTAATGGGGGATCTGAGCTAATCCTATATTTAGTAGCATACTGAGGGCCATTTCCGCAACAATATTTGTTGTGAGCCGGGGTCGGTGGCGAGAAGACCGCTAGGTGGGGGAGGTTACACCGTCTCCCACTAGACTCCCCGGAATTGTAGGCCATCGTCCGGATAATTCCGTGAGCCGGCGGTCGCTGAACCGACCGTGGACGCCAATATGTCAACCGCGTAGCGTAGGTCTTTTTGTCTAAAACCAATTTACCTAATTAACTGCGCGATTTCGACTACCGGGGAAACCACGCCCTCGGCACGTCTTGCTCGAACCGGGTCACTCTACCGATTGCGGTAGAGTTTCAATACCGACCCCAACTCCGGTTCGGTGCAGCTGAGCGGAAACTGCCAAACCGTGCCAGCTATATAGACCGATTACCGGGATGAACCCGCTTATACTCAGACCCGGACCATGCTGGACCAATGTAAGAAGGGACAGAAACGGACTGGGAACATTTTAATAAATTATAAACAGTAAAATAAAGACAAAGGCAAGACTTGATGGAATATGCAATCAGGGAATATTTACAATCAGCAAAACACTTACTCAGTTCTTCTACTACAAGACGGGCCCACGCAAACACACACACACACAAAAAGAAAAGAAATCCAGAGTTCTTTATTGGACCTCCAGCCGATGAGGAGAGACGAGCTGGAGTCAGAGTCCGATGGTACCTGGCCATCAGAGAAAGGGGTACTCCATGCTGCGGCACCTGCCAATGTGTCGGCCTGGTCCCAGTCGCACGTGGGGGACTCGTGGTTCGTGGCGGAGCTCGGGTGGTGAATAGTCTGGGTCCACGGAGGGAGGTCCGGTCGCTCTGCCCTTCCTTTGGAGGCCCAGCAGAGAGCGTTGCCACCTCGATGACCCCTGCTCAACCCTCGTGACAGCAAAAACCAACTAAGAACTCGTAACAGCCCCTCGTAACCACTGCTCGTAACCACTCAAGACTCCAGCGCAACCCAAAAAAAACACGACACCCTCGCAACCCCACCCGTCATTTTTATAGATCCCCCTCGATAGGGGAGGGGCCTTGGTGATGCCGACATCACTGTTCGCCCCGATTGGATGGGGCTTCCATGGGTCCGCCCTCTCTGGGCGGGATTTCGGCCAGGCGGGAAAAACCCGTTCACTCTACTGCAGACTCGCTAAAAAGGACCCACCGCCAGATTGAATTGGGACACTGGAGGAAGCGGCCAGGAACGGCTGCAAGACCCTGCCTTGGCAAGTCAGAGTGTTTGTAGATAGCGAGTGGATAGTGGGTCGTGATGGGGAATGGAATGGTTGTTGGTTGTTCGTTGGAGGGTTCGTTGGATGTAAAGATTTAATAACCTAACTAAAAGGAAGTCGCAATGCACGTTTTTTATTCTCCCATTAGACAAAAGGAAGGGAATCTGACTACACATGTACTTAACGAGATAACTGACTTTTGGGACCTGTATGTTGAATGCAAATGGTTTCCAGATCCGTAACAATATATATATATACACATATGTAGTAGAGTGTAAGTAAACATCTATAAAGTGCTGTGTATACACTGCTTGTTCACTGTAGTTACTGTTACATCTTATAATTTATTTTATATGACTATTTAAAGTTAATACTTCTTCTACTTCTTCATTGGCCACAATTATTCCGTTACTGGGGGTTGGTCGAGGGAAGGTTGGCCCAAGTCTTTCACGAACCGGCTTGTCAGGTTCGACTCAGGTTAGACGAAGGCTCGGGTAGGAATTTGTAATTTGTTCATGGTTCCGGCGATGGTTCGCCTACTCTTCACAGAGGACACCGTGGGATCTTTCACGTCTACCATCTAATGCCAACAGAAGGGACACCATGTTTAATGTCCATCCGAGGGACGGCACACACATTGATGAATCACCCTGCCTGTTAAACACCGGCATGACAGTTTATAGATGGGTCGGGATTATTTAAAGTTAATCCAACAAATCAACTTCAATTCGTAAATGCGACGCTAACCATCGTATGTCAGCTTAAATCGGGTCCATCCTCATGCAAGTCATTAGTCTGGATCAAAATGTTTATTTTATTCAATCCGTTTCCTAAAATATTATTGAAACCTAACTTGGCAAAAGTTCCCTCAAATTCTTAACTGTCGTACAAGCATAATTCAGGTCGTTTGTGGTAGGTAGTGATCAGACGTGGGATTCAGAACTGCAGCTGTTGCATTATTGTGCTGTCCCAGAGGGAGGATGGGAAGGCCAAAGATGGTAATGTGAGCCAAATTCCATGGGCAACCTCAGCTGTTGCTGCCATTTCTTCAACCAAAAACAGTTACTAACTTTCTTATACTGGTCACGTCAGTCTTTCAACGGGTGATGTGGGTAGTTCACGGGTGGAGTCTGCAGGTAAATCACCACAGTAATCATAAAATCTCTTCCCTATCCCTGTCTCTTCCCACAGAGCTTGAAGGCAGCAGACAATGACCCGACGGCACCACCGTATGACTCCTTGTTAATGTTCGATTATGAAGGGAGCGGCTCCACGGCAGGGTCTCTGAGCTCACTGGAGGCAAGCTCCGACGGAGACCAGGGCTACGACTACCTGCATGATTGGGGTCCACGGTTCCGCCGCCTTGCCGACATGTACGGTGGCCGTGGGGACGATTGAGTCGGGAGTTCAAGGAAAAGTCTCGGTACCATGGAGGGATGTGGTTTTGAAACCGGGAAGGGCTTTTGGAGCTGGGTTGGGGAATGGGAGGTTCAGCAAATGGGGGTGTGGGGGGGGGGGGGGGGGGGGGGGGGGGGGGGGTAAATGTTATGTCATATGAGGGTGTTGGTACGAGGACAAAACTCAGAGAAATTTTAAAGTTCAGAGTTTAGATCCGCGGTAAGTATATAAACCGTGGCAGCATAAACGAAAGAGAAATATTAGTTGTGACATGTAAAGACTGGGCAGTGAGGTGTAGCATGACATGTAAAAGAGAGTTTTGTAAAGTTTGGTGCATTGGCACAGGTAAGGATGAAGCAGGTGAAGAGTAGGATTTGGGGTGAACGTGTCAGGGAATGGCTTTTAATTGTGAACGTGATATAGGAGACGTGGGAAAGCAAAGGAGAAAACGGAGGTTTTTGTTTCCCCCCTTGATATCTAACACCCATGGTCTCATACTTCCCTATTTTGCAGAGGAGCGACGATTGCGTAGGCAGAAAGGAGAGCAATTAAGAATGGGGCACGGTATTTAAACCGAAGGGTACCGATGTGAGGAGGTCTTGAGCCTTCGGCCTAGTGAACTCGGCTGGTTTAGGCCAAAGCTGCGTACACCTGCCATGCAACAGTACGCCGAGTCTATCGTCCAACTGAGGTTGCTGACACATGGATTTTAACGTTGCGAAGAACCCGCAAGGTCCCGGGCCAAGACCACGGTCACTTTGTGAATGAGCCACGTGATCATGTCCTTCTCGGCGTAGTGAGGGCGACCGACCGACTCACAGAACACCCTTTGGATAACTAATCCTATAGCTTGTAAAATAAACTTTACACTGGAAATTATGGAGTAATTACTAGCTCACTTGGAGATGCTGTGCCATTTTTCGTTGCTTTTTATCCTCCCTTTTGTTTGTTTTTTTGTTTTTATATTAACGGTTTAACCATCAGCTAGACTAATCACATAAACCTTGCAGTAGCGATCCCCCTTTTGGTAACCCAGGTTCTTGCATGCTGTTAATAACACGCCTACCTCTCTGCTTGCTAGTCCTGGCTGCATTTCCAGTAATTGAACTCGTTTTGAAAACTCTTTTGAGTCTTTTTGAACCTCCAATGCCTTTTCAAACCCCGAATATGCCGTTGGTTTCATTTCCCAGCGATGACGCTGCGTTTTCTTTTCTTTCTGTTTTTATATTTTGTAGTTGTGGAAATGGATTCTTCGGTTGTCGTCGATGTCGGTTTGTTTTCTTTTTGTTTTGAGCCATCACAATAAAATAAGGCTCGATCTTTTATATGGGCTCACGTGCCTTTGTGAGCTCGGCGCCGCTGGCATTGAGGACAGTTGGTTGTCCCCGAAGCTGCGACCCATGACATTTTAAAAACGCTGCACCAGGCAATTCTTAACAGCATTCGATATTGCATTGTTCACCTTCACCTTGGTTTTAAACAAGTGCTGCGGTTGTGCAATCCCTTCGACTAAAAAAGCAGACTCGATGGTGTAATCGTTAGAATGTCCAATCCGAGTCTGGGAGGTCGGCGGTTCAAATCCAACCCCGTCCGGGTCATTCCAGAGACCTGAAAAATGGTACGTGCTGCTTCCTTGCTTTACACTCAGCATTTAAAAAGGATAGAGCACGGACAAACAATCATATGTTGGCAACCATTGTGCAGGCTTTGATGGGCCTATTGACCTCCTCCTTCATCAAAGTTCCTTGTAAGGAAACTCGTATTTGAAATATATATCTATATATATATATATATCCCCTTCACCTCCACAAAAGCTTTCTCAGGAGATGTTCCACAAAGTATGATGAAAAGCTCAACCGATAAGATCCGGCAATGTACTCGACGACAGACCTTGTGTCTCATCGAGCACTAAAAACTAGACTTCACAGGACACGTCTTAAGCTTGTCTTGCATCCTTATCTGAGCACGTAGTTGATGATGCCACAAACCCGGGTTCAAACGTCACGTAACTGTACCGATTCATCCATTGCTTTCTGATATGCTTGTATTTCACATACAAGTTCTTCCACGAGATTAATCATTGTAGGAAAAAGGGGGGGGGACCCATTTAATTAACACCTGACATATTAAAACATTGGCCAATAACATATTCTGCAATTCATTTGATGAAGAGAGCAATCGCATTAAGAGCTTACGTGGATGTTATGGAGATGGCGCGGCACAGTCGTAGCGAAATCCAAAATGAGATGGCGTACTTTAATGGAAATGAAACGAATGCAAGTGTGACATGCTAAAGAATTGCATCTCCGAGTCCCCTCTCTCACAGCACTGTTTGCTCTGGTTTATTGTTTGCCATGCACGAGCATCCAAAGGCATCCCATAATGACTTGGGATTGCACTTTCCAGCAACAACTCCATAATGCATTCCTCAACAGGATGGAGTTCCACTGAGATTGTGCAATTTTGAGATGAAAAAGGTAGTCAAGGTGTGAGATTCATTATTTTTCAATCAAATGTTTTTTGATGAGCCTTTTAAAGTCCTGAAAACTCGGTAAACAACTTAAGGCAAAGTTATGGTGGTAATGCTCTGGCATCTGTCCATCGGCCCATAAGCCTTTACGTAATCTGTGCAGGAAGTTTTCATGAAAAAGATAAACAGTGAATAATATTGAATGGGAACTTTGGATTCAGTTACATATCTGGAGTCGGTGACCTTCAGAATGGATTTCGTTCAAAAAAAAAAGTTCTGCAGTATTAAAAGAGAACATCGGGGAAGCGGATATGATGTCTTGGTGGCGAGGGCTCACAATTGGTATCCCAGAGGTTACGGGTTCAAACCCAGCTGAAGTAATGCGTATTAAGGATTTCAATGAGAAGTTTCTGGAAATCCAGCTGGTCTTACAATTACCATGGTGATGAGCTGGCAGGATAACCGAGGCCCTAGAGGTATGCACACTCGCCTCTGAGCTGTATAGCCTGGGTTCGAATCTCGGCCCAGCTATAAACTGGCACTCTGGTGTTTCGCAGGCACCGTGATTCATTGTACCTCTGATGGGCATTAAACCGGGTTTCCCGTCTGCCGACTTTAGTTGGTGGACGTTAAAGATCCTGTGTTGTCCTTCGCGAAGAATAGGCAGGCTCTCGCTGGCACCATGAACAAGTTCCAAATTCCTGACATAACCTACAAGGGGGCATTCCATCAGCGGTACAGCTGCACCCGAGTAAATGATGCTACCTACATCCATGTTCTGCACACAAAAGAAGAAGACCATGGTACAAAGGAACTGTAGCGCAGGAGTAGGCCATTCTGCCCATCATGCCTGCACTCCACCAACCCCAGTATCATCACCCATCCACACACAAGTGACCTCCAAGTCCTGCCAATATCCCCATACCCCTTTGTCTCCAATGCATCCAGGTACCTATCCAATTCCCATTTAAATCTATCCACTGCCACTACCTTTCTAGGAGGAACTGCTATTGTATTGTCAATAAAAACCCAGCTGGTTCACCAATGACAATTTGGGAAGAGGTTTATCTGCCTGCCCGATATAATCTTGTCTTTGTGGGATTCATGTCCACACTGGTCCAACTTGTTTTTGATTGATACTGTCTGGGCAGGAGCTGTCACCGACCGATACCTTTTCTGGTGCAATATGGAAAGGAAGATGTGAAAGCATTGTGATAAACTGTGAACAGGTCCTGCGCAATCGGGCTCGATAGATTCTCAAAATCCAGATATAGAATAATGACAGAGTAAACCTGGAACCTGACAATACTGAGGTAGTCACATGATATATATATATATATTATTATATTGTTGCGAATTCGTCGCCGCCGGCGTGCGATCGGCCATGTAACTCGAATCGCGACACGTCGCCCACCGGACGGACAATTCATCATGACCCTCCGGAACTACCGCCCGGAGCCAGTCACGCGGTGGGGGTTTAAACTCACCACGATCGTGCCATATGCCCACCCGCAGCAGGATAGGGTTGCTCGCCAAATCGACCTACCTAAGTACCTGCGCGAGTGGTCGACCGGGCCATCATACCTCGCCGCAGGTCGACTTCGGACACGAACCGCTTAAGCGGTTCGTTCCGTGCTGCAGAGATAACCGAGCGGAGTTATCGTCGACTCGACGGTTCCGATAATACGGGCGTTTAAACCCACTATCAATCCCTTACGTGATGCAAGATGGAGATTCAATTAAAGGAAAAAAGACGAAGCGAAATGGGAAAAACAGGTTCAACAAAGCAAGCTGCACTTTATTACACACACACAGACAAGCACGTATATACAGCCATACAGTCGAGATGCAAACAAAGCAAGAAAGAGTTAAAACCGAATAAAAGGGCAATGTACAGGCCAAGACACTTAAGCAGTTCTACCTATTGGACACGGCGCCACAGCATGCATTCAACCCGAAAGAAGAAAGCCACCCTCATAGCAAGGAGCAGACAGGTCCGGATAGACCAAATGTACGTGGATCCTGGAGGATCGGCCAGTCCACGAGACCGGGAGGTCTTACCCGCGTCTCTGACGCGATGCGCGGCAAGCCGTAATGTTCGCGCAGCTGCGCCCGACTCCGTGGCCCTGGCGTGGTCGCGCGAGTCCTCTCCGGCGTGCTCCGCGCGAGACGGTTTTGTTGCACCACGCTTTAGGGGGGGAGGAATGGGGCCCCCCGGCACATTCGAGTGAATGGGGGGGGGTGAAATCGCTGATGCTCAGGGAGAGGGGTATGACTGGCTGGCTTGATCCCGCGACGAGAACGAACGACCCCCACACCGCAACCTCGTTGCCGTCCGCCGTCTCTCTCGCAACTCCTCCGCAACTTCTCTCCAACTCTTCTCGACTCCTCCCAGCTCAACTCCGCACTCAATTTCTGCAGCGAGTCGCCTTGCACGCTCGCATCTTTATAGGTCTCAGGAGGAGCCCATATGCCAAATAATTCGGATCAAAACGCGATTGGAGGCGGGGCCACGCCACCCTCTGTTCAGCCATTGGTCGGACAGAAAGGGGGCGTGAAGCATTCTTGATCCGAATTCTGCTCGTGGAGAATCCACGT
>CM068960.1:111455059-111466251 GCA_035128595.1 Eptatretus atami
AATATAAAATCAGGCTGCACATACACATTTACTTATCACATGGGTATATCAATATATGAAGTAAAAATCTCTTACTATAATTCACGGACTGGTGTTTGTATGTTTGTTTTTGGGTTTGTGTGTTGTTTTTTGGGTTTGGTGTGTTTGTTTTTTGGTTTGTGTGTTTGTTTTTGGGTTTGTGCGTTTGTTTTTGGGTTTGTGCATTTGTTTGGGTTTGTGTGTGTTTGTTTTGGTTTGTTGTTTGTTTTTTGGGTTTGTGTGTTTGTTTTTGGGTTTGTGTGTTTGTTTTGGGTTTGTGTGTTTGTTTGTCGTGCCATTCCTCCTAGAGTTCTTGGTCCCAATTATTCCAGACTTGCTACAGAGGATCAGCATAACCCAATTAATGTATCGGGTGTTTTATTCTTGGCGGCCGGGGGGGGAGTACGCAAATTCTCTATGTAAATGTGTATCGTGTATCACCGCCTCCAGGTGGGTAAGGCTATTACAAGTCAGCCTCATTTTCACAGTGCAATATTCCTGTCCCCACGTTTTCCGGTGCAGTGAGATGTTTTGAATTATAAGCATTGGGTATGTTTTTGCTTCATGCACGTAACCCGGGTTATTTATTTTTCCTCTGCAGAGCTGTCAGTTGTCTATCCACCACCCAAATCAAGGAATGCATCAGAAGAACGTGTTGAATGCTTGAAACATGATCGCCCATCGGGCAGGTACTCTGCTGGTGTAACACAATAGAGCAACATGAAATAGAAATGTAACAATGTATCAATATAATATAGAGGTGGGCAGAAAGGCAACACAAGATCAATCCGAACCAAAGAGGTCGATGAACAATGTACGAGGTAGAAATGTATCCGATAATGATTATATCAGTAGCCTATAGTTGAGAGGACGTGGACACCGCATATGGCTACACCTACTGAAAGCTCATGATGGCTAAATACAAACGTCATACCTGAGTTGTGAGTTGTGGTCGAAGACTGTTTAAAAATCATTATCCTGATGGGAAGTAACCACAACAAGGAGAAATAAACTAGGAAAGGCAAGATGATAGGTATGTTAGTGAATTTAGCAAAATGAGGAGATACGGGGTTTGACCATTGCAGGACAATTTGAACAAAGGTGGTGACCCAATGCTGATGTGTGTTTACTACCCCCAACCACCTTACCTCCACTACCCCACCCCAACAGCCGCCTCACACTTTCCCCCATTTCCCCTAACTCGACAAAGATCGATCAAAGAGGACCCAGGTGGTTAAGGTGTAAATTAATTGCAAATCTATTTTGTACAAGCTTTAACAGCCCTGAAACACACGTCCTCGTAGCGGTGCAATTTATTACACTACACAACAGCTGGTTAAGTGAGTACTATGATCTGTATCCAGTGATTTGGTGGTTTTAGAGACCAAGGTCAAATCGACAGTTGAACCCACTTGGGTCTACCAGATAATATGACCCCCATTAGCATTTCCATCTGAACCCCTGGCTCATGAAGTGGGGAACCCAGGTCCAATTCCCATATTCTGTACCATACGTGTTCACCCAGTGTGACACCTCTACTCAGGTGCTTGTAATGAAAGTAAAAGTACACTCATCTCTCCTAATGTCTTTGTTCGTTCTGCATGTGGTTTTATGGACTCGCAATATCCGTTCTCTCGAGGAACCCAACGCGTATACAAAATTTGGTGGAGATTGGCCCAGCCGTGTGTTTTTAATTTTACTTTAATAGGAGGACAAGCTCCATTATGACATACCGTCAGCCTCGTGTTGACTGAACGGTTCAGGTTGCTGGCTTAATATTGCAGAGTTTTGAGTTCAAGCCCTTCCCAGCCATTGAATTAACATCAGGTGGGTTGATTCAGCCTGTCATCCTTACGAGGTCAGCAAAATGAGTACCAGCTTACTGGTGGTGGGAGCACTGCATCAGCGGCAGAGCGGTGCTCACGTCAGCAGACACATGGTCCGTACGAAATGATGATGAATAGCTGGTCCTGTTTTGGGTTACTCTTAGATAAGATGGGATCCTCTGTAGCAAGTCTGGACATAATTGGGCCAGAACTCTAGGAGGAATGGCACGACAAACAAACACACAAACCCCAAAACAAACACACAAACACAAAAAGCAAAACAAGATGGTTTACTTAGCCGGTTGCTATGTTGTAAAGTTGATTCAGGATTCTTGAGTCTGCAGACTGTTTGTTCTCCATACGTTGCCTAAATTGGAAACTTCAACGCGTCATTCTGTGTGTCTACGTCATCAAGAACCCTCCATTTACAATCCAACCACGGTGCTACTCTGCTATGTAAACTATCTAAACCGAGATTTTATTAACCATCTTATTTAATTGACTATTTTTAAAGATGAATCATCTACTTATTACCTAAGTACACCAGTAGAATGTGTCCACAAGACCACAACCATCCTTGACCATGTTGTGGAACATTTGCCGAGGCCCTCACTTTTTCACTTTTATTGGTTCACGAGTCAGTAAGTGACCACTATATTCGTTATGGGTGTCTGTCTGTCTGTCTGTCTGTCCCGAGCATAGCTCCGTGGGTTTGATCCGATTCTGATAAAATTTTAGTGGAGGTTTATATCATAATCTAGTTGTGTTTTCCTGAGAATGGGCGTGGTGCACCCATTATGGGCGGAGCCACGCCCAAAAAAACATGTGTTTTTAGGGGGTAGCCGATTTCAATTTACATCTTCTCCGAGGGGGTTTTCAAATCTGGCAGGGATTTCAGTATTTGGTTAGCCCAATGGCACCTGCATAGCCCCACGGAGCTCGATTTTTCATTTTCGTCCCAAGGTCAAGGACACAAAATCAAGGTCACAAGGTCACGAACTTAGAAAATTGCGAATTTTGACATAAAAATCGTACGACCGCCCAACTTAGAGAGCTCGGATGACAATATATTTTATGCATAATCTTGAGGTCATTCCCCACCTAAAGTCTTGAAACCATTTTGCTCTATCTCGAACACTTGCCCGTGCGGCCCCTTCACGTTTGTCTTTATGCTGATTTCATCAAAGTATGGATAATCCGAGGAGTGCGAAATCCATATATCCTATATGACGTTATATTGTTCCTGGAATGTTCCGGAGGAAGTTTTGCACCAAAGTCATAATCCTTGACCTTTGACCTTTAAAGTTCACAAAGGTGAAATTTTCAAAGTTGTGGGAATCAAACCGGGTTTTCGACCTTCTTCGACGAACTAACTCCAATAAGCTATAGCACGTATCCTGTTTCCTTATTTTAATGTCCACAACATTGTTTTGTGACCTTTAAAGGTTATGCAAAGGTCAAATTTTTAAAGTTGTTGAACGAAACCGGATTTTCGACATTTTGCAGCTAATAACCTGTCATTCGTACCACATCATGTTGATCATTTTTATAACTTGGTCAAACATCATCACATTGTCTCATCCTGATTTTGAAACAATCTACATCGTCAAATACCGCTCGTGAACCATCGTCGTCTTCAGACTTGTTCACTTTCAAATTCCTTTTCTCCACAACTGCTTAAGCGATTGACACAAAACTTTCAACGTAAGAGTTTCTACCCATGAATATTTTTTTTTTACTAAGTTACATGATGATTGAATGGAAAATGCGGCCGGCGTTCCAAAAGGTCCGTTTTGTGCAGGTATGGGTTGCAGGTATCATGTATCTAAAAAGCAAATGTCATTTTCTGTCTGTCTGTCTGTATGTAACACCAATCATGCCAAAACTATTGTGCCAATTGCCACCAAACTTGGCACATGGACCAAGTTTGACCTCGTGGTGAACATGGGCTTCTTGGTTTCATCTGTAGTCGCGGGAGTTTGGGAGGAAAGGTCAATGAAAATTCTCTATGTAAATGTGTATCGTGTAGTGCCATCCATTGGTGGTGGCAGAGGGCGTTACAAGTCAGCTGTGGAGATAACTTGCATTTTTGCACTAAACACACCTCCAGAGAGCGGGATGCCCCCAAAGCCAACCTCCACTAATCAGGGGAGGCAGGGGAAGGGGGGGTGGGAGTCCGGAGGGAGCCAAAGGAGTGGGGTGGGAGGACACAAGGGGATGGATGAGGGAAGGGAAGGGGCAGGAGGGACCCGGCGTTGCCTGGCAATGCTGGACACCCCTGCTACTCAGGAATAAACAGCGTCGACCTTGCTCTGCTCAGCTTTGGCCAAATTAATATTCCGGAACTTTTTGATGCCCCCCCCCACCAACTCCTCTTAAGAATTTCTTACATTTAAAGTACATAATCTTTTTTAACAATTTGCTGGGGTCTTCTACTTATTACGTACAGAAAATTGTGGACTTTTAATGTCTGTTCTAGCACTCATCCAACCCCTACACTACCTAATTTGTTCCATATATGGCCCTTAATTATTTCTTCTTATCACACAACTTGTTTCCCCCTCTATTCCCACTCCTTCCCCTGCACCATTTATTCCATCTTTATCTCTTCCCCCTCTTCCTTCGCCTTCATCATCATCACTATTAGATGTACAGAAGAGAAGGATCAATGTTGTCCTGTGTAGTCTTCCAGTCTTTGGGTTAGATAGGTACTGTACTTTGTATTTTAAGAAGGCACAGGTCGGAAAGGTTACGATCCTTCAGAGCGGGTCTGAGTTTCGTTGTTCTCCTCTGTTCTCTCAATGTTTTGCATATCCGTGATTGATCTGGGCTGGCATGCTCAGTTTCCATACTCCAAGAGTGGTAGAAGTAGTGCTTTGAACCCGCTTTTGCTCCATCGAAGGGTAAAGCCTGAAACGTCAGTGCTTTGTCATCCTTTACGGCAGATAACTTCAACCAATTTACTTTGAACAAGAGAGGTGGGGTGTCTCTGCTAACGTGTGAGGCCGAGCATTTGATTTGGCTGTATTTTCTGTGTATGTCAATTGTTGGTGGGTCAATAACAACATTGGTCCCAGTCAATAATGACACCCGGGTCAGTTTCCTTTTGAATACTTTGAAGGTCGTGGTCGCCAAGATGAAACCTCTCCTATCTATCCCCTTACCCAAGATGAAGTATGCTGCACTTTCGAGCATGGAAAGGCAATTGCAATTGGGACAACCATTCCACCACATCATGGGTCAGATCCTCCTTCAGCTTCTCAACATGGTGTTTACCATGTTGTCGTCCATATATCATAATGTCGTCAGCATAGAACTGGGCAGAATTCTGCATTGTACTCACCAAATCATTGGTGTACATAGCAGACACACAGGGACCCAGGAAGATGCCTTGGGTTATGCTATTGACAACATCCATCCATTCCGATGTCATTCCGTTCACAACTACTCTTGAGTTATACTTGTTAGAAATGCTTCCAGCCAGGAGAAAAGAGGGTCTGCAGTGCCAAATGCCTTTGCTTTCCGTTGTAGTCTCTGATATGGCACCTCATCGAAGGCTTTTCAGAAATCCAAGTACAGGACATAAAATGGGAGTCAGTTGGCACACTCTGACAGCAGCTAGGTAGCACAGGAATGACCGAGCTGGTATAAATCCATGTTGAACCACAGTGATGATTCAATTTGACATCAGATGATCAATGAACACGTCTCTCACAATGAATTACATTAGCTTGTCCACCACCGAGGTCAGGCTTACTAGACAACAGTTCTCAGATAACTTCTTACTGCCTCCTTTTTTTAATAGATCAGAATTAAATTACCCTTCTTCCAGTCTTCCGGTAACACTCCTGCTAGCTAGCAGCTAGCGACTTTCAGAAGACCATCGTGAGTGAGTGGCAAATGCTCCCAACTTTTTCCTTTAGTACATGAGGGTGTATATCAGGGCCTGCAGATCTACTGCTTTTTAAGCCCACTGCAAGCTAGCCGATGCAACACAACAAGACCATCTGCGACAGTTTAGTCTGTGAAAGTTTTTTTCAGAACCGTGTAATGTGCGGCGGTTGACAACCGTCGTCAACAAGGTTTTCAGGCGCATCGGTGATCGTCGTAAAAGTTGAACATGTTCAACTTTTATGATGAGTTCTTGGCAACAGTCGTGCATCGTCGTATAGTGTGCGGTGGTCTACGATGATCCGCAATGCATTGACCAATTAAAATTCAACTTTCAGTGAGTTCCAGCAGCCTTAGCATTCAACGGACTGACTTGTTCCACGAGCTCATTAAAGAGTATCGGATGTATCTTCTGGAAGCTAGCAATCTTCTGCAGCAAGTTCCACGACCAAGTTGTTCAATGTCGACCTCTCCACCTAGAGCTTTCTCCACGGCTGCTTCTTTCTCCGAGCACTTACACGGCACGCCGTTGGTGATGAACCAGCACTAGTGCTAAAGCAGAACGTTCACCCTTCTCATCCTCTTGCTGAATTCCTTCATCGCCATTTTATTTAACAAAAATAGTGTCATCTACCAGTTGTGTGGTGTGCAACAGTCTCCGGCAAAACAAGATTATGCAAGATTCATCATGGACGGTCTTGTTGCGTCGCGTCGGCGAACATCAGCTAGTGTGTGGCAAGCTTTAGTCTCTGTCGTATTTCCGAACAGGATTTCTGTGATTTTCTGCAGCGATTTCTACCTCGTTGGTTACTGGCCCTGTTATTGGCCAAAGTTTTGTTTGTTTGTTTGTACAGTATATATACAGTTGAGGTTACATAATATACAACTTAACAACAAGGAAGTAACACTTAGACTGCAGTGGTTCCCATACCTTTTTGTCCATGACCCAAAATTTGAAATCACATTTGCCTCGTGGCTCAAATGGTACCAGTACCTACTTGGTACTGGTACCTCCGATAAAAATTGTCAGAGGAAACCACCCCCCCCCTCAAAAAATGGGATTTTGTGGTGGGGTGGGTTTCAACTTCGGGTTGTGACCCTGGGTTTGGGAACCCCTGACTTGGAGCCTCACCAACGTGTTGTGGAAGTCCATTCCATTAATTTATGACTCTCAGGCTGAAGAACTTGTTTCTCACTTCCAGTCTGGACCTACTCTTAAACAATTTTGGATGGTGTTCTCTTGTGGTTGTGTGTTTTTCTTTCTTTTGTATACAGAGTCAAGGCTTGTGGAAGACCTAGTACACTGAACGGATCAGGACAAAAGGAAGAGTAGAGGGGGTGGGGGACACCAAAAGAGGAGTTGAAAGGGGAGATTTGGACAAATAATGGGTGTGTGGAAGAATGGGGGGCAGGAAAGGACGTATGGGATGGACAAGAAGGATACAGAAGGAAACTCCGAGGAGGGAAAACTGGAAATTTGCAAGGAGGAGGGGCTTAAGTGGAGTGGGGAGAGGGTGGGTGGAGTGGGATTAATGGGGGTGGAAAAGATCATGGTTTTGGATTGGGGATGATCTGAGATGGTGGTGAACAGTTGTCTTGAAGACCTGGAGGAAAGAATGAGATTGAAGAGAATGTGGGAGTTGATTCCACAGGTGGGGAAAAAAGGAACAAATGGGTGGAGGTGAGCAGTGATCTTGGATTTTCAGGAATCCTAGAAAGAGAAAAACTTTCACCAGAAGGGAGTGATGGTGGACCACATGTACCCTGCAGAAACCTGGGGGTTGGGGACAAAGCATGGAAAGAGCAGAGGGTATAAGACGAGAAAAGAGGCAGTAGAAGACAGAGAGACCACCGAACTGTCTGTGATGGCAAAGTGATAGATTCATCCCATAGACTCGGCTTCATCGTGGGAGATTGCCCTTGTACAGGAGATCTTGAAGGCCTTGGTTTCCATGGCGTCAAACATTGCTGTAAAGTGTGAAAATGTGATTGACTGGAATGCTGAGATTCCCATGCAGTAACTTGGACATGCTAATAGCATCACCCCTTTGACTCCTGTAGTACAATGAGTGCATGTTCGGTGTCTCCATTCGTTGCCCGGAGGGTTGGTGATGCAGCTCAGGAATCAATGATTCCATCTCTGTACCTTCTCAATCTTGTCTCCATCAGTCTTGTATCACAGATGACACAAAAAACATTCCCATACCCAAGGTGGGGTCTGACCAAAGTTGAGTAGAGGATTGGTAGCATCTTCAACATCATGAGTGAGAAGGTTCGTTTGATTATCATGTTCCATAAGACACCCCAGGCTTTTTTTTTAGAACGATTATGTTCTCCAGCGAGACCAGAAAACCGTTTTAACATCAGAACACATTCCTTCACAGGTTCCTTTTGAATCTGTATGTACTGGTTTGTATAAAGACTGTGATTCCAATTCTAATCTTGACAGTTCAGTCAACGTCCAAACTACATGAGTGATCCAGTGGCAGATTAACGCACGGACATGCAGAGCCCATGCCCAGGTCTCAGGGCCCCGAGGTCAACACGGGAAAAATACATTTGCTGTTAAAACGTTCTATACCAGACCAACCATGATAATACTACGTTTCCAGTTACGAGTTACCAGGAGTTACCGTTCGGGATGTTTCAGTGCTGGTTTCGGTTTTATACTGTTGTGGGGTTCTCTGCACTCGAGTTCTGCTTAACCATCTCTCGTTGGTGGTGTGAAACCAGACAATACTTGATAATACAATGATTATAAAACATAAGATGCTGATGAAATGTTGATGAATGTTGATGAAAACGTAACAGGACAGAACAAAGAACAGACAAATGTACGTGTGATGGACACCGAAGATGGATATGAATGTTCAGCTTAAACAAACTCCAATCAAATCAGACATTACAAATTATAATCCTCTCCATGCAAACGGTGATCCTAAGTTCAATCTGATCATTAACCGGAACCAGAAATTAACTTTAAATTTCCAGCCAAATTATATTTTTCAATACTATGCATATTTTTTGCACCCCCAACCCCCTCCCCAACCTAAAATTCTGGATCCGTCGCTGGAGTCCGCTTTTTTGGGGTGAAAATAAGTCTTTTTGGGACCATTTTGGGGAGAAAATAACATGGAATCCTCTTTTTTGGGGCGAAAATAACAGTCCTCTTTTTGGGCCTTTTTCACGCAAATAACATGGAGTCCTCTTTTTGGGGCCTTTTTGGGTGTAAATAACACGAAGTCCTCTTTTTGGGGCCTTTTTGGGTGTAAATAACATGGAGTCCTCTTTTTGGGGCCTTTTTGGGTGTAAATAACATGGAGTCCTCTTTTTGGGGCCGGGTTTTTGGGTGTAAATAACACGAAACTCTTTATGGAGCCTTTTTGGGTGTAAATAACATGGAGTCCTCTTTTTGGGGCCTTTTTGGGTGTAAATAACATGGAGTCCTCTTTTTGGGGCCTTTTTTGGGTGTTAAGCCACAGTCCTCTTTTTGGGTCTTTTTTAACGAAAATAACATGGAGTCCTCTTTTTGGGGCCTTTTTGGGGTGAAAAAACCGAATCCTTTTTTTGGGGCAAAAATAACATGGAGTCCTCTTTTTTTTGGCGAAAATAACTCCTCTTTTGTGGGTGAAAATAACACGGATTCCTTTCTTTTTGGCCGAAAATGATATGGAGTCCTCTTTTGGGGGGAAATAACATGGACTCCTTTCTTTTGGGGAGAAAATAACACGGATTCCTTTCTTTTTGGCCGAAAATGATATGGAGTCTTCTTTTGGGGGAAAATAACATGGACTCCTTTCTTTTTGTGGAGAAAATAACACGGAGTCCTCTTTTTGGAGCCTTTTTGGGTGTAAATAACACGAACTCCTCTTTTGAGGCCTTTTGGGTGTAAATACATGGAGTCCTCTTTTTGGGGCCTTTTGGGTGTAAAGCCACAGTCCTCTTTTTGGGTCTTTTTTCACGAAAATAACATGGAGTCCTCTTTTTGGGGCCTTTTTGGGGTGAAAATAACTCGAAATCCTCTTTTTTGGGCAAAAATAACATGGAGTCCTCTTTTTTGGGCGAAAATAAGTCCTCTTTTTGGGGTGAAAATAACACGGATTCCTTTCTTTTTGGCGAAAATGATATGGAGTCCTCTTTTGGGGGAAATAAACATGGACTCCTTTCTTTTTGGGAGAAAATAAACACGGATTCCTTTCTTTTTAGCCGAAATGATATGGAGTCCTCTTTTGGGGGGGGGGGGGGGGGAAATAACATGGACTCCTTTCTTTTTGGGAGAAAATAACACGGATTCCTTTCTTTTGGCCGAAAATGATATGGAGTCTTCTTTTGGGGGGAAAATAACATGGACCCTTCTTTTTGGGAGAAATAACACGGTTCCTTTTTGGGCCTTTTGGGGAAAATAACATGGAGTCCTTTATTTTTGGAGAAAATAAACACGGATTCTTTCTTTTTGGACGAAAATGACACGGATTCCTTTCTTTTTGGACAAAAATGACAAGGAGTCCTCTTTTTGGGAGAAATAAACACGGATTCCTGTCTTTTTGGACAAAAATGACACGGAGCCCTCTTTTGGGGCTTTTTTTTGGGGGGGGGGGAAATAACATGGATTCCTTTCTTTTTGGGAGAAAATAACACGGATTCCTTTCTTTTGGACGAAAATGACACGGAGTCCTCTTTTTGGGGAAAAATAACATGGAATCCTCTTTTTGTTGGCGAAAATAATAGTCCTCTTTTTGGGGCCTTTTGGGTGTAAAGCCACAGTCCTCTTTTTGGGCATTTTTCACGAAAAAACATGGAGCCCTTCCTTTTTGGGAGAAAATAACACGGATTCCTTTCTTTTTGGACGAAAATGACACGGAGTCCTCTTTTTGGGAGAAAATAACACGGATTCCTTTCTTTTTGGACAAAAATGACACGGAGCCCTCTTTTTGGGGCTTTTTTTTGGGGGGGGGGGAATAACATGGATTCCTGTCTTTTGGGAGAAAATAACATGGATTCCTTTCTTTTTGGACGAAAAATGACACGGAGTCCTCTTTTTGGGGCTTTTTGGGGGGGGGGGGGGGAAATACCATGGATTCCTTTTCTTTTGGGAGAAAATAACACTGATTCCTTCTTTTTGGACGAAAATGACACGGAGTCCTCTTTTTTGGGCTTTTTTGGGGGGGGGGGGGAAATACCATGGATTCCTTTCTTTTTGGGAGAAAATAACACGGATTCCTTTCTTTTTTGGACGAAAATGACACGGAGTCCTCTTTTTGGGGAAAAATAACATGGAATCCTCTTTTTTGTGGCAAAAATAACAGAGTCCTCTTTTTGGGGCCTTTTTGGATGTAAAGCCGCAGTCCTCTTTTTGGGCATTTTTTCACGAAAATAACATGGAACTCTCTTTTTGGGGCCTTTTTGGGTGTAAAGCCACACTCCTCTTTTTGGGCCTTTTTCACGAAAATAACATGG
>CM068960.1:111466276-111481576 GCA_035128595.1 Eptatretus atami
GGGTTCCTTTGCTTTTTGGAGAAAATAACCGGATTCCTTTCTTTTGGACGGAAAATGACACGGAGTCCTCTTTTTTGGGAAAAATAACATGGAATCCTCTTTTTTGTGGCAAAAATAACAGAGTTCCTTCTTTTGGGGCCTTTTTGGATGTAAAGCGCAGTCCTCTTTTGGGCATTTTTCACGAAAATAACATGGAACTCTCTTTTTGGGCCTTTTTGGGTGTAAAGCCACAATCTCTTTTTGGGCCTTTTTCACGAAAATAACATGAGTCCTCTTTTTGGGTGAAAATAACATGGAACTCTCTTTTTGGGCGGCAAAAATTACACGAAGAACTCTTTTTTTTTGAGGCGAAATAAATGGAGTCCTCTTTTTGGGGGCAAAAATAACATGGAGTACTTTTTTTGGGAGAAAATAACATGGGACCCTCTTTTTTGGGAAAAAATAACGTGGAGTCCTTTCTTTTGGGGCCTTTTTGGGTGTAAAGCCACACTCCTCTTTTTGGGCCTTTTCACGAAAATAACATGGAGTCCTCTTTTTGGTGAAAATAACATGGAACTCTCTTTTGGGCCTTTTGGGGGCAAAAATAACACGAAGAATTTTTTTTTGAGGCGAAAATAACATGGAGTCCTCTTTTTGGAGAAAATAACATGGAGCCTCTTTTTGGGGGAAAACAACATGGCCGCCTTTCTTTTTGGGGGCTTTTTGGTTAAAGCCACACTCCTCTTTTTGGGCCTTTTTCACGAAAATAACATGGAGTCCTCTTTTTGGGTGAAAATAACATGGAGTCCTCTTTTTTTGGGCGAAAATAACATGGAGTCCTCTTTTTTGTCCAAGACCCCCCAAAAATGTTAATCCGGTTTTGGAATGGTCGACCATTCACAGGGACTGGGTGGTGGGTTTGATTGATACTCGACATGAACTTCCCTCTTGTTCCTCTTTATTTTCTCAATTTAAATTTCCTCCTTGTCTCTGAACTGCGAACATAACAAACATATGAACCCAAAGGAGTATTTACACCTTCATGTAATCATTTTAAACGGTGAATGAATAATAAACGTGCTCATATCAAGGTTTTTTATTCTCATGAATTCTATCTTATTAGCGACTATTAAGGTTGAAAGTTAATTTAATGATAAACGATGGATGGATGACAATTGTAAATCAATGTGTTAACACGATATTTAATTATAAAAACACGTGGTCACGCAGGATTTTAGGAATCCAACAGGTACGGTAATTGCAATTAATTTGATTTTCATTATTTGTTCCATTTTGTATATTCAAAGAATAAAATTGTATAACTGACTCGTAAGGTAAGTCGTTTGAAAAATAAACCTACGGAAACTTGGACGGCAACCTCTAGGAACGCGAGTCCATCATTTACGTCGAGAGAAAACGCGAAGCGGAAGAAGAAGAAACATTCAGAGTGAGAAGAAGAAGAAGAAGAAGATAGAGATGATGAAGAAGAAGAAACATTAGGAGTCAGAAGAAGAAGAAGAAGAAGATAGATATGATGAGGAAGAAGAAACATTCAGAGTGAGAAGAAGAAGAAGAAGAAGATAGAAATGCTGAAGAAGAAGAACAAGTAGTGACATGGATTTCGTACTTCCGGTGGTTGGTTTGATTACATCGCTCTGCCCGTCCTAGACAAAGTCCAAAAGTGAGTTCCTGTACCAAAGTGAATCCGTTGTCCCGGTATTCTGTCGGAGAACTGGAGGAATTCGGGAGAGTGTGAGTGGGGGGTGGGGGGGAAAGCAATAAATCCGAGGATTAAAGGAAAAGGGCAGACGGAGCTCGGAGGTGAAGCCACGTCGACACGTCGTACACACCGAGCGGTCGATCGTCCTCGACACGGGCCTCGTCTGGTTCATCCTTTGGGACATGGCCACGTGTGTGCGGGTCGTGCTGTTGGGTCTACTTACGGTCGGAATCCCCAGCTCGAGCAGTGAACACTTTAAGGTGGGAGATCCGGTGCCGGTGTACGTGAACAAGGTGGGTCCGTACCACAACCCGCACGAAACGTACCATTACTACTCACTACCGGTGTGCCGACCCCAAAGTATCGAACACAAGCGGCTGAGTTTGGGCGAAGTCCTGGATGGAGACCGGATGGCCCTGTCCACGTACGACGTGAAGTTTGGTCAGGACGAGGAGTCCAAGGTGTTGTGTGAGTTGAGTCTGGAGCGGCGCGACTTGGACCATCTGAGGAGGGCCGTCGAGGAGCTTTACTACTACGAGTTCGTCATGGACGACATCCCTCTACGGGGGTTCGTCGGCTACCTGGAGGAGACGGGCTTCCTACCGCACTCTCACAAACTCGGCCTGTGGACTCACCTGCACTTCACCATCGAGTACAACGACAATCAAATCGTGTTCGCTAATGTCAGCACCAAGGACTCCAAGGTACCACGTTCAATTCTGCCCTCGGTTACTTGTGTACCCCCAATGTGTCTCTTTCCCCCCCAAACGTGTCCCTCCAAACATATCACCCCCACAGTGTCACCCCCACACGTGAATCTCCCGCCCCCACCACGTTCTCCCCCCCCCCACGTCCCCAACCAAACCACGCTGTCTCCCCCCGCCCAACACGTATGTCTCCACCCCCACCCACGTGTTCGCCCACCACCACGTCTGTCTCCCCCCAACCGTTGTTCCCCCCCACCAGTTGTCTCCCCACCACAAACCAGTGTTCTCCCCCCACAACCACGTCGTCTCCCACCCGTCTCCCCCAACACGTGTTCCCCCCCCCCAACCGAGTGTCTTCCCCCAACAGGTCTCCACCCACCCCGTGTCTCCACCCCACCACGTGTCTCCAACCCCACCACGTGTCTCACCCACCACTGTCCACCTCCCACACGTGCCCCACCCCTCAAGTTCCGACCCCGTGTCCCCCGCCACGTCCCCCGCCACCCGACCATCCCCCGACAATCGTGTCCCACTGCCCTCCGCCGACACTGTCCCCCCCCCCGACCACGTGTCCCCCCCGACACGGTCCCCCCACCGACCGCGTTCCCCCCCACGACCGCGTTCCCGCCCCCACGCGGTCCCCCCGACCGCTTCAACGGTGTCCCCCCCCGAAGAACCGCTGGTGTTCCCTTCCCCCACGAAGCGTATGTCCCCCCCCCCCGGACCGCTGTGTCCCCCCCCCCGACCGCGTGTCCCCCCCCGAGCCGTACGTCCCCCTCCCAAAGCTACACGCGACTCCCCCCCGACCGCGTGTTCCCCCCCGACCGGTGTCCCCCGACCGTGTCCCCCCCCGCGCTGTCCCCCCCGACGTGTCCCCCCCGACGTGTCCCCCACCGCGGTCCCCCGCCCGCGTTCCCCCCCCCGACCGCGTGTCCCCCCCGACCGGTGTGTCCCCCCCCGACCGCGTGTCCCCCCCGACCGCCGTGTCCCCCCCCCCCAACCACTTGTCCCGTCCCCCCCAACCACTTGTCCCCCCCAACCATTGTCCCGTCCCCAACACTTCTCGTCCCTCCCCCCCAACCATTCTCATCTCCGTCCCCCCAACCATTCCGTCCTCCCCCCCCCAACCACTTTCTCGTCCCCCCCCCCCAACCACTTCTCGTCCCGTCCCCCCCCCAACACTTCTCGTCCCGTCCCCCCCCCCCCAACCACTTCTCGTCCCCCCCCCACCACTTCTTCGTCCCCCCCCACAACCACGTGTCCCCCCCAATTTCCTGCTGTCTTTTCTGTGTGTCCATTTGATTTTCATATCGGAGTGTTGAACCATCATGAGAATGATGTGTTTAGTGCAGCAGTCATGGAATCGGGATGGTGGGTTTGTTTGGCTTCACCATTTAGAGGAGTAGAGGCCAAGCCGAGTGGGAAACCTTGTGAAAGGAAGGCTTTTGAGAGAAGAGCCAAGGAGGAGTAGATGAAGTGACAAAACACCTAGAAACGTGGAGGGATCATCAAGTTCTGTGATCAGATAATAATCCAGCCGAGAGTATTGAGAGCGGTGGTATAGCAGGTAAACGAGATGTTAAGGGATACCTTTGGCAGATCGTTTGAGTCGGGACAGGTAGCAGGTGATTGGAGAATAGTCGATGCATGGAATGGTGTCCCCTGAAAGCTCGTGGCAGTGGACGGGGTGGATAACTATGGGATGTAGATAGGTACCTGGATAAATTTGAGATCAAGGGTAATGGGGATATTGGCTTTGTGTGGTGTATGATGCAACAGTGATCACACATGTACTAAATGGACTCCATTAACCAAATGACGTTTTGCTTTATAGTCTCAATGTCGATTTTATTTTCTCCTTCCTTTTCGCCTCTTGCACCCAAAGCCCCTCAGCTTGGACGATGTCTCGGACAAGCTCTTTGTTAAACACTTCTATAGTGTGAAGTGGTATCTCAGCCCGCTCCCCTATGAGAAGCGTGGTGAGCGCCTTCGAGACAAGGCGTTTTTTCCTAAGACCCTGGAGATACATTGGCTGTCGGTGATCAACTCTATTGTGTTGGTGTTTCTGCTCACCGGCTTTGTTGTAATAATCCTCATGCGGGTCCTCAAGAATGATTTTGCCAGGTGAGATGGGAACCTTTTGTTCCCCTTTGTTGTTGCTCCTTCTTTCAACCCCCCCTCCTTCCCTTCCCTTTCCCCTCATCACACTTAATGCATCCAACAAACCTTGGAAGTCCTATTGAGGCAAAATAATCGTGTATCGCCTCCTATTTCTCCACCAGATACAATCTGGATGACGAGGTGACCGACGATTTTGATCAAGGTGACAATGGTTGGAAGATAATCCACACGGACGTGTTCCGCTTCCCACCGCATTGCAACTTTCTCAGCGCCATCTTGGGCGTGGGGGTGCAGTTTCTCACCCTCACCATCGGTGAGTTGCACCTGTTTTCCAAAATCTTTGGCATCGTCTGCATTGCCCTTCCATCAATCTGATAAACTTGCTTGTGTAAACTTTGGTCTGGTCAGTGTTGGTATTTTTTTTTTCTCCTGTGTAAAACTGCAGCGTGAATGGCTCTTCTTCGAGCACATGTCCCATGATTTTGCATTTGCTAATTTTTTTTTTTAATTATCAAAATATATAATTACTGTATGTCCATTTTTGTTGATTTTTTTTGCTTTTACATGAAATCGCACCTACAGTGTCTCCTCTATCTCTCCATGTAAGTCATAGCTCTCAGAGAAGCGTAGTTCCCTAGAAAGGTGGATTCGATAACACAGTAAGTCTGCATGAGGCGGCCATTGAACAAACACAACACGGTACGTATCTCCATCGTGAAATTGGACATGCTGTGTTCTTCAATTTTTGGTCAGTATTGTGAAGCCATCTTCGATATCGTGGAGGGAAAGTAGTTGTACAGTATGTTTGTATGTTTCATCTACTCTGAGAAGATTCGACTTGGGAAGCTGAAACTTTCAGGGATTATCGAGGGTATCCTGAAGTTGTGCCTGTGCAAGTTTTGTTTGATTCCATCAAGTTTTGAAAAGAATTAATTTATTTATTTGCCCATCATAGCATTTTCTTTCTTTGGGGGGAGTGGGGTTACAAATGGGATTATCCGGGCGATAGAACCATGATGTGTTATATAAGCACATGAGCAGTAGGCATGTTTTTGCAACGTGAAACGGACCCTTTCCTATAAGTACACCATCGAGGTTGGGGCGGCGGAATAGTCAAGAGGTATGCACACTCACCTCTGAGCTGTCTAACCTGGGTTTGAATCTTAACCCATCTATAAACGACCACCCTGGTGTTTCGTATGCAGGGTAATTTATGAATGTGTGTGTCGTCCTTCGGATGGACGTTGAAGTTTCAGTCCCATTTGCCAGCTTCAGTTCATTTGCATTAAAGATCCCACACAGTGTCCTTCATGAATAGCCGGCGAGCTGTCGCCGACACCATGAACAAATTACAAATTCCTCCTCTAACCTACAGGGGGCACTGCGTCCACGTAAGAATTGACGCTGACCTTGCAGCCATGTGCTGCTGGGTAATCACGGCGATGAAGGAATTCCTGTATGGTCACTCGCAGAGTTCCATCGCAGTTGCTGTTCTTTCCATATCACAATTTCTTGTTGCCAATTGTATTATTAGCAAAATATGTGGAGACATAAGTGTTCAATCCTGCGGAAACAGCCACTTAGCAGAGAGTTCCACTCGGGGTCGAATGTGAAAATATGTAGGTCCATGAGACGAGTGAACTTCACGATGTTGACGGTTAGTGTTTGTCACAAGAACTACATTAAAACAAAGCAGTGGTGTCATTACTGTCGTAAAATTAACTTGGGACCTCCTGCGTGAACCCTCTCCCACCCTATTCTTCTCTTCATTAAGAGGGGCAAAATGAGATCCTGATTTGCTCCCCCATCATTGCTGTAAAATTACGTCATTACCATAATACATGCGTTGATTTGCTGCAGTGCTGATTGTAAGGTGAAGTATATTCAACCATAAGGCAATCTTGTTCTCGGCCTTGGTTTG
Source organism: Eptatretus atami (assembly GCA_035128595.1). Lineage (NCBI taxonomy): Eukaryota > Metazoa > Chordata > Myxini > Myxiniformes > Myxinidae > Eptatretus > Eptatretus atami. The sequence goes on from CM068960.1 coordinate 111,472,725, forward strand.
AGCATATCGAAGCGCGTCAGTTCCCGTTTCGATATGCTCAAACCAAGACTGAAAACAACATTGCCTTATGGTTCAAAAGGAAACTTTATAAGAACATGTGTTTAACTGATTGCTAGGCCGAGGCCTCCAGATTCGAGGTGACTCTTTGATGTAGGACTATGTCCAATGGAGCTTGGGGGAGTGCTCGTCACACCCCACATGTTTCGAGATATATATATATATATATATATGTATTGCACACTCTCAGATCAAACTACTCTATATATAGTCTTCTTCGCACATCTCACAGTTCTATATACCTTAGCGACCATTCTGCGGTAAAACGCTCGTTCTAATTCTCTTAGTATGGTTCACCAAGAGGAATATCTTGGAGAAGTATGTTCTCGTCTCGTCATTTCACACTTCAAGGATGATATTTGTGGAAAAGCCTTCCTGATAAAATGGCTCACCAAAAGTTTCATCCTAATTTATTGTTCAATGACTCAGTGTGGTAGAACCACTGTATTCATCTGGGATTAAAATTAAAGTTCAGCATCCCTTTTATTCTCTACCTATTTTTGGCCTTTTCGCTCGAACTGCCCAGAGCGACGAAGTGGTGACACTCAGGGAATGAAAAATGTATTTCCTTGAACCACACCCAGGGAATGCATTTTTTTTTTTTGGTGAATTGCCAGTGGAAAGCTCCTTGATATTTGCATGCCCTCAGACTGTTTATGCCTCTCCTTCACCCATGATTCTATTCGTTTGCTTGTTCTTTTGATGCACCTCCTGCAGAAGAGCAAATCTCTTTTTTCCTTCATTATTATTCCTGAGCTGCAATTTCTAGCCAAGCTTTTGTTATGCTGAGGCACAAAGTTTTTAATCCGACACCTGTCGTGGCTTTACTGTGCTTCACACCTTTGAATCCCCTTTGAGGACCATTCATGTCCTGAGGTATTGAGTTTGTGGCTGCCGTCCTTTTGCTCGCGGGAAAGTCACCTTTTATGATCCATTACAAAGTATACCTTGTGGTAAAGATCTGAAGCAAAAAAAACGAGGAAATAAATGCAAACAAATCGGCATTCCAAACATGTGTGTGCCCCCAACCAGTGGGCAAGTAGCACACCATGTGCTGCCTCCACCTGTAGCAATGGCTTACAAACCTGTGGCATCGTAAGTGAGCGTGCTGGTATTGTCGTGTTGAAGGGGTGCTTGTTAATGGGGCTCCCACTAAGCCAAAGAGGTGCTTCACGGATGGCCGGCTTCTCACTGATTTGGAGGCAAATGTGCTGCCGAGTGGAGATGAGCGATCTTATTCCATGCGTGATCTCATCCCACTCCAGTAATGAAGATTTTTGTCCTGATTTACACCCCCAGGGATTCATCAATAATGCCAAAACAAGCGGGACGCGGTAAAGAAAGCATGAAATAATTTCATAGAAATATAGGCACGAGACAAAAATTAACAGATCTTGTGCATGAAGACAGGTTACGAATGACTATAATTATAAGCAAGGAGAGGTACATTCAAAGTACACCACCCCATGCCAAATAAATAAATAACAAATCCTCCAGCTCCCGGCGATGCCGCTGTGGAGCACGTGGCAACGGAATTGGGAGGGAACGGTGTACAATAATTGATTGATTAATTGCATAATTAAAATAAATAAGTAAATAATAATCGTAAAATAATTAATTTCTTAATCAATTGGCTAACAGCACATACCAAAACCACCACTGTTTCAACCGAATGCGTAACTTTTTTAAAATCAAGTAATTCATCAAAAAAAGAATAATTAATTGATTAATCAAAAATACCCTTTATAGCCAAATCACCTTTTCACTGTCGTGTCCAACTATCAGCTTCCGAGCTCAAAGGATGGCTGAGATATCCCCGGACAAACAAAATAATTAATGTATTAATTGATTGATCAATAAATTAAAAAAAAATACCCTTTATAGGCAAATCACTTGTTCACTGTTGAGTCAAAATATCCGTTTCCTAACTCAAAAGTGCCTGTGCCTCAAATATCAGTGCCTGAGATATTGCCCAGATGAGAGAAAATAAATAAGTAATTAATAAATCGATCAATTAAATGATTAATCAATCAATTGATTAATCATAAATAAAAAGTACTATTTTTTGCCAAAGCACATCTTCACTTTTGTCCCGAAATTTCAGCTTTATAACTCAAAGGATGGCTGAGATATCGCCTGGACAAACAAGAAAGAAAGAAAAACGAACAGGAAAGCAAGAAAACAAACCGAGTCCTCCCTTCCTTTGATACCTGGTGATGATGTCATACATTGCCTGGATATGGAATTGGGAAGGAGCGATGTACAATAAATGAATCCTTGTACAATATAAAGAACACACACACACACATGAACCAGGCAAGGTTAATAAAGGGCTCAGATGTCCATGAGGAACTTGCTCAAGATAGGACAGTGCTGTGCAGAGATCACAGCTTGGAAAACCGTCATCTACAAAGAGGAAGAAGAGCTGTGGCAGCAGATACAAAGGCACAAGCATTCCGCAAGCAGTAGAGATGTGAGCCAACACAGTTACGTCCTGCCTGCAGTTGAGGCTGGAGAGAGAAATGACACTGCCACTGCTCAAATACTCGCTCACACTCTCCTGCTGACAATATTGTCTGTCATTTGACATGAAGTGGCCTGTCTTGCTCGATCGGGTCGGTGACGAGAAGTCGGTGCAACAGCCCATGGTTCCAGCCAATAGCAGCATTCATCCTTGCCACGGGGCCTACAGTAGTGCACCGCGTTGCTGTAGTAATAGGAGAGGCACCTCCTGAGGGATTTACCCTGGGTGATGACACCGCTTGCATTGGCAGTGATGTCACAGCTATGGGATCGTGCTGACGTTGGAAGGGGGGAGGGGGGTTGAGTGGGGAAAGAGGAGCGAATTTTGCCACGTCGCTGCCACTCTACTCATGAAATGTTCACTCATGAATCGCTAACTTTCCTTCCCTGGTCCTTCCGTTTCAGATGGGGAAGACAAGTCATGTGACACCTAACCCGAGCTGACATTATACGGCTCATAACACTGCCTCCTTACAGCAAACGGAAACACGACCAACTTAACCCAAACATTAAATTCTTAATCGAGATGGTACTTCATGCCATGCGTCCAGAACCACCTCCCTTTGGAAGAGAAGGACTTTGTTGCATATTCTTCTCTATTCACAACAGTGTTGAAGTGAATGCTATCGAACACATCTTAGAAAACAGATTGGGAGCTGTGGAAAAGCCTACCTCTGCTAAGTAACACAGTCCACAAGAAATGCAACAAAATCTACATCACGTTTGGCAAAGTTGATCAGACTGTCATTCGGAACATCATCGTTTTGGACCTTCACGGGTTCAAGCACTGTATGATGCTAATGGATATGCTTCCAGATCCTAATGCAAGTTGTCTTTGATTGTGTTTGAATCACAAATTGTCAAAGTAAAGTTTGTTTACAATCAGGGGTGTTCATTTTATTTTGATAAGGCATTGGATTTGTGATGCCACAGCAGACAGCCAATCGGAAACCATCCTGATTAGTAGCTATCATCTGGGGTGCATTAATAATAACTGGAAGCACCCGCTCCCTACAGGAGCGGCCAGTGGTGTCATTTTATTATCTTTATGATTATCAATACTTCAGTGGAGTACCTGCCCTTCAAACTATCTAGTTCCAAGTGTGCAGCATGATCCTCTGACATATCCTTTTATTTGGACGGTGTATAGGTAACAGACCGCTGCTTCGATCACTCGCGAAAGTGAAAATAACCCGGGTTGCGTATCTGAAGCAAAAACGTGTACTGCTTATGTGCATATATAATACATCATGGTTATACAGTCGGATAATTGCAATTGCACCCACCCTCTACCCTCCCCTCCCCCAGGGAAGATAATGACACGACGGGTGGGGAAAATTTTTTTTCCAAAACTTGATTGAATCAAATGGTACTTGTACCTGCACAACTTCAGGGTGTGCTCATTGATCCCTGAAAGTTTTAGCTTCCTAGGTCAAATCCTCTTGGAGGAGTGGATGATGCAGACAACATACATATCCAGTGTATGTCATACATACAACATATTTTCCTTCATATATATATATACTGGTCTATTTCTATTCTATATTTATTTATTTTATTTTTAACATGAGAGCATGTTTATAGTGGGGCAGTTAACAGCAATTTTTGAGAGGAATCGTGCAAATGATGATACAAGCATCAAATTTGGCACATTCTGTTCTCCAGGGATTCTAATCAAATCTGCCTGATTGCCATTTGAAAATCAAATTTGAAAAATTGAAAAAAAAAAAAAACTTCAAAAAAGTCAAGATCACGAATCGATGTTGGATGCTGGTTGAGATGTGAATGTTTCAGAAACATCATCAAAGACGTTCCAAGTCTGCCATGCAGTTTTCTTCCCTTTACCGCGGTAGGCGGACACGACGCCACATCCAGTGAACGCATGGAAGTATGGGATCCCTCTTGCTTTCTCAGGCCCTATTGCAGAAACTACCTCATGGACTGAAATCCATCTGCGCTTGGCTCCTTGGCCAAAGGCAATCCACATGTTCTCAAGACCTAGTTCCTGTAAGGATGCAGTACAGATATTGCTATGACTAGTACGTCCGTGTCATTAGCCTTAATGATAATGGACTTGCTACCATCCGTCGTTGCATCCCTGGTGTGTACAAATATTCGAGTGTCAGCTTCTTCATGACAACATGGAGACACAGCATCCAGTGACTTCCTTGTGTTGCTAATGGCATCCTTCCCTTTGTTGACAATGACTGTGCTTGTCGTCTGTGCTTCACACATCTTTTCCGCAAGGAAGTGAAACAGCTCAGTCTTGTTGCTGTCATCTCGAAGAATGCTTCTCCAGTTACTTGGGGTCTTACTGGTTCCTGTCACTCTTCTTTCTGATTCCTTGCCCCTTTTTGACCTTGCGTCGGACTTCAGACTTGACTTCTTGTACACATCAAACACTACGTCCACCCTCTCGTACCTGGCACCATAGGATTCCACCTTTGAGATGATGTCTTCTTTAGCATGGTCATCAAATATCTTTGAAGTGCGTGGAGTAGGGCATTGATAAGTGCTGAGCCATCAATGATGACTGCATCTCCCCTTGGTTCTCTGTCTGGGATGTTCACTTGCGCTTCAAGAATTTCAGCCAGCTGTGACTTCAAATTTTTTTGAATTTTTTTATTTTTTTTCAAAATTTGGATTTTCAAATGGCCAATCGGGCAGATTTGATCAGAAAGCCCTGCAGAACAGAAATGCCAAATTTGATGCTTGTATCATAGTTTGCACGATTTTTCTACTATCTACTGCACTATTACAGAATCCCCACAGATTTGTAAATCTCATATTGTGCTACATTTTTTATTTTTCTTGCCTCGTCTCCCTGTACCCTTGGCAGACATGTTTGTGTTCTTAGAATTTTGAAAAATAATTTTTGCTCTTCAGGTTAGAAATTGATTTTGGGGTTTATGGCAATGGGGAAACAATAACACTGTGTGTTCTCACTGAGTTTGCATTGCGTGCTTGGCATGATACGTCGTCACGATCAGTCTGATCGGCAAACCTTCTCATTTCAAGGTAACTGTGCAGCAGGTACATACGTGTATGTGTTGCCTCCATCTCCCTCAGGCATTATAATCATGGCCTTGCTTGGCTTGTTTAGCGTCGGGCATCATGGTGCCATCAACACCGCTGCAGTGCTTCTGTACGCTTTGACGTGCTGCATCGCAGGCTACGTCTCCAGTGGCTTTTTCCGGAAGCTCAATGGTAGCGGCTGGGTCTGGAATATCGTACTTACTACCTGCATGTTCTCTGGTGAGTATTTTCATCATTCTTGCAGAAATGTTTGCTTTGAGGAACAAAACATGTATGCCTATATTGTTTGAGGCTCATGGAGGAGCTCGGACACGAGCTGGATTACCACGTTTACACGAGTACGTTGGATGGCTTTAGTGAAAACTGGTTTGGTTTGTTTTACCCACTCTTGTGCTTGCTTTGCACACCCATGAACTCAAATCCGTTGCAGGTAAGTAATCCTCTTTTAATGCGCGATGTTGTCTATGTGCACAGCGTATTTCTCTTGTGCTTGCAATATTCATATTGAGCTCGATAGGTTATGTGTACCCATGTGTTGTCAGCACACGGACTGCCTCCTAATACGAGTGTGATTATATTGTGGGGTACTGGTCACAAATTTTTTTTCACAAATAGGTTAATGCTGGTGCGCTTAATGTTTGACACAAAACATACTGGTTATAATATATGCTTGTAATGTTTGTGGAGGTGGTTTGTGTATTATGATAGTAGTTTTGTGTGAAAGAGGAACAGGTTATGACGTTGGGGTAGCCTTTGATCTGTATATTGCCCATAAACCTGAATATGACCTTTGACCGTTGCTTCTTGGATTTGTTTTTCCGGTTGTTCTGGATTTGGAATTTGCAAGAAAACACAAGCTAGTTGTAGGAGAAGACTTTGTGAGGGTTCTCCAAGATTGATGGGGGTGGGGTCCACAAACTTTTGGTGTGCCGTGCTGCATTTGGTTTGCTGAGCAAACTCTTGGTTGGAAGATTATCGCCCACCATTGTGGACAGATCGATCAAAGGACCATCACATTCTTGTGAAGTTGATAGTTTCTCGTTTGTCAGATTTTTCCCATGGCGGGCGCACACAGAGTTGTGATTGCGACTTCCACCTACTCATTGGCCGGCTGAGTCACTCCACGCATCCGAGATTCCACCCTTCCCCTGCCCTCATTCTCTCTATTGGAAGTGTTTTTAAAATATATATATATATATGTATTTATATTTTTTTGTATTCTTGTCTTGGCTCATGGAAGAGCTTTTATTAGTCCACCAAATGGATCAGAACACAACAAATCGAAAGGAACAGTTGAGAGGTGGGAAACACCAACAACAGAGTCGAAGGGAAAGATGGAAACAGACAATGGGTGTGGGGGGGGGGGAATAAGCGTAGGAGAGGATGCATATGATGGGCAAGATTGATACAGGAGGGGAAACTGGAATTTTGAAAGGAGGAGGGATTGGGGTGGTGGGGTTAATGAGGGTGGAAAAGATCATGGTTTCGAATTGGGGACCATCTAAGATGGTGGTGAACAGCTGGCTTGATCTGGAGAGAAGAATGAGTTTGAAGAGAAGAGGGGGGGGGATAGAGAGGGACATGTGAGTGGAGGTGAGCAGTGAGCCTGGATTTAGGTAGTTTAACCAGAAGGGGGAAGATGGTGGACCGTTTGTGCCATGCAGAAACCTTGGGGTGGGGGCGGGGACAAAGCATGGAAAACCCAGAGGGTGCAAGACCAGAAAGGAGGTGGTAGATGACAGAGAGACAACTGACCTGTCTGTGATGATAAAGTGATAGACAGCTTCATTGCAGGAGTCTCCAATAGTCTTGAAGGCCTTTGTTTCCACGGCATCAAGCTGAGCAAGATTTGAGGCTGATTGTGTACTTGTAGCGATCATTCTTTGTCATTACGCAGTTTCAATGACTGTCGTCGAAAAGAGTGCCTCAGAAGTATGACCGTGTGGTGATGACGATCCAAGAGGAAGAGCGAAAGGAAAAGCTGTGTGAAGAGGGAAGTGTAAGTAAGAGGAAGATTATGCATGAGGTTCTAAGTGAGGATATACAGACGGCCTTATTCTTGTGGATCTCAGAAATGCACAGGAACAATTTACCCATTAGTAGCTGAGAAGTTTAGGGCTGAGTTTAATGATCTCATTGCAGAGTACAATCCTGACCAGCTATTCACCGCAGATGAGATGGGGCTATTTTGGAAGAAACTGCAAAACAAAACATACCTGACTGAGGAGGAAAAAAACCCTTCAGTGGTGAAGCAGTCTCAGGACTGAACTAGAACATCACTCTGTAGAGCGCATACCTCCGCCAGGCTGAACAGTTTGCGTTTTGTATTCCACTGATAGGTTAGATCTGCATCTAATCTGGACTTTAACCAAATCTCATTGGCTTGTTCTTGTCACCTACCCAAATCATCCACCCAGTTATGTCATAATCCATCCATAACCTTTTGAGATATCATGCTCACAGCCAAACAGGGATGAAAACATAACCTCTGATCAACTTTGGCAGCAGATGTAATAACCCCTCATGTTCTGCTCTAATACTTCTGGACATTTTCACTGCAAGACGGTCTTGGTTTATAAGTCGAAATGCCCTCATGCCTTGAAGGGCATATCATTCCCCTGCTCGCAGTGGTGTAGATGCACAACTCTAAAGCATGGATGATGCAGGTGTTGCTGGATAGCGGTATTTTGACCACTTTCACACTGAAGTGAAACATTGTTAAATTTCCTTGTTGAAAGATCTTCCTTCTTGGATTATGCGCCAGACACCCACTCGACCTGCTGGAGTTCAGTGGAAGCAATCATGATTTCAAGGTGTTTTTTTTTTCCCCCCACAAAAAACTGTTATTCCTCCAATGATGAACCTGCCTCAACTATCACTTGACCCAGCTTATCACACCACTCAAAGTCTTCTTCTTTTTAACTTTTTTTTTTCATTAAAACATTTTTTTTCATTCAGAAACCTTTATTTATGACTTCATTTCATACTTGTAACCATCTGAATTGTATATGTTTTGGAGCTATTGCCGTAAATATATCCTTTCAACACATCTCGTACTGTATGAGTTTTTCGGGGAGGGAGGAGGGTTATGTCCCATTCCATATCTGGATTTTAATTGTTCTGAGCAGCCTGAGGAGTGGTTCTATTCAGATATGAGAGCTACCCTGTATGTTTACCATTCTCCAAACCTAATATTGTTACGAATCTGGCAGCCATGAGCATTCAACATTCAGGTC
>CM068960.1:111492540-111503587 GCA_035128595.1 Eptatretus atami
TATCTCTGTAATTATCTCTCTATCTCTCTTGATCTATTTATCTCTCTCTATCTCTCTCTATCTCTACATCTCTCTCTATCTCTATATCTCTCTCTATATCTATATCTATATCTCTCTCTACATCTATATCTCTCTCTATCTCCATATCTCTCTCCATTTCTCTCTCTACATCTATGTCTCTCTCTGTCTCTCTGTCTCTCTGTCTCTCTGTTCTCTGTCTCTCTTCTCTCTGTCTCTCTGTCTCTCTGTCTCTCTGTCTCTCTGTCTCTCTGTCTCTCTGTCTCTCTGTGTCCCTGTGTCCCTGTCTCCCAATCAAGTGTGACCTTCAATGTTTAATGTGACTTTTAATTGAGATCACATAACGTGGGCGGAGCTCTCCACCATTTTCAACACGACATGAAAGACTCTACCCTTGCATTCTCATTCCTCCTCCGAGTGTCCCTCTACCCTGCCGTTGGTGTGTTTCCTTGCTTTCCTCTGTGCTCTTTCTGTTCTGTGTTCTCAACCTTCCACAAGCCTCAGCTTTTGGATGGAAATATGAAAACTATGAAAGGTCGACGTCAACCTTTGGCCTTTTGCATGTATGTGTGCACTTGTGTGTTTATGTAATCCTTCCTCTCCCCCCCCCCCATTGTACAGTCGTAGTTGTATTTTTTTGTTGTTTTTAAAATTTTATTTCAGTGAATGGGTATCATTGTGGGCTTTTCCATGAGCCTCAATAGTCTCCTTACAAGCCATATATTTGTGTATTTCTTTTCTTTTTCCTGTATCCCTCTTCAGTTCCGTTCTTTATCATGTGGAGTGTGGTAAACACGATCCACTGGGTCAGTGGCTCCACACAGGCCCTGCCATTCACCACCGTTTTACTGCTCCTTTCCACATGGTTTCTTCTTGGTTGTCCCCTCACCATCCTGGGTGGAATACTGGGTAAGCGGGCAGCCGGGCCGTTCGACGCTCCCTGTCGGACGCGCAGAATTCCTCGGGAGATCCCGACGCAACCGTGGTACAAATCCATTGTGGTGCACATGACTATCGGAGGCTTCCTGCCCTTCAGGTGATTATTTGTAGCATTTGGGTATTTCCTATTTATTTTTTTTTCATTTTGTTTTTTTATGTGGGTGTGGGGGAGAGGAGTGTGTTCCCCTTTTACCCTCACATCTGGCATCGTTGGCATTTGATCAAAAACATTCCAGACTGATTGAATCTAAAGCATGTAACACTTACCAGCTTTGGAGGAAAAACAAAAGTTAGATCATATTTGTTTTGAAGGGTGGGAGAACAAGATAAAATTTTGAAAAATATGGTTGCGTCGATGACCAGAATAGCATTTGCATTTATGGCACAGCCACGCCCCTAGAAATGATGAGACTGTGCAGCCAGGTGCTGCTTGTGTACGAATGAATGATTTCGCGCTGGGTCTATGTCCAAATCTGAACCATTCTATGAATGGTCGTGTCCTTTTTTTATAATTGCATACTTGACCATTTTGAGCCACATGCTGCGTTCTCTCCAACAGTGCCATCTCCGTAGAGCTGTACTACATCTTCGCCACGGTGTGGGGACGGGAACAGTACACCCTGTTCGGAATTCTGTTCATAGTCGCCATTATCCTCATCAGCGTCAGTGGCTGCATCTCCGTAGCATTGACCTATTTCCAGCTGTCGGGCGAAGACTACCGTTGGTGGTGGCGCTCTGTTTTCAGTGCCGGCTCCACTGGCTTTTTTATGTTTCTCTACTCTGTCTTTTACTATTTCCGCCGCTCCAACATGTCCGGCATCGTCCAGACCGTGGAATTCTTTGGTTACACACTGCTCACCTGCTACGTCTTCTTTCTCATGCTTGGCACTGTGTCGTTCTTTGCCTCACTGAAATTCATTTGTTACATCTACTGTAACCTCAAGATGGACTGAGCACACCATGTGGAAACGAACTGAGCATCGGGTCGGCTCTGCGATCGGCATCTTCCACCTGACGTATCGAAGGTCTAACCCACCAAAGTGTGAGAATCCCTCTGCTGTGGTCATAATTGCAACATGCCAGAGTGTAACATGCAAATGAAACCTCTGGAAGAGAATGAGAGCGTTGGCGGTGATCAATCATGGTGCAACTTTACCTCGCCCTGCATCTCAATGCAACACGCCGTCAAGTTTGTGTCGCACGTGCTGTGACCGTACCAAACGGATGGCCAGATTGCTCTACCTTTGTTTTTTTGTTTTTAACATTGAATTACATGTCATAGAATTGAGATTACTAAGACGTGTTTGAGCATTGTCCTCCATTTGATTCCGGGATGTTCGGCAGCTTTTCAGAACCTCCAAATGGTGTGTTGATGCCTCTTGTGCAAGTTGTGGATTTGTTCAATGAAGCCTGGCTTGAGTTGGACCTCTTCCAATTATGTTTATTATTATTTTTATTGTTATTATTTTTATTATTAACTGTTGTCAATTATAATAATAATAATAATGCCTTTTAACAGTGACCTAGAGTTGTGCTACTGAAAAAGCGATTCCATTTGGCCTGTAGCTACGCAAGCATTGCTTCATTCTGTCAAATCCTGTCTCTGGTCTGATGGTGAATCAATTATTTGTTGGCAGCAGACACGTGTGATGGGGTGTACTTTGTCTTTCAAAATCGATGGGTACAACGGCAAATTTGTCTCGAATCGATTTCTGTCGACTCAGTAATCCTGACATCCTCAAAAGGTACGTGCGATGCCACTGTGCGGCATCGCTGGTGGTCAAATTATTTTCCAAACCACAAACGGTCCGAGGCGATTCCATCAACCGAAACTGTTCCCATTTCCTTATTTGTCCAATTTTGACAATTGGCAAAACATATATATACATATGTATATGTATGTATATGTATGTATATATATATATATATAATGTGTATGTGTGTGCAAGCTTTTGTTTCTCCTTCACGATGAGTTTATTTTTGTGTACATGCATTTGGTAAAACTAAATAAATAAAGCAATATGATATACAGCTAATAGGGAAGCTATGTAGTTCAGGATTACCGTTCCAAGAGTTTGAATTGTAATAATTTTTGTACATACAGAGGGAAGCCTTTATTATTATTGTTGTAATTTTTCCAAAGTGTGTAAAGTTGGTTAGTGTTGGTATAATGGGCAGGTTTTGAAATTCGCACAATGCATTTGGCGAATTGTGAAATGACCGTTCGATGCACATTCTGAGTGTTGTAGAAACTTCGAGGGTTTGCTCCTTTTACCAAGGAAAGGCAATCTCAATGCAGGTTCGACAATCTGAAGCGGATCGGTTCTGTGCCCCGATGATGCAGTACCCCGGCCCCTCATCTTTAGAGCGAGTGATGGATCATCCAGAGCGTCTGTGTACGTGTGACGACCCGTGTTGTACGTATGCACGGCACCTCCTGTTTGTGTGAGGAGATTGTCACGGAGATATACGAACCTCTTTTAGTTTTTGAATTGTGTGTTTTTCTGTTTGGGTTTTTGTTTTCCAGTTATCGGTGCATCGTCTCTTGGGATTAAACGTCTTGCATTTGGTGAAAGTAATTTGAGTATGGTTTGTCTGATGTGCCACAACTGGGGCGATACCTGTGCGAGAATGTTAACCAACATCGTTTGTGATGACTAGACTTGTAAGAGCTCTTGCTTTCACTTTTAACTGCTTGGGAGGGAGGTGGGCGAGAAAGCTGAGATAAACTGGAATAGCGAATCGTCGGAAAGAAGCTTCCACGGCTCAGGCAATTCCATGGGATGAGATTTTATGGCCTTGAGATGAACAAGTATGGAAACCCTTTTTGTGTTGTGTGCACAAAGCACGAAAACTCAAAATGGGCCTTCCTTATAATTTGTGATGTGGTAAAGAAAGTAGTGTGTCTGGCAGGATGGCTTGGAGGTATGCACTCACCTATTGGCTGTCTAGCCTGGGTTCGCATCCCAACCCAGCTCTAAACTCATCCTGGTGTTTCACTGGCAGGGTGATTTATCAACACGTGTGCCGTCTCTCAGATGGCTGTTGCACTCGGCGTCCCGTCTGCCAGCATCAGTTGGTGGACGATAAAGATCCTACAGTGTCATTTGCGAAGAGTTGGTGAGCTATTGCTGGCACCCTGAACAAATTACAAATTCCTGCCCTAACTATTGCTGGCATGGCAATGGCAAACCACCTAGTATAACTCGTACCAACAAACAGCTTCGCCAGCACCGACACTGTGTAAGGAGTATCAGAATATTATATAAACACTTGAGGTGGTGTGGAGCCTGTCCCTAATCTGCCCTGCTCCACTCAACTTTCTGATCATCACAAGCAGTTAAAAGGTCACTTGGTTTCACCCCACATGGTAGGAACATGCACTGTGTACATTCCACCTCTACCCCTTATGGTGACCAATTAAGGAGTCCCTTGACTGGCAGCATCAGGGTCACTGTTACTTCAGAGTGTATGCATCCCAAGTTCCATCAGTGTCATGACAGCAGAGCAGGTAGGGAGAGGGGACGATGAGAGGGTGGGAAAGACAGGTTGGCCCATGTTCAGGTGCCTCGTGATCACATCCCCTCCACTATTTTTCTGAGTGGGAGCTGTTTGTTTATGGCCACACGTGCACCACATCACTTACCGGCTCTTTACCACCTCGTCCCCTACAGTCTCGTGACCTACTGGTTCCTCACAACTCCACTGCGTCACCTACTGTCTGCTCGCGGTCACTCCACTTCACCTCCCGTCTCCTCATGGTCGCTCTATTTCACTAGCCTGCGACTCGTGGTCAGCTATCAGCTGCTCATAATCACCTACCGACTTCTCACAACCACAGTCCACTACCTACCGGCTCCCGTTACACCACATCACGTACCAGCCCCTCACAACCACACTGCGCCATCTGCCGGCTCTTCACGGTCGTACCACGCCAAGCACCAACTCCTCACAACCCCACCATGTAACAGCTCCCCACAACCACACCTCATCAACTATCAGCTCCTCATGGCCACACCCCACCATCTACTGGCTCCTCAGAACCTAACCACACTCCCCACTTACTTTTCTCGGCAACACGGTGCCACCTACTGGCTCCTCACAGTCAGACGATAATACACTGTTGTTCTTCACCACCAGGGAACCATCGTTTGTTTCAAATATGTTTTAGTATCAATCTGCCATCTACATTCCTCCTCCTCATGCTCACTCCTTCTCTTTCCCCTTTCCCTCATCAATCTTTCATGCGATGATGCTTTCCACAAAATTCCAGCAGAATCGACCTTTTTCAATCCACGTGTGACCAATACGGCACTTTTGGAATGATGGAATCCACCCCAGAATGCTCGGTGCGCATGTGCAGAAACCTTTAGAAACAGCAATATTTGGGGCATGTGAACTCCTATCGTGCGTACATAACGAGGTTTGTTACCTAAAAATGACTCGCAAAGCTAAACTAATCCAAAAGTACCTGAGAGAAATGGGGTGTGCCTTGTCTGTCTGCACAACGAAAGAGCTTGAGGGAGACAATCCTGGTCAAGATACATTTGTAATTAGAAGGGCACTTGGTAGAGCGCACATACCTCCACCATGCCTGATCCACGAGAACATATCGAGCATTTTTGAAACATCGTGCTATATATATCGTTTTTGGCCCAATCTCTCAATAATGAAGAATCACTTGGACAAATTGAAAAATTCTCGTATCTGGTTCTGGTTTCAGGTCAGCAAAATCAAATCGGTTCGTCCTTGTCACACACCCAACCTGTCCACAAAGTTTTGTTCGAATCCGTCCACAACTTTTTGAGATATCCTGCACACAAAGACAGACGGACAGGGTGAAAACACAACCTCCTTCCACCTTCGGTGGTGGGGGTAAATATACAAACTTGTAAATTAGGTCTGTAATGTGCCCATCTTACTAAAATTTTATTTAATTGTGAAAGTAATTTATAATAATTAATAAATGTCAGTGTGTGTGTGTGTGTGTCTCTCCTCCATAACTCCAAAACCATGAAACCTAGCAACCTGGACCTTTGCATGCATTCTAAGGGAACTCCAAGGAAGTGCATGAATGAAAATTGGGTGTTTGGGTCAATTACAACACTCCTTTTGAAGATAATCATTAACGGCCTTATTTAATTATATCCTTTATTTCGGCTTGGTCCTTGGTCAACCCCATTGTCAGTGCTGGGGTCTTAATTTCAGCAATGCCTTGACGTGGAACAGGCCACAACGATTTCTTCATGAAGTGCTCAAAATGTTTTTTTGTTTACATCGTTTGACACTCTGGGCAGTGTTTAGTATGATCGATCGGTGATCGCTTGCCAAGCCTGCTGTCCCTTCTCAACCGTTTTGTTGGAGTGTTTGCTTGAGTGCTGAAGCCACTTGCAGAGCACTCTATAAGTTGCTTGTATGTTCGTTTGCAATGCATGGCAAAAGTACCCACACTGTTCCTCTGCACAACACAATCAAAAATGCATCGAACGACCCACAAAGTTCAGGCCCCACCTGCCTGTTGCCTGCCGCTCCTTATCGATGGAGGAATGGATGGGATGGTTGGATCAAACAGATGTTTGTAAGCCGTGGCGAGACAGCAGACGGTGGTGTAAATGATTTTTTAATCATAGCTGTTGCCATTTTTTTGAAAATAAAATTACAAATTGACATTCAAGACTAATGTTCAGTGATGATTTAAATGAGGTACGTATATAAACGTATGTTCCTTTGTCTTGGTTAAATCTGACAAAAGTTTAAAATGTAACCTTCACCTCGGAGCGGTCATACTGAGCACTACCGGGAGATGCTCAGATATGCAACCCCTGGTGGAGTACTTTAGAGGTAATTAGGGGAGTTGTTTCCAAAACCCAAGATCCCCTCCCCACTTACTCCTTGTTGCTCCCCTATCCTCTTCACTCACTCCCATCCCCTCTTCACACCCCTTACCTCCTGGAATGTATAGCAATATGTGGTGAAGCATCGCTCTCCCCTCCTAGCTCATCGATCTCCCCTTTCTTGCTCACTCCCTCTATCCCTCCTCACTCTCTCCCTCCTTACTCTCTCCCTCCTTACTCTCTCCTCTCTCCCTCCTTACTCTCTCCTCTCTCCCTCCTTACTCTCTCCTCTATCCCTCCTTACTCTTCCTCTATCCCTCGCTCTCCCTCGCCCGTGCTCGCTCTCCCCTCCCCCATCCTCGCTCTCCCCTCCCATCCTCGCTCTCAGCAAACATACCCCATCTTCACCCTCCCCTCCTCTCCCACCTTCTTGCCCCCACCCCTCCCTCGCTCCTCACCCACTCTCTCTCTCTCTCTCTCTCTCTCTCTCTCTCTCTCTCTCTCTCTCTCTTCTCTCTCTCTCTCTCTCCCCCCACCCCCAACAACCACCTCTTTCCTGTCGGTGAAGTGATGGGTGGTATTTGCTAGATTTTAATAAAAGTGGTTCCCTTTCCTCTATTTCTAGCTCGCTATCATGTGCAGCCTGTGCCTGCTGGTTGCATCATTTTCTGGGGGCACGACTATGCTGCTGATGCCCTCTATGACCAGCAAACTGGTACTCATTTTGCCGACCTTGGAAGGATGACAGGCTGAATCAACCCATTTGATGTTGATTTAACAGGGGCTCAAGACCCTAAGATCTTAAGCCAGCCACCTTAACCATTATGCCAACTCCAGGCTTCCTCTATCTCTAACATGCAATAATCCCCTTATTTACTTTTATTTATCCACACCCCACCCCTGTGCCCCTCGATCCAACCAGGCCAAGGGCCAAACCTGTCTCAACCCACGCCCTTGCCATCCCCTTTAAGTAAAGAGCTAACGAACTAAGTTCGAAGTCCAGGACCCACCACCAAACAGTCCAAACTCATGTCCTTTCGTGTAAAGAACCAAGTCTTTAAACACTCACCCCAATGCCATATCTAGACAAAGTCTGACCATCTATTGTTCTGCTCGTACAGAGCGATCCGGCTGTGTGATTGGTCATTCCATGTCGCGTGGTCTCCGTGGACCCATTTTGCCTTCCAACGAAGTTACTTCTGGGTTCACGTTTGTACAGAAGTGGCATTTTATACAAGATTTTGCTCGATTTTGGTGGAATTATGGTATGCTTTGTGGGGTGCCACAAAAGGTGATTGATCTGATTTCTGAACTAGACTGGTGCAGAGTGTGCTGTGAGGTGTGGTGGTTCAATCTCTGACTTATTTGCAGTTGTTACTGGAGTTCATCAGGGGTGTGTACTGGCCCCCACACTCTTCAACACTTGCATGGACTGAATTTTGGGGAAGATGTCGGAGAGATCAAGCTGCGGTGCACCCTTGGGAATGTCAGGATCTCTGACCTTGATTTTGCAGATGATGTAGTCATTCTTGCGGAAACACTGGATGAATGAGGAATCGGAGCTGCTGGGATTACGGGTTTCCTGGGTCAAAACTAAGATCCAGGCATTCAGTGATATATTGGATGTTCCTATCTTGTTTGTACCTGGTTGTGGTGAGGATGTTGACGTCATTGAAAGATTCACTTCCGCTGGCAGTGATTGTCATGTCCCCGCAGGTTGTGAGCCGTAGGTCAATAGACGTCTGGGTTGGGCCTGGGGAGTCATGGATTCACTGGATCATGGGGTATGGCGCTGTCGGTACCTGTACAGGAGGACGAAAGTCTGAGTTCAGGTCCTTGGTGCTTCCAGTCTTACTCTGCATATGTGAGACTTGGGATCTGAGATGGAGACTTGATTCCTTCGGAACGAGGTCTCCTCAGAGAATTATTGGCTATCGCTGGTCGGACTTTGTATCCAACGAGCAGTTGCTGAGAGAGACTCAAATGAGATTTGTTGTCTGTATAGTCCGTGAGCGTCAGCTGTAGATGTATGGACATGTGGCTCTATTTCCTGACGCTGATCCTGCTCACCAGATTCTCTTAGCGAGGGAGCCTCGTGAGTGGAGGACGCCAATGGGACGACTGCGTGCCTCGTGGTTGCAGCAGGTTGATCAGCATCTCAAGCAAATGGGGATGGGCTAGGCATCTGCCCTGGGGGATGGCCAGACGGAGGCCTCTGGAGTACCGACAACGTGGATGCAGCGACGTGGTGCTCCAGCGCATGCTCCCATACCTGACCTGTGCAGCATGGAGCTGCTCGATTCGACCAGCACAAGGCAGAATAATGCACAAGTTCCCTCGTGACAATGGCAAATGTGCGATTTGGACAGCGAAACTGCCCAGAGTTGGATGGTTACCCTCTGCTGAATCGTATTTATGTTCGGTAAGTACCTAATTAAGATGAAGATTTGTGTCTTGCTCAGTGATTAGAAAATTGGAGTATGGTGGTTTTAGTTTTCTGTCAGGCCATGGAGTACAAGAACATATCTTGTGCGGGTGATGGTCACTTTTTCTTGGTTGCTTACATGGACACCTCATCTCCTCATTGAGAGAATTCAAGAGGGATAGCAGCACTTGAGTCTAGTAACTTATTATTGCAGTACAGTAAAACCGCATGCCTCCAAGGCAATGGCACACAACATAAAGCAATCCCAAGGCAGTTATTTCAATATTATGTGTATTGGTCCTTTCCATATGTCTCGTGGGTTAAGGGAAAAGATGCATTGCGTGGGACTCCTTCAGTTGGAGTTCTTTAACCTTCAATGTTTGCGTTCTTTCACCCGGCCTTGCGTGGGACTCCTTCAGTTAGAGTTCTAATACCTCTTTGTCAACCCTTGCAGTTCTTCCACCCCTTTGCTACACCCCTTTCTCTCACACGAAGCACGCACGGAAATCAGTACAGACTAATAGTAACCAAGCAAGTGTTCCGCGAGTGCCTCGTTTGCCTTTGCACGCCAATTTCCCATTCAAAACTGCGCACTAATTCTCAACCACCATTTCGCCTCAGACCTTTATTCCGCTCACCAAACTATACCATGCTCACCACAACCACTTCAAACGACAAACCCACGCTTACATTTTCCTTTACAAACGCGACCATTACTCACCATCTCGTTACAAGGAACTTCCACCTCTTCCCCACAACGTCATAATGTACTGCTACTTCACTACAAACGCCACAATGTGCTTCTGCTACTCTACAACAACCTCAACTGCGACATACTCATCAAACACTTAGCACAGCCTCGAAGGACACGGAGATGTAGGTCAGGTTATTTTGGGGCATAACTCTAAGCACGAACGTGTGCTGGAGCTCGTTTAAGGACCTACGGGTAGCACAGGGATTTCCCTAAAATCCTACATTTGAATGAAGACCAGCCCACTTTAGGATCCAGAGAGTGCATCCAAAAACCACAGCCCCATGTAAAGGTCAGGAGCTGTTTCGCGTGCCCCTGTTTGCCAGCGACTGAGCCATTTTTTGCCTTCGGGGCGTGGCTTTGACCGCTATGGACCAATAGGGGAGCTAAATTTCATTAGAGCTTCTCTTGATCCGATGTTTGGCTCCTCCCCTTGTCAGGGGCAAATAAAAGGGTCAAACGCGGCTCATTTCGAGCAGAGTATCGCAGGGGACAGAGCTGGAGAGATCGCAGGAGAGAATATTGCCAGACTTCAGACCTCACTGGGGAGACGGGCAGCGCAAGGACAAGCGTCGAGTCAGCGTGACCAGGCGTGGGGTCATGCATTGCTGCTGAGAGCCGGGACTGCTTCCATTTCAACGTCACTCATTTAGGTTGCATCTTGCAGCGACACTAAAGCATGAGTCACATTTGCTCTACGGCTAGGATACGGCGGCCGTACCCCCCTGAATTGACAAACGTGTGGCGGCCGCAGAGTTTCTGAGGTGGCCTCAGGGTGGCCCTATGCCGTATGGCTATCTTTTACAGGCCGTAGGGGTCTCCGTGGAATTAGAGCGTGGAGTTATAACTTTTTTCATTTCAAGGTTGGCCGTAGCAATTCGACAAGCCGTAGCCATGACGTAGATGTGTTCCACGTCGACCTACGTAGGGCGTACGGTGGGCTTGCGTTATTCGTGCGGCTGC
Source organism: Eptatretus atami (assembly GCA_035128595.1). NCBI lineage: Eukaryota > Metazoa > Chordata > Myxini > Myxiniformes > Myxinidae > Eptatretus > Eptatretus atami. Next base: position 111,503,471 of record CM068960.1, read on the forward strand.
CGTAGGCTCTTATCAATGAAAAATGAATTTTGCCAACCCTCAAAAAATTACGGCAGCCGCACTATTTCCATGGTCGCTGTAGGGTAGTCCTAAGGCGTCCCTGTGTTCAACGTACGG
>CM068960.1:111525507-111538166 GCA_035128595.1 Eptatretus atami
GAATGTTGTTCTAATCGTTCTTTTGTATGAAATGAATTAAGCATCGCTTACAAGGGATATATTTTGTTTGCTTGTTCTGAATACCTGAGAAGAGATTAATCTTGATAAATTGATTATGTATGTGGTAATGTGAATTCTTTCAACACTAAAATATAAAGATCAATGTGTGTTTCTTCATTTTTATAGTTTGTTTGAATTTTTAATATTGAATTTGTTTGTATCCGTTAATCCGTAACATTAATAGAAAGATATTTCTTTCTCAAATTTAGGAATATCTGTTGTCGGCATTGGATTTAAATTCTTTAATGTCCAAGGTATTCTCATATTTCATATATTGTTTTACTCTTTCTGAATTACATTTTGTGGATGTAAGTGAGCAAGAACAGACCAGAGAAAACATTTTATTACTCATGTTTCTTAATATTAACAACTGCCTTCTTTAGTTTTATTTCTTTTGGTATTCAATATAAGAAGAAGCTTTAAGAGGGTTTGATTTTAGAATGTTGTATAATCTAAAAGATGATTTTTTAATGTTAAATCCACTTCCTACCACTGTAATTATCAACATCCTCCTCTTGTCTTGATAGTTCTTCATAAACCCCACTATTCAAAAAATCTTGAAATGATGTTATAAATAAAGATCTGTTCTCATATAAGGAGTTTGTTCTTCATCTTGTCTTTTCATATTCATTTTCACTCCCATATAAAACTTTAAGTTTTCATTTCTTTTAATGTCTTTTTAATAACTTTTTCAACATCAGGTTTCACTATTTCAATTGAATTCAGTTATTGATGATGGACCGGGTTCTCCAAATTGAAAAATCCTTATTTTTATATGCCCTTTAAATGCCCCATCAGTGTTTTCATATAATAGTCTTCCCTTTACTTTAAACTCATTTTTCTTGTGTTTTTGTGATTCAAGATGTCTGTTATAACTACTCTTCAAAACATCCTTTGAGCAGATATCACAATGTTTTCTTTCCAACTCAAGAGGAGATATTTGATTGAAATAGATTAAATGTGTGTTTGTTGGTTCGGAGGTGTTTTCTATAATGTATATATTCGTGATTACAAACATCGCAGTACGTTGTAATTCACCATATTTATATAATAAAAACTTTGCTTTACTTTAAACTAAAATTTTCTTGATGAAAATTTTGTTTAATTATAGGTGAATCTCTGCTTAAACTAAAATTTTCTTGATGAAAATTTCCGTTATTTTACAGGTGAATCTGTGCTTAAACTAAAATTTTCTTGATGAAAATTTCGTTTAATTTATAGGTGAATCTGTGCTTAAAACCATTTTATCTTCCAACTTTTTCACTTAATAAATATAATGTTTCAAGACACAAAAGACAAGTTTCATCAATCTCTTCATTTGTAAAAGATACTGAGAAATATGTCAAGGATGTAAAATTGAACAAAGATAAATATAACAACTATTGGATAAAAACAACTATGGTGGATAAGATGATTGTTCTTCTAATTTCTTTCAATGGAAGGCTTTAGTATACCTGGTGAACATCAATTAAAGTATCTCTAACAAAAAGTTTCTCCCTCTCCTTTTGGTAATATATTCAAAACTAAAAAGCAATGAAACAAGAAAAAGTATCAAAAAACAAAACCTTATGGATGAAGCTTTAGAAAAGAAAAGATAAGACCATCTGTAATATGCAAGGAAGAAATTTGTATTTTTTTCAACAACCCTAAAGATGTAAATCCTGATGAAATAAAGGATGTTAATATATCAGGTGAAATGACATTTCGTTCAATAGTAGTTAAGGATCATTTTAAAATTACTTTTATATAAAAATGTTGTCGTTGAATCTAGTAAAGAAAAAAAGTATATTGATATCGATGGTAATATTATTAAATATGAGTCAATATGCCAACTGAAAGTATAAATGAATTTTCGGTTTAAGTAAAGTTTTACTTTATAAATATGAATAGTTTAACTCGATTTTGAGCCTCTTGATTCCCTGATTCTCCATATGACAAATTTGAGAATTGTCCTGCATGTGAAAGACGGGGATTAAAACCCAGAGTCAAAAAGCCTATAAACCAATGTATATTCTGTGATTATCTTCTTAATTAATGAAATAAAAATATAAAAAGGAAAATAATTCTTTTAGATTTACACCAAAATGAATTACTTTACAAGATTGATTAGAGAAATGAATGTAAGTATGAGGGTGATAACACACCTTCCTTACAAGGGAAGAAACTGAAGTATTAGAGAAATGTTCAAAGGATTGTTTAATATTATTCATGGAAGTGATTTTCAGGGAAATATCAACACAAGAATTGCATAAATAAAATAATGGATTATCTTGAAATTAAACCTGAACTTAGGATAAAAATATAGAGTTTCTAAAAAGCAATAATAATTAAATAACCTGTTTTCAAATATAATATTGAATGATTTTTTAACCCATTTGGGAAATAAAGATAAAATTTAACAACCATAAAATCTCCCAATTCATTAGAATGCCTCATAGTTGGTTCAAGCGGATGTGGAAAACCTGCTTACTTTAAAGATGCTCTCACTCCCAACTTTTTAGATTATGATAATTTAATAATTTCACAAAGTCGAGTTTTCAACCAGAGTATCAACTACTCTCACAAGGTTTTAATGCTGGTCTTTCAAAAGAAGATTTAATCGGTTTATTTAAACTTCAAAAAAACTAAATGATTATAACATTGAAGATATAATTCAACTATTTTGTGATACACACAGAGATGTAAAAAGAAATCAAAAACCGATAACCTTGTATTCTTTAGTGATAATACGGATGATAATTACCGTCTCCTCAAGATTGGATAAATCAAAAAGAACCTGTTATCTTGATTTATTGTGTTAATGAGAGAAGCAAACGGTAATGGACAGCTACTACACAAGAGGGAGACATTCTTCTTGTAATTGTATTTATCTTAGTCAATCGTACTTTCAACTTCCTCGTCGTTCCATCAGAAACATGCTAATACTTTTTATTTTATTCAAGTAAATTCAATAGATATATAATTTTTGGAGAGATATTGTTCTACATTATGTAGTAAAAAGGAATTTGGGATTACATGAGCACACGACTGAAAAATATTAAATATATTGTTTGTGAAACAAGATAGAATTAAAGGATATATTTTTTGTTTATAAAACATTACATATATAATGACAACTATTATTATAAATCTTGTGGGTAAATCTGCTTCTGGAAAAAACTTTCATAAATCTAGGTCTTGTGTAGTACAATAAGAATATTGTAAATTTACTTAAAAACACCCCGTGATACGCATTGTATCAACAACAACAAGAGCAATAAGACTGGAGAAGAAAAAGGTGAAGATATCACTATATTTCAGTGGAGGAACATATGCGATTGAGGAATGAAGGTCAAATATTTGAGGAGGTTTCTCTTGGTACAACAAATATTCACATTGTAAGAGTGAGTTAAGGAAACTAAAATCTGGTGGTCTTGGGATATTAGAAACTAATCCAGAAGGAACGAGACAAATTATTAAACATCTGAGCGGAGGTGAAGATTTTATTCATTCGGTTTTTGATGTTGATGAAGAAACTCAACGCAACGTAATGGAAAAGCAGAGATGCAAGTATTAGTGAAGAAGAAATTACAACTCGTATTAATGTTAATAAAGAATTTGATGAAATATTTAAAGAAAAAGATTTATTTGAACACATCTACTGGATGATGAAGAAAAGGAAATTTCCCTGTTGATCTTTACAATTCATTAAATGATATTTTCCAATAAATAAAGGATGCGAAAGAAAGAGCAAGAAGATTAGGAACATCAAGAGTTGGTTTCAAAAGTTGTAAACAACAGGAAGACAAAAGAAGAAACGCAGCCAAAAACTAACGGGTGACGAAAGCATTTGAAAGAAAACAAGAAAATTTTTTTAAACCACTTTAAAAAACTTCCCAAGAAAAAATTATAGATGTTCCACAGTTTCCCACAATAAAAATACTCCTAGAAGCTCCAAATGTTAAAAAGATTTCAGTCAAATGACAGAAGGAAATTAGAGCATATAGGAGAATTAGAATATGATATGAAGGATTTATTTCAACAACTGGAAGAAGATTAATCGACCCCCTGATTATATTGTGAATGCTCTACAAAACAATGAATATTCAGCGGATTCAAAACCAAAGCAGGACTCATTCCAACAGAACAACCAGCAATATTTCATCTTGTCAAGAAAAGGTATTGATATTTAATGATGAATTAAGGTTCTTGAGTTCTGCTCACCTCCTGTCAAACTAACTCCGAGATTAATGTTTCTTCTCACAAAAGATGGAAGACAAGGTTCAACTGTGAGGGATGAATCAAAGTATATTGATAAACCATTGGATATGAAAAATGATGATGATAAAGTATTAATTGATCTGCTGAACTCTGTTAATTTTTAGGTTATTCTTTCTGGTAAAAGTAGGAAAAATGAGAAGGAGAAACACATTATTCAGGCTTTAAGTATATCTTGGTTCAGGTTTTTAGTTTTCTTCCAAATGACCCATCACATTAGTTAATAGACTGTTATTGTTGTTAGGCAGTAAGAAGGCTGGAAATAACATTGTTTTAATGAAGCATCAGCCATTTTAGACCAGTTGATGAACATGAAAATAATTAATAAATATCAATATAAAGACATTTTATCTCATATTAAATAAGATGAGAAGCACAATCCTTAGTTTCAATTTCACAACAAGCGACCACACATCTTCATTCCCATCCCACTACAATTGACACAACAAAAAGATATGAGGCATCTTTATTTGTCCATGGAAACTTATAATACCTTATTTAATATAACGGATAAAAATGACAAGTTTAGTTATAATCCCGGAGGTGGATACAAAACGATAACAGTCTCACCCGAGCATATGAGATTCTCCCAAATATCTTCCGAAATTGCTCGCTTATGAAAGAACAGGGTGATGAACCAAAAAATATTGTTATAGACATTCAAAAACATACTTCAAAATCAACGATTAAACTTAAAAATAACTACAAGGTTGATTCACATTGATAATTCATTTAGAGAGTTATTGGGTTTCTCCTCAAAAAAGATTGAAACTAATGGGACGTTTTACAGTGATAATGTCATTCAAATATCTCAGGAATAAATCGGTGTTAATTCACTGTGATTTGATTGATGTGCTTATAATGATGGAATAAAAACAAATACATATTTTCATTCAGCGCATACTCAACCCCAATTGGTTATAAATTCAATATGGAACCCAAAAATTTGGTTTATCTCCCTGTGTCAGGAAAAACCATACACAGAGTAAATTTTAGGATAACCGACCAAGATAAATCGTATGATTTCTTTTAATGGAGAAGTTATATCCATCAGAATTCACCTACTGAAGTTTCCAATAAATAAATACGATGGTTATTGTGAGGAAACACGAGTTGGGAAAATATAAAATAATTACAGGGGATGGGATGTTCCTTTCCCCATACTACAAGGGCGAAGGTATGTATCTTGGTAGAGGATACTATAAACCTACGAGACAAAGGGGTGTCGGACATCAATTTAGAGGAGATGGGATAATTGATACTCTAATGGGTATCGGTTCAACTATTCTTAAACATAAAGACCTAATGGTTCAACTGCTTTGCTGTGGGAAATGTAGCAGGTGCTATAAAGTATAAAAGATGCCCAAAAGGAATCTCATAAATTACAAGCAATAAAAGAAATTAAAAAAGGCAAAACTCAGTTGTCTCCCCAAGACGACAGAAAATAATTGAATACTTGGATCAGGGTTTCAAAAGTTTTAACATCTTTTTTCCTAAATAAATACAAGTATGGAAGCAATTGATAGTATCTATGATTTGGATGATACTATTTTCATCTCAAACTCCACTAAAAAAAGAAGATTACTTCAAGGTAAATGCAATAACTGGAACAGACTGGAATGCAAATGGTACAAAAAGTTTTGAAATAAATAATCACAAACCTATTTGAATCTATCCGAAAGTTTCTTGTTGTGTAAATTTACATTCACTAAGGCTGGGAATAACACAAACGCTACACTCGTAAATGATTCTTTCTGAAAATGTTTGATAGTGTGCGTTTGTACATTGGACACAAAGAAGTTGAACGGGTTGATTATGTCTCTGCTGTATCTGAAATGATGAAATTTACACTATATACATTCAGTGATAGAATGGGAAAGGGGTCTGTCGAAGGTTTTATTCCTGATATGTCAACGGGAACAACCACAGACCCTGGATATACTCAAAGGAAAGGAGGTATAATGATGACACAAAAGCAGTTAATAGTTTTACTGTGGCAGTTCCTCTTAAAGGTATATTTGGATTTTGTGATCATGATAAAGTTCTGTATGGTCTAAAATTAGATTTCAACTCCAAAGGAATGATAATGAAAATAGATTGCTTTTTGGTGTTGGTAGTGCTTTTGGTGAGCAGAAATAATTTGTAATTGATGAAATGAGTTGGTATATTAGTGAATATACTCCTAATCTTAAAACAGAAGAGAATGTTGAATAGAAGACTTAACTCAAAGAAACCACTCAGTGTATCATACCTCAAAAGAAGATGTCAACACGTTAAACTTAACCAAACCACTTACACGTGGAATTTGGGTGTTCTGGAAGGAAAGCCACGATATCTGTGGATCATTTTTAAAAAGCCAGATGGTGATACTGCGACTGATAAGAATAATGCATTGAGTGATAATGCTAAGGTGAAACAACTTCGCGTTTTCTCAGATGGAACATTTTATCCACGAGATAGATTGGAAATTAATTGGGAAAAAAATGATTTTGCTGAAGCATACAAGTCTTACCAAAAGGTGTGTGAAAGTAATGGAAATAAAGAACCTATTTTGGATATGACAGCATTTAAAAGTTTGTATACAATCTATGCGTTTGACCTGAGCGCTCAAAAGGAAACTATAAAGTCTAATCGAGTGGATACTTCCCTATACATTGAAAGAGGAGGAGTGAAGAAGTTGATACATATTGTTTGCTTTTGGAAGAAACAGAATTGCAGATAATACAGATAATGGTGTTATGATTAGTTCTCATAATTTTTGTTAAATAAATGAGTGGCAAAGTACCAACTGGGGTATATGCTAATCAAATCAATCTTCATAAAACTATCATCTTGTGTTCAAAATGAAAAGCCTTGTACGATTAACGTTAATACAATTCAGAGAAAAGGAGCAGTAAGAATTGATGTTTTGCTCACAGAAACAGGTTAAAATCTTGAATGATATTGGCTCACTTAAAATTAAAATGACAAAACCAATGTTGAAAAAATATTATAAGAGAGACGAGTGGAGGATTCTCCCATTTCTAATTCCTTTATTTGCTGGTTTAAGTGCGGTTGAGCATTGACGGGTGGTATTTCAACAGCGGTGAAAACTGCCAACGAAAGGAAGGCTCAACTCCAGGCTCAAAAAGAATTGGAAAGACATAACAAAGAGTTGGAGAAACAAATTAGTGGAAGTGGGTAATGTAGATTTTGCTGAAAAACTTGAAGGTCTGCCTGATAAAGCGAGATTGTTAGTTGGAGATATCTTTTCTTCTATCACACAAGCAGGTGTAAAATTAACTAAAAGGGGTAATGGATTATATCTTCTAATAAATAAATGAGCATTGATGAGTGGTTTAAAGAATTTGGAAAGAATACAACATCAAATTTCAACTTGTCAAATATTGTAAGAAATTAAAATTCATAATGTGGTTATTTGTATGAGAGATGAATTAACAAACGTGCCTAAACATACAAAGAATATTATTATGAACTTAGAACGGTTCTCATTGGGTTTGTATTTTTAATAATCAAGACAAATATATTTTGATAGTTTTGGTCTTCACACCTGTTGAAGTCATAAAATTCTTACAGAATGGTGGTTTATCAAACATTTCAAGTCCAAGAATTAAATTCCAAGTGTTGTGGTCAATTATGTCTATATGTGTTATTTCAACTCAACAAAAATAAAATTTTTATGACATTATTTTAATCTAATATAAATGACTTATGTTGGGAAAGATGGTTCTATCTTTGGTGTATCCCAAGAACTGGATATTGATTTATCAAATTATTACACAAAGGCACAGGCTGAACGACATAAATATAATGTAACCAAAAATATGAATATGAAAAATGCTTATAAATAAAAAATTATCCAAGCCCGACTGACGCGAATGACTTGGTGAGATTAAGCGATTTATCACAATATATATCCTTAAATAAAACGGCCGTGTATTCCAAAGATACAGAAGTGTTGATTTATCTCCAGGTCATACAGAATTCACAGTTCGAATTAAAATAAATTTTTATAAAGAAGGGTGTATCGTTTGTATGAGAATAAGAACAATGGGGGTATGATATTGAATGATTTAGGGTATAATTGGTCATTTAAAATTGACCTAAAAAGACAGGTTCGTTGCAGCGAAGCAACGGGTGGTATTTGCTAGTTTGTACTTAAAGCAAACATGTGAAGACGAGCAGTCAATCAGTGGAGTCCTTCCAGACAGCCAATGGAGGCAGCGGACACCGCAAGGCACTCAATGGGAGCTTATCATCACGACACGTTAGTAGCTCGCACACCTTTCCTACAAGCCTTTTCTCATCCCTATTCACGAGTCACTCAACACGTTAGTATTTAAGAGTGATTTTTGTTCTGCATCATTAAGACTATTGAGTGAAGGGGATTTTGTTTGTTTGCTGAACCACGGCGCCGAAAACAAACGAGTCTCCTCTTCTGCTTGCCATTTTAAAGCTGCGGCACCTCGACACCAAGAAACCCTTTCTTCTTCACCAACCGCTGGAGCGACCATGAAGGAGTCGTCAACCAGACTTCATTTACAACACGTCATTGCGTTTTAAATGTGAGTGAGATTTCTGTTGTTCTGGTTTAAACATCATCATAATTCATACCCAGCACACTAAAATGAATAATCACCACACTATGGTTGATTGTCCATGCTCTATCCTTTTATATGCTGAACTTCAAACAAGGAAGCATCACGTACCAATGTTAAAATCCTTTGTATGACTCGGAGGGGACACTCTAACCAACACACTATGTAGGATTTGCAAGCAAGCTAGCAACGTTGCTTTTATAGAAGTACGTCGACTCAGGAATGTTCAGTTTACTGCCAATCTTCACGCTTTAGCAGCTAATTCCATCGTTCCAAATGCTCTGAGTCCACTGGGAATCGTTTAAAAACTGAGCCCTGGCTTACCTCCCCTCCGTTTTGAGAAACCATATGCAGAAGTCTCAGGCATTGCAACTAGGAGCCGTGATTTGGGTAATATAAAGCATCCTGTGTGCCGGTCAAGTTTGCCCCTACAAGATGGCATATAAACAAAGGCACGTGGCTTTGTGACGTCACGTGAGACCACAATTGTCCATTGGCAGACACTCGAGGAATGCCCGTGGCAGAAATGGTAGTTGCACTGGAGCTGTTTTGCACCTCCTGGTGAGACCTTTTCACGAGCAAATATCCCGAAAGCTCCTTTACTCACACTCAGTCATAAAAAGCGATTAATGAAAGCAGTGCTTAAGTTATTTAATAAATCTCAGTTGGTAACCAAAGACCAACGAGCCCATAGTTAGTTGAGTTGCAAGGTGAAAGGTAAACAATAAGAGTCACAAAGAGCCAGAGACACGTCTAAGTGCAGATGTTATGGTATATTTGTAACTATGTGCAGTAAGACAAAATACAACATAGTAAATGAAAGATATTGACAATTAATCAATGTTATTGCTAAACAGTGCAGATATGGGCCCCGAGGTTTGCAAGGGCGCACACACAAAACAATAATGACAATTATAATAAAAACTTTGTTTTAATAAATTTATTTACTTCGCATGGTTTATTCAGGCCTTTACGTTTTGCTTGTTGCTGGCCAATGAGTGGTTATTATTAATTATTATTTCCTTCAGGCTGAGAAAACACTGCAAGACCTGCAGACTGAGCTTTCCTCTGTGCCTCCCCCTCCCTTCCGTTAACCAAGTGCACAATAACCAGGTAGACAGAGCTCTCGATCTGCCAGGTTGGCTAATGTTCCCATTGCAACATCTCATGCTCAACGCTTGTGTACACACAATATTCCAATCACGAGGACAATGGCACCACCGAAAGGGTATAATGCGTCCCACTCCACGTCCATCGTACAAGCCACACTGTTACAGCAGCAGAGACTAGGGGCTTTAAATGATCGGAATCCGATTGGGCGCTACCACTATGTCAGGGAGGAATACAGACAAACACACGTACACCACTCCTAAAAGATGCGACCGGAACTACATCCCCACCCTCAAAACTGTCACCTCTCAACGTTGCCTCTAACAGTCGCTCTTGTGATTTCCATTTGTAGATGGCACGTGACGAGTGAAAACTTTCACTTGCCTGGAGAAAAAAACAAAAAAAGCTTTCATAATAATTACTTTTCTTTTTGAGTCATGTTTTATCGACAACCCCATAATCCTAATCCATCCATTAGATACCCTAACCAATTCATACAGACTCCCTTTCACCCCCTCCGAGCCTCCAGTGCCACAAAAACATTCCGATTCATAAAACGAACAAACGTATGACGTGCAATTCCGTGGGAGTTTTCGTACAAACAGAAAATATTTGGTGCCTAAAGCGGTGCATATGAAATGGACACCAAATAAACAAGGCGTTATTTTGGCAAAGGAGCACTCTCACCAACGAGCACATAAAGGTCAACATTCAAGTTAGATAAAAGTTTCAAGGCGAGGCCACAGTGTGAACAATGCCTGCCTGCAGCCCTGGGCACAATGAGTAGTGGCTAGGAAAGGCGAGCACCACAGTTGGGTCACTGAAGTGACGCTGGTGTATCCAAAGCCCTCGTGGTGGGTCAAAAGCACTAGACCCGTGCCGAGTGGGTCAGGCTGTGCCATTAAATAGCTTCATCTTCTATTTTACACACATACACGAGGCGAGTAGATCGAACCGGCACCAAGGGAAGGGGTGTGTGTGTGTGTGTGTGTGTGTGTGTGTGTGTGTGTGTGTGTGTGTGTGTGTGTGTGTGTGTGTGTGTGTGTGTGTGTGTGTGTGTGAGACACAGAGATATGAAGGGTGAGCGAGTGTTATGTGGTCTGTATGGCAAAACAAGAGGATGCGGGACCACTTTTGTTACCCCACGGTGGCTTGGGGTCTCTCTGGAACGGCAGCGTTGGTTGATTGTGCAACACTCTATCCACAATGCTGTAACATCTTTACAGACATGTACATATATACATGTGGGTTCGTTCTAGGCATGGCTAAATGCAGGCAGCCTCTTGTAGAGAAAGTAAGACTGTCCTTCAGTGATACCCTGTACATGCATAGAGATGCACTATACATATATATATATATATATATATATATATTATATATATATATATAGTGTATGTATAATATATATATATGTATATATATATAATATACTGTACAGTATATATAAAACATCTTTTATATAATTACCTGACCCGTTGCTCAGGGTACGTATTCTTTTCTTTTCCTCCAAGAGGAAATTAAACAAGGCAATAGAACAGAATCTTAAAATCCCACCAGTCTGAAGTGTAATGATGATGGATTACACACATCCAGCCAGCTTCCACCAATGGCTGAACCTTGGGGTTCACACCTTGCTCTACAAACTGCAACGTTCAGAGAGAATACGAAGAGAATCTCATTAAATTACAAAAGACATCAACCGAAAAGGGAGAGTGTGCAAGTCAGCATCTGTTGCGACAGAGAAACTCAAAATGCGGGATACAGACTGTGGGAAGCGATTGGACCAGGCGTTTGAAGCAAAACAAGGTTAGCGGAGACGGAACCAAAGCAAGAATGAAATTTGTCATTCTGTTATCCTTTTCATCCTCCCTTCCCCGATTTCACTACCAATGTTAGGAGCTCCAAAGGCTACGGACTTGTTTTTCCCACCACCCACCAGGCCTGTTAGTGCAAAAAAATACAACTTTGAACAAAACAGAATTGTCTCGCATATTCCACGTACACCGGTCCCGCTTATCACACTCGGGTCCTTCGGTTTGCAAGAATAAGCAACAGTCTTAAAAAAATATATAATACGGAATTTCATTCAACCCCACTCCAGCGTCCCACAGAATGGCTGTGGACTTCAGTTTTAAGTTATCATAAGCTGTCCTTGTTTTAGCGGCAATTTGTTAGCGGAACACTCCCAATAAGAATCGCAGCAAAACTAGGTTTGTGTTCCAAATGAACAATGAAAATAAGGAAGAAAACATAACATCGTCAAGCAGCAGCAGCAGCTTTGCCTGTTGTTAAAGAGAAGACTTGGATTCTGCTGCGGCACATCACAGCTTAGTCGGGTGTGCAACTCAGGCTTGATTGGGAGTGCGAATCTCGTCTGTCCGTCTGTCTCATCCATTCTACCAACATGCCTTATTGGTCATTCTCTATCCTTCCTCAAGTCTTCAAATTTGGAAGATTGAGAGTTTTGCCTAAACCCTTGTACACACCCTCTTGACCTTCCTCTTACTTCAGCACACCTTTTTCTTTCTGCACCGAAAGCAATGCCTCCTGTCCCCAGCACAACACTGAGAAAAATAAAACACATGGGCAAAGAAGCCAAAGTCCCTTTCCTACTCCCTCTGCCCCGTGTTGTAT
>CM068960.1:111571644-111585293 GCA_035128595.1 Eptatretus atami
ACAACAACGTGAGTAAGACTTAGAGATCCTCCACGAGGATCTAAAAATACAATTACGGGCACAGTTTTAATGAAACTTTGTATACGCAATCAACATTGGGAGAATGCATGAAATATGTAACGATTTTTATGGATTTCACCCCCAGTTCACGCCCCAGTGGGTGGGGACTTTGGGTCACAGCAGTCAAAATAGAAGTTTTTTAAAACTCAAATATTAATATTGGGTCATTCCTGGTGGAACTTTTTGCCATCTTTTAACTGTGCTTTCGGGGAGAAGCATGGGGATTTGCGATGGTGCTCCATCGACTTTACTCGAGTTAAAATTACAATTAAACAACCGTGACAGGTGATGGCAGCCCACACCTAAAGGAAGACGACATTAAATGTTTTCTCCAGACAATGAACAAATTCAAGTCGTAAGTAAGAAACTCAATTTCACAATGTGGAATATACCTTACAGCCTCAATCACCAAAAGAAGAATATGACGATTTCCACCTACATTTCCCTGAGAATACCTTTAAAACGACCTTTAAATGAAACAACAGTGGTGGTTCAATCCCACTCCTCCCTCCACGCCTTCAAAAGCAGGCAATGCACCAAAATATCATGCCACCCTCCATCACTACCAACATTCTGTTTATCCCCCATGAACCCGACATAACCCAACCCTCTTACTTGCAGGTTGCTGAGTTTCCTCCCCTCCTCTTTTCTTGTTTGTTCGTTCCCTTGCTTGTTGCGTCCAACTGTTGCCCCACTGCCCCACTGTCAGGACGATGCCTTTTTGCCCTTTGTCACCTCGCTCTTCCATGAGCCTAGATTTTGTAAAAACAAAAAAAATAAAAAAATAAAAAGCTCAGCGTCATGACAGCGAAAGATATAATTCTCAAATTAATGAAATACAGAAAATGACAACGACTGCAACTAACAAGACAAATGTCCGTTTTAAAATCCTAGACATTCTTTCACTGGTACACGAAAGGTGACGACCAATGAGACAGATGAAGATGGTTGAAAAGACAAACTAAAAATGAGGTAGGCACAATACTCAGAAAAAATAACTAATTTTCATGTTTCAAGATGAAAAGAAGTTTTTATTTATATTTTTAACGAGAATCTGTGAGTTGTGAAATTTTTTTTATAAGCGTTGTTGAATTTTGATAATCTCAAAGAAATAACATTTAGAATGCTCCAATTAAGTGGAACGAACAAAAGCACACAACCACACATGCATAGGACACACAACACACACCACACGCACACACACATGCTGAGCTACACACAACACATATGCAGAGCAACACACGCACACAAAACACAAACGCAGAGCGACACACAAAACGCAAACGACAGAGCGACACACACACAAAACGCAAACGCACAGCGACACACACTAACACAAATGCAAACGCAGAGCGACACCACACACACACACCACACACACACACACACCACACACACACACCACACAACACACACACAGAGCGAACACACACACACACCACACACACACAAAAGGCAGAGCAACGCACACCCACACACACAAACACAGCGACACACACCCACACACACAAATGCAGAGCGACACATACACACACACAAATGCAGAGCGACACATACACACACGCAGAGCAACACACACGTACACACAAACACACAAACGCAGAGACACACACATACAAAACACAACGCAGAGCGACGCGCACACACACAAAAGCAGAGCGACACACACAAACGCAGAGCGACACACACACAAACGCAGAGCGACACACACAACGCAGAGCGACACACACACACACATACATACGAACAGGGCGACACAAACACACACAAATGCAGAGCGACACACATAAACGCAGTGCGACACACACACAAACGCAGAGCGACGCGCACACACACACACAAAAGGCAGAGCGACACACATACGCAGAGCGACCACACACACACACACACACACACACAAAGGCAGAGCGACACATACGCAGAGTGAACACACGTACGCAGAGCGCACACACACATACGAACAGAGCGGCACACACACATTCAAAAAGAGCGGCACACACACATTCGAACAGACGACACACAACACACATTCGAACAGAGCGACACACACACACACGAACAGAGCGACACACACACACGAACAGAGCAACAACACACCACATACGAATGGGTGACACACACAACATACAACAGAGCGACACACACGCAGAACACCACACACACGCCTGAATGACACACACACCTAACACACGCAGAGCGACACCACACGCACACGCACACACACACACACACACACACACAATAGAGAGTGACAACACACACATGTCAGAGCAAACACACACACACATCCCAGTGACAACACATACATCCGCAGAGTGACACACACTATCCACTACGACGAACAACACACACATACACGACACAAAAAGAGCGACACACACACACATATGGAGAGTACAACACACACATCTGCAGTGACACACACACACACACATCTCAGAGCGAACACACAGCACACACACGGCAAGCGACACACATACGCAGAGCGACACACACACACACACACACAAAAGGCCAGCGACACACATACGCAGAGCACACACACACACATATAGCAAAGCGGCACACATACATTCGAAAAGAGCAGCACACACACATTCGAACAGAGCGACACACACACACACATTCAAACAGAGCGACACATTCAAACAGAGCGACACACCACACATACAACAGCGACACACACACACATACGAACAGAGCGACACACACATACGAACAGAGCGACACACACACATACGAATAGACGACACACACACGAACAGGGTGACACACACACACACACACACACACGAACAGAGCGACACATACGAACAGAGCGCACAAACATATACGAACAGAGGCACACACAAGCATACGAATAGGGCGACACCACTCACACACACACACACAAACAGACGACACACACATAAGAACAGAGCGACACACACACATACGAACAGAGCGACACGCGCAGAGCGACACACACACACGCTAGTGACACACACGCGCGCGCACACACACACACACACACACACACACACACACACACACACACACAGTGACAACACCAACATGCGCAGAGCACAACACACACACATCCGCAGAGTGACACACACACACACATCCGCAGAGTGACACACACACACATCCGCAGAGCGACCCACACGCCACACACACACACACCACACACACACGGAGAGTGACAACACACACATACGAACAGAGCGACACACACATATGAGAGTGACAACACACACACACACATCGCAGATTGACCACACACACACACACGGAGAGTCGGAGAGTGACAACACACACATACGAACAGAGCGAACACACACACATATGGAGAGTGAAACCACACACACACACACACACACAAAAGGCAGAAGCGACACACATACGCAGAGCGACACACCACACACGCAGAGCACACACACACACAAGCGAGACACACACACACACACACCACACACACACACAATATATATATAATATCAAAGCGGCACACACACATACAACAGAGCGCAACAAAACACATTCGAACAGAGCGACCACACCCACACACACGAAACAGAGCACAAACACACAGACGGACAGGGCGACACACACACACTAACAGAGCGACACACACACATACGAACAGAGCGACACCACCACACCGCTGATGTGACACACACGCTCACACACGCTGAGTGACACACACACGCTAACACATGCAGAGCTACACCACACGCACACACACACGCGCATTGCAGAGCGACAACACACAAGCAGTGCGACACGCACACACACACACATGGAAAGTGACAACACACACACCATGCGCAAAGCGACAACACAGACATCCGCAATGACACACACACACCACACATCCGCAGTTGACACACAACATCCGCAGTTGACACACACACACATCCGCGTTTGTGACACACACACACACACAAACAGAGCGACACACACCACGAACACAACACACACATACAAACACAAAACGCAGTGCGACACACAAATGCAGACGACGCGCACACACACACAAAAGCAGAGCTACACACAAACACACACACAACGTAAGAGTGACACAAATGCAAACGCAGACAACACACACACACACAACATACGAAACACAAACGCAGACGACCGCACACACACACAAAAGGCAGAGCGTCGCACACCCACACACACAAACACAGACACACACACCACACACAAAAAGCAAACGACACATACACAAACGCAGAGCAACACACACAAACGCAGAGCAACAAACGCAGACGACGCGCGCGCACACACACAAAAGCATTGCGACACACACCCACACCACACAAACAGCAGAGCAACACACACAAATGCAGAGCGACACACACACACATACAAAACACAAACGCAGTGCGACACACACAAACGCAGCTACCACGCACACACAAAAGGCAGAGCCACACACAAACACACACACAACGCAGAGCAAACACCCACCCACACACACAAACGCAGAGCGACACACACCCACACACACAAACGCAGAGCACACCCATCCACCATGCAAATACACACACACACACACACACAACACACACACAACAAAAGGCAGAGCGACACACACACATCGAACAGGCAACACACACCGAAACAGAGCAACACAGACACACACACTACATACGAACAGACCACATCCACAGACCAAGCACGACCACACACATACCAACAGAGCGGACACACACACACACACACACACATACAACACAGCACAACAACAAGATACACAACGCGCCAGAGCAACACCACCACACACGCTGAGTGACACACACACCTAACACACGCAGAGCACACTACACACGCATGCAGCGCAACACACACAGCAGAGTGACACGCACACGCACACACACACACGCCGAACGACAACACATACACACATGCCGAGAGCGACAACACACACACATACACACACATACGAACAGAGCGACACACACAAACATACGACAGAGCGACACACACACACAAACAACAGAGCGACACACACACATCGAACAGAGTGACACCATAGACAGAGCGACACACGCACAGAGCGACACCATGCACACACACACACACACACACACCACACAAGACACACACACATACGCAGACGACAACAACAACACGCACACGCACACCCAGAGCGACAACACAGACACACAAACACAGCACGCACACACGCACACACACCACACAAAAAGGCAGACGACAACACACACACATACGAACAGAGCGACACACACATACCAACGAAGGGCACACACACATACGACAGAGCGACACCAACACACATGCTGATGACACACACACGCTCACACACGCAGAGCGAGACCACACACCACACACGCGCACGCAGAGCGACACACAAGCAGAGTGACACGCACAACACATACGCAGAGTGACACACACACACATACGCAGTGACACACACACATACGCAGAGCGACACACCACACACTATACGACAGAGCGACACACACACAGCGACACCACACACACGCTGAGTGACACACACCACGCTAAACACACGCAGAGCAACACCACGCACACACACACATGCTGAGCGACACTACCACGAGCGACACACCACAACTATACATAAGAACAGAACACACATAGACACATACGACAGAGCTACACACACCCACAACCACACCAACTGAGTGTCACACACAAGCAGAGTGACACGCACCACACAACACACATGCGCAGAGCGCCAACACACACACACACACACACACACACACAGCACACACACACACATATCAACAGAGCAACACACACATACACACGACAAACACTATACACACAACGAACAGAGAGCCACACATACGAACAGAGCGACACACACACACGAGCTACCAACAGCACACACACACACACACACAACACACATACGAACAGAGCGATGACACACATAGAACAGGACACACCATCACACACACACAGACACTACACACTACGAACAGAGCGACACCATCACACATACAAACAGACGACACACCACACATACAAACAGAGCGGACCACACACATACAACAGAGCGACACACACACATACAAACAGACCACACACACATACAAAAGAGCGACACACAACAACAACACCACACACCAACAGCAGCACACACACACACACAACAAACTACATAGCGACACACACACAAACAGAGCGACACACACACATACGAACAGAGCGACACGCACAGAGCACACGGACATACACACACCACACAACACACACACACACACACACACACACGCAGAGCGACAACACACACGACATACCAGAACGACAACACACCCACATGCGCAGCGCAACAACAACACACACGCAGAGCGACAACACACAAAACGCAGAGCAACGCACACAACACACACACACACACACACACACACACACGCAGAGCGAATACACACACAACACACACAAAAGGCAGAGGGCCACACACATACGAACAGAGCGACATACACACACGAACAGAGCGACACCACACATATGCTGAGTGACACACACACGCTCACACACGCAGACGACACCACACACGCACACACACGCGCACGCAGACGACACACAAGCAGGAGTGACACGCACACACACATAGGGGGAGCGATAACACACACACACATGCGCAGAGTGACACACACATACACAGAGTGACACACACACACACACATACACAGTGACACACAATACGCAGAGCGACAACACACCACACATCGCTAGCGAACACACACACACACAACAGACAACACACACACTACTAACAGAGTGACACACACACATACGAACCACACACAGAGCGACACCACACACATACGCTAACACACGCAGACAACACCCACACGCACACACATGCTGAGCGACACGTACACAGAGCGAACACAACACATATGAACAGAGCGACACACACACATACGAAACAGAGCGACACACACGGCAGAGCACACCACACTAACGCTAAGTGTACACACGCAGAGCGACACACACAAGCAGAGTGACACGCACACACACATGCGCAGAGCGACAACACACACACAACACACAGCGAGACAACACACACACATACGAACAGAGCGACAATATAAAAGCGACACACACACACACACGAACAGACACACACACAGATACAAACAGAGCGACACACACAGATGACAAACATACGACGACACCTCAAACAGAGCACAACCAATCAGACACCACACACACATACAAACAGAGCGACACAAACACATACGAACAGACGACACACCACACACACATACGAACAGAGCAAACACACACACAACATCAGCATACAACACACGAACAAGCGACACAACACATACGAACGAGCGACACACACACACTCGAACAGAGCGACACACACACATACAAACAGAGCGACACACACGAGACCAACAGAGCGACACACACACAGATACAAAACAGACGACACACACACAGATACAAACAGAGCGACACACAACAGATACAAACAGACGCACACACACAGATACAAACAGACGACACACACACAATACAAACGAGCGACACACACACATACGAACAGAGCGACGCACCACATATAACAGAGCAACACACACCACACAGACACATACACACACATACAAACAGAGTGAGACACACACACAGATACAACGAGACACACAGAATACAAACAAGCGACACACACATACACAACACAGACACATACACACCTACAAACAGAGTGAGACACACACACAGATACAAACAGAGCGACACACACACATACAACAGAGCACACACACACACGAACAGACACACACACACATACAACAGACGACACACACATACGAACAGAGCGACACACAACACACATACACACAGCACACGAACAGATGAACACATACACAGAGCGACACACACGCTACACAGAGCACACGCACACACATACTGAACAGAGCGATCAACACAACCATACGAACAGAGCGCACACACAATACAAACAGAGCGACCACACACATACGAACATAGCGACACACAACACATACGAACAGAGCGACACACACCTCGGAGCGACACACACACATACGAACAGAGCACACACACACATCGAACAGACGACACACAACATACGAACAAGCGACACACACACTACGAACAGAGCGACACACACACACATCGACGATGACGACACACACGCATACAACAGACGACTACGACAGCGATACGAACAGAGCGACACACACGCATACAACAGGACGACACACGCATACGAACAGATAGCGACACACACACATACGGCAGAGCAAACACACACACACATACGAACAGAGCGACACACACACATACGAACAGAGCGACACACACACATACGAACAGAGCAACACACACATACAAGCAGACGAAATACACATCACAGCACGGCGATAACACCAACGACAAATTAGGCGAGGGGCACACACATCATTAGAACAGACAAATAGCACACACGAACGAGCGACACCACAACATGTGCTGGTGACACACATCACGCTCACACACGCAGGGTCACTACCCACACACGCACACGCAGAGCTACAACACAAGCAAGTGAGCAACCACAACGGGACATTAACAGCGATCACACACACAGTGCGCAGAGTGACCACACATACGCAAGTGACACACACACACACATACGCAGTGACAACACATACGCTGAGCGACACACACCATACGCTGAGCGACACACACCACATCACAACAAAGCAACACACACACACTACGACAGATACACCACACAATACACACACACAGAGCCCACATGCTGAGTGACCACACACACGCTAACACACGCAGAGCAACACCACACACGCACACACATGCTGAGCGACACGTACACAGAGCACACACACACACATATGAACACACACACACACACACACACACACTTACGAACAGAGGACACACACCGCAGGCCCCACCACACGCACGCGGTGTCACACACGCTGAGTGTCACACACGCAGAGCGACACACAAGCAGTAGTGACACGCACACATTGTGCAGAGCGACAACACACACACACACACACACACAGCGAAACACACCACATACGAACAGTAGCGACGCACACACACAGATACAAACAGAGCGACACACACATGCAAACAGAGCACACATACAAACAGAGCTACCACACACATACAAACAGACGAACACACACACATACGAACGTGACGACACACACGTTGTACAATCAACCACACACACACACACACACACACACACACACACACACACCACCACACATATACATATAACTGTCTGTCTGGGCATGTATCAACCTTCAGGTTGAAATGTGATCTTTGCAGTCAAGACATTACTCTTGACTTCCAGAGAGCTCATCGCACAACTTGTCACCTGAGCAAAACAACACAGGTACTTCTGGATGCTCGGCTGAAGGTGGACCCGATTCCGACCCCGCGTTGAGAGCTCGCTCGCCTCGACATTTCGCTTCACTTTGCACGGTTTCAGGGTTCGATGGGTTTATGAAATCGAGATTCTCCTGGTTTCGTTACAAACGCCACTGATGGTCATTGAACGGCTTGAACGGCATTCGTGGAAACGCGACATCGGGGTACAAACAAGCGCTGCCTTCCGAGAGAGAGAGAGAGAGACACGTTAGTATTTCACCCTCGGTGCCCCCTCTCCCCAAACTCCCCTGACCCGCCCCCCCCCCCCCCCCCCCCCCACGGCCGTAAACCCAGACACGTTCTGTCTGGATGTCCCACACCCTACACTCGCAGCTCAACCAACAACTTGGATCATTATTACCGTGCGAGCGCGTGCCTGCGGACAAACACAAGACAGCAGACATCGTCAATAGAGCGGACGGGAGCCAAAAGTCCAGTAAGAAACAACGGATGCGGGTGCTTGGAAGGGGGTTCCCAAGAGATAATACAGTTCGAATGTTTACGAAAGATGCGACGGACGCCCAACTGTAGACAGGGCGAAGACGTGTCTCATGGACAATACGAGCTGTGTTCGACGTACGTGAAGGTTGAGAAGCAGGAATGGACGTAGTTGCGTTTCCTCGGGTCAGGTTAGACATTAAGGCCCGGCTCTCTTCCTGAACTCGCTCCTGCTTCCCTTCGTCTCACACAAACCTCCTCGCTCTGTTCGACGCGATTCCGTCCCTCGTCTGCGTGTTTCTCCGCATCCGTGCCGGCGGTCCCTTTCCTCTCGCGCACTGCCCCCCCCCCCCCGTCTGGCTCCCCCTCCCCGCTCCTGTCTGGCTCCCCCTCCCCTGTCTGGCTCTCCCGCCCTTCCTTCCCGCTTTCCTGTCTGTCTCTCTCTCCTCTCCTCGATCACCCTCTCCGCGTCTCACGTCCCTCATATCGATTACACCACCGCTGTGCTTGAGCTCTCTCCCATCCGACGTGAGTCCGAAAGGTCCGATTTGGATTTGTTTTTATTCACCGAGTGCCCGATGGTAATCTTGGCCCAGATTCACTCGTTCCATGTGAATATGAGGTGCAGGGAGTGCAGGCCCATCTGCGCTCTCGAGTGCAGTACGTGTGCACGAGCATCGCTCGGTATACCCATGAAAAACATGTTTGCGGAGGAGAGAGAGAGAGAGAGACAGAGAGAGAGAGAGAGAGAGAGAGAGAGAGAGGACGGAAGAGGGCGGAAGAGTGCGTGGAGTGAATGAATAATAATAAATAAATAATAATAATTTGAAAGAAAGAGTGCGGCAGACGGGCCAGAGGAAGGGAGAGGCCGGGCACAGGCATGCGGGACTAGGGGGAGGAGCAGATGCGACGATGGGGCGGAGCACGAGAGCGCTGACCAATGGCAGAGCAGCTTCCACGATGCTGTCACAACCTCTGTGTGAACCCGGTTATAGCGTCTGTCGCTATCTCATTGTCAATATCAATGTCTATACGTGACTGTCTCTCTTAGTCGTGTATTGGGTTTTTGTTTCACAAACATGCATTTCTCCTTATTTCTTTCCCGTCGATGTTGTCGCTAATTAAATAATATCCAATTTAATTACTCTGTCCCGATCACTCACGCTCGACTCATTCCATTGTTATTCATTCCTTGTGCTCTTGGCTGTCGTGCACTGCGTGTTTGTAAAAACTTTAACTTATTCCAACTCTTCTCGATTGTTAACTTTGCAGCTTTTCCAGGGACTTTGCGACCGTCTCACCATCACACCAGACCTTCCGATCGTGAAAGCCTCGACCCTTTCTCCCTTCTTTTTTTCACCCACATCGACTGCAATCTTTTAATCCTTTTCAACCAATCACCCGTCATCTTGACGAGCAGCCGTTGCACCCCCTCAATCCCGATTTCCTTTCGCTCCAGCATCCCCATCCATCCTCAAAACACCTGTTCACCTTTCCCACCACTGCAACCTCATTTTCACCTGTGTGTTCATCTTGTTCAACCCTCTCACCTGCAATACCTTCCTCTTCCTCAGATTATCCAAACGAATTGTCACCCCAATTTCTCTGACCCCCCCCCCCCCACTCTTCTCCCCTCTCCCTCTTTCCTCTATTTCTTCCTGCCCTGCTCCCCTCCCCAGTGCTATGGTGCCAGACGCTCCACCACCTATAAATAACCGCCAATGGATCGTCAGACTCCTCGCACCAGCACTGGCGAGACGCGAGAACAGACGAGGGAAAGCAAGCAAGTCAAAGGACAAAAAAAGATAAGAAGAAGAAAAAAAGCATGATCAGCAGTAAGAATTTAAATAATTCACACAAGGGGTTGATTGATGAGCGAAAAGGAAAGGAACGAGATATTGGGAATGAGAGCCAGTGGAGGGATCCAGAGAGAATAGACAAATAGTTGTGATGGTACTCATGGTAGCATTTCATGGGAGTTGCACGACACAAAAGTGACCTTGTGTTATTTTATTTATTTATTTTTTTCCCCAACAAAATAGCAGAGAAGAGGGCTCTGGGAGTGGGGGACTGTGATCGACGTCTGAATCACGACCCCAAATTGAAGACACCACACCAAAGGAGAGATTGGTGAGAATTTCCAGAGCATCACCCAAACGGCCAAGATTGGGTGGGGATCCCCGAGACTGTTGGAGATTAGTCGTTCGGAAAGACTGACTGAAAAGATGAAAATACGTTAAAAAAACTGACAAAAGGGATTTTCATCCGTTTGCCCACTCCGATCCAATTGCCCACTCTGCTCCAATCCGATCCGCTCGCCCACTCCGATGTGATCCGATCCACTCGCCTGCTATTATCCGCTTGCCCACTCTGATCTGATCCGATCCACTCACCCAGTATGATCCGCTCGCCCACTCCAATCTGATCCGATCCACTCGCCCACTCTGATTAAATTGCCCACTCTGCTCCGATCCGTTCGGTCACTCTGCTCACCCCGATCCGATCCGCCCAATACAATCCCATCTGATCTGATTCGATCAGTTCACCCGCTCCATTCTGTTGGCCCCCTGCGATAGTCCCATGAGGGTCGTTATTTTACAAACAAGCTCCACTGTGTTGCACAATTATTTCTCTGTTAGCATTCCCCAAAGGAATAAATTAGCAAGATGAAAATATCACACCAGTCTTGATTTCAGGCAAACAGTCCCAACCACACCTCAGGGGAAGTGACGGAAGTAACTTTCACCGAGCACTGTCTTTGTGACGTCCTTTGACTCTCTTCTGTAGGAAAAGCACTTAAGGATAACTTCCTCCCCCTCCCCCTTGCCGTCGCCCTTCCCCTCCTCATGGGAGATCACAACCCATGTGGTTCCTGTTTCAGGCTGAATTGGCAGGGGAATGAGATGACACCTTAAGAAAGTATGATGCACCTCGCACTGTGTCCCGGCTTGCCCTGCATGACACACACACACCACCGAATGGTGGTAGAAAACACAGTTATAACAGTTCATCAGTGCTCTATCCTCCAAATGCTGAGCTTCAATGAAGGACACAATAATTTATAAAGTGCTTGTTATTACCCGGCCAGGGTTGGAGTCGAACCAGACTCAAGTGTAATGACATCTACTCACGTTTTTGCCCATCATGTGACGTGTTTGTCAGGTCAGGCCAGATCAGATCTGATCTGATCTGTGATTTGCTGCAGGTACCAAGTAAACTTGCACTAACCTGTTTCATGGTTGGCCTGTCGGTGACTAAACTGTCTCCCCCACCAGGTTTCTTGGTGAGGAGGATGTATGGATATGGACACCCAGCAGGATAAAAAACAAAACCTGTCAAAGGGTGGAGGAGCTCCTTGTGAGCCAAGTGCCAATGGTCATCCATATCTGGTGCCCAACTGAGTCTGCAGACATCCTCCTGCAATTGGGTTACCTTGATCTAGGAGGTTGGTGGCAGGATTTTCACTATGACCACCATAAAACACTTCATTCCACAAAACAAAACAAAAACTACTAGCAGGGCTACCCGGCGTTGCCCGGTGGTATTCTAATCCTGTTGACATTTTGAAGAAATCTTTTTGTTGTTGTTGCCTGAAAACACTTCCCAACACCCACTAAGGAATGGGGTCAGGAATCATTTAATATTACTCCACAGAGCTACAAAGGGTAGGCATCACAAAGGCATCATTTAATATCAATCTTCACAGAGCTACAGTGATACTCGGCACTGTTGAG
>CM068960.1:111660581-111677348 GCA_035128595.1 Eptatretus atami
TACATACATAGATATATGTTGTACTGGCCTTTGGGGAAGGCAATATGGCTGCTCTTCTACATACACTTGCTTACACAAGATTCCAACTTTTTTTATTTGGATGAGCAGAATTTTGCTCCATGGGAAAATAAATAATTCCCACAAACTGCTCTTTATCAACCAGATTCACTGGTGTGATGGTTAGAGCATCCGCTCCGAGTCTGGGAGGTCGGTGGTTCAATTCCAACCCTGGCCAAGTCATACCAAAGACTGAAAATGCTGCTTCCTTGCTTGACATTCAGCATTTAAGGAAAGAACACGGACAAGCAACCATAAGTTGGCATCAGCTGTGCAACTTATGGATGTTTGCTCATCTTCGATGGGCCTAATAGCCTCCTCCTGCATTGAAGTTCCTTGGAGGAGAACTCTATCATGTGCAAAGCAGCCTGCATGAACCAAAGCTTTTCAAGAGCTGAAATACTGAACAATTTGTTGGAAAATAATTTGGTTTGTGTTTGGTGTTCCGATCTGAGCACTTATCTCACACCTCATGATGTTGTGACCCCGGGTTCAAATTGCACAATGCATTAATTGGTCAACCATACCCTTACATCCTTTTAGGACTTGGTACTTGCAGAGATTTTGAGAAGGAAATTTGAGAGTGCTTTACATGGATGTGTACGAAAGCCAGTCAGTCAAAATCCAAATTTTTGACTAGAAGAATTAATTAAATCATCCAGACACACAAATTGATGCTGAAAGCATGATTTGAAGGTTATGAAGGAAGTATGAACAAAACATCTTTTATAGTCCCATTGATGGTCATGAACAACAAGGTGTTTGTTGAAAGATCCGAAGGAGAACAGCTTACCCATTCATTCATTAGTCATGCCACCTTCAGATGTTACACCCCACTCACCTGTCTCTATTATGTTCTCCTGAATACTGGCCAGAGGATGCTCCAGAAAGCTGCTCCATTTGGGCCGTCACATCCAAACCCTGCCTTTTTTCACTGCACTCCTGAGGCATCATCGCTGGGGTCTGCCTTGCAGTCAAAGATGTATGATCTTCATATTTAGAACACTGTCTGCTCATCACAAAACCTTGGTTCTCCTTCACTGCTTGGGTCCGTTTTTCAACAGATCGTAGTCCTTCCCTCGAGGAATGCCTCCTGGTCACAAAATCCCCATCTTCCAGAGCTTGGAAGTGTCTGCCAAAACTTCCTGATCTTCCTGGTTCTACGGACTGCCTTTTTGTTGCAAAACTACAGCCTTCCCCAACTAAAACCTGCTTTCCTACAGATCCCAATTTCTCTTTCATCAGGGACTGCCGCTTGGTCCCGAACTGATCACTTCCTACCGAAGAAACCTGTCCGCCTGCAGCAGACACTTGACCTTCCGCCGATGTTGATTTACTGTCTGCAAAGTCGTGGTGCTCTAATGCATTAGAATGTTGTCCATTTGCAGATTCTTGGTCCCCAAATATTGGGCCAAGTGTTGCTGTCACATCATCTTGACTGCTTCCCATTGAGGCTTTGTTGCTCGCTCCAAACCTATTGTCTTCAGGAAGACCAGGGAAGTTCTTTATTTTTAACCCAGGTGCATGCCTTTTGGAAACCTGACCTCCACCTTCCACAGCCACATCCTGGGATATAGATTCCAATCTTCGGGTAGTATGCTTTTTGGAAACTTGACCTCCACCTTCGACAGCCACGTTCTGGGATATAGACTCCAAGCTCTGGGTAGTAGCCAATGATGCCGAAGTAGAGGAGCCTGGAATCATGGACACCAGCACTTTCCTCAGCTGGGAAAAAAACGTGCTGCCATCCTCAGAATGCTCTGGCAACTCGTAAACTACAAATGGGAGCAAAAACATAATCAAATCAGCAAGACAAAACAGTCATTAAAGAGTAATCAACAATCTTGCTGCAATTCATACTGTGATAGCTTATTGGTGTTTAATTCAGGAAATAATTTGTTTTCTTGCGAGCTATGCCACAACTCCTTCACTTTGTGATGAATAGTTGTTAACACTTGACCAACAAGTTTTAATGTTTTATCACCACCTTGTTGCTGTGAAGGATTTCATAATTGACATGTGTAAATCGTGTTGCCAACGGATCAAGCAAACCATTTGATCAGAGTTATTTTAGGATACAATGCAGTATTCCAAGTGTTGTTGGTTGTGGTGGTGGTATTTGTTGCAGTGGGGTTAGTTTGTTGTGGTGGGTGTTCGTGGTGGTGATGGTGTGGCGTTGGTGTTTAGCCCGCAGGCCTGCAGCAAGGAGACAGCAACTGATCTCCCCGAGAGAGAAAGGAGGGAGAGAGAGAGAAGAGAGAGAGAGAGAGAGAGAGAGAGAGAGAGAGAGAGGAAGAGAGAAGAGAGAGAAGAGAAGAGAACAGAGGAGAAAGAGAGAAAGAGAGGAAAGAGAGAGAAAGAAGAGGAGAGGAGGGGAAAAAAGAGAGAGAAAAGAGTGAGAGGAGAGAGAGGAGAAGAGAGGAAAGAGAGAAGAAGAGAGAGAGAGACAGTGTGAGAGAAAGAGAAAGAGAGACAGTGTGAGAGAAAGAGAAAGAGAGACAGTGTGAGAGAAGAGAAAGAGAGACAGTGTGAAGAGAAAGAGGAAAGAGAGACAGTGTGAGAGAAAGAGAAAGAAAAGAGAGACAGTGTGAGAGAAGAGAAAGAAAAGAGAGACAGTGTGAGAGAAGAGAAAGAGAAAGAGAGACAGTGAGAGAAAAGAGAAAGAGAAAGAGAGACAGTGTGAGAGAAAGAGAAAGAAGAAAGAGAAGACATGTGAGAGAAAGGAAAGAGAAGAGAGACAGTTGTGAGAGAAAAGAAGAGAAAGAGAGACAGTGTGAGAGAAAGAAAAGAGAAAGAGAGACAGTGTGAGAGAAAGAGAAAGAGAAAGAGAGAAGACAGGTGTGAGAGAAAGAGAAAGAGAAAGAGAGAACAGTGGTGAGGAGAGAAGAGAAAGAGAAAGAGAGACAGTGTGAAGAGAAGAGAAAGAGAAAGAGAGACAGTGTGAGAGAAAGAGGAAAGAGAACAGTGTGAGAAGAGAAAAGAGAAGAAAGACAGTGTGAGAAAGAAAAGAGAAAGAGAGACAGTGTGAGAGAAAGAGAAAGAGAAAGAGAGACAGGTGTGAGAGAGAAAGAGAAAGAGAGACATTGAGAGAAGAGAAAGAGAGACAGTGTGAGAGAAAGAGAAAGAGAGACAGTGTGAGATGAGAGACAGTGTGAGAGAGACAGTGTGAGAGACAGTGTGAGAGACAGTGTGAGAGACATGTGAGAGACAGTGTGAGAGACAGTGTGAGAGACAGTGTGAGAGACAGTGTGAGAGACAGTGTGAGAGACAGTGTGAGAGACAGTGTGAGAGACAGTGTGAGAGACAGTGTGAGAGACAGTGTGAGAACAGTGTGAGAGACAGTGTGAGAGACAGTGTGAGAGACAGTGTGAGAGACAGTGTGAGAGACAGTGTGAAGACAGTGTGAGAGACAGTGTGAGAGAACAGTGAGAGAGACAGAGAGAGAGAGAGAGAGAGACAGTGAGGAGACAGTGAGGAGACAGTGAGGGAGACAGTGAGGGAGACAGTGAGGGAGACAGTAGAGAGACAGAGCAGTGAGAGAGACAAGACAGTGAGAGAAGACAGAGACAGTGAGAGAGACAGAGACAGTGAGAGAGACAGAGACAGTGAGAGAGACACAGACAGTGAGAGAGACACAGACAGTGAGAGAGACACAGGACAGTGAGAGAGACACAGACAGTGAGAGAGACACAGACAGTGAGAGAGACACAGACAGTGAGAGAGACACAGACAGTGAGAGAGAAGCAGAGACAGCAGTGAGAGAGACACAGACAGTGAGAGAGCACAGACAGTGAGAGAGACACAGACAGTGAGAGAGACACAGACAGTGAGAGAAGGACACAGACAGTGAGAGAGACACAGACAGTGAGAGAGACACAGACAGTGAGAGAGACACAGACAGTGAGAGAGACACAGACAGTGAGAGAGACACAGACAGTGAGAGAGACACAGACAGTGAGAGAGACACAGACAGTGAGAGAGACACAGACAGTGAGAGAGACACAGACAGTGAGAGAGAACAGACAGTGAGAAGACACAGACAGTGAGAGAGACACAGACAGTGAGAGAGACACAGACAGTGAGAGAGACACAGACAGTGAGAGAGACACAGACAGTGAGAGAGACACAGACAGTGAGAGAGACACAGACAGTGAGAGAGACACAGACAGTGAGAGAGACACAGACAGTGAAGAGACACAGACAGTGAGAGAGACACAGACATGAGAGAGACACAGACAGTGAGAGAGACACAGACAGTGAGAGAGACAGTGAGAGAGACAGTGAAAGAGACAGTGAGAGAGACAGTGAAAGAGACAGTGAAAGAGACAGTGAAAGAGACAGAGACAGAGGGAGACTGTGAGGGAGACTGTAGAGGAGACAGTGAGAGAGACAGTGAAAGAGACAGTGAAAGAGACAGTGAAAGAGACAGTGAAAGAGACAGTGAAAGAGACAGTGAAAGAGACAGAGACAGTGAGGGAGACAGTGAGGGAGACAGTGAGGGAGACAGTGAGGGAGACTGTGGAGAGACAGTGAGAGAGACAGTGAGAGAGACAGTGAGAGAGACAGTGAGAGAGACAGTGAGAGAGACAGTGAGAGGACAGTGAGAGAGACAGTGAGAGAGACAGTGAGAGAGGACAGTGAGAGAGACAGTGAGAGAGACAGTGAGAGAGACAGTGAGAGAGACAGTGAAAGAGACAGTGAAAGAGACAGTGAAAGAGACAGTGAAAGAGACAGTGAGAGAGACAGTGAGAGAGACAGTGAGAGAGACAGTGAGAGAGACAGTGAAAGAGACAGTGAAAGAGACAGTGAAAGAGACAGTGAAAGAGACAGTGAAAGAGACAGTGAAAGAGACAGTGAAAGAGACAGTGAAAGGAGACAGTGAAAGAGACAGTGAAAGAGACAGAGACAGTGAGGGAGACAGTGAGGGAGACAGTGAGGGAGACAGTGAGGGAGACAGTGAGGGAGACAGTGAGGGAGACTGTGAGAGAACAGTGAGAGAGACAGTGAGAGAGACAGTGAGAGAGACAGTGAGAGAGACAGTGAGAGAGACAGTGAGAGAGACAGTGAGAGAGACGTGAAAGAGACAGTAGAGAGAGACAGTGAGAGAGACAGTGAGAGAGACAGGGAAAGAGACAGTGAAAGAGACAGTGAAAGAGACAGTGAAAGAGACAGTGAAGAAGACAGTGAAAGAGACAGTGAAAGAGACAGTGAAAGAGACAAAGAGACAGTGAAAGAGACAGTGAAAGAGACAGTGAAAGAGACAGAGACAGTGAGGGAGACAGTGAGGGAGACTGTGAGGGAGACAGTGAGAGAGACAGTGAGAGAGACAGTGAGAGAGACTAGAGATGAGAGAGACAGTGAGAGAGACTGAGAGAGACAGTGAGAGAGACAGTGAGAGAGACAGTGAGAGAGACAGTGAGAGAGACAGTGAAGAGAGAGAATGAAGACAGGAAAGAGACAGTGAAAGAGACAGTGAAAGAGACAGTGAAAGAGACAGTGAAAGAGACAGTGAAAGAGACAGTGAAAGAGACAGTGAAAGAGACAGTGAAAAGAGACAGTGAAAGAGACAGTGAGAGAGACAGTGAAAGAGACAGTGAGAGGAGACAGCAGTGAGAGAGACAGTGAGAGAGACAGTGAGAGAGACAGTGAGAGAGACAGTGAGAGAGACAGTGAGAGAGACAGTGAGAGAGACAGTGAGAGAGACGAGTGAGAGAGACAGTGAGAGAGACAGTGAGAGAGACAGTGAGAGAGAGACAGTGAGAGAGACAGTGAGAGAGACAGTGAGAGAGACAGTGAGAGAGACAATGGAAGAGACAGTGAAAGAGACAGTGAAAGAGACAGTGAAAGAGACAGTGAAAGAGACAGTGAAAGAGACAGTGAAAGAGACAGTGAAAGAGACAGTGAAAGAGACAGTGAAAGAGACAGTGAAAGAGACAGAGACAGTGAGGGAGACTGTGAGAGAGACAGTGAGAGAGACAGTGAGAGAGACAGTGAGAGAGACAGTGAGAGAGACAGTGAGAGAGACAGTGAAGAGAGACAGTGAGAGAGACAGTGAGAGAGACAGTGAGAGAGACAGTGAAGAGACAGTGAAAGAGACAGTGAAAGAGACAGTGAAAGAGACAGTGAAAGAGACAGTGAAAGAGACAGTGAAAGAGACAGTGAAAGAGACAGTGAAAGAGACAGTGAAAGAGACAGTGAAAGAGACAGTGAAAGAGACAGTGAAAGAGACAGTGAGAGAGACAGTGAGAGAGACAGTGAAAGAGACAGTGAGAGAGACAGTGAGAGAGGACAGTGAGAGAGACAGTGAAAGAGACAGTGAAAGAGACAGTGAAAGAGACAGTGAAAGAGACAGTGAAAGAGACAGTGAAAGAGACAGTGAAAGAGACAGTGAAAGAGACAGTGAAGAGACAGTGAAAGAACAGTGAAAGAGACAGTGAAAAGACAGTGAAAGAGACAGTGAAAGAGACAGTGAAAGAGACAGTGAAAGAGACAGTGAAAGAGACAGTGAAAGAGACAGTGAAAGAGACAGTGAAAGACACAGTGAAAGAGACAGTTGAAAGAGACAGAGAAGTGAACAGTAGGGAACATAGGAGACGTGTGAGAGAGACAGTGAGAGAGACAGTGAGAGAGACAGTGAGAGAGACAGTAGAGAGACAGTGAGAGAGACAGTGAGAGAGACAGTGAGAGAGACAGTGAGAGAGACAGTGAGAGAGACAGTGAAAGAGACAGGTAAAGAGACAGTGAAAGAGACAGTGAAAGAGACAGTGAGAGAGCAGTGAGAGAGACAGTGAGAGAGACAGTGAGAGAGACAGGGAGAGACAGTGAGAGAGACAGTGAGGAGAGACAGTGAAGAGACAGTGAAAGAGACAGTGAAAGAGACAGTGAAAGAGACAGTGAAAGAGACAGTGAAAGAGACAGTGAAAGAGACAGTGAAAGAGACAGTGAGGGAGACAGTGAGGGAGACAGTGAGGGAGACTGTGAGGAGAGACAGTGAGAGAGACAGTGAGAGAGACAGTGAGAGAGACAGTGAGAGAGACAGTGAGAGAGACAGTGAGAGAGACAGTGAGAGAGACAGTGAGAGAGACAGTGAGAGAGACAGTGAGAGAGACAGTGAGAGAGACAGTGAGAGAGACAGTGAGAGAGACAGTGAGAGAGACAGTGAGAGAGACAGTGAAAGAGACAGTGAAAGAGACAGTGAAAGAGACAGTGAAAGAGACAGTGAAAGAGACAAGAGACAGTGAGGGAGACAGTGAGGAGAGACAGTGAGGGAGACAGTGAGGGAGACTGTGAGAGAGACTGTGAGAGAGACAGTGAGAGAGACAGTGAGAGAGACAGTGAGAGAAGACAGTGAGAGAGACAGTGAGAGAGACAGTGTGAGAGAGACAGTGAGAGAGACAGTGAGAGAGACAGTGAGAGAGACAGTG
The DNA here is from genome assembly GCA_035128595.1 of Eptatretus atami. Taxonomy (NCBI): domain Eukaryota; kingdom Metazoa; phylum Chordata; class Myxini; order Myxiniformes; family Myxinidae; genus Eptatretus; species Eptatretus atami. Next base: position 111,668,063 of record CM068960.1, read on the forward strand.
AGAGACAGTAGAGAGACAGTGAGAGAGACAGTGAAAGAGACAGTGAAAGAGACAGTGAAAGAGACAGTGAAAGAGACAGTGAAAGAGACAGTGAAAGAGACAGGAAAGAGACAGTGAAAAGACAGTGAAAGAGACAGTGAAAGAGACAGTGAAAGAACAGTGAAAGAACAGAGACAGTGAGGGAGACAGTGAGGGAGACTGTGAGAGAGACTGTGAGAGAGACTGTGAGAGAGACTGTGAGAGAGACAGTGAGAGAGACAGTGAGAGAGACAGTGAGAGAGACAGTGAGAGAGACAGTGAGAGAGACAGTGAAAGAGACAGTGAAAGAGACAGTGAAAGAGACAGTGAAAGAGACAGTGAAAGAGACAGTGAAGAGACAGTGAAAAGAACAGGGAAAGAGACAGTGAAAGAGACAGTGAAAGAGACAGTGAAAGAGACAGTGAAAGAGACAGTGAAAGAGACAGTGAAAGAGACAGTGAAAGAGGACAGTGAAAGAGACAGTGAAAGAGACAGTGAAAGAGACAGTGAAAGAGACAGTGAAAGAGACAGTGAAAGAGACAGTGAAAGAGACAGTGAAGAGACAGTGAGAGAGACAGTGAGAGAGACAGTGAGAGAGACAGTGAGAGAGACAGTGAGAGAGACAGTGAGAGAGACAGTGAGAGAACAGTGAGAGAGACAGTGAGAGAGACAGTGAGAGAGACAGTGAGAGAGACAGTGAGAGAGACAGTGAGAGAGACAGTGAGAGAGACAGTGAAAGACAGTGAAAGAGACAGTGAAAGAGACATGAAAGAGACAGTGAAAGAGACAGTTGAAAGAGACAGTGAAAGAGACAGTGAAAGAGACAGTGAAAGAGACAGTGAAAGAGACAGTGAAAAGAGACAGTGAGGGAGACAGTGAGGGAGACAGTGAGGGAGACAGTGAGGAGACTGTGAGGGAGACAGAGACAGAGAGAGAGAGAGAGACACAGACAGTGAGAGAGACAGTGAGAGAGACAGTGAGAGAGACAGTGAGAGAGACAGTGAGAGAGACAGTGAAAGAGACAGTGAAAGAGACAGTGAAAGAGACAGTGAAAGAGACAGTGAAAGAGACAGTGAAAGAGACAGTGAAAGAGACAGTGAAAGAGACAGTGAAAGAGACAGTGAAAGAGACAGTGAAAGAGCAGTGAAAGAGACAGTGAAAGAGACAGTGAAAGAGACAGTGAAGAGACAGTGAAAGAGACAGTGAAGAGACAAGACAGAGACAGAGACAGAGAGGAGAGAGGTTCTGTGGGGACTGATCGGCGCTCTGACAAATCCAGGCAGCATGGAAGAGTGGGGAAGATTTGGCCCCCCGACTTTCATTGGGAGGTACAACCACCACGAAGAGGCATCCCCAATAGATGCCGGATATTGTGTTGAGCATATTGGCGGATATAGGTCATACAGCGAACCCAAAAGGACTTATTGAAAAGGCCATTCAACAATTCAATGGTTTGCCGAGAGAACTTTGCTGGGGAGTGATTTAACAAAGATCCCCAAACTTGTGGCATCCTTTGGAATTCAAGTAGGATCTCTGGTGAGTATTTATGTTATTTGCGTGGTAAGTGCACATCTTTAAGGTTATAAGATTGCAATTGGTTCAGAAGTGCAGTGCACTCACAAGAGAAGAAGAAATTAAATATGGATCATTTAAAATCACACTTGTACATCACAAGCTTGTGCACATGAAAACAAACAAGGCCGATTATGGATTTACATGAATAAATTTCCTTTTCGATAATCATGTGCGCGAGATAGCAAGGAATACACTCGCTTTTGTATAAAACCGAAAGTTTTGTGGACTTTTATCAAAAGCTGGTTATAAAAAAATAAATAAATAAAAAGAAGAAAGGGGGGGGGGACCGGGCAGTCTGGGAAAGATGGGCAGGCGTGCAAACACTGCTCGGCATGACAAATGAATGATACATCATCAGGGAAAACACTTAGTGCCAGAATATGCTGTCATCATATCGTGTCTGTGGACCCAATGCAAGGAGCCAAGGAATGCGAGGTTTAATCACCTTGGTGTATGCGCAATTGCACAAGGCTTTTAAACATCCCCCAAACCAGATCACTCAGCATTCAGTATACCCACCCTCGGTGACATTTTCTTCTCCACAAAAATAGCAGTTAAAGTCTGCAGGTGTCAATGAAGCGAATGTTTTGTCAATGGGAAGATCAGGCCAGGAGGTCTTGCACCACCTATGCACAGGGTACATTTTCAATTTCACAAGAATATATATATATATATATATGCATATACAGTGGGGAGAACAAGTATTTGATACACTGCCGATTTTGCAGGTTTCCCACTTACAAAGCACGTAGAGGTCTGTAATTTTTATCATAGGTACACTTCAACTGTGAAAGACGGAATCTAAAACAAAAATCCTGAAAATCACATTGTATGATTTTTAAATAATTAATTTGCATTTTATTGCATGAAATAAGTATTTGATACATCAGAAAAACAGAACTTAATATTTGGTACAGAAACCTTTGTTTGCAATTACAGAGATCAGACGTTTCCTATAGTTCTTAACCAGGTTGCACAGACTGCAGCAGGGATTTTGGCCCACTCCTCCATACAGATCTTCTCAGATCCTTCAGGTTTCGGGCTGTCGCTGGGCAACACAGACTTTCAGCTCCCTCCAAAGATTTTCTATTGGGTTCAGGTCTGGAGACTGGCTAGGCCACTCCAGGACCTTGAGATGCTTCTTACGGAGCCACTCCTTAGTTGCCCTGGCCGTGTGTTTCGGGTCGTTGTCATGCTGGAAGACCCAGCCACGCCCCATCTTCAATGCTCTTGTTGAGGGAAGGAGTTTGTGGCCAAGATCTCGCGATACATGGCCCCATCCATTCTCCCCTCAATACGTGCAGTCGTCCTGTCCCCTTTGCAGAAAAGCATCCCCAAATAATTATGTTTCCACCTCCATGCTTCACGGTTGAGATGGTGTTCTTGGGTGTTACTCATCCTTCTTCTTCCTCCAAACACGCGAGTGGAGTTTAAACCAAAAAGCTCTATTTTGGTCTCATCAGACCACATGACCTTCTCCCATTCCTCCTCTGGATCATCCAGATGGTCATTGGCAAACTTCAGACGGCCTGGACATGCGCTGGCTTGAGCAGAGGACCTTGCTTGCACTGCAGGATTTTAATTCATGACGGCGTAGTGTGTTACTTATGGTTTTCTTTTATACTGTGGTCCAGCTCTCTTCAGGTCATTGACCAGGTCCTGCCGTGTAGTTCTGGGCTGATCCCTCACCTTTCTCATGATCATTGAGGCTCCACGAGGTGAGATCTTGCATGGAGCCCCAGACTGAGGGAGATTGACTGTTATCTTGAACTTCTTCCATTTTCTAATAATTGCGCCAACAGTTTTGCCTTCTCACCAAGCTGCTTACCTATTGTCCTGTAGCCCATCCCAGCCTTGTGCAGTCTACAATTTTGTCCCTGATGTCCTTAGACAGCTCTCTGGTCTTGCCCATTGTGGAGAGGTTAGAGTCTGATTGATTGAGTGTGGACAGCTGTCTTTTATGCAGATAACGAGTTCAAACAGGTGCAGTTAATACAGGTAATGAGTGGAGAATGGGAGGGCTTCTTAAAGACAAAACTAACAGGTCTGTGAGAGCCGGAATTCTTACTGGTTGGTGGTGATCAAATACTTATTTCATGCAATAAAATGCAAATTAATTATTTAAAAATCATACAATGTGATTTTCAGGATTTTTGTTTTAGATCCGTCTTTCACAGTTGAAGGGTACCTATGATACAAATTACAGACCTCTACGTGCTTTGTAAGTGGGAAAACCTGCAAAATCGGCAGTGTATCAAATACTTGTTCTCCCCACTGTATATATACATTATATATTTATATATATATATAATATATATGCATATATACATACAATATAACATATAAATATATGTATAAAGTTCACATGAACTCAGCGGGATATATTTTGAGACAAATATTGAAAAGTGAAAAGTTCGCTTTAGCATGTGCACTCAAACTTTCAGTTTGCCTAATCTCTAATAACCAACACATTCACACAGATTTGACTAGTATCTTCCTAAATGTTTTTTTTGGGGGCGGCGGTAGTGTGAAGAGGGTGGGAGGGGGGATCAGAACCACCTCATATATGGTTCCTAACCAAAAGAGGTCAGGTGCCACACAACTCGGCTCAAAGTCACAATCGGCTTCGGAGTTCATCTGGGATCATTCCGAATGAAATTAACGTTGGCCTAATCAGAATCCCCATCTGATCACTTGCCTCAATGCTGTGACCCCAGATTATAATCCCAAAAACTGTGCTGCTTTAGTCTTGTACTTGTCTGATACGCAATCTTTTCCAAGAGGCAGGTCATGGTCATGGGATGGAAGCATACCTCTGATACATCATCCGAGATATCTCATCACCGTAGAAAAAGCAGATGGTTGCAGCAGCAGAGTCACTTGTCATGTCACAATGACAGGTTACGGTGACCTCCTGCAAAATAAATGGATGTTGTGCTCGCAATGCTCATAATTTGCAACAACAAAAGAAAAAACTACAGCCTCCCATGCTCATAATTTATGCATATACTGCTGTTGCAAAGTCACTCATGAACAATTAAATAAAGGCAGGTAGAATACATTGTTATGACTACTTATATAGGATGTAACAAAATTCTGGAATCATAGGTTAATTGTGTATATTCTAGCAAATGTTCAAATTGTAATCCGTGGTGTGCTTTGCAGTTATAAACTTGGCATTTTTAAGTTTCAAAGACTGCAAGCAGCGTATCCAAATTGATTTTGTTACATTCCTCTCAAATACGTTCTTTCAATGCCTCTATTCTTCGTGGACGGTTGGCATACACAACAGATTTCAGAAAAAAAAACAAAAAAAAATAATTAACTTATGATTCAATAATTTTGGTACACCCTGTATCACCAGAACTCTTCTGGAACCAATCGGTTTTTTTGGTATCAGAAAGAGAAAGATCCCCAAACACATTTTTCAGGAGGTATTCCCAAAATTGGAAGCACCAAAGCTCTAACTATTTTCCCACTGTAGTTTCCAACTGTAAAGTTTAAGAGTAGTTTTTAAGAGATATTCTGCTGTTCATTTTTCATTCAAATACCGCCCCTTTACAGTCACACACAAGAAAGCTTTATCATATTCCAACAAGCTCAGTTTAACCGCAGGCATTTATTTTAAAAAAAGGGCCGAAGGTTGCAGAGGAGACATGTATACCCCTTGATGATGTTCCTTCAACACCAAGCAATCTGGAACCACCTCAAACTCTCCAGGTTCTGGCCGCAACATCTGAAACAACAAAAACGACAGCCTCCCATGAACTCGATAGGTTAGTAAGATGATATTCAATCTCAGCATTGCAAGACGATATTCAGTTCACAGGTCTAAGCAGGATGTGGTGTTGAAATTATCAATCCTGGCAAAAGTACCACTCTCCATGGATAGCAAACATCCGAGCAGAATGGTCATTACAGAGGGAAATGTACAAAGGTTCCCAAGTCGAAATAGATTAGTCTAACAATGGCACCACCCATGCATACATCTGTATGACACAACCAGAACTTGGAACTGGATTAAGGTCTCATGAAATCTGCAGTCAACCTTTGGATGAAGGCCCAATTTAAAGACAGCCGTTTCTTGATGGAATTAGTATTTTTTTATATGTACCGTACTCTTTACACAACATTGGTGTTGGCGAAGCAGTTTCTTGGCAAGGGTTGTACTGGGAGATTTGCCATGGTCTTCCCAACATTGTTTGTCAGGGCTTAGCCTTTTAAATGCTGAGTGTCAAGCAAGGAAGCAGCATGTACCATTTTAAAAGTATTTGCTACGACTCAGCCAGGGCTTGAACCACTGACTTCCGAGACTCAGAGTGGATGCTCCAACCATCACACTATAGTCTGAAAATTAGGAATTACACAAGTCAATTTTTTATGCACATTTTAAAGTTGCTGCAAATACACAGGATTTGCCAAGTTCTATCTGTGTTGGCTGAAGTACAATGATTTTGTGAAGATGGACATGGTAATCACAATAAACTAATGTTTTGGGCCACCCTCTACCCAAGTTACTTCAAATCGAATTACACCGGCATGCTGAAAAGTGATGCCTCCTATTCTTTTTATCCCAAACAGGTAAAGATATTGGAATGAAACAAAGCACAATCCACATATTAGTTCCTCCCACCACTGGGTGTGAAGTTTCGTGATTCTGACATGAGACTTCTCGGTGTCACATTGGTCAAGATGGCAGAGGACAGCACGACGTTGTCAGTGCTATGAAGTGCTGGAGATGAGAGTTGGGATGAGGTGACTGGAGATGAGAGTTGCATGCACCATTACGATCCTAAGAGTAAGACGGTCAATGGAGTACCACCACAAAGGATCACCAACCCCGACTCAACTCCGTCAGATTTTCAGGTCTTTCTAAAACTTAGCACCTTCGTGGAGAATTTTTTTTTTCCCGGACAATGTCAAGGCCGCTGTGAAGCACTGGTTAAGCGTCACAAAACTACTTGAACGTTGGCAGAAATGTGTGGACTGCAGAGGGGATTATGTTGAGAAATAAACATCCACAATGGTAGAATAAAGATCGATGTTCGTATCGGTCTTCGTTTCATTCAAAAATCTTTACCTGCTTTGGAGAAAAAGAATAGGAGGCACTACTTTTCAACATACCCTCATACATTAAATGTATGGGCAATGGTAACGATTTCCTTGTACTACCATACCTGGAACACAAACAATTCATCTTTTCGACAAACTAACAAAAAAAAAGACAAATCTCTTATACAATGCACCATTACAGCAGTTTGATGACAACAAATGGGTAACAATCTTCCAACGTCTTGAACCTGAGGCAACTTGCATTAAAAGTATTTCTTCCAACTAAACAACAAACTGCATCAACCCATGGCACAACCGAAGGCAAAAGGCATTAAACAAGGGCACAAGCAACACAAAGTGCTGCATCTGAAAACACTCCAGCCCATGCAGTATGAAAAGTGCAAAATCCACAGGTATGTGAAAAGTAGACAAAGTAAAGCAATGTAAACAAAAAGCGTTCCAGGTTCTGGGGTTGAAAGTGTTGGCCGATGGTTCTCACCTGCCTCCGTGAAGATCATAAAAGCCGAATTTTCCGCACCGGTTCTGTCCAGTCTTTCCATCATCATTTCATCCCTGTGTTTTTGTCTTTCCGTCCCATTTCCACAGCTTAACTGTGCCATTTTTGGACGTATTATCTTATTAGTGGTCCTTGTGAGTGTCTCACTTAATCCCCCCCACCCCCAAAAATATTTCATTTTACTTCAAATCATCACCAACTCATTCTGCCTGTTATTTCTTTCATTTGATCATTCTTTATCCTTCCCATTGCCGAGTCCCGGGGGCAGAATTGCAGTTACATCAAGGGCTCCATTTTTTCACCGTCAATGTACTGTTCTGAGGCCTACAACCCCCCAGGTGCACCTTTAGCTGTAACTTCCCCTCTGCTAACACCTCTTGTTGTCTGTGTGCTGTACCATCCTAACAGCAACGCCTCCATTTATCTCTATCTCTATCTCTCACTCTCTCTCTCTCTCTCTCTTTGCCAACATGGACCAACTTTTAACCATCCATCCAAACTCTCTCTTCCTCATATGTGGTGATTTCAAATGTCACCTCACCACACCAATTGACTGGGTGTTGGTAACTATCTTGCCAGCAAAGGACTTCTGTTATTCCATGGGCCTGACTCAATCTGAACTTTCCAACAAGGATTGCGACCAATGGCAAATCCTCCCTTCTTGACTTTGCAATCAGCAAATATCTTGCAAAAGTCTCCTGCTCTTCTTCTGCTCCAATTGGTTAATCCGATCATGTGCTTGTGAGAGTAAACATCTCTACTGGCTATTTTCAGATCCGCCTCAGCAGCTCAGCAAGTCTGGCAGTTTACCAAGGTCTCTTCTTTTTCTTCTTTCGTATGCATCACAAAGCTGTGGGGTTACATCACTGGTTGAAGGAGCAGCTGTGATGCCAATGCAATGCCCTCTGTAGGATATGGAAGGAATTTGTAATTTGGTCATGGCTCACCTACTCTTTGCGAAGGACACCATGAGATCTTTAACGCCCAACAATGAATGCCGGCAGACGGGACACCCAGTTTAACGTCCATCCGAGTTTAACATTGATGAATCACTCGACCTGTGAAACACCAGGATGACAGTTTATAGCTGGGTTGGAATTCAAACCCAGGCGAGACAGCTTAGAGTGTCCACATACCTCCAGGCATTTGTGTCAGCCATTCACTCAGACTGACTCGCAGGGACTGAAAGCAGCCATCTCACTTCAGGACTGGTCTCCTATATCGTGTCACCCTGATACTAACTCAGCCTGGGAATTCTTCCACACAAGCCTGCTCTCTTTTATGCACAGATTAACCTCTTCTCATCTGCAGTTAGGCCCCACCCCCCTGCTGGGTTTCCAATAACGTGCTCATCAATGGATGGGGTCGGTGGGTCGTTTTTATATGCGTTTAAATGGAAGATAAGTATGTGGAGTCAGTGATTTTCCAATTCACAAAAGTGCTTTTCTGTTTCAAAACAATCAAAAAATCAAAAAAATCAAAAAATCAAAAAAATCATGTACATTCATTCCATTTGAAAAAATAAATTCCATTTCATGTTAACAATATGAAAAGCAGCATTTAATTGTGCACTTGTCTCCATACCTAAAATCCTCCACAGCACTGCTGTATTTTTTGCCATCAGGGTGACACAAATGGGAAGAATACAATTATAAATGGCAGGTGGGAAAAATGTGGAAACTGTATCCATGGGATATGGCACTTTAAAGCTAAATTAATGTTGACGACAAACACCTGCTCCCCAAGGAGCGTTAGGGGTCGAGGGTGATGGTGGGACAAATTTGTTTTGTGTACATGGCGAATACACTCTCCCCTCCAGCAAAAACAAATAAATAAACAAACAAATCACATTAACCCACCCTCATGGGGGGAATGGGGTGAATTATTTTGTGCCAATGACTTGACCCTGGGTACCCACAGCACGTATGCAAATTTTGATGAAGAAAGACAAAGCTGTTTGAACCTATAATTGAACACAACGACAAACAGACAGACAGACGCATTGTACAGTATTTTGATATGTTTAAGATGTCCCTGAATGCTCACCTGCAAAGGAAGTATGAAGACAAGGCAGTATGTACATTGGCACAAACACACCAACACTCGGACTTTGGTCCTCCTGCA
>CM068960.1:111692627-111714158 GCA_035128595.1 Eptatretus atami
GACCTTAGAATCCTGAGTTTGAGCCCCTGTCGACTCTTGAATTAACACCAGGTGGGGTTGACTCAGCCTATCATCCTTCCGAGGTCGGTGAAATGCGTACCAGTGTACTGGGTAATAACCATTCGAGGTAACCTGTGTCAGAGTGGCGACCCATCCAGGACTGTACTCTTTGCCGATGAAACTGCCTCGGCAGCCCTATGTGCCTTTACGGCACAAAAGGAATGGTATTATATTATTATTTCGTTTTTGGCACCATCTCTCAATGGTGAAGAATCACATAAAAATAAAAATCTTCAGCAAAATCGAATTGATTCGTCTGTCATACACCCAACCTGTCCACCAAGTTTCGGCATAATCCGTCCATAAACTTTTTGAGATATCCTGTTCACAGACAGGGGTGAAAATAACCTCCGTCCACCTTCAGTGGCGGAGGTAACAAAATATACACAAACAGGCTGGCAGGATAGCGTAAAGGTATTCACACTCACCTCTGAGCTGTCTAGCCTGGGCTTGAAACCCGACCAACTATAAACTGTCATTCTGGCATTTCATGTACAAGGCAATGTGTATCATCCCTCGGATGGACGTCAAACTCAGTCTCACATCTGCCGTCGTTCATTGGTGGATGTTAAAGATCCCATGATGTCCTTCACGAAGAGTAGGCAAGTTATCACCCACACCATTCAAAACAAATCCCAAATTCCTGTACACGCAGTTGAGTATTCTGAGTCGAAGTGGTGACCCATTCAGGATTATATCCCCTAGCCAATGAAAATGTCTCGGCAGCCTTATGAGTCATGGTTTGAGGAGGATAAACAAAACAAACAAATATACACACAAGCAGGCACCGATTAAAATCTTCGGAAGAGCAAAACATCTGAGGCCAAATTATCCCAGTTTCCTTGCAACACGTTTTGAAATGTCAGATCTTTAAAATCTCTCAACCAAAGGCTGGGGTTGTTTTCCCCTCACTTGTTGGCGACAGGTTGGTCGACTTGGTTTTCTTCAGTCTTGCTCTCCTGCCATTTTTGTCCTCAACCCCATCCCAGCAAAAACAGGCCACAGACAACCATTCAGAAATTTTATTCTTCTCCTCCTCTTCCCTATAGAAGGTGTGAGGTCCAATGGCACCAAGCTTCTGCCCTGTCTTGACCACAATCACAATCCCCCCCATCTCAACCACGGTTTACCTCTTTTCCTCCTACCTTGCTCCCTCAACCTATGCGTTCTCTTTGCCATTCTCTCTTCCCCCATCCGCACCAAGTATCCAGTCAATTTCAGCCGGCATTTCATCAATCTCCCTGTTAAGCTCATCTGCATACCAATCTCCTTCCTCAGTTTATGCATCCTCCTTCCATCCACCCTCTTCACTACCACAATCCTCCTGACCCAAATGTTCTCGCAAGCCTGCAGCTTGCAGTGCCACCGTCTCCAGGCCGTAAAGGTAGGCTGGCATTCCACATATCATCAGAACCTGCCCTTTCAATTTTCTTGATATCTTTCTGTCTGTCATTACTGCCTCCACCCTCCATGCATTCACACCCACATGAATCCTCCTCTGCTTCCTTCCTTCCCCAGGCACCATTTTTCCCAGATATTCAAACCTATTTCCCTGTCTGATCTTCCCCTCTAACCTGATATTCATTTATTTTTTCTGCTGACCAACACACATCACCTCAGTCTTCTACAAACTCATATTCTGGCCATGTTTCTCAAATGCCTCCTTGCACTCCCAGTACTTCCTGCATCTCCATCCACTCTCCACAACAACCGGATCGTCCACATACATCATCCTCCCCATACTACCCCGCAAGTTCACCTTCCTGCTTACCAGCTCCATCATGATCACCATGATGTACATGAGAGGGCTGAGCGCTTCCCTGCCTCAAACAGAAGTTCAAGCTGAACTCCTCAGACATCCCAGAACCAAGCAAAACTCTTCCCTTTGTTCCCATGTACATCCCTTCCACCAACCTAACTTCTGCTTCCAGCACTCCCACCCATTTCAGTGTTGCCATCACCATCACCATCTATCTTGGGACAGTGCCATAGGCCTTCTCCAGGTTCATAAATTCCAAATCCATTTCACCTTGCACCTCCAACCTCTTCTCCACCAGCTGTCTCAGCACGAACATCCCATCCGCCATCCTTTATAAACCCCTGCTGCTCTTCTCCGATCTCCATCTCCATTTCCACACTCTTTTCCTTATCCTCCCATCCAGAATCCTCTCCAACATCTGCATGACACGACGAAGGAGCGTAATGCCCCTGTACTTATCCGGACATTCAACATCGCCCTTCCCCTTCCATATGGGCACAATTAACCCTGTCCCCCACTCCTCCGAAATTGAACCCTCTCTCATACATACAGTGGGGAGAACAAGTATTTGATACACTGCCGATTTTGCAGGTTTCCCACTTACAAAGCACGTAGAGGTCTGTAATTTTTATCATAGGTACACTTCAACTGTGAAAGACGGAATCTAAAACAAAAATCCTGAAAATCACATTGTATGATTTTTAAATAATTAATTTGCATCTTATTGCATGAAATAAGTATTTGATACATCAGAAAAACAGAACTTAATATTTGGTACAGAAACCTTTGTTTGCAATTACAGAGATCAGACGTTTCCTATAGTTCTTAACCAGGTTGCACAGACTGCAGCAGGGATTTTGGCCCACTCCTCCATACAGATCTTCTCCAGATCCTTCAGGTTTCGGGGCTGTCGCTGGGCAACACAGACTTTCAGCTCCCTCAAAGATTTTCTATTGGTTCAGGTCTGGAGACTGGCTAGGCCACTCCAGGACCTTGAGATGCTTCTTACGGAGCCACTCCTTAGTTGCCCTGGCTGTGTGTTTCGGGTCGTTGTCATGCTGGAAGACCCAGCCACGCCCCATCTTCAATGCTCTTGTTGAGGAAGGAGGTTGTTGCCAAGATCTCGCGATACATGGCCCCATCCATCTCCCCTCAATACGGTGCAGTCGTCCTGTCCCCTTTGCAGAAAGCATCCCCAAAGAATTATGTTTCCACCTCCATGCTTCACGGTTGAGATGGTGTTCTTGGGGTTGTACTCATCCTTCTTCTTCCTCCAAACACGGCGAGTGGAGTTTAAACCAAAAAGCTCTATTTTGGTCTCATCAGACCACATGACCTTCTCCCATTCCTCCTCTGGATCATCCAGATGGTCATTGGCAAACTTCAGACGGGCCTGGACATGCGCTGGCTTGAGCAGAGGGACCTTGCGTGCACTGCAGGATTTTAATTCATGACGGCGTAGTGTGTTACTTATGGTTTTCTTTGATACTGTGGTCCCAGCTCTCTTCAGGTCATTGACCAGGTCCTGCCGTGTAGTTCTGGGCTGATCCCTCACCTTCTCATGATCATTGAGGCTCCACGAGGTGAGATCTTGCATGGAGCCCCAGACTGAGGGAGATTGACTGTTATTCTTGAACTTCTTCCATTTTCTAATAATTGCGCCAACAGTTGTTGCCTTCTCACCAAGCTGCTTACCTATTGTCCTGTAGCCCATCCCAGCCTTGTGCAGTCTACAATTTTGTCCCTGATGTCCTTAGACAGCTCTCTGGTCTTGCCCATTGTGGAGAGGTTAGAGTCTGATTGATTGAGTGTGGACAACTGTCTTTTATGCAGATAACGAGTTCAAACAGGTGCAGTTAATACAGGTAATGAGTGGAGAATGGGAGGGCTTCTTAAAGACAAAACTAACAGGTCTGTGAGAGCCGGAATTCTTACTGTTTGGTAGGTGATCAAATACTTATTTCATGCAATAAAATGCAAATTAATTATTTAAAAATCATACAAATGTGATTTTCAGGATTTTTGTTTTAGATTCCGTCTTTCACAGTTGAAGTTTACCTATGATACAAATTACAGACCTCTACGTGCTTTGTAAGTGGGAAAACCTGCAAAATCGGCAGTGTATCAAATACTTGTTCTCCCCACTGTATATTCAAACAGCCTCTTCTTCCAACTGACTCCGACTTCTCCCAATGCAATCATAATTTCTGTTCACACCTCATCAATGCCTGGCGCTCTTCCCTTCTTCATCCTCTTTAATGCCGTCCACACTTCCTCTGTGATCTCCACAAAATCGACTTTCCCCTCTACATAACACGATAAGGTCCAGCTCACCGTTGCTTCCTTCCTGGTTCAACCGCTCCTTGAAATTTCCTTCTCACACCTTCAATACTGTCCCCCTCTCTGTCACTAGCCTCCCGCCACCATCCTTAATAATCACCCCCACCCCCTTCATGTCCTTACCATCCTCATCCATGTCACGAGCCAATTTATATTCCATCTTCCTCCCACCATCCTCTTCCAACTTGTACACCTATTCTTCCATATCATTCGTCTTATCCACAGCTCTCCTTGCTGCTTTCTTCTTCTGCTCATACAGATGCTGCAACCCCACATGCAGTTGCCTCCCTCTATCCTTGATCGTCTCTATCCTTTTCCAAACCTCCTTTTCACCAATTGCCTTCGCTACCTCCGTCCACCATGCCTGGTTTCTATCCCTAGACGATGCACCATTTTCTGATGTCCTTCCACGCATTCTTATTCCACAAAAACCATTCCTTATTACCCGCTTTGCGTCGACCTTGTTGATGCATTCCAATCATTTGTCTCCCTTTTTCTCTCATCTAATGAATTTCCTCCCTGGTGAGACTGTCCTCCAAAACCCCTTCACTCCAATCTTTCACGAAGGTCACCAATTGCTATCTAATATTCTCCCCCATTGCTGGACACAAGCTTGACTTAACATTAAAACATTTTTATTACCCCGTGCGTGTGAAGCGAAAAGCGGGGTTAAGCAATTGGTTCACATCTGTCTGTCCGTCAACAAACGTCAGTTTATGATTGAGGAACAACTTTATTTCAATTGAATGTTATATTTTGAACACCAATCAGAACAGGAATCGGAAAGTGAACATGAAGTTTAGCAGTACATTGGCTCTGAATTCATCCCGATCGCACATGCGCAGAGAGGAGTGAGATTAATTTTTTTTGTCTATCTGCCTGTCTGGCAGTAAAACAGAATTGAAAATCATTCCAAACAGGAAACTTGCTGTTTTTAAGGATGTTATAAAGGACACAAACAACAGGCACAGAGAACTAATGTAATGTATTCAATAAGGTGGTGTACAAGACGCTGCATGAACGGCGGTAAACTTGTAAAAAATTATTTTCTACAACCTGTAAAACTTTTATTTCATTTGAATTATATACTTGAACACTGGAGAACACAAGTCGCCTTGTTTGCCCTTTCAAAAACCTTCCTTTGAGCAGTACTTGGACAAAATATTAAGGCATTTTCTGTCATCTCAACCAATCAAATTTGCTGCTCACAGGCCCACCCATGTCCTTGCTTCTCAAGACATTGTGGTGTAAGGTGTTCCATGAAGTAAGTTTTTTTTAAGTTTTTGTTTCAATCAAGGAAGTCTTTTCCAAATAAAGCAAAATCAACAAAAATGAATCGGGCCAAGTAAAATAAATTATTAGTTTCTCGTCCTTGAACACTTCCTTTTGACGGCCACGTCCTTTTTTTGATATTTACTATTTTCTCTCCAGATCTGAAAAAACAAATAAATAAATAAATACAGATTCATTCATCCCCATGCGCTTCCTTTTTGGAGGCCATACGTTGGTGGGTTGTTTTATTTCCTCTCCTTTATCAAATTCACAAAAAAATTGGCCAGTTTTTATTGTTGCAGGAGTCTGGAACCCAGACCAATAATTATTTTGTGGACCCCGTAGGCCGAGCGCTCATGCATATGAAATTGATCTCGTTTAAGTACGCTTTTACTCACGCTGCACCACACTCAGCAAATGCGATTTCAAGACATGTACATGTACATACATAACATGGACAGTTAAATTAGCTAGCTGGCTAGCACTAACGATAGCGCGCGTGTTTATATCGATCTGAAGAACAAAACTTTCTCGGTAGCTTTAATTGAGCTAGTGACGAAGTAAAGTACACCTCGGTCTTAAAATGGTCCTCATTTGTGTATGAATCTGGAAGGCTGGCAGAAAGTTAGTGAGGCCATGGTATGCTTGTACGGTGTTCGATGGAACATAGACTCTGGGGGATATTTTCAACGAATCTGCGAATGGGGAATTCTAACAGGGATCACACATCACTGACAACTACCAGACAGCTCAGGTCAGTAGTGCATGTCCGAATATATCTCGTACCGGTTCAGTACATACAAGTGCGTGGCACAGCAGACAATGCCACTGCTGCGGTAGATGTTGACGTATTGGGTATATGACCGTCAATTGTTTTGTTTAAATTAGATCTAGACCTATATGCCTGGTGTTGGCTTCATGGTTAGGGTGGCGGGCTTTGGATCCAAGGGTCCTGAGTTCAAATCCCGCTCAGCTGTTGAATTAATACCAGGTGGGGTTAACTCGGCCCGTCATCCTTCCGAGGTCGGCAAAATGAGTGGCAGCATGCTGGTATACTGTGTTGGAGTGGCAACCTGTCCAGGATTGTGCCCAATAGCCAAGGAGACTGCTTAAGCAGTACCAACGCTCTGCACAGAGTATGGTCCCAATCTCCTCCTAGACCTATACCTACATGTCTTCGTTTCAGAAGTTTTTGTGCAGGGTAGTCGTGCAATGCGTACACAATTTTGGATGCGTGTGTTGCAGAAGTACGATGCCGATTGATAGCTTTATCATGGCCTGCACTAGATCTCGTGCAGGCCTAGGCCTTGAGTGGTGTAACCGGGATGGCTGTTTTGAACTGACTAACTTGGGAGCTAACTTGCTCTTGTAAATGTGATTGTAGTCATGCGATGTCATTTTAATGTTCCAATCAAACACAAACTATTCAGAAGGGATTATTTTTCAAAGACCTCCATGGTACAAATGCTGCTCTCAATCATGAGGTTTTGAACATGAGCAACCTTAAGTAGATAAAAGAAATAAGAAAATAATTCGACAGAGCCCTCATGTACTTTGAACATGTTTTTGTCCCTCTGGTTAATACAGTTGTGAATCTCACAAAACAGTGTGTTGGGATCATGCACTATGGTTATTTCAGATGCGGTGGCCATCTTGGAAAAAATATTTTTTTTAAATCTGGAAAACATCAAATAGTAAGAAGCTTTCTTTTTTTGAAAATCCCAGATGAGAAACTAATAATTTATTTTACTTGGCCTAACACGGAAAGTAAAGGTATGCATTTGAATTTCTGAAACCACGTGAATTTTTTTTTTTTAACTCAAAGCATCATTATAAGAATTAGAAAGACTGAGTAACAAAAGTGGGCCTCACCAAATGTCTGAACTGGGCACAGTGGCGTGCCAAACACGACCCAAACAGTGGTTGATTCAGGTGCCTAGACAACAACAAAAAACTGTGGGTGACTTGCAACATCCTCTTTTAAAGCAGGTTAAAACAAAGCAATGGTGAGAGGAGGGGGAAAGACCTGCTAATGGGCAATCACGGATGACAGCAATGATAACCAAGAGTGGGCTCATCAAGACACTAACTTGCAACGAATTGGAAGTGTGACATCAAACTACTTGCACAAGGGGACACACTTCGACACTGGATTGGTATTTACATACTATATCAGGTATTCATTTATGTCACATGGTGTGCTCAAGGCCATATGACAGTCAGAGGTGTTGAGATGTCCAAATATTATACCAAAGAAAGTGCCCATTCTTGAACAGATGGTATTGGCAAGGACAATAAACTTCAGTAAACAGTAATTAGGGTCAATGTCAGACCTGCCAGTGGGGATTGAAGAAAGAAAGAAGAAAGAAAGAAGAAAGAAAAAAAAAACAGTTGGAATGTGTAACTTTGAAGAGGCAAGGTAGAATGTGTGAGGGAGATTAAAATTGCCCAAAAAGAAATACTCTCACCAGGTCAGTGGCTCCATTCAGAACAATGCTCAAGATCGAGGGAGCAGAAAGGAAGGAAGCATCAACCGAGAGATCAGGTCCAGGTGGTGTCCTACAGAGCATGAAGCAACGTCGGGTATCTGCGGTCTGCGTGGTGGTTGTGATGAAGGTGAAGGTAGATTAAAACCGTGCATGTGGGGGTTGGAGGCCGAGGACAAGTCAAGTATGAGTGCTGGAGAAGAGAGTGGAAACGTCAAATGTAAAGAGTGGTGTTGTGAAACGACTCACCGCAGAAATGAACAAACGGACAGGTATGGTGCACCGGTTCCAGCTGATCACACGAACAGGAAGTGCCTTCACACATGCTCTCATCACATCACCAAAGTCGACTGCCTCACCCTGCATTGCCATCAACTGACAGCCGAATACCACAAAACAAGGAAATTCCACATTCAAACAGGACAGATGACCGAGCAGCAGAAGATAAAGTCAGGCAGGGTACAGTGGTACACATTTGTCTTTAAATTATTATTATTATTTTAATCATACCCAGTTCCACTTGATGTGCTTTGCTCCAATGGATTGGGGACAGCGATGTTTGCCTCAAATAAGTTGTTAAGGATTGGGGGGCCAACACAGCGGTACTTTGCACTTGGGCTATGGCATTGGTGTACTCAACCATAAAGTATTGCACACATGTCTGGGCTGCAAGAACTCGTTCTAAACATATGGATGTCCAGTTGAATTCCACCGATTGAACCCTGACATCTACACCGATTCAATCGTTACCAGTGCTGGTCAATATTGCCCATCCCCCAAACAATCGCCGTGATGTAACTGCATATAGAGAGGTCATCCACATAAACACAACTCGGATCTGCTCATCCATCGAGACCCAAATAAAATCTACCAACTTGCTGTCTGGTTTCCCGAAAACCTTTTTGGACACGCGCCCAAGCTCTTGCATGACACGACAGTGTAATAGCCTGGAGGAAAACGTGGAATGAAGTCCCCCTCCACAACAAGCATCCAATTTCTGACCCAAAGCGAAGCCACCCAGTTTTGACTCACATCGGAAAACATGGAAGGCCCTTAAATCGGATCCGAAAGGGGCATGGTGGCTGCGGACACTTGATGCACAAGTGGTATATTTGGAGTTCTGCAACATGTGACTGCGGCAACCCTGATCAAAATATGGATCACATGACAACATCTGGTCCTCCGTGCAACTTTGAGAATGACATTGCCGATACAAGCATCCTCTCCGAAAGAGCATTAGACCAGAGAACCAACCTCAAACTGGATTTATAATTGTTACTCCAAGCCTGCCATATGCAAGAGAGATATTAAGGAAGGTTAACATGAATAGATTTAAGAAATACACCTTTTGCACAGACTGAAGTCAGCTTCCACTGCAAATTCACAACAGATCCCATCATTGTCATCCTATGCACAAGTTTTGGTGCATTCATCCAAATCCCTATTGCTTCGATTTGCGACAACACTAATGTATTTATGGAATGCAGACAAACTTAAAATGCATAAAATGGTGCAGATCATTGTATGTTGCACTTACCTTGACATGAGGGTCCTCAGCCACAGCTGTAACGATCACGTGAGCCATGCGTGGGTTAAAAAATACAAAATTGGGCTGCCTGGCAGGTGATGGCATAGCAGAGAGTTCACAGCGATATGAGCCCGAGCGGTGCGGCACAAACATCAGCGGTGCCTCTCGTGTGGTATGAGGAGCCACTATCACGCGATCGTTGAAAATCAAACAAGGCTGGGCCTTTTCTTCCACCTTCAGTTGAAGTTCAACAAAGGTTATGAAAAAGACAGAACCTCCACTCCAGCTAAAGAAACCAAATATACAGCTTAATGGTATTTGGCAGTTATGATGATGACACAATCAAAAGGCAAAGACAAGACGGGTGGAAAGCACTTATGCATACAAATCACCTTTCCATCGATTGAAACGGACAGCAGACGGAGCGAGACGTCAAGCCAGCTTTCAGTGGGATTGCGCATACTCAGAGATCCCTGGGCTGCGATGCCCACGCAGCAAGATTCAGGAAGAGCATACTCGGAAGGAACAATCACATGGCACTCGATTGAAGGGCCTGCAGAGAAGGGAACAGGTTGGTATGACCGAGCAGCAGAAAAAAAAATGCAGCAGTCTTCTTGCGAGTAGTTGTCCTCCATAATCCTTCTCATTAAGAATTAAAGGACGTTTCTGGAAATTTGACCGTTTGGAGAAAGATCGATGCAACCCGCTTTGTTTTTACTTTCAACACAACCTTATGCAGATTTCTCCACCCAATGAGTTCAAGCAAACTGTTCAAAAACAGCATCTACATCTCGCAATAACAATGGAATGTTTTGAAAAGCATTGGAGAGAACACGAGCAATGAAACAAGAATGCAGAACAAGAGAGAGCAGAAATAAACCCGAAATGCTGCTTTCATTACACGGATATGGAAGATGGCTCGTTCAAAAGGTTAGGCTGCTTGCTGTTCGAATGTGTTTTGTGTGCAATGAAGCATCCCATATTAAGAGCCATATGTGATATGAGGAACAGGACCATGTTGTACAACACAGGCAAGTTCTAGTTAGCCCGTCCCCCACGCAGCGGAAGACGGGGTTTTACAATCACTTCTGTGCGTCTGTCCGGGCCGTAACGTTTTTACCATTTGAGGTTCTGTCATCAAATTTTCAACAAAGCTTTATTTTGAGAATATGGAGAAGACTAATTAATAATTTCATCAAATGGTCAAAGGTCAGCATCACTGATGGATACTCTCAGCTATTGGCAATTCTCCTGACTGTTCTTATGTAAAAGTTGAAGCAAAATACCTGTTTAATAAACCTGCCATCTCACTTTCATCACGAACCACTCTCCAGGTGCTATTCCTCAATGGGCCCACACTGGTCCTAACCTGTTCTTTCACCCTCATATATTTAAAGAATGCTTTGCTATTATGTTTAATATTCTTAGCCATGTCCTTCTCATACTCCATTTTGGCTTGCCGAGTTATTTTCTTAACTTGCCTCTGTTTACTCCGAAAGTGAAATAAATCTAACTCCAGTCCTGTTATTTTATACCTAATAAATGCCTTCTGCTTCTCCTTAATAGTGTTCCTTATCTCACCACTCAACCACCCTGGTCTCTTTCTGCTTCTAGTTTTACACCTCATTGGAATGTACTAACTCAGCACTTCACACATTTGCTCTTTGAAGGTTTCCCATTTCTCTGATGCTGATTGTTCTATTGTTAGCATCTCCAAATCTACATCACCCAACTCTCTCCTCATACCCTCAAGGTTTGCCTTCCTGAAATCTAATAGCCTTACTCAACTATCCTGAACTCTAACCCTTAACAGAATCTTTGCACACACAATGTTATGCTCATTTGATCCTAAATGCTCCCCTACCTCCACTTCCTCCACCATTTTGGGATCGTTACTCAAAAGGAGGTCTAACACTGCACCCCCCTCGTGGGTTTATCTAGAAACTGGGTTAAAAAACAATCCTGGACTAAATCTAGGAAATCCTCATCTGCTCTGCCCTTTCCCTGTTGCTGGACCCAATCTATCCCTGGCAAGTTAAAACTCCCCATAATCAGTACTCTTCCCTTACCACATGCATTTTTGAATTCTTCATGCACTCCTCCTTCCTCCTCTTCCTTCACACTCGGAGCCCGAAAAAGCATCCGACCAGTATCTTACTGTTTTTACAATCTGTAATCTCTACCTCCACAGAATCCTCCACATTAATTCCCTCTGTAATGTCACCCCTTTCTTTTGATGCAATGCTGTCCTTTACCAAGATTGCTACTCGTCCTCCTATTCTCTCCTTCCGATCACACCGATACACCTTGTAGCCTTCTAATCCTGTCCTCCAGTTACTCTACTCATTAAACCATGTCTCACTTTACTGCAACTATATGTATTGTACTGCTCGCTGTCTACTTTGGCCTCAAGATATTCCATCTTATTATTTAAACTCCTGCCATTGTTTTCGAATATGTTCAACTTTTCCCTTCCTGAAATTCTATTTTCTTGCCTGGCCTTACTCATCACAATTAAATCAACAGTTCCTTCCTTAATAGCTTCCCCACCCTCCATTGACCTAAAAAAAGCCTGAATTAATTCCTTAATTCCCACTGCAAATCTTGCTGCCCCCTTTCTATTTAACGTGCGGCCATCATTCTAGAAACACTCCTTTTCTCCCTGAAATGATTCCCACTGCTTATTAAATGTAAAACCTTCCTCCCTACACCATTCTTCCAGCCATTCATTGACATCTAGCACTCTGCTCATAATTTCATATAATTTCCTAATCCTGGGAAAATCCCAGAAAACATAACCGCACAACCCTTTTCCTTCAGCCACTTACCCAATATCCTGTTCATATTTTTCAATACCTCCGAGTAAACTTTCCCTACATCATTCGCTTCTCGGTGTACCATGAACCAACATCTTCCTACCGTGACCCGATACGATGTTATTTACCCTTCCTTCAATGTCCCTAACTCGTGCTCCTTCAAAAGTGCACAGAAATCTATGTCGACAATTCTTCCTGCAGAATGAAGAATCTACATATTTAATAGTCTCACAAGCTACATATTTAATAGTCTAATAAGATACCATCCCATTGATGCTTATGGTTCCAAGAGAAGAAAACAAAAATAGGTGTTAACAGACATGGATGGCAGAACAAAGACAATACCTGCTAAATAATTGGGCACACCGTGCAGTATGTGCTTGGTGAAGGCTGAAGACACAGTGGGGACCAAGAATGGTGTCTGGCTTTGTGGTGGAGCAGTCAAAGTTGGAAGAGGAACACTCGAGGGAACCCTGTCGGTCATGCTGGTCGGGCATTGATCATGCAGGGGCACAATTGGGAGGCAAGTGGGACAACTTTCTTGCGAGGATGACTTTGTGTGGCTCGAGGAAATCTGCCCCTTCTGAGCTAGTGGAACATACTTTTCCTTCAGGGGTGTAGTGCTGCACGAGATAATCGTAGAACTCAAGTCGTCCTGCACGTGAATGAAAAGTAAGCTCATTATATCACAAATGAACCCTCAATTGTGCTGTGCACGTTTTTGTTTTTCTTTCACACTTGTTCAGTTTGTCAGGAACTAAAAAAAATAAAAATAATAATAATCTACATCTGACAGTTATCAACACATACACTGTGCGTCACATATGAACACTTCAATCCACATAATATGATGTATTCCTAAACTGAGCAATCCAATCCCTTCCAACTTCAGTCTTCTCTAATGTCAAATGTTCATTGAAAGCACTGTATTGATGGCAACAATGGGACAAAATGGAACCAGCCCACTTTTAGAGGCAAGATTTTCAAGTGTTTGAAAAATATTGCCAAGGAACACACACCTTGCGTGAATTGCTCTGTGTGAGAGTGCTGTCATCAGATGACATGTACGTGAGTCGGGCAAGGCTCGGATCAGACTGCTCAGCACTCTCAGGAGAGGAGTGCAAAATTGGAGAAGTGGATGGGCGAAACTGGCTCGTCTCGGGCAGGACAGGCTCGGAGCATGAAACTTAATGTTGGTATGGATGGGGGTGGGAGAGGGGTTTAGAGAAATAAATTGCATGAATGGAAACAAAACTCAAATAAAATTTTTAAAACATGGAAGTTGCTCAATCTTAAAACAATCAAGTTTTTTTTTTGCTTTCTTTATCTGGAAAAAAATGTCTTTATGCAAGAAACATAACCAGTAAATCCCCCAGAAATTGAAGAGGTTGCAAATGCTCCCGAATGACACTTTTCCCTTGTACAAGGATATAAAGCAGAGGGCGGGGAGTGACCGAGTTATCCTGAGTTAAGTCAAAAATATTTTCCATTTTTGATATCCCACTATCAATTTGCAACTGGTCACTGGCTTTGACACTAATATAAATTTTTACGACGAACCGACAATTTATCAAACCGACAGTTTAAAATACAAGGAAAACAGACACAGGTTGAGGCCATTCAGCCCATCATGCCTGCACCAACACCTTTCTTAATTTTATCAACACAAGGTCCAAATAAGAAAATGCAATTAAAAAAAATATACATATTTATTTTAAGTTTTATATTTTATTTTTCCACCCCCCCCCCCCCCACCCCACCTCAGAGCAGGGGGCATGGGCTTGGTTAAAAACATACATCACCACACAACACCCCTTGACAAGACCCCCACCAACAGCACTCCGTACACATGAACACAATCACCCATCAATGCTCAAACAACCTAAAAGTCCTGCCAACATCCCCATACCCCTCAATCTCCATAACTTGCAGGTACCTATCTATTTCTAATTTAAACTTATCTACTGTTTCTGCTGCCACTACTTGCAGGAGCCCTTCATACTTAATACTCTCTGAGTAAAAGTCCCTGCCTTGTAGACCGGTCAATAGTGATTTACCCACCACAAATTGCCATAGTAATCATTCATGTTTTTTTCCACTCCAAATATGTTGTAGAATGACATACTAAAAGTCACCTTAAATCGGAGGCATTGGAACATTTCCATTTTGACCTCAGTTTGAGGCAGCATTTTTCCACAAATATCATAAAATAAAATTTTGGGGTAGGGTCTAGATTTATGGTAATATTGTGAACAATTCAAAACTTATCTCTAATATAGAGGTATCGACAGATTCATAATAAAATACATTTCTAACAATACCATGTGTAATGGTATTGACCTAAGATTAGTGTTTTTAGAGTTGATAATGTCTGGAGAATCTGACCAAAATAGTTATTTTTGGATGTATGACCATTTCAGATTTATTCCCCAGTAAGATAACTGAATGGTCTATTTACTTTGTCCTATGTTATTTGTGGTTGCCATAGAAGATACAATAAATGTACTAATGATTGAAAGGGGCTGAGGGCTGTTCAATTAAATATGCATAGGGAGAGAGAATCAGAAGGGTGTGGGGTAGGGCAAAAGTATATCCAGGGGATAGGTGAGAATTCTGAAGGTTCTCACTCACCTAAAAGTCTGGAACATCTTATTTACAATTCTAATCATGTTTTGTTCTCTCAGGTTGAAGTAATCTATTAAAGATGGACAAGTGTGTCTTCGTAAAGGGGCTGTCACACTTGACGATTTAGCGAACGTATGGCGTTTTTTTTTAAATTTGCCGAATACGCTGGCACACGTCAATACAGTTATTGGTAAGTTTTGTATACGTTAGGAATACCCTGAAAAACACTGCCATAAGTCGTTGTACGCTGGCTTTAATAATTGACTTTTGTGCTTGTTCTCTCTTTTTCGAATGCTTAAATTTTACGACGTACTCGGCGTTTGGCTCACACGTCCGCTCCGCCGCATAAGTTTAGGCACGTTATGCGATCGTTGACACACGTTAATTGTATGTTACTCATAAGTCGAAACACGTAGAAGGCATTCGCGTACCCGAAACTTATTTCTAACCTATGAGTACGTTTTGTAAGCACGCTACACGAACGTTGTCACACACTTCGCAACACGCTACTTGAAAGTTCCTCATACGTCGAAACACATCAGTGTATGTAGGTACCCGTGATATATTAACCTTTAAACCTATGATAACGTGCTTGGGATTATTACGCTATGCATACGCTGGACTATCGTTAGGCATAGGTTGTGGACACCTAAAACGAATAAACAATCGTTGTATAACTTATGTATAAGTTATCGAAGCTTCTGTGTCATTACTAGTACATTATGCATTTGTCAAAGTCGTTTTTAATACTTTAAAGTAAACAAAGAAATATTTCATCGTGTAGGGAAAAAAATTAGCCGAAAAGAACATCGAACAATGTGCAAAGTAGTTCTCTATTCGTGGACGATAAGAGGATCCATCACTCACCCACACTCCCCATCACGCTCACCTACTACTCTAGACATGGACCTACTACTCTTACAATACTACTACTACAACTACTACTACTACTACTTACATAGACATACTACTACTACTACTACTACTGATAGACATACCACTACTACTACTGATGTAGACATTCTACTACTACCATGCTACTACTACAACTACTACTACTATTACTACTGTCACCACACCAACTACTGCTAATAGTATTACTACTACTGATACTACTGGCATTGACATCTACTCAACATGGAGTCTGGAAAAATGATGGGTTCCTCTTGTGAAGCACATTTGTATGTACCAATTCCCCTAAACGCTGCCAATACGTCAGTACACGGTAGATGTAAGTTAGAAACACTTTGCAAGTCGTTGTCCGGAAGACGTCAATTTAATTCGTCTACATACGACAATGTGCGTTTACATAACGTTACAAATAGGTTCATAGCATGTTATTCAATGGTTAGATGCACGTTTTACTTAGGTTCAAAACATGCTACACATAGGTTAAACGCACGTTACTCTTACGTTCATAGCACGGTAGCCTTGGTTCAAGGCCAGTTATACATAGTTCAATGCACGTTACTCATACTTTCCGCACGTTAAACATAGGCTAAGCTGACGTTACTCTTTGTTCAAAGCACGTTACTCAACGGTTATTAATTGGGTTTCAGTATGGTTGCCATTAACTTGACGTGCTTCGACTTATGAGTAACCTACAGTAACGTGTGTTCGCCGTGTTTAAACGACGCGGAACGTGCAAGAACAGATGCCAACGCATGCGAAACGTGTGAGGCCTTACGTCGATACGTCTTAAAATTTCAGCATGCTTGAAATTTCACGACGTATCGAACGGACTAGGTAATATGCCAGCGTACTTCAATGATTTCGAGCATAATCTTAACGTATACTCAACTTTCCTATAGCGATATTGACGTGTGCCTAGCGTTGTAAACACCATTTTTCATAGAATGGCATACGCTGGCAAAATCGTCAAGGTGTGACTGCAATGTGACAATTCAAAATCTCGGGCAGTTTTTGATTTCAATCGGCGTCCGGCAAGTTCTCAACAGGCTACGCCACGAGTTCGCCGGCGATACGTATGACGCGCAAAGGGTAAGTTGAACTATCGCTTGTCTTAGGTTTTGAACGCCGATCACAAGGTAAGCATTCGTTGGTAAAAGGTATATACACACACGAAACGTTCTGTGCCCGTTACTAATATGTTATGCAAACGACCAACACGTTTGAATACGCCAAAAACTCAAAAAACCATCAAAAATTTCAGCGTACGTCAACGTTTTAGATCAATTTTTTACGTTGCCATTGCTGGCTTAAACGTCAAGTGTGGCAGGGCCCTAAGGAACCTCTATTGAGTGGACAAAACTGCAACGTTAGGTACACAAGATGTGAAGGCATTGCAAAAACTAATGCATTGCGTCTAGCAGTATAAGTACTGTTTTCTGGACAAGTTGTGCATGTCAAGTGTAGAAAGGACTTCTGTCTCCAAAGTGTATTAGCTCGTGCCAGCAGAAGAGAATGTGACTCTGTTCTTTCAGTAATACACCAAGTACACGCCAATCCACAGGAAATACATTTATTTATAAAGATAACTGCATATTCTGTGAGCATCCAGATAAATTCCATGGCAAGGTAAAAAGTCATAAACTTATTCCATCAGATCAATGGATTTTCAAGATAAAATTTAGAAAGTGTTGCAATGAACACAAGGATTTGTGGTCAGAAATTGTGAATGGTAGACTTGAGTTTGCACAAGATTTGCATGCTGCAGATGCAGTATACCACAACCTTTGCAGCACAAATTTTGGAACAGGAAAGCAGGTACCACAACAGTTCATGGCAGATGATAAAATCCAACCAAACGATTTAAGCGGGTAGACCTCCTGATTCGGCAAGGGAAGATGCTTTTAATCAGGTGGCCATGTATTTGGAGGTCAATGATGAGGAACAAATCTCAATACAGGATCTTATAAACAAAGAAGAGATATTGGTTGAGACTGGAATTGAACCATATGGATTTACCTACATGAAACATAGACTTGAGAAACATTTTGGAGACAAGATAACCATCACTGAGATTAGTGGAAAAGAAAATGTGGTTACATTTTGACATAAAGCATCTTCTATCATCCATGACTTCTATCCAAACCCAAGAAGTATGACCATGATGAAGGAAATTAAGAATTATAGAAACCGCAGCCAAACTTATTAAAAGTGATGTAAGATTAGTGAAGCAGCCACGGAATTTTATCCAAGCTCAATTGAAATATCTTCTACTGACAAGGCTATGTCATCAATGGTAAGATGGTGCCTGTGGACACTAACTTGAAGCCTGCACCTGACAATCTTCTGGAAGCCTTCAACTGCAATTGCAGAACTAACTGTAGTACACAGAGATGCTCATGTAGAAAATTTGGCCTAGATGTTCTCCAGCATGTGAGAATGTAAAGGCCTACACTGCTCTAAACACATCCTCCTGATCCAGAAAGTGATGCTGAGGATGTATTATAATGTGTAATTTGTGACTGTTTTTTTCAAGGTGTTGTTTAGAAGTGACTTCTTGAAGTAGTTTAAAATATTTATTTTTCTTCATTAGATATAATGTCAGCTCTTGATAGCACTATAAATAGTGATTGTTATGTAGTTTTAACAATAGTGTAGTACTAGTTACTAGTTACATGTAGTATTGAAAAGAAAATGGCTACCCTGGAATTGGACTGTTAAGATTCACATGTACATATTACAAAATGTGTTGTATATTTGCTTTTAGTAGCTTAGTACTTCTGGCTAGAATAGCTTTTTAAGTTTGGTGTTTTTGCTATTTTAAATTCCATAGCAATAAATGGATAAACTATAAATCAGCACCCAGGGATTCCAAACTTCTAAGCATAAACTAATTGTCTGATTTCTTTTATAGGAATATTGATTAGTGAAATTCCAGTAACAAATAATTTTTATTTGTATAATGATTAATCATAGTATTTTATTTATGTTTGGTACTTTATATTCTGTAAATATGTTGAGGTTTGCAGTAATATGACATGCCGAAATGGCCATTTGAAGGGAAGAATTTTGGAATATGTTTACCCTCCTTCAATCTTCAGTAATTGGTTATAGGCTTGTAGCAAGGTTATGTACACATTTAGGACACGGGGACCAAAAAAATGAAAGTCATTGTATGATTATTTTGCATATCATTTGTTAGCCAACATCATGGGATTCAGGATCTATTTGGGCAGAGCTTAATTCTTCCTCTTTCTATTGCTCTGACAGGGTCAAAGTTGGTTATCAATTATCGTATCAAGGAACCACTCATATCATTTCAAATGGTCTGATGGCTTGATATGTATTATACACTAATTGGAAACCATATATGGAGAATATTTTGTTTACCTGATATTGACCTTGAGCGAAGAGGTCAAGGTCATTGAAATTAACAATTGATCAGTGTTCATTCAGGTCATAAATATAATATGCACATAAACTTAACCATAGAAATACATGCTGTGATGAACCAAACTAACATCTTAGGATTAAAAGTGCAGTTTCTTTAAAATGTTGGTACTTCCTAACGACCTTTGTGTTCTGTATACTGAACACAAACTGGCCTTTGGTATTGATTTTTATATCATAAGGCCATCTTGTAAACTTTCTATGGTTTATAAATCAAGCTTATAGCTCCAGTAATTTTGTGCAGCTTGGTAAATGCAATTGTTACGTACTTCCTAACATTTTTGACCCAATCATGGGAGTGAACCTAAAAACTGGTATGTAGTAATGATCCATGTTGAAACTTGCCATTTTATCATCACTTTATGCAGAAGTAAATTGCTATTTAAGATGTTCTTACAGATGCATTTCAAATTTCTGGAATAAGATTTTGTAAGCTTCACTGTGACTGGGGGACATTTTGCAAAATCTGAGAATTTACACATTTGAAGGTGCCAAGATATGCAGAAGGTCATAAGAAATATACTGTTTCGAGGAATTGTTCTATTCTTATGTATAATGAAATATATCAAACAAAAAATGCATTTTCAACCATTTTGGACAACATATACAATCATACATGTAACCCATTTCTAAAAATAGCTATAAAAATGGAAAAAAATAGCCTGTGTTTGGATAAAAAAAAACATGCTTTGAAGCAACTATATCCATAGGACCCATAGCAAGTATACATTTCTGAAGCACAGACACTTGGGCATTATATAACATTAGATTGTTTATCTTATTAAAACTGGGTTCATTTCTAAGCTTTCTCCACATTTAGGACCACAGTGTACACAATACCATGCTACAAGCCTATCTTCACTAACTACATTACATATTGGCAAAATTTAAAAACTGTGACAGTCAGAAAACATGATATAGATATTCAGACCAATTGCGGACCTACTTTGGAAATTAAAAAATTGTGATTTAAAAATGTAACATATATGTCTAAATTCGATATTTTAGTGATAGGCAGAAATGTTTTTCTTCCGTCATGATGTTAATTTTAGGGTACATCATTACTTGTGGTGTTGTTTGAAAGTTAATTTTATTGTGAATCTACTGATATCTTAATATGAGAATCGGCCAGTAATTTGTCTGATGTGGTCATGTTACTATACCTCCCCCTATATTTGGCTGTCAATTTTTTCTTCAATGTCACCTTAAACGAGGTCAAAATGAAGCTGTTCCAATGCCTCGATTTAAGGTGACTTTTAGTATGTCATTCTATGATATATTTGGAGTGAAAAAATTGAAATGATTACTATTGCAATTTGTGGTGGGTTTGACCCTAAAATGGCCTATTTTGACCGGTCTATTGCTGCAGTCTTAACTCTCCCCTTCTACCCCGCTATTTACATCCTCCCAGCAAGACATCCTCCCACTCACAGCCACTCTTTGCTTCCAACCACGAAGCCAGTTTTTGCAATCCTAAACATTCAGCTTACCTAGACGCAACACACTCCACAAGACCCCTCAACTTTAGCTCACAACCTCCGATGTGGTACCTTATCAAATGCCTTCTTAAAGTCTAGATATACTCTGTCCACTGCCTTTTCCTCATCCAACCAATCAGACACTGCCTCATAGAACTCTAAAAGATATGTTAAACAGGAAATACCTTTGGTAAACCCATGCTGACTACTTTACTTTTAATTAGTTTGTAATAAATGAGCACCTCACTGATATTGGAGCATTTGAATTGCATCAGATGTGGCAATAAATGTGAATTGTTGCTCCCAGATTGCTGGCTTGACAGAAAAAGCCATTTTCATTTTTTTTTTCCACCTCCATCCCTATCCCGTGAAGAATCTTGTGCGGACATGGGCAACTTGTTAATCCTTTAAATAGCACAAGTTACCTTTTGAAAAGAGCAGGTTAATGTGTGTCAATAAAATGACTCCGTCCTCATTCTATGCCATGTTCGAGTCTGTGGTTGATCAGTGCCCCAGGCGAGATACTCTTCTAGTCTTGGTACTCTAGTAGCTCATGGTGGTTTTGTATGTACTTGTATGTCCAGAGCTAAACTCTTCAAAAATCATCTAGCTAATTGAAGGTCAAATTGAACAATTTTTGGTCTGGTAACCAAGATTTGGCGCACTGACCGGCGAATATAGGTGAAATGGCCACAGCCCGCCTTTTTAACGACAGTACTACGCACCGCGCCATTATGTATCTCTCCAGAAGCGGTTGGACCTAGAGGTGCAGTGACCACGCAAATGTTCGGAATGCGCCACATTAAAT
>CM068960.1:111715820-111731836 GCA_035128595.1 Eptatretus atami
TCCCTCAAGAAATCATCTAATTGAGGTCATTGAACAATTTTTGGTTGGTAACACATTTGCCACTGACGGCGAAATAGGTGAAATATCTACGCCCCTTTTTAAGCGAAGTACTACCACCCGCCATTACTGTATCTCAGAACCGTTGGACCTAGAAGGTTGTGTGACCACTCAAAATGTTTGGAATGGCCACATTATGGGGGGTCAGTAAATACATTTCCATGTCCAAAAGTCAATGGTTTTTAAGATATTTGCCAAAAACTGATTTCAGCATGGTACGCACTACAGTTCTGACCCTTTATTATATTACCTGTTGTAATTTTGCACATTGTCCATATTTTAGAGTTTAATTATGTGGATTTCTACACTTTTTTGCCTTTACTACAGCCACAAAACACCACACATTTTATGTTCATTCTTCTGCAAGTGCACGTCTTGGTACTCATACATGATGTTGGACATTTGCATGGAGGGGCAGGTCATCGGGCCTGCACGGTACTGGCAGTATCACAGGTGTAATTCCAACATCTGTTGCTTTATAACCATACTGGCGTGGATCTGGTTTTGTGACTGCAGGATTTGGAGCTTGTAACCACATCTTACACTGCAGATATGCTCGCTTTATGTGTTCTCGTAGCGTTGAAGAACAGCAACACAAGCTGGTTGAAGTCGAGCTCTTTCTTGGCGTTGTGGTACTGCTCCAACGATACTCATCGAATGTGGAACAGTCGGTCTTCTTTAATCAGACAAGGAATTTTTTCAGCATTACTTATCATCTGTGGTGACAGTTCCTCTAACACCAACCCTTCCAGTAGGGAGAGATCCATGGATGCTTTCATGCCAACAGTTTTGGACCCACCTTGCTGGTATTGTCACACCCGCTAAGTGCATGAATGGCTGGGAGACAAGACACCAAATTGTTGTCAGTTGATCAACTAAACAGGTGGACTGGTACAGTTTTCTTGTTTTTCCGGTTACCAAGCTTTACAAACAGCTTTTGTAGTTGCCAGGTTTTCTTGAAGTGGAAGATGAGATTGACAAAGACACTGTGAGTTTAGCTCTGGACATACAAGTGCATACAAAACCACCATGAGCTACTCTAGTATGGGGGATTTCAATTCATCGATTGGAACCGATAGGGATGGATATTGGATATGAGATGTGTTGATTGCCATGGGTCTGGAACTGTGAACCAGAATAACAATAAGTTCCTTGACTTTTCAAGAAGTCGTGCACTTTGGGTGGCTGGTTCATCGTTTCAGCACCCACAGGTTCATCGCTGAACTTGGTATTCCAACACTGGTGGTGTGGCAAAGGAGATTGGTATTCCAACCATGTGCTCATTGATGGTCGCTGGAGGATGATCCAGAACTGCAGGGTCGACCAGAGTGCTCAGTTCCTCAATACCGACCACAGGCTTGTTGCAGCAACTATGAAGTTGCAGCGTAAATCCGGGAGAATGATACCATCCCAGCCTGGATGTTGGCAAGCTCAAGAATGAGAGGGTAGCTGATGAGTTTGCGAACAGGCTGAGTGGGGATTTGGGGGGTCTGGGTGCTTTGGGGAATCCTGAAGAGTTGTGGAGTGCCTTCAAGACCACCATCATTGATGTTGCCGGTGGATGTCTTGGAACTCACCGCAGGGCTAAGAAGAATTTCGTCTCACAATGGACACTGGATACCATTGACCAGAGTTGCAGGGATAGGCATAATGGCAGAGATGAGCTGTTCAGGGAGTTGAGGCGTAAAACTGTACGTGCACTGAGGGTGGACAAGGAGGCCGATATGCGAGGAATCTGAGTGTGGAAGAGCATCACCTGTGGTCAAGTGATTCTCGTCCTGTTTACAGGGTAATTCATGCATTGCGTTCCTCCAAGCCCATCCCTCGGTGTAATGCAGTTAGAGTGGAGGGTGGTGGGCCCTTGACAGAGGCCTCTGAAGTGAAGGACTGCTGGGCCGGTTACTTTGAGCGGCTGTACGAGGCTGATCCAATCGCTGTTGAGTTTGATGTCAGGGGTGTCACTCTTCCTATTGCGGACCCTCCAATCAACTGTGATCCACCTTCGTTTGTGGAAACACAGGCTGAGGTGAACCAGTTGAAATGGGGTAAACCTCCTGGGATCTGTGGCATCCAGCCTGAACCTCAAGGCTGATGGAAATGCTGTACTCATGTCATTGCATGCAGTTCTGTGCTCTGTTTGGAACACAGGTATCATCCCAACTGACTGTAAGAGGGGCCTTGTTGTCCCTGACTGGAAAGGGAAGGATGATTTCCAGGACTGCAACAACTCCCAAGGGATGACACTGCTCTTAGCGCCAGGCAAGTCTTTGTTCGGATAATTATTGCTAAGGGTTAGCCACAATCTGCTTGAGTACCAGCACCCAGAGCAGTCAGGCTTTACATCAGAGGTCAACGATTGGCCGTATCCTTGCTCTTCGGGTCCTCACCAGACGCACACAAGAGTTTTGGCAGGGGCTGTTTGCAGCCAATGTTGATCTCTGCAAAGCGTTCGATTCAGTGAATCGGGATGCCCTCTGGAGGATTCTTGGTCTTCGTGTGGTGCCATGAAAACTGATCAATCTGATGTCTGAACTATACTCTGGTACTGAGAGGGCTGTGAGATGTGGTGATACCATCTCTGACTTATTTCCAGTTCTTACTGGAGTTTGTCAGGGGTGTGTACTGGCCCCAACATCTGTCAGCACTTGTATGGACTGGATTCTGGGGAGGATGTCAGAGAGATCAAGCTGTGGTGCATCATTTGGGAGTGTCAAGATCTATGACCTTTATTTCGCAGACGATGCAGTTATTTTTGTGGAGTCTCTGGATATCCTTTTGGCGGCCCTCGCGGTGGTGAATGAGACGTCGGAGCCACTGGTATTAAGGGTTTCCTGGGTCAAAACTGAAAACCAGGCTTTCAATCACATCTTGGATGCTGCTATCTTGTCTGTACCTGTTTGTGGTGAGGATGTTGAAGCCACAGAGAGATTCACTTCCCTTGGCAGTGATATTCATGTCTCCGCTGGCTGTGAGCCAGAGGTCATTAGACATCTGGGTCGGGCCTGGGGAGTCATGGATTCAATGGATCATGGGGTGTGGCGCTTTCGGTACATGTGCAGGACGATGAAAGTCCGAGTCTTCAGGTCCTTGGGGCTTCCAGTCTTGCTCTACGGATGTGAGACTTGGACTCTGACCAGGAATCTGAGATGAAGCCCTAACTCCTTAGGTCCCAGGTCTCTTCGGAGAATCCTTGACTGTCACTGGTCGGACTTTGTGTCCGATGAGCGGTTGCTGAGAGAATCAGATGAGATTTGCTACCTGTGTTGTCCGTGAGTGTCAGCTGTGGCTGTGGCTGTATGGACATGTGGCTCATTTTCCTGACACTGATCCTGCTCACCGGATTCACTCAGCAAGGGAGCCTTGTGAGTGGAGGAGGCCAACGGGCCAACCACATACCTTATAGTTGCATCAGGTTGATCGGCATCTCAATATGGGGATTGGCCAGGCATCTGCATGGGGGATGGCCAGACGGAGGCCCCTGGAGTACAGGCAGAAAGTGGATGCAGCCACACACTGCTCCGGTGCATGCTCACATACCTGACCTGACCTCATCTGCAGAGGCACTGCTCTGAATCAGTAGCATAAGCATACCTCAGCAAAGGTGCAACCCACAATTAGAATTCAAACCAGAGTTGGTGTCAAAGCCACCCAATGCTCGCCTGTTTATACATTTATCGTTTTTAAAAGACGAGGTCTAATAATTAATATTTTTTATAATTCTCTAACAATTTTGTTTGGGGGGGGGGGGGTTGGAAATCACTTAAAACATGTAGAAATGCAAAAAAAAAAAAAAATTTCTCTAACAATTTTTTTTGGGGGGGGGGACCAAGTCCAAAATCTAATGCATGATCCTTGGACCATACCTAACCCCCCACCAAGTTTCGTCGAAATCCTAATCACTTAAAACATGTAGAAATGCAAAAAAAAGAAATCGAAATTTTGTTGAAAAAAAAGTTGCAAAAAATTTTTTTTTCTCGAACAATTTTTTTGGGGGGTTGGAAATCACTTAAAACATGTAGAAATGCAAAAAAAAAAAAAATTTTCTCTAACAATTTTTTTCGGGGGGGGGGGGGTTGGAAATCACTTAAAACATGTAGAAATGCAAAAAAAAGAAATCGAAATTTTTTTGAAAAAAAGTTGCAAAATATTTTTTTCTCTAACAATTTTTTTTTTTGGGGGGGGGGTTGGAAGTCACTTAAAACATGTAGAAATGCAAAAAATATATATACAGTGGGGAGAACAAGTATTTGATACACTGCCGATTTTGCAGGTTTTCCCACTTACAAAGCACGAAGAGGTCTGTAATTTTTATCATAGGTACACTTCACTGTGAAAGACAGAATCTAAAACAAAAATCCTGAAAATCACATTGTATGATTTTAAATATTAATTTGCATTTTATTGCATGAAATAAGTATTTGATACATCAGAAAAACAGAACTTATATTTGGTACAGGAACCTTTGTTTTGCATTACAGAGATCAGACATTTCTGTAGTTCTTAACCAGTTTGCACAGACTGTAGCAGGGATTTTGGCCCACTCCTCCATACAGATCTTCTCCAGATCCTTCAGGTTTCGGGGCTGTCGCTGGGCAACACAGACTTTCAGCTCCTCCAAAGATTTTCTATTGGGTTCAGGTCTGGAGACTGGCTAGGCCACTCCAGGACCTTGAGATGCTTCTTACGGAGCCACTCCTTAGTTGCCCTAGCTGTGTGTTTCAGGTCGTTGTCATGCTGGAAGACCCAGCACGCCCATCTTCAATGCTCTGTTGAGCGAAGGAGGTTGTTGGCCAAGATCTCGCGATACATGGCCCCATCCATCTTCCCCTCAATACGGTGCAGTCGTCCTTTCCCCTTTGCAGAAAAGCATCCCCAAGAATGATGTTTCCACCTCCATGCTCACGGTTGGGATGGTGTTCTTTGGGGTTGTACTCATCTTCTTCTTCCTCCAAACACGGCGAGTGGAGTTTAAACCAAAGAGCTCTATTTTGGTCTCATCAGACCACATGACCTTCTCCCATTCCTCCTCGGATCATCAGATGGTCATTGGCAAACTTCAGACGGGCCTGGACATGCGCTGGCTTGAGCAGAGGGACCTTGCGTGCGCTGCAGGATTTTAGTCCATGACGGCGTAGTGTGTTACTTATGGTTTTCTTTGATACTGTGGTCCCAGCTTCTCGTCAGATCATTGACCAGGTCCTGCCGTGTAGTTCTGGGCTGATCCCTCACCTTTCTCATGATCATTGAGGCTCCACGAGGTGAGATCTTGCATGGAGCCCCAGACGAGGGAGATTGACTGTTATCTTGAACTTCTTCCATTTTCTAATAATTGCGCCAACAGTTGTTGCCTTCTCACCAAGCTGCTTGCCTATTGTCCTGTAGCCCATCCCAGCCTTGTGCAAGTCTACAATTTGTCCCTGATGTCCTTAGACAGTCTCTGGTCTTGCCCATTGTGGAGAGGTGGAGTCTGATTGATTGAGTGTGGATAGCTGTCTTTTATGCAGATAACGAGTTCAAACAGGTGCAGTTATACAGGTAATGAGTGGAAATGGAGGGCTTTAAAGACAAAACTAACAGGTCTGTGAGAGCCAGAATTCTTACTGGTTGGTAGGTGATCAATACTTATTTCATGCAATAAAATGCAAATTAATTATTTAAAAACCATACAATGTGATTTTCAGGATTTGTTTTAGATTCCGTCTTTCACAGTTGAGTGTACCTATGATAAAAATTACAGACCTCTACGTGCTTTGTAAGTGGGAAAACCTGCAAAATCGGCAGTGTATCAAATACTTGTTCTCCCACTGTATATATTTCCTAACAATTTTTTTGGGGGGGGAACCAAGTCCAAATCTAATGGCATGATCCTTGGACCATACCTAACCCCCCACCAAGTTTCGTCGAAATCCTAATCACTTAAAACATGTAGAAATGCAAAAAAAGAAATCGAAATTTTGTTGAAAAAAAAGTTGCAAACATTTTTTTTCTCTAACAATTTTTTTTTGGGGGGGGGGGGGGGAAATCACTTAACATGTAGAATGCAAAAAAAAAGTTTTTTTTTTTCTAAATTTTTTTTTGGGGGGGTTGGAAATCACTTAAAAAGTAGAAATGCAAAAAAAAAAAATTTTTCTCTAACAATTTTTTTGGGGGGGGGGTTGGAAATCACTTAAAACATGTAGAAATGCAAAAAAAAAAAAAATTCTCTAGCAATTTTTTTTTGGGGGGGGGACCAAGTCCAAAATCTAATGCATGATCCTTGGACCATACCTAACCCCCACCAAGTTCGTCGAAATCCGTCGAGGAGTTTTCCGTAATACAAAAATTTTAACATTTTCACGCTCACGCCGGGGGTATCGCTTTAGCTCTCTGTTCTTCGAACAGGCGAGCTAAAAATGAATCCTGGTCAAATGGGAATTTGAAAAGTAGAGCGATTGCACAACATCAAATATATTAAGGCTGATAGCAGACATATACTGACAAAATGAAAATATTATTTTAACCAAACATTCACAACCTTGTACCACTGCTGGGAGAGATGAAAAAGGAAATATGGCTGAAAAGCCTCACGTATGAACACTCACTTAGGGCATGTGAAACTGCACTTGAGTCCTCTTGTGTTGGTAGGGACATTGTGCATGTTACACCTGAAGTTACACGATCGCATTCAGCTGGCCGCTGCCCCTCTTCCAGCTGATGATGAATCGCAGAATGAGGGGTTTTAGCATCATCCCCCTCTACAGGTACCACAGGTGACTCAGGAGGACATGTGGTCACTGCTGGAACACAAGGAGCTCATCAATTTTTTTATTTTTTTTAAATATGCTTCGACTCTCTCATCTTTCCCATCAAATCAATATCCACATGAAATTTCAGTGATCTCTTGTGAGCTCATCATCTTTTCAAGCACTCACCTCTTTCATTGTCCAGTAGTGGAGATACACCAGCAACTTTTGTCGATTTAATTACATCTGCACTGTGTTGCGTTGAGACTTGCCCGACCGCTGCGCCTCGGAAATGCTTCCTGTTGAAATGCTTCTTGGACAACTCGTAAATCATAGCAGCAAGTTCCACGGGATCTGAGTCCAAGGATGCCTGCGTGAGGGCTGTCGCAATGCTGCTGATGTGAAGGTACGACTCCTCCGTGTCCGAGACGGGTCTTTCCGCAGACGTTATGAGTGTTCCGGGCAGGGGCGTTTGGTTTGGCAAGGCCATGGTCTGCACACAGATCTCATCTTGGTCAAAGGATCAAGCTCAATCCTTCTCAACCGGCAGTGCCAAATTGAATGCAAGTGAAGATGACAGTGCACAATAGACTCAGATTTGCCACAAATAAAACCCACATTTTACTGCTTTACAGTCAAAGTTTAGCGATCCTTCCAACAGCACAAGCTCGAAATTCTGAAAATGAAAATGCAATGTTTGCAGAGATACGAGATTATGAGCAACACCATCCCCACCACCAGCTCTGCCATCACGCCTTGCCGCCTGTCAGTTCTCAGGACAAAATGAAAATTCCTCAAAAGTAAGAAGTGTTGGTTTGGCTCTCTATTAAATATTTAAGCCCTGGATTTGTTTTTATATACACAGTCCATTGATTGTTCATAAATAAGGGCTTCAGCCCAATTTCTCATTTACGTGCCATCTAGAGGGTGATTCGGGATATTTAAATCATATCGTACTGTTCAGCAGAACCAGACACAAGGTACCGCTTGATATCACTGTGACACAAAAGAGTTGGGGGGGGGGGGGGGGGGGGGGGAGGAGGGGTCTTCTTCATCTTATTAACAGCCACAATTATTCACATGTTCTTATGGGGTTGGTTGGGGAAGTCTGTCCCAGGTATTTTACAAACCGGCTGGTCAGACCTGACATCCGACTACGGTTAGAGCAGGGATTTGTAATTTATTCAGGGTGCCGGTGATAACTCGCCTACTCTTCGCGAAGGACACCATGGGATGTTTAACGTCCATCTGAGAGACGGCACCACACATTGATCAATCACTCCGCCTGTGAAACACCAGGATGACAGTTTATAGCTGGGTTGGGATTCAAACCCAGACTGGACAGGCCCAGAGCAGAGATAGTATGGACTTCTAAGCCATCCTGTCAGCCCAGAGAATAATGCTTACAATAATGAAAAATAAAAACCTGAATCTGAGACGAATGAGCAATGATGCCATAAATAGAATGGTCTCAGCTTTCTTCATTTGTAATTAAGCATCAGTTTGAAGAATGCCAAAGCTTTGGAAATCTCCCATCTTTCACAAAGTTCACACTGCAGCAAGCACGACGAAAAGCCTTTAGTTAGTCACCTGAGCGGCAGGATTTGCAGGCGTTTCAGCTCCCGTTTCATGACTCACATTTTGAGTTTCTAACAGGCCACCTTCAAGTGAAGACTCCATTTGTTGAGTACCTGCAAGACAGCATTCATGATGTATTGCGCATGGATATTAAACGGATTCGGAGATAGGATTATCCCTTGGAGTTTGCTCAATCCCAAACCACCGACCACCACCATTTGAATTGGCAATATCAAATGTGCTGAAAAAGATTGAAATGAGCTCAGTCTTATTGCAAGTTTAACTAGCATCCGTTGAAGACAAAGTCTTCGATATCCCCAGCCGTAGTAAATGAGGATTAACAAACTTATATTCCCTAAGCGTGTGCAATATGTATGTGAAGTTTCCCCTTGATCTGACCAGCCGTTCTGGAGAAGATGTTTGAAGGTTTTAGGGTAAATTCAATATGGCCGCCAAACCATGTGACCTATCAATTATAAATTAACAAACTTCTGAAAGGATGTCTTGTGGAAAGTGTATGTGAAATTTTGCCTCAATCTGTCCAGCCGTTCTGGAGAAGAAGATTTTTAAAATTTATTAATTTTCAATCCAAGATGGCTGACGAACCATGTGACCTATGACATCATAAATTTACATTCTGCCTCCAATCCTCCAGTGGAATACGTGTGTGAAGTTTTGTGTTAATCGGATGAGGTGTGGTTTTCTATCCAAGATGGCCGCCAAACCATGTGACTTGTGACGTCATAATTTTTACTATGTATGCAGACATGATGGAAGATGATAGTTGCAAATTTTCGCTTCGTTAGGTTATGTGATTCCAGAGAAAACATTATTTAATATTTTGCTTGAATCCAACATGGCTGCCAAACCATGTGACCTATCAATTAGAAAATATCAAAAGGCACCAGTTCACCACTTGCTTGATATGTGTACCAAATTTCATAAATATATCTTGAGGGGATTTGTAGTTAAGCTCAGGAAACGAAATGTGACGGACGGACGGAACCCATTTCTATATCCCCCGCAAACTTCGTTGGTTGGCAGGGGATAATAAAACGCAAAACTCAGCTGCGAATGCACGAAGGGAGGTTTCACACCGATGGAGTGTGAGGCCAAACACCGATAGGCCACCGTCTCATTTTATACTTCGACAAAAGCCAGCGTCGATCGCTCCAACTCCTGTTGCGACGGCGATTCTTTTAGACTTCCTGTGGACAATCAGAGTCCAAATGACGACTGGTGCACGTACCATCGATTTTCACATTCCAAAACAAAAAAATTTAATTAAAAATACTCTTGCACACAGGTTAATTGGTAACGTTTCGATGTCTCAGACCGAGTCATAATTTTGTAGCTTCATATTATGCACGTAGAAATGCAGCAACAGATCTGTTTACCTCAAACAAAAATGGAAACAAATCCTCCTCATGTTTAAGGGGATGGCTTGTTGCATGTTGCCTTCTACCATCTCAACAAATTGCAAGGTGAACGTCATCAATGAGTCAGCTGAGGAGTTAATCGACAATCAATAGTGACATGATAATTCCCGATATGATCAGTTTCCAGCAGCTTGGAATGCAAATGCTCATAACTGCTGCCTTCAACTAGACTTCAACCCATAACCTCAAGGAGGCCAAGGTGGTATGCTCACCACAAAACAACTAGATGCACAGCACAATTCATAGATATTAATTAAATATACACACACAAAAAAAAGACTGACAACAACAACAACATTTTTTTTAGCTCACCTCCCATTGCAGATTTTTCTCTCTCACGTGTTCCATCTTTCAAACTGCAGTTCGACATATCCGAGGGTCGGATAAGAGAGAATGGCGGGTGCCTTTCTGGGGAGAAAATGGCACGGCCCCAGGATGGCTGTGCAGAAAGGAAAAGAGACTATTGAAAAGCTATGGTCTAATAGGGCACAACATGATCGAGATGGCAATGAATGTTTGTGCAAGCATGACTGTAGTGTCACCAACACAGTTTGGGATCAGAGCCAGTGGTCCATGGGCCAAAAAGGAAAAAGGCCCATTTTATTTGTTTGGTCCCCGCTCCGAACACCCCTCTCCCCCCACGCCACCCCAATAATTACCACCGCTGTAACGTTTGTTTATTCTAAAAGAAGTTGAGTCGAGTTTATCACCCCACACACGATAAGCAAAAAGTGGGGCTAAGCAATTGGTTCAGTTATGTCTGTCCTGTCTACAAATGTCAGTTTATGATCGAGGGACAACTTAATTTCAATAGAATGTTACATTTTGAACACAAATCGGACACAAGTCAGAAAACCAACCTGCAGTTTAGCAGTACTTTGGCTTTGAATTTGTCCCAATCGCGCATGTGCAGAGAGGAGTGAGATCACTTCTTTTTGTCTATCTACCTGTCTGGCAGTCAAAAAAAATTGAAAATCATTCCAAACAAGAAACTTCACGTTTTTAAGGACGTCATAAAGGACACACACACCAGGTACGAGGAACTAATGTAACATGTTAAATAGGGTGGTGTAAAAGACACTGCATCAACAGCGGTAAACTTCCAAATGTTTTTTTTTTCCCAGAACCTTTAAAAGCCATACTTTGTTTAAAATGAATTACATACTTTGAACACTGAAGGATCACCACAAATCGCCTTTTTAGCACTTTCAAAACCCTTCCTTTTAGCAGTACTTGGACAAAATATTATGGTATTTTCCGTTATCACGACCAATCAAATTTGCCGCTCGTAGACCCCGCCCATGTCCTGGTTTCTCAAGACAGTACGGCATTAGGTGTTCTATGAACTCGAGTTTGAAAAGGTGATGAGTTAAAACAAACATCATTATTATGAAATATTGTGGGGGTTTGGGAAATTTCCAGATGTAGAACCGTCTAGTAATTACGAGTAGTTTGTGGAGGGAGCCGCTTTTGTGAGCGTTCTTACTCAAGTGTACGTAAATTGAAAAGCAGAGTGAAAGAGGATCAGTTGCTTTGCGTCAGTTGCTTTGTGGGGTAAAGAAAAGCCAGTCATCGGTTGCTTTGCGGTGTACGATGCCATGCCAGAGTGCTGCGTGTATCGCTTGTGCTTTACCTGTTAAATAAACGCAAGTTTAGACTGCACATGCTTGCCGGTTAGTTAGACATCAATCAATTTTTTTTAAATACAGTAATAATAATAAAACCTTAGGGTTTTATGATGCCCACCAAGACCACAAAGTTGACTTGGGTCCAGCAGCTGGAGTAGACCATCCAAAGAGTGGATTCTGCCAGATACATAAGTATGGCACACTGGTGGCATGGCCACTTTCCAAGGTATGCCAAACATCACAGGGACTTTTAGTGAACTGGCAAAACATGCGTTATACAATGTATTCATTTCAATGTCAAGTGGTGAATACAAGGTAGACTTTGTCTGCAGCCTCAAAGCTTCTGAAAGATAAAAGCAGGCTACAAGTGACTCAACAGTTACGAACATCCAAGACCCAGCACAGAAAGGTCCTACACATTGTTTTTGCCATTTCTTAAGAATTGGAACAAAGACAGCAGCAGGGTCCACTGCTCAGGAGTGGTCCAAAGACACCTCTGCTTCCAGCCTGATGGACAATGAGGCTTATGTGACTCAAAAAGAAGCCCA
The DNA here is from genome assembly GCA_035128595.1 of Eptatretus atami. Classification (NCBI taxonomy): domain Eukaryota; kingdom Metazoa; phylum Chordata; class Myxini; order Myxiniformes; family Myxinidae; genus Eptatretus; species Eptatretus atami. The sequence continues at coordinate 111,727,793 of CM068960.1, forward strand.
TCATTGCCCGAAAGTGAGGGTTGGAGCTAACAGTTGTCAAACTAGGGCGCTCAAGGTCCGCCAACAACCCCCTTCTGGTAAAACTACCAAAAATCACAAATCACTGCTCACCTTCACTCTTTCATTCCTCTTTTTCCCACCTTTGGAATAAACTCCCTCACTCTTTTCTATCTCATTCTTCCCTCCAGGCCTTCAAAATAGCTGTTCACAACCACCCCCATCCAAATCCTCGATCTTTTCTACCCCCGTTAATCCACCCCAAACCCACCTCCTTCACATTCCCTGCTTTCCTTCATGAAAGTCCCTGTGGTGTCCATCGTGTATACCCCGTGTTCCCCGCCCCATCCCTCTCCCTTCCACAGATCTCCTAATGTCTCTGTTCCCACTGTTTTGTCCTTCCCACTCCCGCCCCTCTTGTCTCATGCCCCCTTGCTATGCGTTGTGTGTTCGCTCTCATACGAGTTTGACAATGTATACAAATTTTTTTTTTTTTTTTAAACAGTGGAAAATTTGCATGACCATCAAAGAATAAGCAGACACTTGAATGCTTTTGCATGCTAAGCATGCTGGTGATGAGGGCCATGATGAATTTGTACTCAAGTGTGTTGACACAGATGTTGCAGTTGTGGCTGTGCATCATTTTCTCAAATACCACCAAGACTCCCAACAATGGATGGAGGCCCTCAATGTCAGACATGAGTACAGGGCCCATTTCTCTCGATGCATTTCAAGCATTTGATACAGTCTGGCATCCCCCCCTTTGGCATCCAAGGCTACCCCACTCGGGTTACTGACTTCCTCGACTCTTGTAGTCAACGAGTGGCTCTCGAAGGGATCCTCTCATCTCCTCTCCCGGTTAAGGTTGGAGTGCCCCAAGGCAGTGTTCTGAGCCAACTCCTTTTCCCATTCTTCATCGACGAGCTCTCTGCCTCTGGAAAAGCCTCTTTATATCTATGCTGATGACTCAACCCTCTGCCGCAACATCCCTCATTCCTTAGATAGGCAAGAGGCAGCGTCTTCCCTCTCTGCAGAACTTGATGGTGTCGCAAGCTGGTCAAACACTTGGAATATGTCTTTCAATCCTGAGAAATCTCACATTCACTCTGTAAAATGTCTGGTAAACTGTTCCATCTACTTTCTTAATATGTACTCCTCTTGAAGTTGTTCAACCACTCAAACTTTGGGCGTCACAATCATCCATGATCTTTCTCAAGCAAACCACTACTTGGTTGGTATACTTTTGTTCCTTGGGATGACCTGGGTGAGAAGATGTTAACATTAAATATCTGGGGATGGAATTACAATTTAGACATCTTGATAAGTACCCAAAATCGTGTGAAGCGATTGTCATACTCTTTTGGGGGTATGGTTACTTAACAGCCTCCAGTCTCAGTTTTAATATAGTTTGTTGAATGTTGTTTAAAATTTGAAAGGTTATTCAATTACCTGTTCAATGGTGTATCAAATGTGCATTTCTAATTAATATTCAACCCGTCATGCAATCACAATCTTCACTAATAAATGTCAGTGTGTGTCAGTCCGTCCGTCCATCCGTCCCCTCCATAACTCAAAACCATGAAACCTAGCGGCCCCAAACTTTGCATGCATATTAAGGGACCTCTAAGGTAGTGCACGAGAGAAAACGGGGTGTTTGGTAATCGCACTTAGGAAGTAATTAAATTAACCCGATCAACTTGCTATCATTTACCAAGCCAGCCATTATTTAGCAACCATTTCATCAGAGTGCTTGCTTGAGTGCTTAAGCCACTTGCCAAGCACCCTACAGTCGATAACGGTAGAGTTCGGTCTCGATCGGGAGGTGGTACAAATGGGTAGACTTAGGTTTGTAAAGGGACTCTCCGTGAGGGTGTGTGCATGCCTGCATGCTTGGTTACGTGTGCGGTGTGTGGGATTTGTGGACCGAACTCACACGGGTCCATGCTTGCAAAACATGTGCTCCATCACGCAGGCACACGGGGAACAGACATGCTGTGATGCCAAAGCCACGAGGGATGTGCCGAAGCGACAGTACGGTTGTGGGTAAAGTTGAATGTGCCGGTGAGAATCCATCCACATGTGCGAGTGAAAGGATGAGTACATCGCTGGTGTGCGAGCACGGTTAGCATGGACCCCAAGGAGGTTGGAGGAACACATAAGGGCAGGCTGTTAAAGACAGTTTCTCCAAAGTGTAGCATGTACGACTCCGATTCGGAGTGAACCGACCTAAGGGGGGGCAAAGGTCGCTGCATGTGCAAGCACAAAGAGGTACGTCGACAGCACACACAGATATGGTATAAAAGGGTAGATTTGGATTTGTAAAGGGACTCTTCACGGGTGTGTGCGTGCGTGCCAGTATGCTTGGTTACGTGTGTGCGGTGTGCAGGATTCACGGGTTTGCAGACCGAACTCGCTCCCAGGTCCATGGTGTGGCGCCGTGGTGGAGGTTTTAACTTTTAATTTCAGTAGCGTACGAGCGATCACGTTTTCCTTTGTCCTCATGACTGTTTCTAAAACAATTGGTTATTTTATATGACAGCAATGTTTGGTGAGGTGTCGCTCTCTCCGCTCCCACCTCCTCCTCTCTCCCCCACCCCCCTCTCTCCTCTCCAACTTCCCCCTCCCTCTCCCTTCCTCTACCTCCTCCCCTCCCTCCTTCCCCCCTCTCCACAACCCCCCTCCCCTCCTTCCTCTCTCCCCTCTCTCCAACTTCCTCTCTCTCTCCCTCCCTCCTCCTCTCTCCCCCTCTCTCTCTCAACTCCGCCCTCCTCTATTCCTCATCTCCCCTCCCCCTTCCCACTACCTCCCCCTTCCTACTCTTCCCCCTCCTCCTGTCTCCCCCTCCCCCCTCCTCCTGTCTCCCCCTCACCCCTTCCTCCTCTCTCCCCCTCCCCCATTCCTCCTTCTCCCCATTCCTCCTCTCTCCCCCTCCCCCATTCCATCTCTCTCCCCCTCCCCCCATTCCTCTCTCTCCCCCCCCATTCCCCTCTCTCCCCCTCCCCCCCCCTCCCCATTCCACCTTCTTCTCCCCTCCCCATTCCACCTCTCTCCCCTCCCCATTCCACCTCTCTCCCCTCCCCATTCCCCCTCCCCCCCCATTCCACCCTCTCCCCCCCCTCCACCTCCTCCCCCTCCCATTCCACCTCTCTCCCCCTCCCCATTCCCCTCTCCCCCTCCCCATTCCTCCTCTCTCCCCCCCCTTCCTCTCTTCCCCTCCCCATTCCACCTCTCTCCCCTCCCCATCCCCTCTCTCCCCCTCCCCATTCCTCCTCTCTCCCCCTCCCCTATCCTCTCTCTCCCCCTCCCATTCCTCCTCTCTCCCCCTCCCATTCCTCTCTCTCCCCTCCCATTCCTCCTCTCTCCCCCCTCCCCATTTTCTCCTCTCTCCCCTCCCCATTCCTCCTCTCTCCCCCCCCATTCCTCCTCTCTCCCCTCCCATTCCTCCCTCCTCCCCCTCCCATTCCCCCCCCTCCTTCGCCCCCCCCCCCATATATGTACCCGTCAGCAAAGCGACGGGTTGCATTTGCATTTTAACCCACTCCCCCCACCCACAACTCCCGATGCACCATCACCCCCCCCCCCTCTCCCCTCACTCCCACAAGCAAGTTACCACGAGCAAGGGAGAAATAAAAGATGCCTGTGCCTCTGCAGCGACGTGTGGTGAGACACGCGAAGCGCGCAGTCGTACAGTATATCGTGGGTTGAGAGACATAATGTTGTAACTGCATTTTTGGTTGAAATAATAAAATGGCTCTCATGTCTTTCAAATGGTGTTGAAAGACATGAGAGCCATTTTATTCAATTTCGCCAACAATGCAGTTACAACATTATGTCTCTCAACCCGCGATATGGAAGTGAACATCCAGGACCTCCAAATGAACAATGAAATATCACTCATGTAAGGTTAGAGCAGGGGTTCCCAACCTTTTTTTATTGGGGTACCATTTCACATGTTCGTGGTCCCACCAAGTACCACTGTACCAAAATTCACCTAAAATAGTGTTTATTTCCGATACAGATACATTCTCTCTCTTTTTTTACCGTTGG
>CM068960.1:111733311-111765032 GCA_035128595.1 Eptatretus atami
AAAAAAAAAAAAGCACGCTGCCGCGTACCACCGAGAAAGTCCAAATGTACCACAGGTTGGGAACCCCTGGGTTAGAGTACATTAGGTGAACTCTGAATCTCCATCACCCACAGACTACAAACTAATTTGCAAGGAGCCATGATGTGGATATATTGTGTGATGATGTAATATTGATACCTTGGCTGTGTGCACTGAAAAATATTCACAATCTCTCAAGTTTGGTGTCAAAACTTTACTAAATGATCCCTCTGATCTATTCTAATACATACGGTAGATTAAACAATACTTCAGATTATATATAAATAATCAGAATCAAGTCGTGTTAATGTGATTGACAATTTTGATGAAGTGTTTTCTTTGATTATTAATCACTGTGATTACATGACTGTTCAGGTGAATTAGAAACACACATTTGAAACACCATTGAACAGGTAATTGAATAACCTTTCAAATGATATACAACATTCAATAAACAGTTTATTCAAAATGAGACAGAAGGCTGCTGAGCAACCATACCACCAAAATTTCAGAGTACGAAACCACTTTAAAAGCAATTATGGGTACCTCTCTACAAGGTGTCTGAAGTAAAATTCCATCCCAAGATATTTTGTGTAAACATCTTTTTTTCATCGTTCATGACATCCCAAGGATCAAAAATATACCAACCAAGTAGAGTACTGGGGGGGGGGTTGTGTGTGCACAGCAGTCAACCAGCCAATGGGCTAACACATCCATTTATAGGGCCCTTATTCAGAGCTTGGAGTGCTGCTCTCTGTCCTGGACTGGCACCCCTGCCTCACACCTTGCTCATCTTGATGCCATGGAAACAAAGACTTCAAGATTATTGGAATGTCCTGCGGTGAAGCCAAGTCCCTGGGTCTTTCATATTGCAAACAGGTTGGTGGTCTCTGTTTCCTACGCCTCCTTTCTGGTCTTACACCCTCTGCCTTTTGTGCTCCGCAAACCCCCCCCCCCCCCACCCCTAAACCCCTCTTCGGCAGAGCTCCCAAAATCTAGAATCTATCCATCTTATTCACCTGTGTCCACCACTAGCCCTAATTTCTCCAAGTTCTCCCCCCCCCCTCCCTCTCTTTCTACTGTTCCATTTGTTCTGTTCACCTGATCTATTCTATGTTCCAGCCCATCCATGATCCTCGATGTGCACAAAAAAAAAAAAAAAAAAAACATTCTCAACAAGCACCATAATTCCCACAAGGGTTCCAAATATCACTGAAATGGGAAGGCTGTTGGGCAAGAAAGCATCTGGAAAACCTCCTGGCTTGCATTTGGTTGGAGTAAGGACGAGGCATCCAATTTAATCAGACCAGTCACCACAAGAGCAAAAGCTATGGTTGCACTCGGCCGAAAGTTTGACATTCCAAAGGAACGTATTCAGTCATGCCAAGCATTTGTAAATTCACTCTGATAAACCAAAAAGAGATGTTAACTTGCTTTATTACAAACTGTTCTGTGAAATTACTCAAACTTTCCAGGTTCCTCCCACCAAAAATGCGCTGGGAAAAATAAAATAAAATAAAATAAACATTGAGAAGGCAAACTTCCAAGCAGCAATCAGGCGAAGAGCCTTGGTATCAAATGCACAAATGCCTTGTCCACATGAACATGGACAGACCATAGACCTTGGAGAACTACTCCAATGAAAGTGTCCAGTTTGGCTTCTGGCCCACAGGCTACAAGCTTTGGAATAAAGCACAAAACTCACTCGTTTGCAGTTTGATCCATCATCACCAAAGTGGCCGAGCGCATTCGACCAATGACCAAAGAACTCGCCCAGAGATAAGCGCAGGAAGCTGCCGTCGGTCTCCCGGATGCCGGCCAAGTCAGAAGGAGCCTGAGAAGTACGCATCATCACGTGCGATGAATGATGCAAACGCCAAGTGTCGTCAAGTCCTGGTGAAGACCCACCTTGAGTTTCATTACCTTTCTCCACCTGGAGGAACAGGAATGAAGAGGGTTAGTTGTCAGCACAGGATAAATGGTGTTTTGCTGGCTATTTTGTAAACCACATTAATCAATCTGCCATTCTCTCAACCAGTTATAAACAGCAAACTCATTAAACAAATTAAACATCTGGATTTTTTTTTTCCGGATTTAAATTTTTATGAGCCGTGCACATCCTCTAATCAGTACAACCACCATTTATTTGTTTGTACAAGGTGTAGGAATTCAATTTTCAGGACCATATTTTAACCGAGCATTTCATCTAACTGAGAAGTTAAAAATATTTGACCTTAAAATTAGAAATACGTCCGACAACCCGCTGCTTGCAACGCTGCTGGAAAATATTCGGATTCTTCAGATCACGTCGTAGCTTGTCACAAACTTTTGGAAGTCGTTAAGGTACAACTGACATGGGAAATGAAATGATTAAATTAATTTTTATCTTCAAGAATGAGGAGAGAAATGAGACGTGAAATTTTTTTTCAAAACTAATCGAAAGCACGCTGGAATGCTCTTATATGGGACGGCACTCACAGATTGTTCTCTAATGGAGCGGTTCTCAATCCACGGTTCACGAGCTGCACGTAGCTCGATCGGCGAAAGTGTGCGGTCCACATATGCCAATAAAAAGCTATCAGATTTCGGTTTGTGCTTTGTAAATTTCAATGATCTCGATTGATATTTGCCGGTGTTATATGCATGTCCACAATGGTCTACACAATTGAGCGAACTACAATCAACCACATGCTATAAAGTAGACCGTTTTTTTTACCTGCAATGCAACAGGACAGACAATCAACTCAAATAATCTATCATTCAGAGTAGAAAGCAGTTTTAGATGTTAATACTGTGCCAAGCATGTGCCATAGAAATGTGCGTTAGTATATGAATCGGATGCGATTTGAATGGTCATGTTATTTCTCTTTGCACGTTTCAAAGCAAAATGTTACCACAATCGGGCACTGACTGTTACTTATGTAGCTTTGTGTTAGCCATGAGCACGGGTCTCACGATGTGGCAAGCTCTGGGTTTAACTCCAATTGAATGCTGTCGTTGATGATGATGTCTGTGTGCTCCATACGCGTACTTTTATATATTTATCCCCATGCTTTATGGGGGGAAAAATAAATAAAAAACCACCAAAAAACGGGGTGATATTGCAATCGGCTCCGTCAGTCTTGTCTGTCATGTTATCGCCTCCCAAACAGTTGTGCAGAAATTCACCAAACTTGAAAGTTACAATCATCACAGGGCAAGAAGGTGCAAGGGCAGTACAATTTTTGGCACCGCCCCCCTGTGGCGGGGTAAAAAGGTCAAATACCAAAAAAAAAAAAATGCAATGACGAGCACATTTTGAAACATTGTTTAATGAAACTTGGTAAGGTGGTATATGCAATCAATAATGGGGGATGCATGAAATATGCAACGATGTTTTGGATTTGACCCCACTTCATGCCCCAGGAGGTGGGGGACTTCGGATCACAGGGGCCAAAAAAAGATTTAAAAAAACAATAGAACGGCACTCTGTAGAGCACAAAACCTCCGTCAACCTGAAAAGTTTACGTTTTGTATCCCACTGATTGGCCGGATCTGGAAACGGACCTGAACCAAAATCGAATCGGCTTGTTCATGTCACCTTACCAACTCATCAACCTAGTTTTGTCACAACTCGTTCACAACTTTTTGAAACATCATGCCACATATCATTTTTGGCCCCATCCCTCATTGGTGAAGAATCACTTCAAAAATAAATAAATAAATATCGTACCCTGAACCTGATGTGGATTTTGATCATAATCACCAAAATCAAATCGATTTGTCCTTGTCACACACCCTATCTGCCTTCAAAGTTTCATGAGAATCCGTCCATAACCTTTTGAGATATTGTGCGAAATAGGGTTCTATCCCGATCACTCAATGGTGAAGAATCACTTTAAAAATTCTCGGATCAAGATCTGATTCAGATCATGACCAAAACTGAATCGATTCTTTCTCATCGCACACCCAACCTCTCCATCCAGTTTCATCAGAACCCGTCCATAACTTTTTGAGACATCGTGCTCTAAATCATTTTTTGGCCCAATCTCTCCAATGGTGAAAAATCACTTTTAAATAATAATAATAATAATTTTAGGATCCACATCCAGATGTTCACCAACATCTAATCATTTTGTCTTTGTCACACAGCCAATCTTTCCACAAAATTTCATCCGAATCTGTGCACCAGCTTTTTGAGATATCCTGTTCACAGACAAAGATAGACAGACTTACAGGATCAAAATATAACCTCTATCCACCTTCGGTAGCAGATGTAAAAATTTAACTCAAAATCTGATATTACATCATTCCTGGTAGAACGTTTTACCATCTTCGGATGGGAAGCGTGGGACTTTGTGATGGTGCGCCATCGACTTCGCTCTAGTTTTCTATTGCTTTGAGAAATATTAACAAAATATAAATATATAATTTTGTTTTTAAAAAGTACAAATTTGTGTGCTCCTTCTGGTTTCCTGCTTTGGTAGAATAATAAATATTACCGTTCGAACCACTGCGTGAAGAAACCGTAAGCTCTTCTTCTTCTAACTTGGAAAGAGGCAGGTTTTTAAATCAGGCAACTTCATGATTAAATGAACGATTTTGTTCCAAGAGAATTAATTCTTACCTTTCCAAGGGTACCATTTCGATCAGTCTACAACAGCAGAAACCCTTTAGAATGAAGCGTGACAGCGAAACTCGGCTGCTTTTATATACAGATTATGGAATAAAAGGAATACACAGTATACCAGAATGGAAATAAACTTTGCACAATCAAGTCATTAATTAATCGCTATCATTTCCTGGGTACTACATCAATGCGTTGTAATGCGAGTTGTGCCGTGGTCGGCTGTACCCATCAATGTAGCGAAGATCGAGGCCATTGGTCCCCAGTGCAATCAATTTACACACGCTTGATGGAATGCAAACCTCGCCGAGTTCTGAGCCGATCTGGGACCTGGCAAAACTACCAAGCCGGATCGGAACCGAGTTTTTGCTACCGAGTCTCAGCGCTATGATTAGATAGCATTGAGTTTCACGTGACAGCAGCATGATTTAAACCTAGTGTTTTAAAATCACTACATCCAGGAAGGAGAGGAGGTTGGGACCATACTCTGTGCAGAGCGTTGGTGCTGCCTAAGCAGTCTCCTTGGCTATTAGGAACAATCCTGGGCGGGTCGCCACTCCGACACAGTATACCAGCATGCTGGCAATCATTTTGTCGACCTGGGAAGGATGACAGGCCGAGTTAACCCACCTGGTATTAATTCAACAGCTGAGCGGGATTTGAACTCAGGACCCTCGGATCCAAAGCTCGCCGCCCTAACCATTAAGCCAACACCAGGCTTCATACAGGAAGGAAGGCTATGTAATTATGCCTCATTAGCATTGCCCATTCATGAAAGGACAGGACAGAGACAGAGACAGAGAGAGAGTAATGGTGTGCAGATCCACTTTTAGATTAATTATTTATTCTCAAATATACTGCAAACAAAACACACAGGCGAGACTCTGTCTTGCTTCAAAAGTTATGAGTAATGGCACGCAGACATACGCGCACGCACAAAATTGGTCGCCTTCATTTAGGCAAATGAAACCATTTGTTAGAACCCACTCTACTAAACCTCAATGTAATAATCTTAAAGAAGATCTGAAATAAAATTCTGAACTTGCAGAAGCTCATGGTAAATATATGACAATCCAAATGAAGAAAAACAACAAAGGAAGCCTTCTAATCTTGCGCAGGTTGAAAGAGCTCAAAAATGGGAGGTCATATATTCCTTAACAGCAAAGAAAAATTTTTTGGGAGCGATTGAGAGCGGTCTGTTGCCGATACACCGTCCAGGTTCAATTTTTTTATTTTTGTACAATTGAAAAAATATATACCGTATATAGTATTTCCCCACAGGATTCTATCAATTTGAAGCAACTTTTACTCTTTTTAAATTTTATTTTATTTTTTCCTTCGAGGAGCGTTTCCATGTTTCAGGGTGGAACAGAGACGGACAGAGACATTATTAGTCTATGTATATAGATAGATACAAGACTAGGCACACGCCGTGATATCAGTCCACAGAGTGGCACTGAAAATCAAATTTCTTGACAAATACATGATTATCTGTTTATCAAACAAAACTGTCCAATTTGTTTATGCTTGGTGATGACTGGAAATCTTGATGAAAACACTGGGGTAGGCTAGTTCTTGTGAAAAGATTGCATACATTGCATTCAAACAAATGAGTGAGATCATAAAAAGAGCACATCAGAACCACACTTAACACGATCGTAGCGAAGACCTTTCGATCAAGCTCTTTTAACACGCTAAATGTTAAAAGGCAGAAGAGATCAGGTTTACAAACGCGAGTGACCATTGAGAACCGTAAAGAAAGCATGCCAGAAGCACTGGCATGGCCATGTGGGGAGGAACACCTTCATGCAAAAAAAAAAAAAACAAATTTTACTAATGAATAAACAAACAAGTGTCAAATCCACAGCCCACAAAGATTATTTTTTAAAGTTTTAAAAATATTTACCTCGATGAATGGATTTTCCTTCTTAAATTGTTCTTCGTCCTCTTCAAACATCGCCTTCCCCTCATCTGATTGAAAGAAAAAAACAAACATCACAGAAGGAGGTCATTCACACTCGATCCAATTACCAATTCAGCATCGATCCAATTACCATCAATCGTCACAAAACACAACATTTTTACAAGGAATTACAAGGAAATTTTTGCACAGGAGGAGTCCATTCGGACCATCATGCCGGCGCCACACCAATACCAGATTTAATAAATACATCAATTCACCTTCCCTCCGTGTGCAGCCTTTTGGTTGCTACACTGGTACTCATTTCGCCAACCTCAGAAAGATGACAGGCTGAGTCAACCCCCTGGTGTTAATTCAGCGGGAAAACGGGGCTTGAACTTAGGACCCTAGGATCCCAAGCCACCACCCGAACTGCTAAGCCAACACCAGGTTTACTTGGCACTCAAATTGGTATTTATAAGCCAGAGTGCCAACCCCAAACTAGGCCTTGTATAACCTCATCATGTCAACCAGCTTACTTCCACACATGAACACCTCTTCCTCCAGTCCGGTGTGGCCCATCTGTGAGCTGTTGGTGCCAAACTGCTGTTCAAGTGGGGTGTAATAGGCCAGATTCGTGACCCAGTGACCCTCTGAGTCTTTATAAATAACATCATTTCCTGACACAGGGTTCTTCTCATTCCAGGCAGGAGAATTGACGATACTGTTGGAATCCAGGGGCGTGGAGGGACAGAAATACATCGAGGAAAGTCTTGAAGGTCCGAGCTCTTTCAAACTCAACTGCGCTTCCTGGGGTAGGTTAGTCAAAGGCCCAAACAAAGGTGAGAATGTCAGCAACCAACTATGCAAATATTTACAACTGAAATAAAACTTCAATACCCACACCAACAATATTAAAACAGGTTTGTTATAACTCACCTGCTCTACCCCATTATCTTGATTTGTAACGCCATCATTCCCAGGTATGGTCTTCTCAAATGTATCACCTTCAAGAGGAGAATCCTTTTGTGATCTTACCACGTCACCAACCTTGCAATCCACCCGGGCACCTCCTTAAAAAAAAAAATTGAAACAATAAAATCAAATTGCATTGCAACGCTTGTGTTCTCAACAATTACAGACTCAAGTGTATACTCCACATATGGACCCTTACCGACTTCTGGGAGAGAATCGTGCTGGGACATCTCTGGAATATGGTCTTCTTCCTCGTCTGAATTCCAACCATCAAGAACCGAAAGCGGAGCTATCTGAGAAAGCAACAGCGATGGCAAGTTTTTACACGAGTAAACTTGTGAAGACCAAAAAACACTGCAATCTTGAGTATATCCATGCACCACATGGACATGACCATAAATCATATTATAATAAAGCAACAATTCGATACAGACCGAAATGCACAGTGTGGATTACAGACGGTTCATTCCAAATTAACAAACCAATAATTGAAACGCACTAATTGCTGATTCCCTCACCAATATTCCGATTCCTTCACCATCAGCCATGATATTTCTTGGGCAAACCACATTTCAAAGTTGGCCTCCAAAGCCAGCCATCCACTGGGAATCCTCCATCATACAAAGTCTTTCTTTGGCACACCTGAACTCCTATCCACCGACAAGAAGTTCAACCGCAGCTTGATGGAGGACCGCTCTCCCCTCTGGGCTGACTCCCCTGCCTCACATGTTGCTCAGCTTGATGCTGTGGAAATCAAGGCCGATAAGATTATTGGAATCTCGCACGATGAAGCAGCGTGTACAGGCTTATCACTTCGCCATCAGAGACAGGTTGGTGGTCCCTCTGTCGTCTACTGCCTCCTTTCCGGTCTTGCACCCTCTGCTCTTTCCATGCTTTGTCCACCCGAGGTTTCCGCAGGGCTCACACAGTCCATCCTCAACCCCCATCTGGTGGAACTATCGAAATCTAGGATCACTACTTACCTCCACTCATTTGTTCCTCTTGTTCTCAAACTGTGGAATCAACAACCACATCCTCTTAAATTTTATTCTTCCCTCCAGGTCTTCAAAGCAGCTGTTCACCACCATCTCTTATCTCCCCCCATCCAAAATCATGATCTTTTCTACTCTCGTTAACCCCACCCAAATGGACGAAGCTGAAATAATCACAAAATCATTTTATTGGGTCAGGACATGCGGGGTTACTGACAAGAGTCCAAGTTTCTCCCAGCCAGCACAAATGTTCATGGTTTGAATGGTGGTTTCCCACGGAGCCACGTTGGTAAGACTAGTGCTTGCTGCTTGGATGTGGTGTGTTGTCTGGAGAGTGGACACTCCCTTCAACCTTAATGGAGAATTGTATGAGACCCGACGGCCATGAGCGCTGGTGCATTGCACATGTACATGTATGTAGTCGATGACCGAAAATAATTTACCATTTAGTTTAAACCCCGTTTTAATTTGACGTTTATTCAAGGATAATAATTTTTCAAACACTGTCAACAAGTCATTATAAACACATCACAAGTAAGTTGCTCATCCCCAGAGCCAAGTCCCAAGTATGAGCGTCAAGTCAATTTTGTCCAGTCCGAATGAAGTAGCTAGTCGCAAAATTTTCAGTCGCCAATCACAGGGGAGGGGGGGGGTGCATTTGGAAGCATTTAGTTTGAAAGGAACATCAAGCTGGATGTTATGATCGGGACAATGAAGAAATGACGGGATCGTTCATGAAGGAGGTCGTTGAGTCAGAAACATGACTACAGAGACACTGCCAACATGAGATGGGATATGCATTTTAAATAACTAAGTTATTCTATTCTGTGCTTCTGATACATGTATTTAATGAAATGTGCATGGTTGGAGATGTGATATGATGGACCAAGCTTCCACTACCTCTGTGCAAACAAACAAATATGGTATTTGATTTGTCCAAGCACCAATAACTTCGTCAATACATGTCTTTCTACAATTTTTTTCTCTCTCCACTCCATGGATTTGAAGTAGGGCCTAAAGTTTACAATCATGCATTTGAACACGAAGAGGTAACTTAGGGGCAATCTCACCAAGACAAGCTCGAAACAGCATCCAAAATGAACACAAGTGAAACGAGAACGGCACTCGGTGGAGCGCATACCCTCCGCCAGGCTGAACAGTTTATATTTTGGATCCCACGACAGCCAGATATGGATCCCAGAGGTAACTTAGGGGCAATCTCACCAAGACAAGCTCGAAACAGCATCCAAAATGAACACAAGTGAAAACGAGAACGGCACTCGGGGAGCCGCATACCCTCCGCCAGGCTGAACAGTTTATATTTTGGATCCCACCGACAGGCCGGATATGGATCCGGACTTGAACCAAAATCTAACTCATCCACCAAGTTTTTGGCTTGTTCTCGACACCGAACAAACTCATCCACCAAGTTTTGGCACATCTCATCCACAACCTTTTGAAATGTGCTATACAGGTATATCGTTTTTGGCCCTGTCTCTCAATGGTGAAGAATCACTTTAAAAACTAAAAGTTTGTGTGTCCGGATTCGGATGCTCACCAAAATCGAATCAATTCATCCTTGTCGTACACCAACCTGTCTGCCAAGTTTCCTCCGAATCTGTCCATAACTTTTTGAGATATCGTGTTAGATATCGGTTTAGCCCCATCACTCAATGGTGAAGAATCACTTAAAAAAATTCTAGTATCCGGATCTGGACCTTCATCAAAATCTAATAAATTCGCCCTAGTCACACACTCAACCTGTGCACTAAATTTCTTCCGAATCCGTCCACAACTTTTTGATATATCCTGCTCACAGACAGACAAACAGATAGACAGGGGTAAAAACAAGCTTCTTCCACCTTCAGTGGCAGAGGTAACAATGGGGATAATATTCTCAAACGGTGCTCATGTAGATAAATGCAAATAAATAAATAAAAAAATGACATTCTGTGCAACCTACCGAATTCCGAATTACACCACGGTCCAGAAGACCTTTGGAGGATTTCGAACAATTCTCGATGTCATCAAGAGAGGCTTGCCTGGACAGGTCCCGAAGCATCCCACCAGCAAGCCACATGCTCGGCCTTTGGAACTCCTCCTGTCGAGGTAAAAGGAAACTGCGAGTTAAGGCTCGAGAAATCCTCAAGAGACACCCGGGACCTTTGGAATGAATGTGACAATGCCTCGATCAATTTTGGCTTGGTTTTGCTGAAAAAAAACAAACAATGAAAAGAATAAAAATTGCTGGGTTTTTCTACCGTGGTAGTATTTTAAAAAGCAGCACAAGAGGCTTGAAATGTGAAACTGTCCAGCTGCAAAGCTCGACTAATCCATGGGAAAGGTGAGAAAGCAAGTGACAGACATGCAAAGGCAAGAAAGAAAATTGGCGACAGACATGATGGGGAACAAAAGAGAGAGAGAAACACAATTTGGACAGATCGGATGTCACTCTCACCACTCTTCCTCTCCCTAAACGGCCAGGCAAACAGAGCCATTGGGATTGAATGAGGGTAATAAAGTGCACGAGTAAGACTAATAATGACCACATTTTAGTCGCAGTTTGAATGCATCAAAGTGAACTGTAAAAAACACAACTGAGGATCTGACCTCAAATTTGGCGGTTGCAGAAACATTTGAAAAACCTGGAAGCTCTGGCAACGAGAAATTGTATTTCTCTAATTCTTTAACATCATCTTCATCTGAAAGGAGATCTGACAAAGAGACAAAATGGTGAAGGTTAATTGGGGGGGAACATTAAAAATAGTCAAAGTAATTATTTGCAACAGTTCAACACTTTTCAAACTTTCAAACATTTTGGAAGTGTTTTTAGTTTTAATCTGTCAGTAAACAGAAAAAAAAAAAAATGAACAAAAAGAAACGTATGAAAGTGAATGAAATACGTTCAGTTCATTCACTCTCTCACAATAATTAAAAAAAAAAAAAAAAACGATGCAAGATGAAGTGATCGAGCATCAATCTCATAAACCAAGCTCTTCGGACTGGCTAAACAGGCCAAAAAAATAAAAATAAAAATCACCGGGTAGTTTACGAAAACCTATCAGCCACAGACTCACTTCCTTCATGGTGCAGACCCAAAAAATCTGGACGGACATCTGGCGGAGCCTGTGGAAGGGGCGCAAAACACGCGTGCAAAGCTTTTATAAAATCAATCGATGAGATATTACAAGAACTTCATTGTGCCCTACAAGTACAGTGAGCAAATGGTTATCTGGCATTACCAGGTGCACACCGTTTGCATCACGGCATTCCTTGCTTTGGAGTGGGACCAGATCATACATAAAATCTGCAAATGGAAAGAAAACAAATACAGCAAGGATTGGCTTTAAGAGAACTAATAACGATTCCAAATGTACTTTTGAAGGTCGCAACAGTAAGAGTAACATAATGAGATCAATGCATGCCCGATGCGAATCTCGGTCACTCCAGGTAAATGCACAGGTATTATTCAGTGTGGGCCCGAAAGACAACTCTTACCATCGATATTACTCAGCGATAGAATTCCAAGTGAACTCTCCTCGAGGACATTAGAAAGCGTGTTGTGCTCCATCGCAGAATTTTCTCCTTCACATTTTCGTTCTTCTTCTCCATTGGTGCCCACAGGAGCAAAAGGTGAACGGTGTGGGATGTAGGCCAAAGACCTGCCAACCCAACATAGTGGTAATCTCTACTCAAGAGTTCAAATTTGTACTGCAGTCGAGCTGTCGGACTGTCGGTGAACATCGAAGCATTGCATGTGAAGAGAAACGTTTTGCATTCATTATGCTTCTAACCAGATGGTTATGGTTGGTTAATCTATTTCAGCACATGTCCCTTTTTTTAGCAACTCCATTTACATAGGTGTGAAAGTGCAGTAGCGGAAGTACCTTGGAAGGTAACGGATTGCGTCCAGATTGGCCTATAATGTACAACTAATATATTGATGAAAAATTATGATTCATCCACTAAGACACAATGATAAGAGATTCAAATCAAATAATAGAAGTCAATGTTTGCTTGGAATGCAATGTTACGCCAATCACCAAATCGGCTTTAGCTGGCCTGTTTGGTGATCAGCTCAAGTCGATTTGATGATCAGTGCAACGTCGCATTCCAAGCAAACATTGCTTTCCAGTATGTTATTATGTTATTTGAATCTCTTATCATGTACTACAAATCCATGCCCATGTACTGCGGCTGGAAGATTCCAGAACAACTTATCTGGAAGATTCCAGATTAGAAGCATAGAGCATTCTGTCCCAGGCAACAAAAATACAACATGGATTGATGCCAGCACATTGACTTCATTAGGGTTTTTAGAGCACAGGCTGACCACAAGCACAACAAATAAATGAAATATTTTTTTTAAGATTGTAGTACAAGTCAGCAAAGAGCTTTACATTACATCCTATTTTTTTTAATTATCTTATTTTGTTTTAATGAATAAATGCAACAGCTCAGAACCAATTTAAAGAATATAACATGGCCAACTCGACTAACATCTCCATATCTCTATCTTTATATCTCTCAGCCAACATGGACCAACTCTCTCTTCCTCATATGTGGTGCTTTCAACAATCACCTTTCCAATTGACTGGGTGTTGGTACCTCTCTCACCAGGCATGGCTGATGGCACTGCAGCAAATGACTTGTGTGACTCCATGGACCTGACTCCATCTGTGAACATTCCCACCCAGATTTCTACCAATGGCAAATTCTCCCGTCTGGACGATGTACCGACAAACTTTCCTGACCAATTATCTGGAGTATGATCCCCTCCATCCCTTTCCTCACCTCAAATAGCACCACAGCAGATTCTGCTTGTGAGAGGGTCGAATGAGTCGGTTCCGTGTTCGCTTCCACATCTTGTGTCCACAACCCCTCGGTCTCCATCCTCACCTTACCCAGTTGTAGCCAAATGCTCCTGGACTGTGTCCTTATCACCTGAGAATATGGAGAGGTTGGTGGCAATCCTCGACTGATTTTGCAATTGCCCTGGACAGCTTAAAAAACTGCTCTTCTGCTCTTGCACACCATCTTTATGCTCTGTTCACCCTACAATTTGCCATAGGTAATCTTCCATTTGTTTGGAATTCAGCCAACATCACGGCATTACATAAACATGGTGAACAGTGCCTTCAGAAAGTATTCACACCCATCGACTATTGTCACATTATGTTAATTTAAAATGGATCAATTCTTTTTTTTTGTCACCGATCGACACAAAATACCCCATAAAAAAGTGAAAACATGTTTTTTAGAATTTTTTTACAAAGCTGAAATGTCTTTTCAACCCCTTGTCAATAAGTATTCAACCACTTTTCTCAGACACTCCAAATTGAGCTCAGGTGCATCCAATTTCCATTGATTATCCTTGCGATGTCTCTACAACTTGATTGGAGTCCACCTGTGGCCAAGTCAATTGATTGGACATCATTTAGAAAGAAACACCTTTCTATACAAGGTCCCACAGTTGACAGTGCATGTCAGAGCAGAAACTCCACCATGAAATCCAAGGAACTGTCTGCAGGACTCCGAGATAGAATTGTCAGGACGCATAGATCTGGGGAAGGGTATAAAACAATTTCTAGAATGTTGAAAGTTCCCAAGAGCACAGTGAGCTCCATAATTAGGAAATGGAAAGAATATGGAACTACCCAGACTCTTCCTCGAGCTGTGCGTCTGACCAAACTGAGCAACCGGTCAAGAAGGACCTTTGTCAGGGAGGTGACCAAAACCCAATTTGACCACTCTTACAGAACTAGAGTTCCTTGGCTGAGATGGGAGAACCTGCCAAAAGGACAAATCTCTGCAGCACTTCACAAATGTAGGCTTTATGGGAAAGTGGCCAAAAAGAAGCCACTCCTGAGAAAAAGGCACATGACAGCATGCGTGGAGTTTGCAAAAAGGGACATGAAGGACTTTGAGAGCATGAGGCAAAAGATTTTGTGGCCTGAAGGGACGAAATTTGAACTCTGGCCTGAATGCAAAGCGCTACGTCAGGCGGAAACCGAGCATAGCTCACCACCCATTTAACACCATCCCCAGCATGAAACATGGTGGTGGTAGTAGTATCATACTATGGGGATGTTTTTCAGCAGCAGGGACTGGGAGACTTGTAAGAATAGAGGGAACAATGAATGGAGCCAAATACAAGCAAATGGTTGAGGAGAACCTGCTTCAGAGTGCAGAAGACCTTCGACTGCGGCGAAGATTTACGTTACACCAGGACAATGACCCCAAGCATACAGCCAAAGCAACACTGGAATGGCTTCAG
The DNA here is from genome assembly GCA_035128595.1 of Eptatretus atami. Taxonomy (NCBI): domain Eukaryota; kingdom Metazoa; phylum Chordata; class Myxini; order Myxiniformes; family Myxinidae; genus Eptatretus; species Eptatretus atami. The sequence continues at coordinate 111,748,080 of CM068960.1, forward strand.
AAGAAGAACGTGAAAGTCCTTGAGTAGCCCAGCCAAAGCCCAGACTTGAATCCCACTGAGAATCTGTGGAAAGACTTGAAGATTGCTGTTCACCGACGCTCCACATCCAACTTGACAGAGCTTGAGCAAATCTGCAAGGAAGAATGGGAGAAGATCCCCAAATCCAGATGTGCAAAGCTGATGCAGACATACCCAAGAAGACTCAAAGCTGTAATCGCTGCCAAAGGCGCTTCTACAAAGAATTGACTCGGGAGTTGAATACTTTTTGACACAAGATATTTCAGCTTTTCATAATTAATTAATTTGCAAAATTTTCTAAAAACATGTTTTCACTTTGTCATTTTGGGGTATTTTGTGTGGATCGGTGACAAAAACATTAAATTTAATCCATTTTAAAAATTCAGGCTGTAACAACGAAATGTAACAAAAGCTGAGGGGTGTGAATACTTTCTGAAGGCACTGTAAAAGCTGATTGATCCAATTAAAGACAGACATATCAGCTTACTTCCTTCCAATCATCAAAAAAGTCATGGAATCCATCATCGCAGTAGACATCAAATCCTTCCTTTTCTCCAATGGACAGATCTCAGAATTATCAGTTCGGATTCAGACCCAGCACTCTACCTCGCATATGCTGCTTGTGCTTTCCCAACAATGGATTGAGACTATCAACATCAGACAAGATTCTGGCCGTCTTTCTAGTCACATCTCGAGCGTTCAATACAATCCGGCACCCGGCCTTGCAAACTCTCTGCCGGTGGCATCCAAGGACAACTCCACAAATGGCTTACTGACTTCCTCTCTGACATGGGGCCATCAATGGGATCCTCTCATCTCCTCTCCATATCAAGGCTGGAATGCCCCAAGGAGTGTTCTGGGCCCTATCCTATTCCTAATCTTCATCAACGATATTTCTGACCCTCTCAAAAATCTTCATTACATATTTGCTGAGGACTCCACCCTATGCCATAACATTCTTCATCCTTCAGATGGGCAGGTAGCATCCCTCCACCATCTTCCCTCTCTGCAGACCTAGTTGACTCAACAATTGGAATAGGTCTTTCAATCCCGAGAAGTCTCACACACTCGCTCTGTCTCTCTGAAAAGACTGCCTGGTGAATCGTACAATCCGTTTCCTCAACAGTCCTCTTAAAGTTCAGTCACTCAAACATTTGGACCACACCATCAGCCATGATCTTGCTTTCGTAAACCATGCATCTACGTTGGCTTCCAAAGCCAGCCATCATCTGAGCACCTTCTGTCGTGGTGTATTTTGGCACACCTGAACTTTTATCTACCTACAAGGCCTTAATCCACAGTTTGGTGGAATAATGCATTTCCATCTGAGCTGGTGCTCCAACCTCACACCTTGCTACCATAGAAACTAAAGTTTCAAAATCATTGGAATGTCCTGCGATGAAGCTGAGTCCCTGGGACGATCACTTTCACATCACAGGTAGATTGGTGCTTTCTGTTTTCTACCACCTTTCTACCTTTCTAGTGCTGCACCCTCTGCCCTTTACATGATTTGAACCACCCCCCCCCCACCCTCCAGGTTTCTTCAGGGTACACACAATATTGCCAGCAACTCCAATCTCACAAAATCCAGACTCAATGATCACCTCAACTCATTCTTTCTTCTTTTTCCTGACTGAAGAATCAACTTCCTCAGTCTCCTTAATCTCACTGTTCCTCTCGGGCTTCAAGACACCTGTTCATCACCACTATCTCAGAGTAACCCCCATCCACAAACACTAACGTTTTCACCCTGATTAACTCTCCCTCAGCCAACATTTTTCCAGGTTTCCAATTTTTCTTTCCACATCTGATTGAGAGTTTGCAGCTGTATCCATATTGTTCACCTTTTTGTCCCATCATTGCCCACATCCCATATTTCTCCAAGTCTCCTCTATATTGTCCCTCACCCTGCTGTTGGTGTCCCGACCCCTCTTTTAGCTGTTCTTTTTGTTCGGTTATGTCCTGGTACATTGCTTTTTAGCTCTGACAAGAGCCCACCCCCCCCCCCATATCCTGTTGATTTCATCCACTGCCTACAATTACATCATTAAAATATGGCTTTAAGTTTTGAATGGGGCTGTCCACCTCACCCCCCCCCCCCCCACAAAAAATGCATTTATTCATTCTTTGTTTGGATCTTTCTTGGTGTATGGAATTGAGGGGAGGCAGGTTTTGGGGTTGGGGGGGGGGGGTTGATCGAGGTATGCTGACAGCAGTGAAAAGCAATGAGAAGCTGACAATTCGCGCGTTAACTCTTCGGTGGAGCAAAAGGCGGTGTAGTTTTTTAATGGCTTTTGATTCATTCACCTGAGTCTATCACTTTGTGTGGTCACAAGTGAGTGTTTCCCAATTTAATGAAAAAATAATAATTAAAAGTTAAAGACAATGCTCTCAATTACGAAAAGGAAATCCACCATTTGCCAAAGAGAGGGAGTGGAGGGGACCAATAACAATTCCACCAACAAAGATTTATAATTTATTATGTATAGAAAACTATAATTGTAATGGAAAGCAGATCTTACTCCAACTGTGGCACAGGTTTATCACATCCACCCTCATCTTGCTGGCCCTTTCCTCTTTCTTGAGGCACGTGAGCAGACTCTGTCGAACGTCCGGACTGCAGATGTAGGTACGATTCCCATAGTGAAAAGCTGGGTCTTAAAAAGGTGAGGGTGGAATGGATGGGATTATAAGAAATGTATGTCACATTACGAATGAGCCAGGCAAGAAAGAATATGTAGGAGGGAGAGGCAAAGAAGGCAGATAACAAACTTACAATAAACGACCTTCAACCCCAACATTCCTGCAGGGTGGAGAAAGACAAACTTGGAGCGTGACATCATTTTTGACATGCGTAAACAATTTGTTTTAAAAGATACATCGAAATCAGGTCCAATAAAGGGGTATTTTCTCTTTTGCCGCATAAACAATACATAATGCTGCATATCCAATGGGAGGGATTGGGGGACGGGGGAGGTTTTGAGTGGAGGTGTGTGTGTGACACACTCTGACTATCAGATAACAAAAAGTGCAAAGGATAACTAGATATCTGCAATCACAAGGCGATCGTCAAGGGTGAGCCTCCTCTTTATTCAATAAACCATCGATCCAATGATGGCCATATTCTTTTTCGGACCACCATATGACCTTGACCTTCAACATTTAGGGATAGAGTGTAGATTAAGAAAATGTGTCCCCATCTACAGTCTATCCATAAAACTCATCATGAAAATCAGAGGAAAATTATTCAAGTTATGATCAAAAATATTTTTGTCAATGTCACAATCCAAAAAAAAATAGGTCAAGAACACTAATCAAATATCAGGTGCACAACTTCAGTGCAGATACACAACTATGATGCAAAAACATCTTGGAAAGCCAAGAGGTCTTTGAAATTCCACATCGGCAAAATTGAGCGATTAAAATTAAAGAAATAAATAAACAACACATTTTTTCGAGACTGCCATCTGACCTTGACCTTTAACCCAGAGGGGTATGATAGAACTCAAGAGTAAATGCGCCTTACTCTAGGCTATCTAGAGAGGGCAAGTTCGCTCCGACTGGACAAAAATTAGTCGAGTTATGGCTATAACAAATAAAAATTAAAAAAAATAAAAATTTCTAGAATTGGGTTACGAACTTAAAAACGATGTCAAGGTCAAAAACATTACACAACCCCCATATACTTTATATTCCCACAGTTGATGCAAAATTTAATTCTGAAAGTTGCGGCCGGCTCCATTAACCAACATCAGAAATGAAACGATTACATATATGGAGTTCATACATTTACTCAAATGAAAAAATGACCAAATTGAAAATTAATAATAATAATAATAATCATCATAATTGGTTATTTTCTATTTTGGTTTGACTTCGTCATAATAGTTTTCAAATAAATGGTGTACGCGGACAATGCACAAACGTACGGTAGGTTTACCTTCAAATTCAGGTCCACCATCTACATCCACACTTCACCTGATCGTTTTTGTGAGCTTCGTATTTGGTTTTAAAACATCCGTCAAACTCCACTTGTTTGGCTAACTTGATTATTCAGCCATTCAAAACTCGGAACTAGTTTCCAAGCATTAGAAAAAAATATTAGCCGAATAAAAGATCCAGGATGGAACCAAGTCGTGCTGCACTATTCGAACCACCAAACAATTGATGAGACGGCTTACTCGAGGCACATGAAAACGGGCAATCCTCTTTTTGAAGTCAAAGCGATTAAAACGATTGTTTTACAGATCACAATAAACGTTTTAAAGACTAGAGATAAACACATTAACAGATAAGAACGGCACTCGGTAAAGCGCATAACTGCCAGGATGAACAGTTTACATTTTGTATCCCACTGATGGGCCGGATCTGGATGCGGACCTTCGCCAAAACTTAATTGGCTTGTTCTCGTCACCTAACCAACTCATCCACCTAGTTTCTTCCGAATACGTCTACAACCTTTTGAGATATCCTGCTACATATTGTTTTGGCCGCATCTCTGAATGGTGAAGAATCAATGAAAAACTTCTAGCATCTGGATCTTTACGAAAATCTAATAATTTTGTCCTTGTCACACACCAAACCTGTCCACCAAATTTCATCCAAATCCGTCCAAAGTTTTTTGAGATATCCTGTTCACAGACAGACAGACAGACAGACAGACAGATACAGACAGACAGAGATAGACAAGGGTGAAAACATAACCTCCACCCACCTTAAGTGGTGAAGGTAAGAAAAGAAATGGATTGTTCCATCTTCCGTTGATGTTTTACCTAATCCATCACTCCCCAAATTAACTTTTTTTTGTAACAAATAGTTTTTTTTCTTTATTTTTCGTTTTTTTAACAGAGGAAACCTTTGCCTGCTCAATTGGTGCGTGTGAACCACCGGACACTGGCTTTTAGGGAAAACACCGGGTTGCCTTTACAACACTTTTGGATTCCACGAGCGAGTCATTATTTACAGATTACGTACACAATGAAGGAGTCTCTCTCTATTGAGTGCAGCCTGTGGCTGCTGGTTGCATCATCGGTTGGGACGCAGCTATGCCGCTGATGCAGTGTCCCCCTTACCAGTACACTGGTGCTCATTTTGCCGACCTCGGAAGGATGACAGGCTGAGTCAACTTCCTGGTGTAGTTTTATTTAATTCAGCGGCCAACGGGGCTTGAACTCAGGACCCTGGGATCCCAAGCCGCCACCCTAACTACTAAGCCAACACCAGGCTAATGAAGGAGTGGAATGGGAAAGACGACCCTGTGTGGGGTTGGAGGGTGCACAATCCTGGACGGGTCGCCACTCCAATGCAGGATACTCGAATGGCTTATTTTCCCAGGAAGCTGGTACTCATTTTGCCGACCTCAGAGGGATGACAGGCTGAGTCGACGTATGTGGTATTATTTAACGGCATATTTTATTATTAGAACCCGAAGATATTAAGCCAGCCACCTTAAACATTCCTCAAGCTACAGGGGGAAACAATCTTCCAAATGCCATGTGCCACAATGCAAATATGGTATTGGTGTTGATTTCACTTTACTCTAGTTTTGACTTGATATCAGCTTTGTTTTGGTAAACATTTCAGCCATGCTTTTTGGATCTACAAAGCAAGTTAAAATCAAACAAAACTAGAAGGGCACTCAGTAGAGCACATACCTCCACCACGTAATGCCTGATCCACTCGAACATATCGGGCCCAATACATTTTTGAAACATCATGCTATGCAGCACTATACCGCTTTTGGCCCAATCAATGGTGAAGAATTACTTTAAAAATCAAATAATTCTCGTATCCAGATCCGGATCTTCACCAAAATTGAATCAGTTCGTCCGTGTCACACACCCAACCTGCCCACAAAATTTCATCTGGATCTGCCCACAACTTTTTGAGATATCCTGTACACAAACAGACAAACAGACAGACAGACAGACAGACAAACAGACAGAAAGGGGTGAAAACACAACCTCCTTCACCTTCGGTGGCAGAGGTAACAAGTTTAAATCTTTCTTTTCTTTTTTTTAAGCAAGCTGGTCATGGCCATAAATACCAGTTACAAACCAATGTAATTAATATTGGGATGAGTACTGCCTAATATGGGCTCACCTCTTTACGGGCTCTTTTGCCTCCGTGGAGGTCGCTACGGGCATCCCAAGACCAAGAGAGATGGAGTCATCAGAAAACAAGCTTGGAAGAGTTTCGTCCTCGAGGACTCCACTGCTCACAGAGAGCCATTGGCTCGTCATAGTGCTGCAGAGAAGGAAATAAATGTAATGCAGTGCAAGCAGTTGCTTCATTTTTATCTCAGCGCAATGAATCCAACAAGGAAATTTTGGCAGAGGAAAAAATTCGATCCACCATACCCATGTGACATCAAAAGGACAGCATTCCCATGGATATGAAAGAACCAGCAATTAAATGAGAGAAAATACCGACATGAATGTCAAATCACATCGTCTGAATTTTCCTTTCTTCGGGAGGGGAAGGGGTTTGGGGTGAAAGAAGATGGGGCAATTGTTGAACACAAGAAAAAAATAAAAATAATAAGATGATCACAAGTCTGAAGACGACGATGGTTCACGAGCGGTATTTGACGATGTAGATTGTTTCAGAAGTCAAGGATGAGACAATGTGATAATGTTTGACCAAGTTATAAAAATGATCAACATGATGTGGTACGAGTGACAGGTTATTAGCTGCAAAATGTCGAAAACCCGCGTTTCGTTCAACAACTTTAAAATTTGACCTTTGCATAACTTTAAAGGTCACAAAACAATGTTGTGGACATTAAAATAAGGAAACAGGATACGTGCTATAGCTTATTGGAGTTAGTTCGTCGAAGAAGGTCGAAAAACCCGGTTCCATCCCACAACTTTGAAAATTTGACCTTTGTGACCTTTAAAGTTAAAGTCAAGGATTATGACCTTTGGTGCAAAACTTCCTCTGGAACATTCCAGGAACAATATAACGTCATATAGGCTATATGGCATTTCGCACTCCTCGGATTATCCATACTTTGATGAAATCAGCGTAAAAACAAACTTGAAGGGGCGCGGGCAAGGTGTTCGAGATAGAGCAAAATGGTTTTCAAGACTTTAGGTGGGGAATGACCTCAAGATAATGCATAAAATATCGTCATCATAGCTCTCAAAGTTTGGGCGGTCGTATGATTTTATGTCAAAATTCGAAATTTTCTAAGTTCGTCACTTGTGACCTTGACCTTGGGACGAAAATGAAAAATCGAGCTCCGTGGGGCTATGCAGGTGCCATTGGGCTAACCAAATACCGAAACACTGCCAGATTCGACAAACCCCTCGGAAGATGGATTTTTATGTCAAAATCGCAATTTCCTAAGTTCGTGACTTGTCACCTTTACCTTGGGATGAAAATGAAAAATCGAGCTCTGTGGGGCTATGCAGGTGCCATTGGGCTAACCAAATACGAAACCCCTGCCAGATTCGACAAACCCCTAGGAGAAGAGGCAAATTGAAATTGGCTACCACCTAAAAACACAATTCGCAATTTTCTAAGTTCGTGACCTTGTGGCCTTGACCTTGGGACGAAAATGAAAAATCGAGCTCCGTGGGGCTATGCAGGTGCCATTGGGCTAACGAAATACCGAAACCCGTCAGATTTGACAAACCTCGCCTCGGAGAAGATGCAAAATGAAATCGGCTACCCCCTAAAAACACATGTTTTTTGGGTGTGGCTCCGCCCATAATAGGCGCACCACGCCCATTTTCAGAAAAACACAACTCGATCATGATATAAACCTCCCACCAAAATTTTGTCAGGATCGCATCAAAACCCACGGAGCTATGCTCGGGCCAGACAGACAGACAGACAGACAGACAGACATACAGACATCAATAACGAATATAGTGGTCACTTATTTTTTCGTGAAAATATTTTTTCGTGAACCAACAGGAGAATGGACTGATGTTTGACATCATGCTGCACAATACTTGCATGCAAGCTATTCACTCCAAATGCCTTCTACCTCTCGGTACCTTATTCATTCCCTTTTCAAATTGCTTGAGGGATGACCTTATACAAGTTTCTAGCAGGAAATATAATATTTATGTACCTCCTTTTCTCCAACGGCCTTATCTCAGACCATCAGATCGTATTCAGACCCAGTCACTCGACCCAGGACATGGTGCTTCTGGTATCCCAAGGATGGTTGGAGGACCTCAATGTCAGCCATGAGATCAGGGACATGTCTCCCGACACATCTCGAGCATTCAATACATCTGGCACCCCGCCTTGCTCTGCAAACTCTGCCTAAGGTATCCAAGGACATCTCCACACATGGCTTTCCAACTTCCTCGACAGTCGCAGCAAATGCATGGCTCTCAATAGGATCCTAATCTCCTCTCATTGTCAAGGTTGGAGTGCCCCATGGATTGTTCTGGGCCCTGCCATATTCCTCATCATCATCATCAACAATCTCTCTGATCCCCTGGAAAATCGTATTCGGCTTACAATTGCTGACGACTCCACCCTCTGCCATAACATCCCTCAGTCTTCAGACTTTGATAGAATCACGAGCTAGTCAAACACTTGGAAGAAGTTTCTCAATCCTGACAAATCTCACGATTTCTGTCTGTCTCTCCATAAAGACCATCTGGTGACCCATCCCCCCTCCCATGTACTTCCTTAAGAATCCGCTCACTAACTGGGCATCCTCCATCATGCAAAGTTCTTCCTTGGCACACCTGAACTCTTATCCACCTATAAGGCCTTCATCCACTGCTTGATGGAGTACTGCTCTCCACTCTGGGCTGGTGTCCCTGCCCCACATATTGCTCAGCTCAATGTCATGGAAACCAAGGCCTTTAAGATTATTGAAATCCCCCATGATGAAGTTGAGTCTCTGGCCTATCTCTTTCACATTGCAGACAGGTGGGTGGTCTGTCTTCCACAACATTTTCGATCTTGCAGCCTTTACCCTCAGTTTTATGTCCCTCACCACCACCACCAGGCTTTTGCAGGGTGCACAGGACCCCTATCTGGTAAAACTCCAAAAATCCACACTTACTGCTCACCTCCACTCATCCCACTCCTGACACCAGTGTTACGGTAGTGGGTCTTCAAGACAGTCGGGCCACCAGGTGGGTAAGGGCCAAGAGGTCTCCACATCCACCTGGATAATCTCGGTGCGATTCAGCACTTCAGACACATTACCGCGGCAAATTTGCTTACAAGAATAGCCGAGCGAAGCTTTGCCAACAATTTGCTTTTATGGCATCTTAGAACAAGCGTATAACAACCTCAACACTATACACAAAAATCAAGCTGTTAGCAAGTGGTACAACACCATGTCATGATGTCATGTCATGTCATCTTCACCCCTACCTGCAAACTATTAAACCCCCATGAACCCTCCAACTTGAAGGTTACTGTTGTCTCTGTCTCTCTGTTTGTCTGTCTGTCTCTCTCGGTGTGTCTGTCTGTCTCTCTCGGTGTGTCTGTCTGTCTCTCTCGGTGTGGTCTTGTCTGTTCTATCGGTGTGGTCTGTCTGTCTGTTCTGTCTGTCTCTCTCGTGTGTTGTCTGTCTGTCTGTCTGGTTGTTCTTCGTGTGTCTCTGTCGGTGTGTCTGTCCTGTCTGTCTCTATCGGTGTGGTCTGTCTGTCTGTCTCTATCGTTGTGTCTGTCCTGTCTGTCTCTATCGGTGTGTCTGTCTGTCTCTGTCTGTCTGTCTCTCTTCGGTGTGTCTTGTCTGTCTGTCTGTCTGTCTCTATCGGTGTGTCTGTCTGTCTGTCTGTCTGTCTGTCTCTATCGTGTGTCTGTCTGTCTGGTCTGTCTGTCTGTCTCTATCGTGGTGTCTGTCTGTCTGTCTGTCTGTTCTTGTTCTATCGGTGTGTCTGTCTGTCTGTCTCTATCGGTGTGTCTGTCTGTCTGTCTGTCTGTCTGCTATCGGTGTGTCTGTCTGTCCTGTCTGTCTGTCTCTATCGGTGTGTCTGTCTGTCTGTCTGTCTGTCGTCTTATCGTGTGTCTGTCTGTCTATCGGTGTGTCTGTCTGTCTGTCTCTATCGGTGTGTCTGTCTGTCGGTGTCTGTCTGTCTGTCTGTCTCTATCGGTGTGTCTGTCGGTGTGTCTGTCTGTCTGTCGTGTGTCCTGTCGGTGTTCTGTCTGTCTGTCTGTGTGTGTCTGTCTGTCTGTCGGTGTGTCTGTCTGTCTGTCTGTCTCTATCGGTGTGGTCTTGTCGGTGTGTCTGTCTGTCTGTCCTGCTCTATCGGTGTGTCTGTCGGTGTGTCTGTCTGTCTGTCTGTCTCTATCGGTGTGTCTGTCGTGTGTCTGTCTGTCTGTTTCTCTATCGGTGTGTCTGTCGGTGTGTCTGTCTGTCTGTCTGTATCGGTGTGTCTGTCGGTGTGTCTGTCTGTCTGTCTGTCTCTATCGGTGTGTCTGTCGGTGTGTCTGTCTGTCTGTCTGTCTCTATCGGTGTGTCTGTCGGTGTGTCTGTCTGTCTGTCTGTCTCTTCGTTGGTGTGTCTGTCGGTGTGTCTGTCTGTCTGTCTGTCTCTATCGGTGTGTCTGTCGGTGTGTCTGTCTGTCTGTCTGTCTCTATCGGTGTGTCTGTCGGTGTGTCTGTCTGTCTGTCTGTCCTATCGGTGTGTCTGTCGTGTGTCTGTCTGTCTGTCTGTCTCTATCGGTGTGTCTGTGGTGTGTCTGTCTGTTTTCTGTCTCTATCGTTGTGTCTGTCGTGTGTCTGTCTGTCTGTCTGTCTCTATCGGGTGTGTCTGTCGGTGTGTCTGTCTGTCTGTCTGTCTCTATCGGTGTGTCTGTCGGTGTGTCTGTCTGTCTGTCTGTCTCTTATCGGTGTGTCTGTCGGTGTGTCTGTCTGTCTGTCTGTCTGTCTCTATCGGTGTGTCTGTCGGTGTGTCTGTCTGTCTGTCTGTCTCTATCGGTGTGTCTGTCGGTGTGTCTGTCTGTCTGTCTGTCTCTATCGGTGTGTCTGTCGGTGTGTCTGTCTGTGTCTGTCTCTATCGGTGTGTCTGTCGGTGTGTCTGTCTGTCTGTCTGTCTCTATCGGTGTGTCTGTCGGTGTGTCTGTCTGTCTGTCTGTCTCTATCGGTGTGTCTGTCTGTCTGTCTCTATCGGTGTGTCTGTCGGTGTGTCGTCTGTCTGTCTGTCTCTATCGGTGTGTCTGTGGTGTGTCTGTCTGTCTGTCTGTTCTATCGGTGTGTCTGTCGTGTGTTGTCTGTCTGTCTCTATCGGTGTGTCTGTCGGTGTGTCTGTCTGTCTGTCTGTCTCTATCGGTGTGTCTGTCGGTGTGTCTGTCTGTCTCTGTCGGTGTGTCTGTCGGTGTGTCTGTCTGTCTGTCTGTCTCTATCGGTGTGTCTGTCGGTGTGTTGTCTGTCTGTCTGTCTGTCTCTATCTATCGGTGTGTCTGTCTGTGTCTGTCTGTGTCTGTCTGGTCTCTATCGGTGTGTCTGTCTGTCTGTCTGTCTCTATCGGTGTGTCTGTCTGTCTGTCTGTCTGTCTGTCTGTCTCTATCGGTGTGTCTGTCTGTCTGTCGTCGTCTCTATCGTGTGTCTGTCGTCTGTCTGTCTGTCTGTCTGTCTGTCTGTCTGTCCTATCGGTGTGTCTGTCTGTCTGTCTGTCTGTCTGTCTGTCTCTATCGTGTGTTCTGTCTGTCTGTCTGTCTGTCTCTATCGGTGTGTCTGTCTGTCTGTTGTCTGTCTGTCTGTCTCTATCGGTGTGTCTGTCTGTCTGTCTGTCTGTCTGTCTTATCGGTGTGTCTGTCTGTCTGTCTGTCTATCGGTGTGTCTGTCTGTTGTCTGTCTGTCTCTATCGGTGTGTCTGTCTGTCTGTCTTGCTGTCTCTTCGTGTGCTGTCTGTCTGTCTGTCTGTCTGTCTTATCGGTGTGTCTGTCTGTCTGTGTGTCTGTGTCTCTCTCTGCGTGTGTGTGTGTGTCTCTCTCTGCGTGTGTGTGTGTCTCTCTCTGCGTGTGTGTGTCTCTCTCTCTGTGTGTGTGTGTGTCTCTCTCTGCGTGTGTGTGTGTGTCTCTCTCTGCGTGTGTGTGTGTGTGTCTCTCTCTGCGTGTGTGTGTGTGTGTCTCTCTCTCTGCGTGTGTGTGTGTGTCTTCTCTGGTGTGTGGTGTGTCTCTCTCTGCGTGTGTGTGTGTGTGTGTGTTCTCTCTCTGCGTGTGTGTGTCTTCTGCGTGTGTGTGTGTTTCTCTCTCTGCGTGTGTGTGTGTGTCTTCTCGCGTGTGTGTGTCTCTCTGCGTGTGTGTGTGTGTGTGTCTCTCTGCGTGTGTGTGTGTGTGTGGTGTGTCTCTCTGCGTGTGTGGTGTCTCTCTCTGCGTGTGTGTGTGTGTGTCTCTCTCTGCGTGTGTGTGTCTCTCTCTGCGTGTGTGTGTGTCTCTCTGTCGTGTGTGTGTGTGTCTCTTCTGCGTGCGTGTGTGTCTGTCTCTCTCTGCGTGCGTGTGTGTCTGTCTCTCTCTCTGCGTGTGTGTCTGTCTTCTCTCTGGTGTGTGCTGTTCTCTCTCTGCGTGTGTGTCTGTGTCTCTCTCCTCTTGCGTGTGTGTCTGTGTCTCTCTCTCCTCTGCGTGTGTGTCTGTGTCTCTCTCTCTCTCTGCGTGTGTGTCTGTGTCTCTCTCTCTCTGCGTGTGTGTCTGTGTCTCTCTCTCTCTGGCGTGTGTGTCTGTGTCTCTCTCTTGCGTGTGTGTCTGGTGTCTCTCTCTCTGCGTGTGTGTCTGTGTCTCTTCTCTCTGCGTGTGTGTCTGTGTCTCTCTTCTTGCGTGTGTGTCTGTGTCCTCTCTCTGCGTGTGTGTCTGTGTCTCTCTCTCTTGCGTGTGTTGTCTGTGTCTCTCTCTCTGCGTGTGTGTCTTGTCTCTCTCTCTGCGTGTGTGTCTGTGTCTCTCTCTCTGCGGTGGTCTGTGTCTCTCTCTCTGCGTGTGTGTTGTGTCTCTCTCTTGCGTGTGTGTCTGTGTCTCTCTCTCTGCGTGTGTGTGTGTCTCTCTCTCTGCGTGTGTGTCTGTGTTCTCTCTCTGCGTGTGTGTCTGGTCTCTCTCTCTGCGTGTGTGTCTGTGTCTCTTCTCTGCGTGTGTGTCTGTGTTCTCTCTCTGCGTGTGTGTCTGTGTCTCTCTTCTGCGTGTGTGTCTGTGTCTCTCTCTCTCTTGCGTGTGTGTCTGTGTCTCTCTCTCTCTGCGTGTGTGTCTGTGTCTCTCTCTCTGCTGTGTGTCTGTGTCTGCTCTCTCTGCGTGTGTGTCTGTGTCTCTCTCTCTGCGTGTGTGTCTGTGTCTCTCTCTCTGCGTGTGTGTCTGTGTCTCTCTCTCTGGTGTGTGTCTGTGTCTCTCTCTCTGCGTGTGTGTCTGTGTCTCTCTCTCTGCGTGTGTGTCTGTGTCTCTCTCTCTCTGCGTGTGTGTCTGTGTCTCTCTCTCTCTGCGTGTGTGTCTGTGTCTCTCTCTCTGCGTGTGTGTCTGTGTCTCTCTCTCTGCGTGTGTGTCTGTGTCTCTCTCTCTGCGTGTGTGTCTGTGTTCTCTCTCTCTGTGTGTTCTGTGTCCTCTCTCTCTGCGTGTGTGTCTGTGTCTCTCTCTCTGCGGTGTGTGTCTGTGTCTCTCTCTCTGCGTGTGTGTCTGTGTCTCTCTCTCTGCGTGTGTGTCTGTGTCTCTCTCTCTGCGTGTGTGTCTGTGTCTCTCTCTCTGCGTGTGTGTCTGTGTCTTCTCTCTGGTGTGTGTTGGTCTCTCTCTCTGCGTGTGTGTCTGTGCCTCTCTTCTGCGTGTGTGTCTGTGTCTCTTCTCTCTGCGGTGTGTCTGTGTCTCTCTCTCTCGCGTGTGTGTCTGTGTCTCTCTCTCTCTGCGTGTGTGTCTGTGTCTCTCTCTCTCTGCGTGTGTGTCTGTGTCTCTCTCTCTGCGTGTGTGTCTGTGTCTCTCTCTCTCTGCGTGTGTGTCTGTGTCTCTCTCTCTCTCTGCGTGTGTGTCTGTGTCTCTCTCTCTCTCTGCGTGTGTGTCGTGTCTCTCTCTCTCTGCGTGTGTGTCTGTGTTCTCTCCTCTTGCGTGTGTGTCTGTGTCCTCTCTTCTGCGTGTGTGTCTGTGTCTCTCTCTCTCTGCGTGTGTGTCTGTGTCTCTTTCTCTGCGTGTGTGTCTGTGTTCTCTCTCTGCGTGTGTGTCTGTGTCTCTCTCTCTCTGCGTGTGTGTCTGTGTCTCTCTCTCTCTGCGTGTGTGTCTGTGTCTCTCTCTCTCTGCGTGTGTGTCTGTGTCTCCTCTCTCTCTGCGTGTGTGTCTGTGCTTCTCTTCTGCGTGTGTGTCTGTGTCTCTCTCTCTCTGCGTGTGTGTCTGTGTCTCTCTCTCTCTGCGTGTGTGTCTGTGTCTCTCTCTCTCTGCGTGTGTGTCTGTGTCTCTCTCTCTCTGCGTGTTGTCTGTGTCTCTCTCTCTCTGCTGTGTGGTCTGTGTCTCTCTCTCTCTGCGTGTGTGTCTGTGTCTCTCTCTCTCTGCGTGTGTGTCTGTGTCTCTTCTCTCTGCTGTTGTGTCTGTGTCTCTCTCTCTCTGCGTGTGTGTCTGTGTCTCTCTCTCTCTGCGTGTGTGTCTGTGTCTCTCTCTTCTGCGTGTGTGTCTGTGTCTCTCTCTTCTGCGTGTGTGTCTGTGTCTCTCTCTCTCTGCGTGTGTGTCTGTGTTCTTCTCTTCTGCGTGTGTGTCTGTGTCTCTCTCTCTCTGCGTGTGTGTCTGTGTCTCTCTCTCTGCGGTGTGTCTGTGTCTCTCTCTCTCTGCGTGTGTGTCTGTGTCTCTCTCTCTCTGCGTGTGTGTCTGTGTCTCTCTCTCTCTGCGTGTGTGTCTGGTCTTCTCTCTCTGCGTGTGTGTCTGTGTCTCTCTCTCTCTGCGTGTGTGTCTGTGTCTCTCTCTCTCTGCGTGTGTGTCTGTGTCTCTCTCTTCTGCGTGTGTGTCTGTGTCTCTCTCTCTGCGTGTGTGTCTGTTCTCTCTCTCTCTGCGTGTGTGTCTGTGTTCTCTCTCTCTGCGTGTGTGTTGTGTCTCTCTCTCTGCTGCGTGTGTGTCTGTGTCTCTCTCTCTGCGTGTGTGCGTGTCTCTCTCTCTCGCGTGTGTGTCTGTGTCTCTCTCTCTGCGTGTGTGTCTGTTCTCTCTCTTCTGCGTGTGTGTCTGTCTCTCTCTCTCTGCGTGTGTGTCTGTTCTCTCTCTCTCTGCGTGTTGTGTCTGTCTCTTCCTGCGTGTGTGTCTGTCTCTCTCTGGTGTGTGTCTGTTCTCTCTCTGCGTGTGTGTCTGTCTCTCTCTGCGTGTGTGTCTGTCTCTCTCTGCGTGTGTGTCTGTCTCTCTCTGCGTGTGTGTCTGTCTCTCTCTGCGTGTGTGTCTGTCTCTCTCTGCGTGTTGTCTGTCTCTCTCTGCGTGTGTGTCTGTCTCTCTCTGCGTGTGTGTCTGTCTCTCGCGTGTGTGTCTGTCTCTCTCTGCGTGTGTGTCTGTCTCTCTCTGCGTGTGTGGTCTGTCTCTCTCTGCGTGTGTGTCTGTCTCTCTCTGCGTGTGTGTCTGTCTCTCTCTGCGTGTGTGTCTGTCTCTCTCTGCGTGTGTGTCTGTCTCTCTCTGCGTGTGTGTCTGTCTCTCTCTGCGTGTGTGTCGTCTCTCGCGTGTGTGTCTGTCTCTCTCTGCGTGTGTGTCTGTCTCTCTCTGCGTGTGTGTCTGTCTCTCTCTGCGTGTGTGTCTGTCTCTCTCTGCGTGTGTGTCTGTCTCTCTCTGCGTGTGTGTCTGTCTCTCTCTGCGTGTGTGTCTGTCTTCTCTGCGTGTGTGTTGTCTCTCTCTGCGTGTGTGTTGTCTCTCTCTGCTGTGTGTCTGTTCTCTCTGCGTGTGTGTCTGTCTCTCTCTGCGTGTGTGTCTGTCTCTCTCTGCGTGTGTGTCTGTCTCTCTCTGCGTTGTGTGTCTGTCTCTCTCTGCGTGTGTGTCTGTCTCTCTCTGCGTGTGTGTCTGTCTTCTCTGGTGTGTGCTGTCTCTCTCTGCGTGTGTGTCTGTCTCTCTCTGCGTGTGTGTCTGTCTCTCTCTGCGTGTGTGTCTGTCTCTCTCTGCGTGTGTGTCTGTCTCTCTCTGGTGTGTGTCTGTCTCTCTCTGCGTGTGTGTCTGTCTCTCTCTGCGTGTGTTCTGTCTTCCTGCGTGTGTGTCTGTTCTCTCTGCGTGTGTGTCTGTTCTCTCTGCTGTGTGTCTGTCTCTCTCTGCGTGTGTGTCTGTCTCTCTCTGCGTGTGTGTCTGTCTCTCTCTGCGTGTGTGTCTGTCTCTCTCTGCGTGTGTGTCTGTCTCTCTCTGGTGTGTGTCTGTCTCTCTCTGCGTGTGTGTCTGTCTCTCTTGCGTGTGTGTCTGTCTCTCTCTGCGTGTGTGTCTGTCTCTTCTCTGCGTGTGTGTCTGTCTCTCTCTGCGTGTGTGTCTGTCTCCTCTGCGTGTGTGTCTGTCTCTCTCTGCGTGTGTGTCTGTCTCTTCTGCGTGTGTGTTGTCTCTCTCTGTGTGCGTGTCTGTCTCTCTCTGCGTGTCTGTCTCTCTCTCTGCGTGTCTGTCTCTCTCGCGTGTCTGTCTCTCTCTGCGTGTCTGTCTCTCTCGGTGTGTCTGTCTCTCTCGGTGTGTCTGTCTCTCTCGGTGTGTCTGCCTCTCTCTGTGTCTCTGCCTCTCTCTTTCTTTTTTTGTTATCAACCCATCTCATCTCTTTACTTGGTGTATACAACTGCGGTCGTTTTGATGAAGCTAGCCTCGTCACCCCCCCCCCATCACCTCGCTCTTCCATGAGCCTCGATCCTTATATACAAATACTCCCCAACACAAGTCAAACACGTTGTCACAGATATATCAAAAGGTACCAGAAGGCTTTCGAAGAGATCCCAAATTGTTGGTAAACTAAGAACATCATCAAGACATCTCAATCACAGAATTCACAGCAATTAAAACAAATTTATACATTAACAATCGAGAGAGAGAGACAGAGAGACAGAGAGACAGAGAGACAGAGAGACAG
>CM068960.1:111765042-111776068 GCA_035128595.1 Eptatretus atami
AGACAGAGAGACAGAGAGACGAGAACCGTGTTACGGCTAATTGTATTATCTCCTTGAGGAACAGATACAAACATCGTACCTCACACATGAGCACATTCAATCCGCCATCATTTGAAAAACATTCCACGCCATCCGCCCTATCGGACCCTCCCATTGGATGATTCCAACGCCTCATATCTACCTCAACCAATCATCAAGGCGTAAAGAAAAGAACAAACCCTAAAGAGCCTAATAATTCATAATACCATTTAATAAATCTCACTCACTTATTTATTGTCCTTTTCCCCCCCAACAATCGTATTTATTCTTCTGCATTAAGCATTTTAAATTGCAGGAAATACAAAAAGGAAACTGCCAGCCAAGATTAAAATACACCTCAGATGTATTGTTGCAAAAAAACTGCTTTATTGCTTTATTATCTTACAATAATTTCGCAACCGTTTAAAAGCTCTCGGGACATATCTGTCAGAAATGTCATTTTATGATGATATAACTGAAAAAAAATATTTATAAAACAAAAATGGCACTAAACGTAGCAAGCTCCACACCTCAAGCATGACATTTACGTTATTGGCTAATACACCATCTTAAACTTTGTCATTTAAGCGCTTTTGTAAACGACGTACTTCAAAACGACTGTTAAAAGTGTCAAGAGTGAAAGACGCAGGTTCAATAATAATCGCCTGCAGTACGGTTAAATTTAAATGATTTTCCCCCTATTTTCTACTCCCTGGTATTCGTTTGTGGATGTTAAAGATCCCACGGTGTCCTTCGCCAAGAGTTGGTGAGCTATCGCCGGCACCCTGATCAAATTACAAATTCCTGCGTCGAAGTGTTCACCCAAGCAGTATTCCATTACCAAGCAGCCTCAGCCGCCTGTAGAGCGCTCGCCAAGTAGTTTAAGCACTCTACAGTAGCAAGCACTCCAACGAAACGGTTGATAAGGAACGGTTGGCTTGGTAAGCGATAGCAAACTTATTGGAATTTTAACACACAACCGTTCAGGATTGTAAAGCCAGGCAATAAATTGCTCGGGCAGAACCGACTCCTTGTATAAAGCATGGGACATGATGCATATCACAATGATATCATATAAAGTATGAATGTATTTTAAAAAAAAAAAAAGAGAAAGAGAAAAAAAAAGAAAAAATAAAAGAAAAAAGAAAGAAAAATAAAAGAAAAAAAAAGAAAAAAAAAAATTAAAAAATACAATAAAAAAGAAAGAAAAAAAAAAGAAAATATTTCCATCCCAACAACGCTCCAGCAATACACCGCTCCTTAAACGTCATTAGGATACACAGCAAAGAAATTAAATGAAACTTTGTTTTCAACAGGATTATTTTCACGCTATATGACAGCAGTTCCTCTTCACTTTTACTGTTAATTGAGACATGATGCATATCACAACGATATCATATAAAGGTATGAATGTATATAAAAAAAATAAACAAACAAGATTTCCATCCTAACAACGCTCGAGCAATACACCGCTCCTTAAACGTCATCAGGATACACAGCAAGGAAATTAAACGAAACTTTGTTTTCCACAGGATTATTTTCACGCTATATGACAGCAGTTTCTCTTCACTTTTACTGTTAATTGAGACATGATTTTCCGTCCTTTTTCGTATCGTGCCTGAAGAGATGTTTGGTGAAGACACCGGAGTTATTATCATTTAGCGAAAGAAGTAACGACATCCAAAAATAAACAAACGTTTCAACTCGGAAATGAATTTTTTTTTAGCGTGGAAATGTATTTACTTTAAAAGAATTAAAAATTACCTCAAAGGTATCTTTCATTCAAAGTTGCCATAATCGATTAGTCACGCGAATTTAACGACATGGACACGTCAAGCTCTTCTGACAGTCCGTATGGGATTCAACGGTTAAATTTAAGACCCCAATTTATTACTTCAGCGAACGGTGAAGGCCGAGCGGCCATTTTTAAAGGTAACGGGAGAAAATGACGTCATTCCGGGGCTTCCCTCCGCAATCGTAGTGAATTCTCTCAATCGCACACAGATCCTGATGGATGTGTCTGCGATCAGTTCGCCCCCTCTCTCTCTCTCCCCGCCGCTCTGCAGCGTTGCCTGACCATCCGGCTCAGCTGGTCTCTCCTTTAGTCGTGTCCTTATGCTCGGCTCATTTGCTGCTCCCAATCCTCTTCACGCCTTGAGTTGTGGCCGCAATGATGGTCATCGGGAGTTCAAGGCCCACAAGGGACCTCCCAGAGCGGCGGGAATGACGGGCTAAGACTACGAGTGACCATGAACGAACGGAGACCCAGAAGGACTCGGGTGACGAAGCAAGGGGTGAGTTGTGTTTCATTCATCGCCATTCATATTACATTGGATCGGCGGTTATCTCGTTCCATTTGCTTGCTCGTGCTTCAACAATAAAACGCTGGGAAAATGGACTTCGACTTGTAAAGTTTCGGACAAGCAAATACAATCCATCGCTTCACTAACGGGAATATTAAGTTGGGGTGGGGGAGGAAAAAAAAGAGGAGAGAGGATGGAGAGGGCAGAGGGGAGACGGGGGAGAGAGGGAAGATGAGAGGAGAGAAGGAAGAGGAGAGAGGAAGAGAGAGAAGAGAGGGAAAGAGAGAGAGGGAAGAGGAGAGGAGAGAAGGAAGAGGAGAGGAGAAGGAAGAGGAGAGAAGAGAGGGAAGAGGAGAGGAGAGAGGTGAAGAGGGGAGACGGGGAGAGAGGAGAGGAAGAGGGAGAGGAAGAAGAGGAGGAGAGGAGAGGGAGGGAAGAGGAGAGGAGGAAGGGGGAGAGGAGAGAGGGAAGAGGAGAGGAGGGAGGGGGAGGGAGAGGAGGAAGAGGAGAGGAGGAAGGGGGGAGAGGAGAGGGGGAGGGGAGAGGAGAGAAGAGGAGGAAGAGGAAGGGGGGAGGAGAGAAGGAGGACAGAGGGAGAGGAGAGGAGAGGAGAGAGGGAAGAGAGAGGGGTGGGAGAGGGAGAGAGAGGAAGAGGAGGAAGGGGGGGAGAGAGGAGAGGAAGAGGAAGGATAGGAAGGAATGGGGGGTGGAGAGGAGAGGAGGAAGGGGGAGAGGAAAGGAGGAAGGGGGGAGAGGAGAGGAGGAAGGGGGGAGAGGAAAGGAGGAAGGGGAGAGGAGAGGAGGAAGGAGGGGGAGGAGGGGGAAGGCGGGGGGAGGAGAGGGGGAAGGCGGGGGAGAGGAGAAGCAGAAGGGAGAGAGGAGAGGTGGGAGGGAGGGGAGAGGAGAGGTGGAGAGAGAGGAGGTGGGAAGAGGAGAGTAGGAAGGGGGAGAGGAGAGGGGGAGGAGAGAGAGAGGAGGAAGGAGAGAGGAGAGGAGGGAAGGGGAGAGGAGAGGGAGAGTAGGGAGGAGGGAGGGGAGAGGAGGGAGGGAGAGAGGAGGGAGGGAGAGGAGAGGTGGGAGGGGAGGGGAAGGAGAGGTGGGAGGGGGAGAGGAGAGGTGGGAGAGGAGAGGGTGGGAGAGGAGAGTAGGAAGGGGAGAGGAGAGGAGAGGAGGAAGGGGGGAGAGGAGAGGTGGGAGGAGAGAGGAGAGGAGGAAGGGGGGAGAGGAGAGGTGGAGAGGGGAAGAGGGAGAGGTTAAGGACGGAGGAGGGGAGGAGGGAGGAGGAGGGGAGAGGAGGAGTGGGAGCTATGAGGGAGTGTGGAAGTGATAGAGCAAGGATGGGGGGGGGTGGGGTGGGGAAAGGTACTCACCAAACGTTGCTATGCACTCTGGGACGGGGGGGGGAGTGATACCTCACCAAACGTTGCTATGCACTCTGGAGGGGGGGGAGTGAGGAGAAGAGGGGGAAGGGGAGGGGAAGTGGGAGGGGGAGTGGGAGAGGTAAGCGTGAGGATCACGGTATAGATGCAAATGTGGTAGAATTTTTTTTATTCCCCCCCATTCCCCACCCTTCTCCTCCCCCAAACCAACATCCCAACATATCCCTTCTCTCCCCACTCATCCCACAGCACCTGATTCTCCTTCTATCTCCTATCATTTCCCTTCTCTTATTTTTCTCAATTTTTTATTCTCTCAATTTAGCTCCCCAGCGGGCGTATGTAATAAATAGACCATTGCCTACTTGGCACCACCATTGGGCATGCACTATGATTGTTATGAACCTGCATGATATTGTTTACGGTTGTGGAAATTCGCATTACACCATAAAGGGTCCTCAGGTGAGATATATCGGTAAGTTCATGTGTAGTTAGCCCAAACCCGTTGTATAGAGGCGAATATGTGTGCATTCATCCGGCTGCGACGCTTTGAGGTTAGCCATTTTTTTTCTTTCTCTATTTTATTTGGACCATGAAGCGCCAACAACTCAAAACACCACCACCTTTGCCTCTTTACCTCCACAACTCCATCCCGCAAACATCGCTCACCCGCCATTCCAAACGACGCCCGCCAACCACCAAACCACCACAGCAAACCCCCCACCACCTTCGCATTTCTCCTTCACAACCATCGACCCCACACCACCAGTCAACACCAAACGTCGTGCTGTCCAGGCCCCGTTCGGTAATGATGACGAACCGTCGAGCCGCGGGTACGGAATGCGTTTCCTCTCAGGGAGAAATTCGGATCAGGAAGGGTTCACGCCCCTTTTCTCCGTCCAATGGGCGAGCGTCGGGCGGAGTTAGCCCCGCCTCCAGCGCGATGAATGTGGATTCTTCACGGGAGAGAATTCGGAACAAAAGAGGCTCACGCCCCTTTTTGCCACACCCAATGCTGAACAGAGGGTGGCGTGTGGCCCCGCCCTCCAATCGCGTTTTGATCCTAAAATCTGCATACAGGCTCCTCCTCCGGTCTATAAAGACGCGAGCACAAGCGACTCGCGCAGTTCGGGTCGAGTGAAGACAGAGGGTTCGGGTCGTAGTGAAGACGGAGGTCGTCATCGAGTTGTCGTGTGGGGGTCGCTCGTCTCGTCGTTGGTGCCGTCTCGTCACGGGATTCGAGCAGCCAGCCATTCCCCTCGCTCGACCCTGAGCATCTCGACAATTCTCTCCCCCCCCCCATCCGCGCTGAGATAGTGCCGCGGTGGCCCCGTTCCTTCCCCACCCTAACCGTGGTGCCGACAAAACCGTGCTTGCGCGGAGCACGCCGAAGAGGGCTCACCGAACCACGCCAGGGCACGGAGTCGGGCGCAGCTACGCGACATTGCGGCTTGCCCGCCATCGCGTCACAGGGACACGGGTAAGACCTTCTCGGTCTCGTGACCTGGCCGCTCCTCCAGGGTCCACGTACATTTGGTCCATGGACCTGTCTGCCTCCTTGCCTGTGAGGGTGGCTTTCGTTTCCTTTGCTTTTTGAATGAAATGTGGGCGCCGAGTCCCGACAAGTATAATTGTTTAAGTGTTGCTAAATAATTATAGTCAGTAGTAGTGCTTTGCTTTTGTTGCATTTTGTCTTGACTGTTTATATGTGCATTACTGTATGACTGTGAATACGTGCTTGTCGTGTGTGTGTAATAAAGTGCTTGCTTGTTGAACTGTTTCCCGTTTCGTGCGTCTTTTTCCCTTATTTGAAAGCTCCATGTTGCCATCACGTAAGGGATTGGTAGTGGGTTTAAAACACCCGGTAAATAATCTGAACCGTCGAGGTGACGATAACCCGCTCGGTTATCCCTGCAGCACGGAACGAGCCCGCTTAAGCGGTTCGTGTCCGGAGTCGACCTGCGGCGTGGTACAACTCCTCGGTAGCTACTCGCGCAGTACTGCGTTATCGACATTCGGCCGATTCACCCTATTTCGCACGGGTAGAATGCGGACTGGGTTGTCGGTGAGGTTAAAGCCCCACCCGTGGCTAGCTCCTTGGGGGTAGTTCCAAGAGGGTCACGACTGAATTGTCCGTTCGGTGGCGACGTGTCGCGATTCGAGTTACGTGGCGATCGCAGCCGGGCGGGCGAAATTCGTAACATTTGGTGTCAGGAGTGGGATTCGAATCCACCTCGGTCTCCAACTAAATTCACGGGAATCGGACCAGGCGGTGAGTGGAGCGACCCTCGATTCCCACCAAATTCGAGCGCATTAAATTTAATCCCTTAGGAGAAATAAGATGAGTCTCAAGGCGAGCGGGGTGCCGGGTGGTTTAGGAATGTGTGTTAATGTAAAATCCATGGCTCAGGACGGATCACCGTGCAGGAGAAACCCGTACCAGAAGGTTGGAAAGGCATCAATGCCGTTCATCTGGTAGGTTTTTATTATAACCCACCACTAAATGTAGTCAGTGGGAGTGGCCAGGGCAGGTGACCAAAGTGGCAGATTATGGAACTCGCGCAAAAGCATGAAGACAAACTGGATCTACGTGAATGCCGAAATGAAAGAAAGGAACAACGAAATGAAAACAAATACGCAACAAGATGGATGGCTTGAATAAAAAAAATGGATGGAAACGCACTCGAAGCGAAAACCAAATGGAAGAAATGCGGCGAGTGGGGCAATGTCTGCAGGCAGGCATAATGGCGACGCCACGTGCTGGGGCGAACGAGCTGAGAAGGAGTGCAACGGCTGTCAGGCCCGCAATGGAGGCGGGAACGGACCATTAATAGGAGACGTGTTGGCGAGAGTCGTGACAGAGGAAGTGACGGTGACACAGAGGGAAAAATTAAACGGGGAGACCGAAACGTGTAAGACGAGACACAAGGTAACGAAGGCAATAGAAAAATAACAGAAAGCCAGGAGGAGACAAAGGAGGGATTGAAGGTCGTAACGGTGGAGTGTGAGAAAAGACTTTCAAGACATGACGAGAGATGAGTTGATAAGCTGAGACTGGAGGTAAAAACGGAGACAGAGGAACTGGAAGACGGGTAGAAAACCACAAGGGCAAGCCGGAAAGAACAGTTAGAAGCCAAAGCAAGGTTGGAGGTGTGGAGATAGAAAGGAATTTGAAAAAGAAAGCTTCTGAGTTACAGAAACACGAAGACAAAAGAAAGGAACACAAAACGAGTTGAGGATGATGAGGGAAGAACAACTGAAGCAGGAAGAGAAATCGTCAATTTGAAGGAGACAACGAGATTGGAGAGGGAAGAACGAGAGGAACAATGGATAGAAAAACAAAAAGAACATGAAGCCGAGGTTGACCAATTGGAAGAAAAAAGGCAAGGCTGGAGTGCGAGGAGATAGACAAAGAACAGCGAATGAAACACAAAAGGGAAATTAACCAAATGAAGAAAACCACGAAACTGGAGAAGAGGACAGGAGAGGAAACAAGGAAGAGTAATGAAGAGCAGCAAATGAGACACAAAAAGGAGATTAACAAATGAAGCAAACCATGAAACTGGAGAAGGAAGGACAGGAGAGGAAACAAGGAAGAGTTAGTGAGAGAACAGCGAATGAAACACAGGAAGGAAATAGCCAATTGAAAGAAACGATGAGATTGGAGAATGAAGAGCAGGAAAACTGTGGGGTAGAAAACAAAAACAATGTGAGTTTGAAATTGAACAAACTAAAACGGAGAGCAAGATTGGAGTCAGGGAGATTGAGGAACTCCGGAGGGGAACGAACAGCTAATGGGGCTCAGAGAGGAAGAACGACTCAGATGGAAGGAAAAAGGAGCCAGGAAGAAACAGAAATAAGGAACAAGGAGAGCAAATGTATAGAGACGCGGGAGATAAGAAAAATAAAGGAGAGACAACACGATAAGGACGGGTTGGGGACGAGCACACACACATTGAGTTAGTGCGAGGATAATGGGGCGAGCCTGGCAGAACGTGTGGGGACCCGGTGCAAGCAGCTGGATAGCCTCTTCGGGAAGGAGGGAGACCGTATTCTCCCTTGAGGCGGATCACGACCAGGTGGTCCGGTCGGGCTTCGCGGAGTTGAGAGGGGCGAAGTGCTGCGAACGGTGTGCACACGAAGCTTGGGGTATGGAGGCCCCGGAAACCCTTCGGGTGGCACAAATCCCCAGTGTGGTTACGATGTGTGGTCCCGTGTGTGTGTGTCGAGGTGTGTGGTCACGAGTGTGGCAAAATGCGTGCTGCAACGCACGCATAGCGGGGGTGAAAGGTGTTGTGTGAGAGCGACCCCGTGGGTGGATGAAACCCCGTGGGTGGATGAGACCCCGAGTGGGAGTGAAGCCCCGTGTGTGAGGTCACTGCGTGTGCGAGTGAACGGCCCGATGCAGGGAGACCGTGTGTGTGAGAGGCGTACTGCTGAGGGAGATGACGGTCGGCATGAGTGAACATGCAGCCGCAGTCTCCCGGTGTGAGGTGTAATGTCATGGTGTGGTGAGGTCGTGACACGCAGGCGTGTGCGTGATGAATGGCGACGCACGACTGCGACAAATGGGGACAGGAGCCGTGCGTTAGCGGCCGTACGCTGTTTTGGGGACCGGCTCCGGTTTGCCCAGCAGCGAGCGCAGGTTCGTGCCGTGGCAGCGCACGAGGCCGCCACGGTGCGCGCTTGCGGGAGTGAAACCCGGTCCGTAACGCCAAGCGTGGATGTTTGCCGATCCCAGCGGACGGACAAAGTTAGGCTGGATTACGGATTTGGACTGGACGGTTCTCCACGCTGGGCGGATGTGAAGCTCAAACCGGGCAGAGCACATGTGTTTCGTGTGGGGAACCCCTCGAAACGCGAGGTTTGCTTTTAGTGCGGCAGAGAGTGACGTCATGACTGGCAACGTAGGGTTGGAATCCGGCAGGAGGTGAATCCCTAGCCGGATGGTACCGTCCAGAGCGGACGAGGGACGCGAACAAGGCTGCCATACGTCAGCCAAGGTGCGCGGCTTGTGAAATTGCGCGCCTGGTGCGCAAGGTTGCCAGTTTTCGCGCTTGGATGCTTGGGCGGTCGGGGCTCGCATTTTTTAAAAAAAAAAGCCAAGCCTTGCTTTCGGGTGAACAGGATTCCCTCGGCAAGGGGTGCGAAGACCCCCTTGCCCAGGGCACAGGATGGCACTAGCTAGGGGGAAGGGTTAGCTTAGCTAGACCGGCTTCATGGGGCAGGGGGGTAAGTCCCATGGGCCCGTGGAATGGATTAGTTTAGGGGGAGTTTTAGTTAGAATTTAGGATGGGAAAATGATTTTAGAGTTGTTGGGATTTTTTGAGGGACTGACGACTGTGAGTGTGGTAGTGGGGACGTAGCTAGCACGTAGTGTTTAAAAAGGAACGTGCTGTAGTGTGTAAGGACTACGTGGGAGCACGAAGGTATTAGGGGAAGAGTAGTGAGCAGGATGGCAGGATTCAGCGGTGTTGGAGTTGAGAAGTGTGGAATGGGATGGTAACTGTATGAGTGATGAGGCCAGCAGAGCCTGTGTGTATGGAGCGAAATGGGGAAATGCATGTGCGATGAGTGATTGGGGGGAGAGTGATTTCCCACCCAGGGACCCCGGGGTCAGCGAATAAAAGTGAGTATAGTGGGTGTTAGTAATTGACAAATGGGTCGTTTTGTTGTTGGGGAAAGTTAGGCTTCGATACGCCGCTTGTGAGCGGGTGCAGGAGCCCTGTGACGGGCTGGGAGCGTGGCTTGGAAAAGGTGGTATCGCTGAGTGGAGTACCCCGGGCACCAGGCTAGTCGGCCGCGGAGGCCAAGGGCCAATGGGGGGCTGGGAATAGTGTAGTGAGCGCACGGGTGCGCCCGCATGATGCGGGGGCCCGGGCGCCATTAGCCCGCGTGGCCAGTGTCTGGGACGGGTGACCCACTCGGAAGGGGCCCGGGAAGCCCAGCCTGCCACGTTGAGCGTTTCAGGGGAGTCGCCATGGAGGGGCACTCCCCGGTGTTTAGGGAGCTGGTAAGGTCGGAGGCAGTGTAAGTGCCCGGGGGTGCATCGTTGGGGAATCGGCAGAGGGTAGGCTGCCAGGGAGCCAACGCGTCCCAGCCACGAAACCGTGTGAGGGCACGGGCGGAAAATTGGGGGCCATGGCCCAAAATTGTGAGGGACACAACACAGGCGACGGGAATCTGGGTTGATAGAATCCATAGAGTTTAAGCGAAGGCGCTTTGTTGAAGCCCGGGGTAGTTTAAGTGAAATGGTTAGGGTCGTAGATTAGAGTGTACCCACTCCGCACCATCCATCCCTTCGCTCTCAGTTGTGGCCGCTGGGACCCACTTTGGGTAAAAGAATCGCTGAACCTGAGGTGGCCATTCTGAGGCTTGAGTTGGGCCTCGACGCAGGACGCTAGCCCTCCCTTATTCCCCCTCCAGAAGGACGTAGGGGTGGGGATAGAGCTAGGACACGATAGGTTAGCCGAACAAGGACAGTTAAAGGGGGTTAGGGGGACGAATTATTAGTGGGGAGGTAGGAAGAAAAAAAAAAAGTTGGGCTAAATTGGGTTTTACAAATTAAGGAGTGGCGTATGGCAGAGACTGGCAAAGGCATAGGTTTGGGGGGAGAGAGTCAGGTAGGTCGAGCCCGCCTTCTGAGTGGCCAGCACCACCGCCACTCCCTCACCAACCCTCCATCTTAGCAAGGGTGCCGGGCAACTTCGTCTCCGGCTGTTTTACTGCAAGGCCTGTGCCGGGCCGGATCGTCTGCCGGCTGTTTCTTACAAAGCCTGTGCTGGCCACTTCATCGGCTGGCTATTTACTTGCAAGGCCTGTGCGGTCGACCGTCTGCCGGCTGTTTTACTGCAAGGCGTTGCCGGCCACAGTTATCTGCGGCTGTGTTTGCCTTACAGCGGCCTTGTCACGCCTTGCTGCCTCCTTTACCTTGTTGCCATCCATGCCTACTCCCTCGTTTATGCTTTTGCCCCCGTTCTGTTTTGCATTTCCCCCCCCCCCCCCCCCCCCCCCCCCCCCCCCCCCCCCCTTGTTCATTGCCATGTGCGCCAGGATCGTCGCGCAGTTTGCGAGGACTGCCCTGTTGGCAAGCTACAGCACGGGCCTGCAGTGGGCGGCCCGTGCACCAGTGTTTGCGTCATCCATCCATCCATTCAATCCGTCCATCCATACATGTGCCCGTTAGTGTTTCCATTGCGGTGTGCCACTTTGAGCTGGCACGGCAGGACTGCGGTTTGTGCCAGCCCATGCACCTGTTGTGTTCACTGCGTTATTTAAAAGGGGTGAGGCCTTGGACTGCGTGTGCTGCAGCCGACCAATCATCTCTCT
>CM068960.1:111806365-111818350 GCA_035128595.1 Eptatretus atami
TGTTCTTCTTGTTGTTCTTCTTCTTGTGAAGACAAAACCTTTATATTAGGACTCGGCTCCTTTATATACGTGATCCGGATTTCCTTAAATAGTAAGCACTTGTACACATCCTCGCATTAAGGGTGCCTTTTGAGAGCGTCTATCATGAACTTTTAAATATATTCGGACATTTGCTTTAAAGTTTCGAAAAGTTCACGTTACTATTTAAAGATTATTCCATTTAATATATTGTAATTTCGTAAATACACAATATTTCGTAAATATGTAAATACACTATGACGGGTCTCGCTATTGGCTTAATCAAGGCACGTGACGAAATATCGGAAGTTGTTGTTGTTTTTATTTTTTTTTATTTTTTTATTTTAGCCGACAAAACCTTTAGGACGATGCTCTTGGACACATTTGTCCTTGTTTTTTTAAGCATGTGAATAATTAGGTGACATTCCCTTTGTTTTAGCTCTCTGACTCCTTTCCATCTGGATTGTTGTGTTCTTTTGTCAGCTCTGTTGCTTGTCCACTTGAGGAAGATACTGGCAATATTCTGCATTCTTTGCAACTTGTATGAGATCAACTGTACGAACCTTAGCGCAGAGGATTTGATGTCTGTTCCTCTTGTTCAGTATCCAACTTAGCTAAGTTGGTCGAGAGGATTGAGGAACAGATTTAAAACGACCAGGAACAGAATACAGGATAGCAGACACCTTGGAAAGTTCCAACACCACAATGTATCCAGTCAGTCATCCATTCCTTTGTTTTTACTCATATGAACAACTCGTCATAGTGCTTGAAAATTAACTTCCTGATGTGGCTTGGGACTTGATAACATTCCAGTGCGAACTGAATCAGGTTGTGTGACGCATAAGCATTCTGCCAGTCAAGCCATGTAGTCACTATCAGTTTTCCATTCCTCTCGGCATTTTGTAACATCTCTGTTAATGCTTCGGTGTGTTCCACACATCTTGACATTTTCTTCCATAAAGCCCTTTTGGATGAACTGGTCAATGTCGCCATTGTCAGTCATCGAGGTAATAAGTCCTTCGAGCAAGAAGAGCCATCGTGAGATTACCACGACAGTTCTTTCTGGTGATTGGTCTGAAATATGGATGAGATGTGTTCTTGTATATTGATGTGTTTCACCGATCCTCCAGCTCATCGGTTTGGTTCCTTTTCTCAAAATGCTGCATACGATGTCATGAAGAAGTTCAATTGTTCTTTGGGCACTTCTTACAAACGTAGTAGGGTATAATACGGTTGGTTCCTGGAGCACTGGAATGCCTTCTTTTCCTTCGGTACTTTATCAGTCCTGACATACGAGGTGCCTTGGTAATTAAGGGCTTCTTTGGATTTGGTGCTCTTCTTGTGCCCTACAATGGATGGTATTTATGGTCTCGTTTTATTATTTTTTTTTTAATCCTTGTTCACACAGCTAAAGTATTCTCTTGCTGCAAGTTTTTGAAAGGTAACCATTCTAATTTTGTCTTTGCTTAACAATTTCTTGGCAAATTTGTGAGGGTTGTTCAGGAAATGTTGGATTTTACTGGAGAGAAGTTTTTCACACTTTTTTAGGTTCATCTTTCTCACTTTATTGTGCAATCATATGAGTTTTGAAGTCTTTACTTGGCTCTCCAGCTCTTGCTTAGTTTCCATCTCTGATGGCTTGATTCAATTGATGCTTGGCATCTTTCTTGAGGAGACTGGGTTTTCTTTGTTGTCTTGAGGATTTTGGAGGTTTTTTTTCTTCCTCCTTTGATGCTGTCGGCTTCACTCCAGATCTGTCGATTAATCTTTTGTCGACAAGTTTTTCCAAGTTGTTCAGTTGTTCTTTCCTTGGGCAGTTCATTTTGTAGTTGTTCATCCAAGGCCTTCCACATTTTAGTACCTTCCCCGCATCTGAAAAGCGGAATAAGCATGGTTGAGAAATTAGTTCACTTTGTCTGTCTGTCTGTCTGCCGACAAACATCAGTTTATGATCGATTAACAACTTCATTTCAATTGAATGTTGTATTTTGAACACTAATCGGAAAACAAACCTGTACTTGTTTTACAGTACTTTGGCTCGGAATTTGTCCCGATCGTGCATACGCAGAGAGGAGTGAGATAAAATGTTACTCTGTCTGCCTACCTGGCAGTCAAATCATTCCAAACAGGAAACATACTGTTTTTAAGGATGTCATAAAGGACACAAACAACAGGGATGAATTACGACTTTGTCATTTTTTTATAGAGAGCCTATAAAATGTGAGACCAAAAATGTAACGTGTTAAATAAGGTGGTGTAAAAGACACTGCATCAACAGTGGTAAAGTTCCATTTTTTTTATTTTTTTTGGACAACCTTTAAAATCTTCATTTTATTTTCATTTCATTATATATTTGAACACTGTCTAACTCAACTTGCCTTTTTGACATTTTCACAAACCTTTCGTTTATTATACTTGGACAAAATATTACGGCATTTTACATCATCTCAACCAATCAAATTTGCTGCTCGCAGACCCTCCCCATGTCCTTTTTTAGATCCTCGTGGAGGATCTCTAAGTCTTACTCACGTTGTTGTTCTTGTGACTGTTTTTGTTCACAGCCTACAGTTTTCATCGAAACTTCCTGAAACTTGGCATAAAAATGTAAAATACCCTGCGCAGACAGTAACGATCTCCGATTTGAAATTCCTCCTAGAAAAAAAGTTATGACGTCAAAATATCTCCGCTAATGGAAATCGCCTAAAAAATTATCTCCGAAACTAGGCAAGCTTTTTGAATTCTGTTTGTGGGAATCGAACAGGGCATTAGCAGGGATGAATTACCGCACATATGATACATCACTATGATGTCATATCAATTTTTATGACGTCATTCCTATTTTTGTCATTTTTGTTTGTTTGTTTCACAGCCTACAATTTTCATCGAAACTTCCTGAAACTTGGCATAGATATGTAAAAATACCCTGCGCAGACAGTAACCATCTCCGATTTTGAAAATTCCTCCAAGAAAAACAGGTATGACGTCAAAATATCTCCGCTAATGGAAATCGCCTAAAAAACAAGTGAAATCCTTCAATACAGCGCGTGTGGTGAATCAAATGAGTACACTAATGTTAAAATATGCAATTTATGCTTTTCAGTTGAAAAAACAATTAAAAAGCGTACTTAATATTTGAAATGTAAAAATCTTGTTATTATTGTGATAAGCACCTTCATATATAACAGAAGGAATGAAATCATTCGCTACAGCGTGGCAGGAGGCCGCAAAAGAATGATTTGTAAGTAAATTTCAACTACTAATGCATGACGAAACACTTGTTATGGCTAATATTAAAGAGAATGATGGCATAAGAAGAACTTAGCCTGGAATCCTCGTGCATAACACTGCCCACACAACACACGTGGTGTCCTTTGACCAATCAGGAGCAGTGCAGTTACAGTATCGTTTCCTTCCGCTCGATTGGTCTTGTCCTGCAGTGATGTTTTTTATTTTTTTTTCGTTCTTGTTGAATTTGAGGAGATTATTTTTTCGTTCTTGTTTAAGTAAATTTCAACTACTAATGCATGACGAAACACTTGTTTATGGCTAATATTAAAGAGAATGATGGCATAAGAAGAACTTAGCTTTCTGCGTTCAGCGCGAAATGCCATGGTGGACGGAAATGACGTCTTTCGTTCGTTCGTTCGTACGAGGGAGCGTTTCTTCGTTTTTTTCCGTCAAGCAATAAATTAAATGGTTTCACATATATAACACATTAGTTTCACAAATTTCCATTGAAATACTCGGGTATTCCGTCAATTGTCGCCATTTCCGTCGAGGTTACGCACTGCATCTACCGGACGCCGTCATTGGCCGTGTCTTGAGGCACGGGGGGGGGGGGACGGGGGGACACCGGACCCACCGGAGACGTGGTAGACGACGCCGGGGACATTTCAAACTCGATGCAATTGTATACAGCGCACGCGCTGTAATTATCTCAAACTAGGCAAGCTTTTTAGAATTCTGTTTGTGGGAATCGAACAGGGCATTAGCAGAGATGAATTACCGCACATATGATACATCACTCTCTTCTTCTCTTCTTTCGGCTGCCCCGTTAGGGGTCGCCACAGCGGATCATCCGTATGATCCGCATTAGTGATTTGGCACATGTTTTACGCCGGATGCCCTTCCTGACGCAACCCTGGTCGCCTCTTACGCCACAGGGATATCATATGATATCATATGATATAGACATATGATACATCACTATGACGTCATATCAATTTTTATGACGTCATTCCTATTTTTTGACATTTTTTGTTTCAACAACCCAGAGTTTTCATCGGATCTTCGTGAAACTTGCCATGTTATGCAGAAAGCCCACGTGCAGCAGTAACCATCTCCGATTTTGGAAATTTTTCCTAGAAAAAAGTTGACGTCATAATATCGCCGCTAATGGAAATCGCCTATACCATTATCTCCGAAACTAGGCAAGCTGTTTGAAATTTGTTTGCAGGAATCAAGCCGGGCATTAGCACAGATAATTTATCGCAAACCTGAATACAGACTCATATTCTTAATGACGTCATATTTTCGTTTTTATGACGTCATCATTAAGAGGACGAGGATCTTAGCTCATTCGAGCTTGTTTCTCTCAAGACTGCACGGGGTAAGGTGTTCTATGAACTCTCTAGGTATTTGATGGTTTCAGCAGGTTAATATAGTTCTCGACATGAAGGTCCATGCAGTTTAAGTGGTCTTTTCTGTTGGTCTTTCTTTGGTGATGGTAGTTCTTGCCTGTTGGCTTGGAAGCATTATGGGGTTTATCCTGTCTTCCCACCTCTTGAGTTGGGTGTGTCGACTGACTCGACTTATGCTGGCTTTCTTTCAAAACATGGCTGTGATGAGCTTATTCCACACCGAGATTTTGTCTCATGGAGCTTGACATTGTTGAAGCCCGATTTTCCACATATTGGAAATTATTATTATTATTATTTCAATATTGATTAAAAAGTTGTATTTTATGTCTGTACCAAATTAATCAAATGATTTGACAAACACGAGTCAGGTAAACCTGAATTCGTTCTCAAACAGCTCTATCGTTTTTAAATTCCCAAAATGCTTTGCAAACCATTTAGCTGAACACATTTTGTTTGTTTGCTTTTGCAAGGTAAAGCACGGGTAAGAGTATATTAGCATGAATAAGAGTACATGAGCACGAGGAAGAGTTGCATTTATCCATCAAAGTCCCGGAATTCCATTTTGTCATAAAGTGCCTTCACAGAGGAACTACTTTCAGTCTTTGCAAGCATCTCTTCCTCCCCCCCCCTCCTCAACACCCCCCTTTATCTCCTGAATGGTGTTCAGCTCTGGGCAGGAATCCGGCCGTGTGGCCGAGCTGCCAGCACATGTGACTTGCCCTTGAATGGGTCCAGTTTGGAGGGAGGACTACGATTTGGTAGACAGACTGGTGTTAAGGTCAAACACCTGGCCACGGTGGATCAGAAACATGAGGACAATGGAGTCCTGAAGGATCTGCATAAATGCTGCTTCAAGGTCAGCAAACCACCTTTTGTTTCTCCTTTTAGATCACTTATGATTTGAGTTCACACATAGCATTTGTTCCCCCTATGCTGCAATTCATGTGAGAGAAAAAAGTGTAGCTCTTGAGGGCGAAGGTATATGCAGGAAAAGGCAAACTCTACCCATCTTGATTCATAGTAAACAACCTATGCTATGTACTGTATGTAAGTAGCAAATACCATTGCATATCTGAAGTCGAATGGACATGGGACGTGCATGGTTGTACCTGCGGAGGGATAGTTAAACACCTGCTGTTTTATTGCGTATGCAATTTGTAGATAGCACCAATCTACTTTACAGGATAGTAGCGGTGTGAGCACAAGTGGCTCATAATGCAGTGGTTTCTGGGACAGCTTTCTCTTTGTAGCTATAAAGGCCTTGAAGGCAGAGTCAGGTGCTCCTGCCCCGTGATGATGATAACATTTTCTCATATAAACAGCTGTTGTGTTGCTAAGTATGGTCATTCATACGACAAGCTCTCCATACCTCGAACCACGCAGGGGAAATCGGTGTCTCTGGCAATGTTTTACCGCATCGCCCGTAACGCTCTTAGCAGCTTTTCCAGCAAGGAGCCAACAGGGAGCCAGGCAGAGGTGAGGTGCCCGCCAACGAAACATTCATTTATTACATTTCACGAGCTGTGCATCTTTTCACAACACTCGTTTATTTTTGTGATGACGCTATTCATCGAACTCTGTGCATTGTTGTTTCCTTCTGGGCGGCAGGAGCGCTACTGGGACGTTGTGGAAAAAAGAAAAGCACATGTCACGGTGCATTGTGCAAAAATCGACACAAACTTCTACGCAAGTGGCTTTCCTATTAGCCGCTCTGAGCCGTTCTCCAGGTACCGCCTCTCAGCAGGACTGGAAAGGAACAGCTCTTGGAAACTATGCACAGACAATGGTCGATGATGGTTTTTGGCTGACCGATTGTTGTTTTTTCTGGTGCTGTGCGGTTAGGGGATGTGTATCTCGTGCTCGATCGTTCATGGTACTTACAAGGACATGACGGCAAAATTGCTTATTCTGCAAATAAGATTATTGGTGGGAATTGATCGATGCCAAAGCCCAAAGATGGGTATAAAAAGCACAAGACTCGGAGAATATCGCTTTATTGTGATTAAATAAGGCCGCCATTGTTCCACTATGGGTGCATAATGGAGCTGGTTAAGCACCTGATGCATTATATGAGATTCCTTTGCTTTGTGAATCTGATAGTAAAATGGGTGACTGCACGGTAAGGGATTACCTATGAGGGGCGTTCAAAAATATCTTCAAACAAGATACTCATAAAAGTCCAATACATGGCAAAGATTTATTTATTTTTCAATATAAACATAAATTTTATTTTCAGGCAGATTGGCAGGGGACTGCAAGCAGCCATCTCTCTTCAGGACAGGTTAATCTACCACCTCTGATGTTAACTCAGCCTGGGAATTATTCCATAGAAACCTGTGCTCTCTCAAACACAGATTCATCCCATCTCATCTTCAATTATCCTACCCTTCTTCCCACCCATGGTACACTGAATCCTGCGGTGAGGCAGTTGCTCTGAAACAACTTGCCTTCTCTTTCTGGAAAGCAAACCCAACCGAAGGGCAATCTCAGTGCATTCCACAAAGTGCAACAAGTTTGTGTCCACTCGAGGGACAGCCAGAAAACAGTGCCGAGCCAACCTCAAGAATGAACTTTCAACCTTGTCTCCCTCCCCTGAAACCTGCACGGTAAGGGATTACCTACGAGTGCCTTGGTAAACCTGGTGGTGCCTTGTTTAAGTCTGTCTCAGGTGTATGCTCCGCTTCCATCCATTCCCTCTCTTCAAATGGAATCACAGCCGACTTAGCTCGTGAGAAAGCCGAATTGGACTCCTTTGTGTTTGCAGTGAATGGTTGGTGAAAAGACTCCAAAAGCCAAATGTCACGGTTTGGTTATGCTCATCAGGTTGATACAAACTTATTTGGATTTCAGGATATTTTGCTTCTTGATTTGCAATTTCATCATTCTTCCTCTCATTATCCATTGCATTTAAAAATCAATGCATTGTTATCCCTTTACAAGCATGAGCACAAGTTAGATAAAATACTGTGTATTGTTGCATTTGTTTGTGCTTATGGTGATTTATTCATTATCCCCACTATTTAAAAAACACAAAGAACAGGAGGATATTGTAATTGTCTCTGTCTGTCTGTCTGTCTCTGTCCGTCCGTCTGCCATGCTATCTCCTCCCAAGCGGGTGTGCAAAAATTCACCAAATGTTGTAGTTAGATCACCATGTGGCAAGAAGGTGCAAGCGCAGTATCATTTTTGGCCATGGCCCCTTGGGTCGTGGGGCAAAAAATACCAAAAATTGCAATTACAGGCACATTTTTAAATTAAACTTTGTATGTGCAATCAACATTGTGGGATGCATGCAATATTTAACAATTTTTTGGATTTGACCCCCAGTTCATGCCCCAGGACTTGGGGCCACAGGGGTCACAACAGAAGACTTTTTTTTAACTCAAAATTTGATATTGGGTCATTCCTGGTGGAACTTCTTACCATCGCCGAAGGATTCGGAGAGGGTATTGCATTCGGGTCTGTTGGATTCGCTATATATGCTAGATATCCCTTATTGTCAGGTTTTCCGTCTGTCTGTGTGTGTGTGTGTGTGTGTGTGTGGGTTGTGTGTGTGTGTGTGTGTGTGTGTGTGTGTGTGTGTGTGTGTGTGTGTGTGTGTGTGTGTGTGTGTATATGTGTGTCTGCAACGCGAGGCAACACAGCACGAACCAGCGAACCGATTTCGATGAAACTTTGCCAACAGGTGCCAAATGGTCTGGGAAGGTGCGCGTTTGAATTTCGTTGCCTAGCAACCACCCGTTGCTGTGCAGCGGCCGGAAAACACGTACAGTATTTTCAATACTTGTCCTTCAGTTTTGAATGTAGAGAAACGAGACTTCGGAATTAAACACTTCGAGATATTTGGAAAATTTTACTCGAGCCGATTTTTGATTGAGGTTTTATTTTTCAAATGGTAGTCCTTCAAAAATCGGGTGTCTATTTACCGTCATTTAAGGTGTGTATACAGTGTTTGTAAGGAACTACACCGTCGTTCCACCTTCGATCTAACCTCGATCCAAACGTTATTGACCAAGTGAAAAGGATCCAAAATAAATGGAATCACCGGCATTTCTGTCTTTGTGGATTTCTAATAATATAATATGTTTATTATTTACCGAAAACGATTCCACGACCCACACACCACTTCAATTATTTATTTATTTACTGAAAACAAAATCCACGATCCACACACCACCTCCAATTATTTATTTATTTACTGAAAACGATTCCCACCACACACCACTCCAATTATTTATTTATTTACCGAAAACGATTCCCCACCCACACACCACCTCCAATTATTTATTTATTTTCCGTAAATGATTCACGATCCACACTCCGCCTCCAATTATTTATTTATTACCGAAAACGATTCCACGACCACACACCACCTCCAATTATTTATTTATTTACCAAAAACGATTCCACGACCCACACACCACCTCCAATTATTTATTTATTTTCCGTAAACGATTCCACGATCCACACACCACCTTCAATTATTTATTTATTTACCGAAAAACGATTCCACGACCCACACACCACCTCCAATTATTTATTTATTTACCGAAAACGATTCCACGACCACACACCACCTCCAATTATTTATTATTTAAAGTGGAGTGGCGTAGGAATGGGCGTGGCTTATGAAAAATATTGTGTGGCTCAGGAGGTGTGGTCAAACAAGAGCATTGAGAGAAGTTTATCGGGTTTCCGTCTGTGTGTGTGTGTGTGTGTGTGTGTGTGTGTGTGTGTGTGTGTGTGTGTGTGTGTGTGTGTGTGTGTGTGTGTGTGTGTGTGTGTGTGTGTGTGTGTGTGTGTGTGCAACGCGAGGCTCCACAGCACAAACCAGCAAACGATTATTTTTCAAATGGTAGTCCTTCAAAAATAGGGTGTCTATTTACCGTCATTTTTTATGAGGAGTGCCAGTTGGCAAAATACGCAATAGGAAACATCTTGCCAGGCAGAGGAACAATTGTATGTGAACCAATACGTCTTGGCAATGAATCTTCGTCGGTGGATCGGTCAGAATGAAAAGCATCGTATCCAGCGCTTCGATCCTAGCGAATCCCTCGTCGCCTACCGACTTGTTATTTATTCAGAAAACGATTCCACGACCCACACACCACCTCCAATTATTGGATTCGCTATATATGCTAGATATCCCTTATTGTCAGGTTTTCCGGCTGTCTGTCTGTCTGTGTGTGTGTGTGTGTGTGTGTGTGTGTGTGTGTGTGTGTGTGTGTGTGTGTGTGTGTGTCTGCAACGCGAGGCTCCACAGCACGAACCAGCGAACCGATTTTGATGAAACTTTGCCAACAGGTGGAATATATACTGGGAATGTGCGCGTTTGAATTTCGTTGCCTAGCAACCACCCGTTGCTGTGCAGCGGCCGAAAAACCGCGTACAGTATTTTCAATACTTGTCCTTCAGTTTTGAATGTAGAGAAACGAGACTTTGGAATTAAACACTTCGAGATATTTAGAAAATTTTACTCGAGCCGATTTTTGATTGAGGTTTTATTTTTCAAATGGTAGTCCTTCAAAAATCGGTGTCTATTTACCATCATTTAAGGTGTGTATACAGTGTTTGTAAGGAACTACACCGTCGTTCCACCTTCGATCTCTCCTCGATCCAAACGTTATTGACCAAAGTGAAAAGGATCCAAAATAATGGAATCACCGGCATTTCTGTCTTTGTGGATTTCTAACAATATGTTTATTTATTTACCGAAAACGAATCCACGACCACACACCACCTTCAATTATTTATTATTTATTTACCGAAAACAATTCCACGATCCACACACCACCTTCAATTATTTATTTATTTACTAAAAACGATTCCACGACCCACACACCACTCCAATTATTTATTTATTTACCGAAAACTATTCCCCACCCACACACCACCTCCAATTATATATTGGATTCGCTATATATGAGATATCCCTTATTGTCGGGTTTTCCGGCTGTGTGTGTGTGTGTGTGTGTGTGTGTGTGTGTGTGTGTGTGTGTGTGTGTGTGTGTGTGTGTGTGTGTGTGTGTCTGCAACGCGAGGCTCCACAGCACGAACCAGCAACCAATTTCGATGAAACTTTGCAACAGTGGGAATATATACTGGGAAGGTGCGCGTTTGAATTTCGTTGCCTAGCAACCACCCGTTGCTGTGCAGCGGCCGAAAATCCGGTACAGTATTTTCAATACTTTTTCCTTCAGTTTTGAATGTAGAGAAACGAGACTTTGGAATTAAACACTTCGAGATATTTAGAAATTTTACTCGAGCCGATTTTTGATTGAGGTTTATTTTTCAAATGGTAGTCCTTCAAAAATCGGGTGTCTATTTACCGTCATTTAAGGTGTGCATACAGTGTTTGTAAGGAACTACACCGTCGTTCCACCTTCGATCTAACCTCGATCCAAACGTTATTGACCAAAGTGAAAAGGATCCAAAATAAATGGAATCACCGGCATTTCTGTCTTTGTGGATTTCTATAATATAATATGTTTATTTATTTACCGAAAACGATTCCACGACCCACACACCACCTTCAATTATTTATTTATTTACCGAAAACGATTCCACGATCCACACACCACCTTCAATTATTTATTTATTTACCGAAAACTATTCCACGACCCACACTCCGCCTCCAATTATTTATTATTTAAAGTGGGAGTGGCGTAGGAAAGTGGGCGTGGCTTATGAAAAATATTGTGTGGCTAGGGAGGTGTGGTCAAACAAGAGCATTGAGAGAAGTTTATCGGGTTTTCCGTCTGTGTTGTTGTGTGTGTGTGTGTGTTGTGTGTGTGTGTGTGTGTGTGTGTGTGTGTGTGTGTGTGTGGTGTGTGTGTGTGTGTGTGTGTGTGTCTGCAACGCGAGGCTCCACAGCACAAACCAGCAAACCGATTATTTTTCAAATGGTAGTCCTTCAAAAATAGGGTGTCATTTACCGTCATTTTATATGAGGAGTGCCAGTTGGCAAAATACGCAATAGGAAAAATCTTGCCAGGCAGAGGAACAATTGTATGTGAACCAATACGTCTTGGCAATGAATCTTCGTCGGTGGATCGGTCAGAATGAAAAGCATCGTATCCAGCGCTTCGATCCTAGCGAATCCCTCATCGCCTACCGGCTTGTTTGTCTGTTTCTCTGTCTGTCTGTCTGTTTGTTTGTTTGTTGGCACAGAACTTTCGTGTTTTTCTCCGTAACTGCTTTTCGGATTGAGACTAAATTTTCACCATTGGTGCGACTACTCATGTTGAATGCCATAATGATAATTATGACGTCATAGGTCACGTGGTTTGGCAGCCATATTGGAAAACGGAAAAACTTTGGACCTCTG
>CM068960.1:111873183-111892166 GCA_035128595.1 Eptatretus atami
GGTAGCGGGTACTCCGAGGCGGGGCTACACTACCCGATGCTCGGTCATTGGATGGATGAAAAGGGGGCGTGAAGCATTCCTGATCCGCTTTTCGGGTGCGAAAGGAACGCATTCACAGCGCATGGCACGACGTGTGGTAGAAAGCAGAGGTGGTGGGAGTTTGGTTGTTGGCGGGCGTCGTTTGAGAATGGCGGTGTGAAGCGATGTTTGTGGGGTGGAGTTGTGGAGGTAAAGAGGAGAAGGTGGTGTGTTTGAGTTGTTGGCGGGCGTCGTTTGAGAATGGCGGTGAAGCGATGTTTGCGGGATGGAGTTGTGGAGGTAAAGAGGCGAAGGTGGCGGTGTTTGAGTTGTTGGGGATTATTGGTCCAAAATAACGATAGAGAAAAGAAAAAGGGCTAACTCAAAGGATCACAGCCCTGTGAACACGGAAATTCCCTCTAAACAACGGGTTTGGGGCTAATCTATACATGTACTTCAGAAATACCTCACCTACGGGACCTGAATGGTGGTTGCGAATTTCCACAGCCGTAACATATATATATATATATATTATATATATATATATTATATATATATATATATATATATATATATATATATATATATATTCACAAGGTTCACCAAAAGGGCCAGAGGGCATGTGCTCGTGTGTTCTAAACATATGCTCAACTATCCACATAACAACACTTTCTTGTCTGTTTAATCAAATACAGTTGTGTGGTTAGGTCAAACCTTTGATAAGGTCAGACTTAGACAGCTGAAGTTTCAAAAATGTAAAAAAAAGATTTGGACCAAGACTTGTGCATCCTTAAATTATACAATAATCTTTATACGAGTATATCTTCATGTTTTCCCTTTGTAGCAGATATCAGCTCTTCATATGTGATGTGCGAATAACTTGAGAATGTGTAATTTTTGTTTTTTTAAAATATACACTGTTGAGGCTCATAAAAAAGCGAACACACAGAACGTATAACAAGTGGAGCAGGAGACTAGAGGGGTGGGAGAGGGAAGCACAAAACAGTGGGGAACAGAAACAGGAGATCTGTGGAAGGGAGAGGGATGGGGGTGGGGTACATGGGGGAAACAAGATGGACACGACAGGGACTTTCAGGAAGGAAAGCAGGGAATTTGAAGGAGGTGGTTCGGGGTGGATTAACAGGGGTAGAAAAGACCGTGGTTTTGGATGTGGGGAGAAAAGAGATGGTGGTGAACAGCTGTTTTGAAGACCTGGTTTATCGTGTTGGAGCTGCTGAACCAGACATCAACCACACTGAGATAATAAGCAGTCTAATCTGGTGTCAGGGGATATCCATGGAGACCGGACCACTTGCTACCCGCAGTAAAAGGCAGGAATTTGTAAGTTTTTTTCAGTGTGCTCACTCTCCTACTCCTCACGAAATACACCATGGGATATTTAACGTCCACCAATAACCATTGTGTTGGGAGATGGGTCCTGCAGCTCAACGTCCATCCAATGGACGGCATACGTACACATTGATGTAATGCCTGGCCTGCAAAGCGCCATGGTGACAGTTTGTAGCTAGACCACTATTCAAACCCAGGTCAGACAGCTCAAAAGTGAGTGTGCATACCTCTAAAGTCTAAACTATCCTGATAGTCCATCTTTTACCTATTGTATGTAACTGAAATCAACTTTAATTCAATGATTTGCTCTCAGATTTTAACCTGCCAGCAGCATACTTGCTACATTTCGAATGTGCCAGATATCACTCGTCATCTGCAGAGTATGAAGGCAAACTGCAGAATCCTGCACCCTTGCTTCATCACCAAACCAATATGTCTAATGCATTCTCCTCACTCCTGATATTCTCAATTTTCTTTCCTTTCCTTTTCTAAAATTGTTTGTTTACTTCAATATTCCTCTTCTATCTGCATACACGATATGTAGATGGCCCCTTTGTTACCTCCTCAGTTCTTCTGTTCAGTTAAATTAACATGTTTCATTTGAAAATGTCCACTTTACCATCAGCCAGCAGTACCACAGATGGACCATAATCAGCATGGCAGTGAAGTAAAACTGCTATGGGCCATGTTGTAATATTATACCATGTTCTGCCCATCGATCTACCATCATTCCTTCTCTCCCTCATGCTTTTGGGAATCGTGCAGAGGCGTCACACTCCTGCTGTCATGGAGGAGCAAGGCACTGGAAACCTGAGCAATGTAAACTTGTCGTGGCTACCTCCAGAAACCCTCAAACAGATAAGTGAGTTTGGATCAGTTGGTGGGGGGAGGGCGGGGGGGGGGAGAGAAAGGGGGAGGATGAGAAATGCTATGAAGCAAAAACTTGACAAAACATTTTCATATAGACCTCATAAACAAAAAGTTGATAGGAGTATTTTGACTACCATGGAAAACAAAAGTCCATGAGCCAAGACCCGAATTTTGGGATATCGGTACCACCCGGGGTGACTAATTCTCTTAGGTGTTTATAGCTTGCTACATGTCTCTAGTTTATGTTTTGATATGATAGCCCTTGCACACTGGTAGCTTAATGGCGTTATCACTTCTTGAATAGACACACCCTACGAAAATTCAGAAAAATTTTAAAATGTCAAATTTGGGGACAGGAATGCCTAAATGTCACTAAAATGAATATAGTATTGTCACATTTAATACAAGTCCTGTAAATACACACTAAGCATGCCATGGGCTTGTACTTACTATTATGGCAAATTACTCCTCCTCAATATCATCTACGTCAGACTCGGAATCTGACTGTTGTGCTACCGGCTCTTCTTCAATAGCCTTGTTCTGGCATGTCTGTAACCTGCACATGTCCGTACACTTCAGGCCATTGCTGAGGCAAGTGCACTTAGGGAGTTCGCATGACCGCACACACTTGCAGGACAGTAGCTGCATAACAGCATCTGGTGCTGGTGAGCCTCGCATCCAGTTGACAGCAAGCTTGCCGTCCTCATCTGTCATCCAGCCGCAGTCTGTTGGGTTCGCAACAAATGGCTGGCTCTGCAGACTTCTCCTCCAGATCGCAGCCTGGTAGTTTGCACGTAGTGCATGCATGAAGAGGCAGTCCTCACAAGGAGGGAGTTGACTGACTCCACCTCTCCACGTCTCGCACAGAACAGCTCATACCGAAGCTTGTTCACCTCAGTTGTGTGGGTAGATGGCAGGTACATGTGGCAGGTGATTTCCTGTAGCTTCTCAAATAGTTCAGGAGCACTTCCCATGAGCGCCCAAGTTCGTGGAAAGCATCCTGGTTATGTCTTGTCCATCTTCACCTGCCTGAGTGTCGTCATCTTCCCCCGGCCAGCGAATGCACTGACGGTATCACAGCCTGTAAAGGCATGCATACCAATAATGAATCACACACGCTGCCTCCCAGTGTACGGCTCAGTGTGGTGATATCCAGTGAAGCCTTTTGTGCCCCTGGTGTCTGGGTGTCTTTGTTGATCGTCTCTTCGATGGTCTGGTCCACAGGAATCCGTCCAAAGGGATTCTTGCTACCGATCTGGACCGAAAAGCCACCTTGCATGAAGTGTTCATGGACCTCTGGGTGTTCAATGGGCAGTCGAGACATCATGGCATAGTAGTAGGTCAGAATCGGCATAGTTCACCTTGTCATAGGCAAAACACCACGGTATCATCTGTCGGATTGCTCCTAGGTGAAGCATCCAGTTGCCTTCTCTGGAGGCTCGAACCAGGTTCCAGCATGATCTCAACCATGTCCAGGTATGACATCCAGAATGCTGAGAGGTTGTGTTCATCTCTTAGGGTCTCAAGATAAACTTGGAAGAGCTTCAGATATGTGTGCATGATTCACTCTCCATCAGCTCTTGAAAGGTTCCCTGAGACACATTGCTGTGGAAGCTGTTGATGTTCTTAAATATGTTTCTAAAATGATGTTCTTAAATATCACCATTAAACATTACATGAACAAACAAACAAACAAACACATTTACATGGAAACCATTCTACATATGT
Source organism: Eptatretus atami (assembly GCA_035128595.1). Taxonomy (NCBI): domain Eukaryota; kingdom Metazoa; phylum Chordata; class Myxini; order Myxiniformes; family Myxinidae; genus Eptatretus; species Eptatretus atami. The sequence continues at coordinate 111,877,150 of CM068960.1, forward strand.
TTGCTCCTTCCAATAATAAATTATCCCCAAAATATCACAAAAAAAACACCAAATATGAAATAAACCCCTAAATATGGGGAAACTTGAAATATACATCAGAATAACTCTTGTAGAGAATCAAATTAGCTACAAGAGCTGTTAGAATATATTTTCAATTTCTCCATATTTAGGGATTTATTCCAGATTTATGGGAAAATACCCAAAATTAAATTTTTTTAGGGTAAATCCCAAAAATATGAGGAAATTTGAAAAAATACCTAGGAACAACTCTGGTAGAGAATCAAATTCTACATAGGTGTCCAAAATTTCGCGTTGATCGTGTGATTGATTTTAAAGAAAATGAGGAAAACCCCGAGCGTCACGCTGAAAATCTGTTTTTATGGGTAGCACCCCCATTGCATCACAAGATCAGACTAAGCTACAGTGCGGGAAGGCTATCATATCTTAATGTATTTACAGTCACTCTATAAACATTTTAGTACCATTCGTGTTTAGTCACCCCAGGTGGTACCGATATCTGGCCTGGCTCATGGACTAAAAGTGTGTCTGGAGCACTCGCCTTTCATAAAGCAATTTAATGGTCTGTGCCAAAGATGCAGAATCTTGTCTGATGAATGATGATGTAGAATTATGTTCACCGATGTAGAATGTGGTCAGCCGGTGGTAACCTTGCCTGCGGACAGGGGACCTTGCCTGCTGAACACGGGACCTTGCCCGCTGACACGGACCTTGCCCGCTGCACGGGATCTCACCCGCTAGCACGGGACTTGCCGCGTGATACGGGATCTCACCCGCTGGCACGGGACCTTGCCCGCTGACACGGGATTCACCCGCTGGCACGGGACTTGCCCGCTGACACGGGATCTCACCCGCTGGCATGGGACCTTGCCCACTGGCACGGGACCTTGCCACTGGCACCGGGATCTCACCCGCTGGCACGGGACCTTGCCCACTGACACGGGATCTCACCCGCTGGCACGGGACCTTGCCCACTGACACGGATCTCACCCGCTGCCACGGGACCTTGCCCGCTGACATGGGACCTTGCCAATTCTGTTTCTGCTCCTCCACATGTAATCATTCTGCTATCTTTATCCAAAGTGTTCTCCTTTCATGCTCCTCAACTTTATTTTATATCCCCCTCTTCTCTTCAAAAAAACCCAACAACAACAACAAAAACATTTCACTCCAAAAAACAAAAATCAGGAACTCATTCTGCCTGTTATTTCATTCCTTCATTCATCCCTTCCATTCTCATGACCTTCCAATGTAACTAACTTTCCTCATCATTGCCTTAATTCGCTTCCTACTTTAAAAGCTTTTACAAGCAATTTAAAATGCTTCATTTGCCTTATCTCTCTGTCAGGAAGACTTCACTTCTTCTTCCTCATCTCTATCTATTCCTCTACTTCTTCAACAAGGTTTCCTTCCCAAATCTATCGAACTCACAACCGCTCACTCAATCAACCATCCTCCCTCTGTGCTTTCAATAACCAGTCATTTCAACCCTCTCGTAATGTCTGTTTTGTGTATCTGAATTGGGAATCAGTTGAAGTCCAGTCTGCAGAGGTTGCCTGCACATGATCATCAACTCCCCTTCATATCCATTAGCAATGTGAAAACCCTCCATGCCACCCCTCTGGACACTCCTGCAGCCTACCAATAGCACCTCTATCCCTGTCCATAACTGTGTAGATCTCAAACATCTGAGGCCTCTGCTCCAGCTTGACAGATCTATCAATCCAGGATGCTGCTGCTAAACTGCTGACATCAACTGCTGAACTGCGGACATCAACTGCTGAACGGAATCCTCTTCTCACAGGTTCCTGCACGTCAGTGTCTCTCCCTGGCTATTGTCTCCTCTCACAACACCCAGGAGTACTCTGGCTGTGACTTCCCCTCCATTTCCACGTCTTGTTTGTCTGCATGTTGTACCTACCATCCTCCAAACAGTGATGACTCCATTTACATCTCTCTCTCTCTCTCTCTCTCTTCTCTCTCTCCTCTCTCTCTCTCTCTCTCTCTCTCTCTCTCTCTCTCCTCTCTCTCTCTCTCTCTCTCTCTCTCTCCCTCTCTCTGACAACATGGACCAATTCTTATCCACTCAATACAACTCTCATTTCCTCACATGTTGACTTCAATTGTCATCATGCAATTGAATGGTGTGGTACTCTCTCACAGCATGGCACTGCAGAAAAGGACATCCTGACTCCATGGATCTGACTCGATCTTGTGAACCTTCTGACCCAGATTTCAGCCAATGGTAAATCCTCCCTTCTGCACTTGGAATGACAAACTTTCCTGCAAATGTCTCCTGTTCTTCTTGCTCCAATTGGTTCATTGATCATGTGCTTGTGAGATAAACATCCGCGTGGTATTTTTTAAAGAGCTGCCACAGCACCAGCGAGTCTAGCAGTTCACTCAAGTTGACTGGCAGGGAGTGTAAGCTGCCCTCTCACTTCAGGATGAATCTCCTATATCTGCTGGCCCTATATTAATACAGCCTGGATATTATTTCACAGAACACTCCATAAAGCCCGTAACAAGTGTGTGTCTTCTCTCCCTTATTGAAAACCTGCTGGCATCTTGTTAAGTCTGTCTTTGGTGTATGCTCCCCCTCCATTCCTTCCCTCACTTCAAATGGCACCACAGCTGACTCAGCTCGTGAGAAGGCCGAGAGCCTCAATTCTATATTTGATTCCAAATCTTGTGTGCCCAACCCCTCACTCTCTGTACCCACCCTTTCCAGTTTCACTCGACTGCTCTTGTACTCTGTGTCTTTTGCACCTGAGAAGGTGGACAAGTCTCTGGAAACCCTTGCTGACTCTGCAACTGGCCTGGACGGCATCAGCACGTGTCCTAAATACCTTCTCTGCTGCTCTTGCACAATCTCTGTTCACCCTCGGTCATCCTCATAATTTACCCTCGGTCATCTTCCATCTGGAAGTTAGCCAACACCACCTCATTAGATAAACATAGTACAAAACCTGATCCCCTTAATTACAGACCTATCAGCTTACTTCCAATCATCAGCAAGATCATGGAATCAATCATCGGAGTTGACCTCAAAACCTTTCTTTTCTCCAAGGGCCTGATTTCAGACCTTCAATTTGAATTCAGACCAGGTTACTCTACCCTGGAGAAGCTGATTCTGCTCTCCCAACAATGGTTGGAGGCCTCAATCTCTCTATCGAGTGAAGCATGTGGCTGCTGGTTGCATCAGTGGTTGGGACGCGGCTATGCCGCTGATGCAGTGTCCCCCTTACCAGATGCCTCAATCTGAGACATGAGATCAGGGCCATCTCTCCAGAAATATCTCGAGCATTCGATAGTCTGGCACCCCACCTTGCTCTCCAAATTCTCTGCCTTTTGCATCGAAGGCCACTTCCACCTGTGGCTTACTCACTGCCTCTACTCTCATAGGCAATGTGTGCTATGAACAGGATCCTCATCTCCTCTTCCTGTTAAGGCTGAAGACTGTTCTGAGCCCAGTCATATTCCTTACAAGCAAATACTGTAATGCTGACGGTAATGCGAAAGGGGAGGGAGAAAAAAGAGGGGGGAGAGAGAGAGAGAGGTGAGGGAGAGGGGAGAGTGAAGAGGTGGAGGGGAAAGGAGAGAGGAGCGGTGGAAAAAGGAAGACAGATGTGAGGAGCAGAAGGGAAGCAGATGTGCGGTGGAGCATTAATTACTATTCATACTGTTTCATCAAAATGATTCTGGTTTCAGCAAAACTGCACAAGGGTATTTGTGTCGAGAATATCAATTCATCATGCTCCATAAGAATGGAAATGTTGTAGTGGGATCTTGAAAGTTCACACAGAATGTAAGCATCCAGTTTGGTCAATTTCACGTCGTCAATCAAGAGTGCTTGCAGGGAGGATTCCCCTCAATACAAATCGTGACAGAGAAGATCTCCATATTGAGATTCCATTTTGACGATACCTCATGTACCAGTTGAAAGAGAATGTGCAGTTTTAAAACCCTGTACATATTATCCCTTTGCATTGAAAAGTACATTCGTTTTAAGTTGTCCTAATGCTGTCTTATTACCGAATTCCCATAGATAAGACACCACCAAAAAGGTCTTCACGGAAGCGAGGCTTGAGGCGAGGAGACAAAAGCAGCCATTGAAGCAGAGGGCCCTGGCTCCGAGATCACCCCACTGACATTAAAAAAAAACATACAAACCCAGGTGCACATTGCTGTCAAGGTATCAAAACTACGTATCGGTTACAAATGAGGACTGTTGGTCAAGAGTGATCTTATTTTATCCTGACCCTCTCTCATCCTGTTTTATACTTTTATCCATTCAGAGATGTTTTGTGGAAATAAAACGTTTCATGATCTCGTCTAAGAATGATGAGTTTCTGATATTCTACGCAAGTTCAATTTAATAACCAGGACCCTTGACCCCTTGTCTTCTCTCAACTTGTAGGATTCTGTCATCCTTCCACGTGGCCTTTTCCCTTTTCATGATGACTGCTTGATGCTCAAAATGCTGGCTTCAAAAACTCTGCACATAGCAACTTAATGTTGATCTATCTATGGAGAGATCTCTTCTTGTTTCTCACTCCTTCATAGCGATGCCTCCACCCACCGCCCCCCCCCCCCTTCTCCTCTCTCCAAGATATGTATATACGAGGGCTGTCCGAACGTCATGAGCTCATTTATTGTAGAGTAAAATAAAGGTCATGGAAAAAAATAATGATATTGTTCATAGTAACTGGTCTTTGGTTGGTCAGGGTCAGGTATGGGAACATGCACCAGAGCAGCGCCTCACTGCGTCCACTTTCCACCAGTACTCCAGGGGCCTACGTCTGGCCATCCCCCAGGCAGATGCCTGGCCCATCCCCATCTCCTTGAGATGCCGATCAACCTGCTGCAACCACAAGGCATGTGGTCGGCCCATTGGCCTCCTCGACTCATGAGGCTCCCTCGCTGAGAGAATCTGGTGAGCAGAATCAGTGTCAGGAAAATGAGCCACATGTCCATACAGCTGCAGCTGATGCTCGCGGACTATATCAGTAACAAATCTCATCTGAGTCTCTCTCTGCAACTGCCACAAAGTCGACCAGCAATAGCCAAAGATTCTCCGAAGAAGTGATACTGAAGGAGTTAAGTCTCCATCTCAGACCCTGGTCAGTGTCCAAGTCTCACATCCGTAGAGCAAGACTGGAAGCACCAAGGACCTGAAGACTCGGACTTTCATCCTTCTGCCTAGGTACCGACAGCGCCCCCATGATCCAATGAATCTGGACGTACCACATTACTTTTCTACAAAATCTCCGGAACGATCCACACATTTCTACCAGCGCTGCATGAGCTTAAACGTCCCGCTACAGTCGAAGTTCCTTCCAACACTTCGCAACCAGCGATGCATGGCTATCTGGACTGCCTCATCGTTTTCATAGTGCTGGTCTCTCATGAGATCTTTCAAGGGCCCGAACAGATGGTAGTCCTTGGGGGCCAAGTGCAGACTGTATGGGGGTGGGTGAGCACTTCCCAGCCATCCTTTGAGATTTCCTCCAATGTCAGATATGTAGGGTGAGGTCTAGTGTGTTGTCATGCTGAAAGATGACAGCTTTATTCATCAGGCACTTTTCCCAAAATGCACGTTTCCAGGTCGCCATCATCTCTTGTATTGGTGTCCCATGCCAAGCTGTGCTGCGATCTCCCTAACTATCACTCTTCGGTCCTCACTAATGAGCACATCAACTTTCTTCTTGTTGCGTTCAGTTGTGGTGCTTCTTGGCCGACCACAGTGTGGCTGATCGGTGATGTCCATGTTTCCATCTTTGAAGTGTTTCACCCACCTTCTGACGCTGCTAGCTCATGCAGGCATCTCCGTACACCTGATTCAATCGGCCCATAGATATCTGCAGCCGAGTTGTATTTCTTCACGAGGATTTCAATCACTGCACTTTGGCGAATCGATGTCGTTTACAGCAATTTTGTCACAATGGATTGTGGGAACACCCGTGGAGTGCATGCACTGAGCCCGTATTTATATTGCAGTGGCGAAATGGATCGCTGTCACTACAAACTCGTGTTCTACTATATTCGGCAAAAACATTTGGAATCCACTGATGCTCATGACTTTTGGTATGGTCCTCGTACAATAAGAGATTGGATCAAGTCGCAATAGATTATCCAATCGGCTTCAGCTGGCAATCGGCACAACATTGCATTTTGATTGATTTTTATTTCCAGCACTTGATCCAATCTCTTCAATCTGTTATCGTTATGTATTACTGGAGGAATCATAATTTTCATCAATTTATACATACATACACACTGTGCAAAGACTTTACGTATATTTCCCTTTTATTTCACATATATTGTGCATCCTCATCTGAACAAATATTCTAAACTGTGACCAGTAAACAAGAACAAGTGTTTCAACAATACGAGCTCTGAATATTTGTGTGTGGTGTGTTACTTTGTGATGACCTTGTTTCACTCTGCAGTCGCATTCGATGACAGTCTGAATGTAGGATTGCTATCTTGAGTGCAGTCACACATGGGATTGTTCATTATGTGAAAAGGTGTCACCAACGTGGTCTAACGCAGAGTGGCAAATGCCAGGAACGGCGTCCTTGAGTTGGGGCAATCTGTCCTCGTTCAGTGGTAGGTCAATGGCATTAGCTGCACTGGCTTTCATCTCCAATGCCAACACCTCTTCCGTGCAACCGTACTTTCCATCATTCGCGTCAACCACCTCATCCATGGAACCAGGATTTCCGATAATTTCACTATTACACCCACTAATTGTCAATGTATGGGGCAGTGCAAGGCCAAGGGAATCACAGACGTATTCGTAAGCTTCAATGGAGCAAGATTGCAGGGTAAGAACAAACTTGCAAATATCAGGAGGAAATTCCTCACCTGTAATCGTCCTGTTTGGGTGATGCACAATCCTCTCAAGGAGTTGTAAATGGAGATCAGTAAGTGAGCCCCTTAATGTATCTGTTGGCAATGTGAGCCTTTCATTTTCTAAATTTGTCATCGTCGACTCCAAGCTTGTCACTTTCTTCATTAGACGCCGGTGTTGTTGCTGTGTACTCTTTAGTTTCTTCACCATTTGTTCAATCATGACGGTTGCAGTATTAAATTTGTATTTTAATGTCCTCAGGCTGTCAACGTGATAAGTATGGTCTTGCTCCTGATGGCTTCTGCTGAGTGATTCAATTGGAATGATGTTCTGTAAAGTGTTATCCATCTGTGGCATAGTTACAGTTTGTGCGCTTGACGAGGACACAGGAGGTTGAGGTGAAGCTTCTGTTGACAAGGTAGTTGTGGGAATGGCTTGTGTGAATGTTGATGGCATGCAGGGTGGGGGCTCCCCAGGTGTGCAGCAAACAGGAGGTTTCCACTCCTTTTCCTGCAAAGATTTAGATACATGTACAATCAATGCTGGCAGAATAGCCTAGACTAGAGGTACAGTATGTACACTCGTCTCGAAGCTGTCTAGCCTGGGCTTGAATCTCGGCCCAGCTATAAACTGCCATCCTGATTTTTGCAGGCAGGGCGAGGCATCATTGTGTGTGCCATCCCTCGGATCGACGTTAAACTGGGCGTCCCGTCCGCCAACATTAGTTGGTAAACATGAAAACATCACACAATATCCCTTCATGAAGAGTATGCCAGCTGTCATCAGCACCATGACCAAGTTCCAAATTCCTGCTTTAACCTACAGGGGTTTAACCTGCATCTGCGGCACAACCATAATCCCCGTCAGCGGAAATCCCCGCCAGCGGAAATCCCCGGTTACCCACAGCCATGTGTTGCATATGAAAGAAGAAGAGGGACAATCGAATGTCATGTATAGATGAATAATATTATTATGTTATGGAGTAGACTCAATTGTGTATTGAAAGTGGGACACATACCCTTGTTAAGCGTTTGGAAAACTCGAATATGGTTGGTACTGCGTCATCTCGCAGACGGGTCGTTTGGCCTGTCTTGTCAAAGCATGATTCCTTGAAATGGTCTGAGCACAGGACAGCCAATTTTGAGAGCTTGTAATTGGTCATTCCCACGTTCGCCAACCACCGTTTCATGATATTCGGACGACTTCTTGGAAACCTGAAAAAAAAAATGCAGACAATAACACGTTTCTTTGATTAAATTAAAACGGAACAAACGAGAGAGTTCACAGAACACTTTACTCCACACAGTGTTGAGAAACGAGGACACGGGCAGGGTCTACGAGCGGCTAAACAGGTTTTTGAAAGTGCCAAGAAGGCAATTTGTGTTCTCCTGCAGTGTTCAAGTGTATAATTCAGTTTAAATTGAATAAAGATTTTGAACGTCGGAGAAAAAAAAAATTATGTGGAAGTTTACCGACGTTAACGCAACGTCTTTTACACCACCTTATTTAACATGTTACATTAGTTATTTATTCGTGTCTGTTGTTTGTGTCCTTTCTGACATCCCTAAAAAGAGTAGGTTTCCTGTTTAGAATGATTTTCAATTGTGTTTGACTGCCAGACAGGCAGACAGAGTAAAAATAAAATAAAATAAAAAATCTCACTCTGTGTTGCGTGCCCGATTGGGATGAGATTCCGTACAATTTTTTTAAAATCAGAGCTGATATAGTGCTGAACTACAGGGTTGTTTTCCAATTAGTGTTCAAAATCTAACATTCAATTTAAATTAAGTTGTTCCTCGATCGTAAAATGACGTTTGTGGACAGACAGACAAAGTGAACCGGCTGCTTAACCCCACTTTCTGCTTCGTGCACACGGGATAATTATGTATACGGTGAAATAGGAACACACACGTACTATAATGCAACTACATCACAACTTGCATACGCAGTCCCTGCCCGTGGTTGTATTACTTCTGGAGGTGCAGTTTCCCACCGAACGCAGTGCCTCCCGTAGATTACAAAACAAATTTATACTTTGGCTCGAGTACTATGGGTACCATACATTAGCATCAATTTTTTTAGAATGCAGTAATACGAGATCTTTCACATCTATTAACCTTGTACAGGGATCAAAACAAACTGAATTGTTTAATAATGAAAAGTAAGCAATTAAAATCATCCATACCAATTACCAACCCTGTTAACTCTCATTACACTAGCTTTTATAAACTCTGAGTACATCGGTGGTTGGTTGGTGAAAACATTAGATTTGCAGGTTAGCAGCTCAGAGGCAAAGTAAAATGTGACTTCATGTCCTTAACTCTTCCCCCCTGCCCCCCAGTGCGCAAGTTATCAAGCCCCTCTCCCAAACCCCAAGTCTTCAACCTCCACCTCCCAAACCCAAGTCATAACCCTCCCCCTCTCCACTCCTAGCCTTCAAACCTCCTCTCCCCCCCCCTCCACCCCCACAGAAAGTCCTTACCTCCCCACCCAACACCCAACTCTGTCCCATCTTTGCTCCCCCCCCCCTCCAAACCCTAACTCTGCCTCCCCCTTATAAAACAAACACGCATTCCCACATTGAAACAGCAGAATATTCAACGCTTCCCCCTCCTCTATCACTGACTTCACAATCGCGCGATTGAAACAGCTCCTACGCGTCATGGCATGTCACGGTCGCCCGTCCAATTCACGATCACGCGAGACACGCGGAAACCCCGTGGAAATTCAACCATGAGACCCAAAACCAATTATCTCCTTCCTGATGCAAAGTTTATACACATCATTAAAAGTAAATAATGACAGATGATTTCTTTCACAATCTCACAAGATTCCTGGAACTCATCACCAAAGACCTTTATAATGACATGGGTTTTTATGGTCCCTGGTCAGGTCGTTTCATAGAAAATAGTTGGAAATAATAGCAAGGACGTACACAACCTCTGTGATAAACATCCTGCTTGAGAGAATACCACCGCTATTTGGGCAGTGTATATACAACAGACCGTTGCCTCGATCACCAAGGCCTATCTGCGTAAGGTTTGTGACACCTATTGACTCGAAATCCCTTTAACTGTCACTTTGGCTGTTTTACATTTAACGGAAAACTTGTAGGGAGGGCATGGCGATTGTGAATATGACAGCTCCGAAGATGTCTTTGGCTTCACATAGCAGTCAGCACCAACATGGTGGCCGTATGATTTTTCAAGTTGAAATTGCGGGTATATTCAGCTGAACTGTCCTACCAATGGGTGGAATGGAATGTTGTACACAGACAGACGTACCGACGAACAAGCCAACTACTATATCGATCTGGATTCTAAGTTTCAGGATGTTGAGTTAGTTACGGGAGAAGCGCCACGATTAAAGAGAACAGCTGGTTCATCAACACTCAACAGCCTTCAGGATGGGGATAATCTGTCTGCCCCACCTGGGCTAGTGTACAAGGTGGTATATTATCAAAATCTTTCAAAAGAGCTCACTTCCTTCCAAATTTCATCTGTTCACCACCATCTCAGATCATCCCCCATCCGAAACAATGATCTTTTCTACCCTCAATAACCCCCTCCCCCATCCCTCCTTCCAAATTTCCAGTTTTCCCTCCTGAGAGTTTGCTTCTGTATCCATCTTCTCCACCTCATGTATCCTCTCCTGCCCCTCATTCCTCCACACACTCATTGTTTGTACAAGTCTCCCTCTATTTTGCCCTCCCAACTCCACTTCCCCCTCCTTTCTCTGCTGCTCCTTTTATCCTGTGGTGTCCTGATCGAGTCAGTGTTCTCGTTCGTCCACGAGCCTTGACTGTACGCAAAAACAATCTCTTAAATGGCACACAGTGCTAGCCACCACCGACACCATACTTTACCCTACGGAAGCAATTCAACTTTTATACGAATGCTCCCTGCCACACCTCACGCAATGCTCCCTTCCCTTTGCACGTGTCTGCAATTGGCCCGACATGTTGCCAGCGTAAGTAACGTGTCGCTGAGGAATGTAGTGTCTCACAGAAGTCTTAAAAATGCAAGAAAAGAAACGTGAGGACGGATTAGGCGGATTAAAGAAAAGCAGCACTGAAGTGGTCTCCACCTGAGCTTCCTTTCCCATTCCATTCGGACATTGTATTGGACATCCAAATTAGGTTGGCCTGTTCACCTGTTAGCATTCATTAAGTGTTCTCCAAGTGCAGTTTCCCCTGACCCCTCTGAACTCCTTGCTCCACATGGAGGGAACCCAGGTTCAAATCCCAGATCGAGTCTCATGGAAGAGCGAGGCGACGGAGGGTAAAAAAAGGTGATGTACTGGCGGTGAGGGCAGTGGGGCCACAGTAGGACACTAGCAAAGGAATGAACGAACAGGAAAAGAGAGAGATTGGAGAGGAAACGGTTACTTGCAATGTGAGCCTTTCGAAATGACGTATGAATGCTCACGAGGCCTTTCACACGTGTGCTGTGTGTGCGCTTACAGTGACTCACTTCAACGAATTGGCAGATACTTTTGGAAGTTTTGAGCCATTTTAGCCTTTTCGGTAACAAATCTTTCACGCATGCACAATAGCAGTTCACATGCCACGAAGATCACTGTTTCTATGGGTTTCTGCGCATGCGCACCGAGCATTCTGGGGCAGATTACATCATTTTTAAAGTCCCATATTAAGAGGGTTGAGTGAGGTAGGGTTAATGGGGGTAGAAAATATAACAGGAAGGAATGGGAGAGAGCATGAGATGGTGGTGCACCACTTGCTTGAAACTTGAGAGTAGAGTGTGACTGTATCACCTCCAGCAGGCAGTTGAAGAAAGAGAAGAAAAGACGAACAACCTAACACCTCAAGAGTTGAGGTGGTTAGCCTGGATTTTGGGGTCACTGGAGCTGGGGAAGGTCGAGGACTGAGAACAGATGATGGAATAAGACCGGATGAGAGGCAATAAAAACAGTCAAGAGACCACCAACCTGGCTGTGATATGAGAGCAACAGGCATCGATGCTTTGGCCTAATCGCACTGTTTACTAATGTAGTCTTCTACTACTGACATCTTTGTAATCTCCACCCACCGAAAGGGGACGGAGGTTACGTTTTCACCTGTCTTTGTTTGTTTGTGTGCAGGATATCTCAAAGCGTTGTGGACGGACTAGGATGAAATTTGGTGGAGAACATGGGTGTGTGACAAGGCCAAATTGATTCGATTTTGGTCAAGATCTGAAGCCGAATCCGGATTTTAGAATTCTTTCAGCAATTCTTCACCATTGAAAGATAGGGCCAAAAACGAAAGATAGGGCACGATATCTCAAAAAGTGGTGGACAGATTCGAATGAAACTTGGTGGACAGGTCGGTGTGTGACAAGGACGAATCCGGGTGGAGGTATGCGCTCCACCGAGTGCCCTTCTAGTTCTCCATGTGATGGATGTACAAACTCCTCCATGACTCTCAGGTCACTTATTTCTTTAAATGTGTAACACACACACACACACACACACACACACACACACACACACACACACACACACACACACACACACTCTGGATGATGAAAAATTGGTGGAACTGAAATTTGTGAAATGATACTCCGACAACATTCATATGCAATTTGGTCTAAATAAGTGTGCCAAGTGCACATTCCTACAAGGTAAACCAACAAAAATGGACAACATAAAAATCGACCTTAATACAATGGTATAGGAACTCGAAAACAAAGCATCATACGAATACCTCAAAATAGAAGAGGCCACCAAATATGTCACAAACAAATGCGCAAAACAATTACCAAAAAGTACCTACGTCGAATGAGGCTGATCCTGAAAACATACCTCTCTCCAAGGAACAAAATCAAAGCCATCAACCAACTAGCAGGACCAGTATTCCAATACAGTTGCGGAATAATAAACTGGTCACAAACGGAAATCAACAAACTAGATATCAGAACAAGGAAACTCCTCACCAGGGGTGGGTTAACAGCACTACGGGGGCTCAAACTCAAGACCCTAAGATCTTAAGGCAGCACCTTAACCATAAAGCCAACTCCAGGCTAACTTTTCTGTATGAAGAACATAAAATGAAGTTTATTTTCTTGAGTAATTAAGATCATGAAACTTACCTTTAATAATAATAATAATAATAATGATGATAAATTTGATCGAATAATGCGATGTTGATGATTGCGACGATAAAGAGGAATTGATAGCGATGATGATGATGATGATGATGGCAATGATGATGGCAATGAGGATGATGTTGCAGGATTTGAAGGGGTTATTGTGTTAACGGCCCATGTTAATGAATTATGTGAATAAATCCCCATTAATGTTGAATCTGCATCGTACATAGCCATATTGGCGGGCTCTTCTTCACTCGATATGCACACTCACATGCCACGTCCTCTCATGTACAGTATACATAATCGGTATATTGCGTGGTTTTTGGAAGTATGATGAAGGCGATTTGTGTTATAGAGTCTTTAAGTAAATAATTCAATTTAAATAAAGATTGAAGGAGGTTTAAAGGTGTGTGTATATATATATAATATATATATATATGACATATTCACAAGTCGTGACCCTCCGGCTAAACGCCGGATCCAGTCACGGGTGGCCTTTCGACCTCACCACAATCGTGGCCAATCGGCCACCCGCGTAGGATAGGTTGTTCGCAAACTCGACCTACCTACATAGTACTCCACGCGCGATGGTAAACCGGGCGATCGTACCTCGCCGCAGGTCGACTCCGGACACGAGCCGCTTGGGCGGCCGTTCCGACTATCGGGATAACGAGCGGGTGTTATCGTCGACCTCGACGGTTCAGATATTTACCGGCGTTTTGCACCCACTACGAACCCTTACGTGAAGCAGGATGGAGTCCAATTAAAGAAAAGATGAAGCGAAACGGGAAAACAGTCACACAATGCACATTTATTCCGCGGCACGCGGAGCAACACCTTCACGTGTTTATTCACACATTAACGATTGCACATTATCAAGAACAAAAGAAATGCACATATAAAATATATACCGATACTCGACACAACGGACCACTTATACAGTTACTACCTTACAACGAACACGGCGCCACAACACGCATTCACACCGAAGCAAAGAAAAGACCCTCAAAGGCAAGGGAGTCAGACTGGGCCGTGGGCCTAATGCGCGTGGAACCTGGATGAGCGGCCAGGCCCACGAGACCGAAGGGTCCTACCCGCGCCCTCGTGGCGAGCCGCAAAATGTCGCTGCAGCGGTTCCGTGGGCACCTGCTGGTGTAAGGGGAACGGGGCCCCTTGTCGCACTCTCTCAGCGCGGGGAAAAGGGGAATTGTTGATGCCTGGGGAGGGAGTATGGCTGCTTGCTCGACTCAACGCGACCTCGTCGTCCCGCTCCTCAGGTTCCTCCAGCCGATGCCCTCTCGCAGCCGTTCGCACTCCGCAGCCGCTGCCCCACCTCTGCTTCGAGCTCCGTCTCCAACGACCCAGCCCAACTGACCTCTCACCGATCTGCTGCTCCACCGACACTGCTCGAGCTCCTCACTGCGCTCGCCTTTTATCGGCTCGGAACCCACCATATGCAAATTCCGGATCCAAACGACCTCAGGGGCGGAGCCACGCTCCGCCGATGGACGGAAAAAAGGGGGCGTGTATCATTCCTGATCCTCAAATTTGCATATGCCGATTTTCGTCAGGCGCGTCTGGAGCGGGCCAAGCCGCCCCGCGCTCCTGATTGGGTGGATCAGATGTGGGCGTGTATCATTCCTGATCGAATTCTCCTCAGAAAACCCGCCATCTGCACTCGCGTCTCGCGTGTATCGCTGAAGATAGCCCGACGCTCTGGTGCCCACAGGTGTGGCGGGAATGGCCGTAGGAGAAGTGGTGGAGGGTTTCGGCAGGTGTCCGATGGCCATGGGCGTGTTGGAATGGCGGTGATGTGAGGTTTGCGGTAGCGAGTGGTGAAGGTAGGTTTTGCTGCTGGCGTTGTTGTTGTTGTTGTATCAAAACAAAGGTAAACAGAAAAAACGCCTAACTCAAAGGATCGCAGCCCGAATGAATCACATTAATTCCCTCTATACAATGGGTTTGGGCTAACTACACATGTACTAAGAAGAATATCTATAGCACACGTACAATTAAGGTGTTTGCGACATTCCGGACGTAACATATATAGTGTA
>CM068960.1:111911709-111927054 GCA_035128595.1 Eptatretus atami
GCATGGCCCCTCCCCCAGAGCTGCAAGTGCTATAAAGGTCGGAACAGTCCCTCCGCCTTTCTCTTGCCTTTTCTCTTGCTCTTTCTCCGCCTCTCTTCCACTCTTGCCTTGCCTCATCGACACCGCCACGACCTGCCTCCTGCTGTCCAGACTCAGCCTTCTCGTCTTCGCCCACACGATGTCGACCCACCCGCCTACTGGTCCGCACTCCGTCCTCGCACTCTGGACTCCGCCCCTTCTTGACTCAAGCTCCTCCTTTCCGAACACAGTCTCCACACGTGTGGGCTGAAGCCAGAGACGACGCGCCCACTGCCAGGTACCGCACTACAGAGCTGCGATCGAGCCGGGAATGTACAGTGCGGGCCACGTTGGCGGCACGGAGTGAGCGTGTTGATCGACGCTGGTCGAACGCCCGAGCGGGCATGCGGGACCCTCGACCGGTCGCCCCCCCCCCCAAAAAAACGTATTGGTGGCACATCGTGCTATCAAGCACAAAGGTACGATAACGTAGCCTCAACTCCCCTCCCTTCCTGTTGCAAAACTTCCTCTTAATCGGGTTTTCTGTGTCTGTGTGCTGGCGCCTGTCTTTAAGTAAGACTACAGAAGATCGTTATCATATTATTACCTTCGCAAACTTTGTTGCGAAGGTTATGTTTTGATCGCTGTGTATTTATTATCTTGCAAAACGAAGTTTTTGCAAGATATGTTAGTCAGCTTGTTTTTTTTTTTTTTTGTTTTTTTGTTTGTCTGTAATCACGTATAAAAAATTCTGCAGAGCACAGTTATCATTGGAAATTTTTGTAACTTCGCATATCAGAGGCCTATAGAGGTCCCTTTCAGTGCATAAAATTTTGAAGGTCAAGGTCACTTTGTCGCAAATCAGGGGAGTCGACGAAACCCTTATTTTTGTAGTAATTTGATCGGATCGTCTTCAAACTTCATGGGAATATAGTTCATGTCTGGCACTCAGCTGATTAATTTTTGGTGGTGATTGGCCTTGACCTTCATATGTTTTTTATTTTTATTTTTATTTTTGTCTGTAATCACGTATAAATCACTCTGCAGAGCACAGTTATCATTGGAAATTTTTGTAACTTCGCATATCAGAGGCCTATAGAGGTCCCTTTCAGCGCATAAAATTTTGAAGGTCAAGGTCAAAGGTCAAGGTCACTTTGTCGCAAATCAGGGGAGTCGACGAAACCCTTATTTTTGAGTAATTTTGATCGGATCGTCTTCAAACTTCATGGGAATATAGTTCATGGTCTGGCGCTCAGCTGATTAATTTTTGGTGGCGATTGGCCTTGACCTTCATGGTTAGCCTCACGGTCAAACATATTTGACCCCAAGGTCAAATTTTCAAGTTTTAGGAACCATATCGTGTAGTACCTCAAATTGAACACCTCGATGAGTGCTTTCTAGATATGTCAAGCTTGAGACATTATGACGTCATTTGGTGACGTTATGAGGCAAACGCATATTTTCATGGTTACTCTGTAGAACGATTCTCATCGGAATCTCTCGTAGGCAGATATTCCTCAAGGAGTCGCTCCTGGTGGATAGCAGCTCTGTTCACCTCAGTGTCACCTTAAAGAAGTCACACATGGTCACCTTTTGGCAAGCTGCGGGTGACATTGGTTCATTTATTTATTTGTGAATATGTGTTTGTTTGTTTGTTTGTTATTCGCATAACTCCAAAAGTATTGAACTGAATCGCAGCAAATTTGGTGGGATGATTGGTTTTAGCATTTATGATTGGTTAGTCCAACTCAATAATAAAAATAAAGTAGGAAAGACAACTGAAGTTGCAAGAACTCCCTGAATTATAGAGCAGCTTCTTTTCTTATGCTGAGATGAAATATCGGAGCGTCTAATACTTTTAGCTCGCCAATAGTTTGGAGGCAGTAGTGATGTTGGGATTGTTATGTGACGGCAATAGTTAGCTGCTCTGAACCAACATCATTACCTTCGCAAACTTTGTTGCGAAGGTTATGTTTTGATCGCTGTGTATTTATTTATTTATTTATTTATTTATTTGTGAATGTGTGTTTGTTTGTTATTCGCATGACTCCAAAAGTATTAAACTGAATCGCAGCAAATTTGGTGGGATGATTGGTTATTATCCGAGGACCATTTGATTAGATTTTGGAGCGATCGGGTCAAAGGTCAAGGTCATGAAAAGGTCAAAATCGTCTTTTGACCATAGCGCGGTCAATTTGTATCCAATTTGCATGCAACTAATGCCAAAATGTTCAGAATTCAATGCCCCATCTTGTGATATGTGACATGACACAATGACGTAATAACCCTTATTAGCGGTTGGGAGTCAAAGGTCAGGGGGGTCACGACATTGCAAAATGTGCGGTTTTAGTCATAACACGGTCAATTCTTATCCAATTTGCATGAAACCAACACCAAAATGTTGACTGTTCTGTTCCCACACTCTAATACCAATTACAAAATTAAGAGTACAAAGGTCAAGGTCGAGGTCATGAAAAGGTCAAATCGTCATTTTGCCATAGTGCGGTCGATTTTTATCCAATTTGCATGCAACCAATGCCAAAATGTTGTGAATTCAATGCCCAATCTTGTTGATATACGATATGACACAGAAATTTAATGTTTTAAGCCATCATAACACATATGAGATGGCAGATGTGGTATGGGATTAAATACCCTCACAATCAACGGTTTCTGGGGGGGGGGGGGATGTAGCGTTGGCGAAGGTATGCGCTCTACTGAGTGCCCGTTCTAGTTGTTATTAATTTCGCGTTAAGTCTGCTCTGGTCCCTTTTGTAAGTTGCCTGTTTATTTTCTGCACCACACCTCTCCCCCCTATCTCTCCACAACATACCCTAATAAATCATGATCGTACCACATACTTTTCCTCGCCCACTGTTAATAAATTATCATTAGGAATGTTCCCAGCTTGTCTTGGGGTTTCTTTCATTGATCCAGCATGGTCCGAATCCTAGTTTAGCCGGGACTTATTCCATGATCCGTTCCTTTTAGCCGGTACGTCCTTGGCAGTGTCGCTCGGCTGTATCCGATCCGGAAAAGTGATCCCATCCGCTGGAGTGATCCGTTTCGGACAAGGTGTATCGAGGGCGTGCTCCCTGGTAATTAAATCACGTGATTAATTAGGTAACCCATAGACGGGAGGACCCTAGGTCACGCGGTTGACGTGATTGGTCCACGGTCGGTTAAGCGACCCGGTTATTGGCCTGTCCGGTTAAGCGACCCAGTCCACGGTCGGTTATTGGCGTCCACGGTCGGTTAAGCGACCCGCCGCATCACGGAATTATCCGTGCGCGACGGCCTACAATTCCTGGGAGTCTGGTGGTAACCGAGATAGCCTCCCCCACCTCGTGGTCTTCTCACCCGACCCCCGACCCGCAACAATATATTTATTTATATATATATATATATATATATATATATATATATATATATATAGTGTGTACCATTCCAGGAATGGAATCTTCTTGACCATTCCAGGAATGGTCACATCCTCCAGCTCTGCCAGTCAGTCCGAGAAGTCCGTTAACACTTTTTGAAGCTCCTTAAAACCATCAAAGTAATATTTATTACTTTAATTTCCTGCTGCACATTACCAACATTTGCATTCATTACTTCAAGTTTCTGCAGCACCTTCTCAGTGGATTTATCAGTCACTTCAAAAGAGTGAGAGTACCTCCTCGGTAGCATTACCCTACATGGCTCTCGGCATGATGTTCTCGGCTTTCGACAGAAATCGGGCTATTACTGTATCTGCATGTACAGTAATCTCAGGGTATTATTGTATCTGCTCAATTTGTTATTGGAGTGTCTGATATTGAAAAGTCACTGATTGCTGAATAGAACCCCCTCACACTCCCTTGCACCCTCCCACCCCTCACCTTGCCCTTCTCTCTTTTACATTGTTTAATGCACAAAGTGTTTGAGATCACTAGCCATTGAAATATGTAAGAGATTTTGAAAGCTTGTACAGTGTTGCACTTTTGCTTTGATCTTAACTTTTCTTTCCTTTATTTTTTTTTGTGCTTTCAGGTTGAAAACTCTCAGTGAAAAGTCCCGAGATGCAAAATTGAAGAAGCATGTCCAGTAAGATGTTTTTTTTTAATTGTCTGAATTTTTTGTTTTGTACACTTATTATGAGTTTATATTATAATAACAAACAGCCTGGAGACAATCCTTTTTGAGAATTTGTCTTGCGGTCGATTTGTGTACATTGAGAGAGGGATTTGACTGAGAAGAACAATCCTGAATACTTGCAATCTGAGTGACATCTCGATGTGACAGCGGTTGGTGTTGCACCAACTGGGATAACAAGTGTAAACCTGGTCTTGTCTTTTATTTTATTTTTGTTTGTTTTAGAAATGTATGTATGCCCTTGAAATGTGGAGCTGCAAATTTAACCCACCTGTTTGTTGCTTGAAGCCATTTCGAGAGAAACTTTGGGCTTGTTCAGCAAAGACCCTACGAAAAGTTTCGTAACCCTGAGTTTTCCCATTTAGCATTCCCATATCTACCTCGGCTCACGAGGCTGGGGACATGGATTAAAATCCCATATCCTGTATGTATTCGTCCATTGTTTACTAATGTCCTTGTAATTAATGTTAGAATAGTATACTGCTGAATTACTATGTCGGCCCTGCTTGTGATTATGCATACAGGCCTTTGTGATACATGTATAATGCTCGTTGAGTACTCTTAGGACGTAGGGAATATTTGAAGTGACGTAGGGAATATGCATGACTCGGTATGATTTATCATCGTGCGATTTGGCCATCCACCCTTGTGCGCATTATAAATTCGGCAGGACCTTGATCGAATTATGGCTGCTCGTTTTTTGTTGAGGAAAGGTACCCTTCTGTTTGTCTCTTTCTATGCACCTACGTCTACTGCAGCGGATGGCGTTATTGACGACTTCGACTAACAGCTGCATGATGTGATCAATACCAATAAAAAGAATCGTGACACATTTGTAGTTGCTGGTGACTTCAATGTTAAATTTGGAAACCAGTGCATTCCTCTCATCATGGGACGTCATGGCTATGGTGACAGAAATGCAAGAGGAGACCGACTGGTTGAATTTTGCATGTGTAACAACCTCACTGCTACACACTCCTTGTTTCCCAAATGATCTTGTCATAAGGTAACTTGGATCAGCAGGGCAAGAAATGCCATTGATTACATTCTAATCGGCACAGAAGCAAGGAATCACCTGACCGATTGTTGTTCCTACAGCGCTCGCTTTGACACTGACCATCCGTTAGTAACTCTCAACCTGGAGTGGAAGTTCCGTCATCCTGCTGCTGTACATGGACTGTGACCTTAATGTCCAAATGTTGAAGCCCTAAAGTCTGAACAAATGTCTGATGACTTTTGTTGGCTGGTTAGATCCCGTGTTGCATAAGGTGATTCTCCTTGAAGTTATCGCACGTAGTGAAGTAAGAGACCCCCAATGTGGCTTTGCTCATGGTGAGGGCACAACTGATGAGATCTTTCATCTGAAAGGTGTGGCCGAAGCTTACTATGCAGGCAAAAGCCCTCTCCACCTGGTCTTTGTTGATAATTATAAGAAGGCATTTGACTCTGTCAACCATACTCTACTGTCAACCATGTTTACGAAACTGCGGGATTTTGGAAAAGGATGTGATGCG
Source organism: Eptatretus atami (assembly GCA_035128595.1). NCBI lineage: Eukaryota > Metazoa > Chordata > Myxini > Myxiniformes > Myxinidae > Eptatretus > Eptatretus atami. The sequence continues at coordinate 111,917,373 of CM068960.1, forward strand.
ACTGCTTGAGGATCTCGACATCAATTCAAAAGATCAGCTCCATTGGAAATGCCGGATGACAGCTGAGTTTGAGATGCCAGTTGGAGTGTGACAAGGCTGTCCATTGTCCCCTCTACACCGAATGCCTCATGCAGGAATGGTATGAATGCACATCACACCTAAAGGCACTCAATGTAAGTGGTATCTCTGAAAAAGGAGATCAGATACGCCGATGACCTCGTGATGGCGCTATGCAGAGCTGACAAAGAAGAGATGCTTGCTATTCTGGGTGACATATCAGATGGATATGGGCTAATCATCCATCCTGGAAAGATGGGATACATGGTTGGCCAGCCAACAATAGATGACAACACTATCACATACTGCTTGATACCAATACCCCATGTCACATCTTTCAAGTACCTGGGCGTGTTGATCAACCATATTCTAGCTGAGAGCAAGGAGGTGCGAATGCGGATAGATATGGGCAAATCCACAACATCAAGTGGCACGACCGTGTTGCAAATGAGAGCTTAATGGAGATGATGGGTAACCGATGGTGCCTCAGCAGTAGTAATGTGATGGAATGCAAGGCAGCATGGATGGGCCATGTGATTCGGCACAGTGGACTGGCAGCAGCTGTAGTGGATGGTTTTCTGGAGGGACGTCGTCTTTCGATAGGTCGACCAAAGATGCGTTGGGTCGATAACATCTGACAGTGGTCAGGGTGCAATATCACTGAACTCAAGATGGGTTGTGTCAAAAGTGGCGGTGGTGGTTCCTGTGGTGTATAATTTGAGGTGACCACGGGTTTATGCCAGTGTCGAATGATGATTAGGACCTTGAGACAAAATAGGCTGATTTATCTGTAGAATTCTTACCATAGCGATGCACCAGTTTTTGACAGTAAAGGATATGGCGGTGAACGTGCTAATTTGTATCGACATTCTGGAGATGGTGCAATTTGGTGAAAGTTTTTTGCTCGCTTGCCAAACTGTATTCTCCCGGCTTAGCCAAAATATCCAAAGCCAGTCGCCCATCGGAGGAGCTCAACCCTTATTTTCATTCAGTTCTACAAAACCAAAAGCTTGTTGACCGACTTTGAACAAAAATAACCTTTAAATTGCAGCGAAGTCCATCTCGTGCCATCGCAAATCCCGACACTTCCCACCGAAAGCAAAGCTGAAAGCTGGCATAAAGTTCCACCAGGAATGACCCAATATCAAATGGGTTTAAAAAAAAAAGAAATTTTCCCCCATTTTGACCCCTGTGATTCTAAGTCCCTACCTCTGGGACATGAACCAGGGGTCAAATCCAAAATATCATTCTATATTTTGTGCGTCCCACAATGTTTATTGCATATACAAAGTTTTGTTTAAAAATGTGCCTGTAACTGCATTTTTGGGGGTATTTGACATTTTGACCCCACCCCAGGGGTCAGGGCCAAAAATTGTACTACTCTTGCACCTTCATGCCATGCGGTGATCATAACTACCACGTTTGGTGAATTTCTGCACAACTGCTTAGGAGGAGATGGTGTGACAGATGGAACCAATTACAATGTTCTCCCATGGTATTATTTGTTTTTTTCTTCCATAATCATGGGAATAAATATAGTGTGCAGGCTGCCATGAGTATTTTTGTATACTATACAACACTGAGCATCAGCAAAAGGGTTGCTTCACAAACATACTCGACTCGTCGAGTACAATCCATGTACGTGATTGCATTTCACATTCCTGTCTGGCCCTTATCAACACTTCTTTGATGAAGTTCGCTGAAGAGCATGAGTGACTGTTGAAAGGAATAGCTCAAAACGATGCTGAAACTTCCTGTCTATCAACCCAGATTTGCCCTCCCTTTGGAGCTGATGCCACATTTCTGTATTCCACAAGAGGTAGTCAGCCAGCCAACCTATGGAAAGATGATGAAATCTTAACTAGATGACATTTCTTTGTTACAAGCAAACCAACTGCCCAAATGTTATGGTAATATGTTCAGGATCATCACCTGGGTCGATGACACTTTCCCAGATTGCCATAAATCGTATAAATGATGTCATTCAAAATGGCCACCATGTGGCTCCATTGTAACCATTGGAGAAGCATTGATTCACTACTACTTACACGATTTTGTTGATCTCAGTATCAATTTCATCTGTTTTCAGGGTCAGGAATTCAGAAAATGACAAAACCATTATAATTTAACGAAGTTTTAATTACAAATGATACAAAAATAACGACGTACATATACTTAGTATATCACACATTTGAAAACGTGGGTAAGAGACGTACACTAATGTTCCTGACTGCCACTTTGCTCTCATCTCAGTCTGAGACTACTGCAGCCTGATAGTTCAACTTTTTTTTACACTGGATTGCAGCATCCTTCAGCATCACACCCACAGGCAGAGATGCACATTTGTTGCGATTTTGAGCACTTGCAGGCAACGGTTCTGCACTTCTTCTTGCAGCCACAAGATACTAGCTTGACACAAAATGCAGGCACAGCAGGTAGAGTCATCCAGATGACTTCCAGTCCCTTTCCGGATTCTTTTCACCCCCTTTCGATAATGGCAATCCAACATTCTACCGATGGTTACACTCGTAAGCTCTCAGCCACACCTTAGATGGTGCTCTCACCTACACCTAAGGCTTAATGGTTAGGGTGGTGGGCTTGGGATCCTGAGTTCAAATCCCACTCTGCTGTTAAATTAATACCATGTGGGGTTGACTCTGCCTGTCATCCTTCTGAGGTCGGCAAAATGAGTGCCAGCATGCTGGTATCCTGTGTCGGAGTGGCGACCCGTCCAGGATTGTGCTCTATAGCCAAGGAGACTGCTTAGGCAGCACCAACGCTCTGCACAGAGTATGGTCCCAATGGATGGATGGATGGATGGATGGATCACTGTCAATTCCATGCCACCCTGCATTATGCCCTTGTGTATCTTGCAAGTCTGAGAGCAGTTGTAGAGCTGTATGCATGATCTCTTGCATTGGTGTGTCGTCTGAAGCAAATTTCGCAGGCATCTCATCTGATGTGATGCATGAGGTGTCAGGGTCTGCCATAGCAGTGCTCTCCAGTGTATGTACTATGGCCATCCTCTTTAGGTCACTTGGGTACAGCAGCAATGGTGATATTGGCCCAGTGGATGAACAGTACTGCACCTTGGCCCGATGATGTTCTTCACATCATCATGGAAGCTCTTGTCTTCTTGATAGGTACTTTGGACGAATAACATGTCCACTTACACGGAACATGCCTAGATATTGGTGCCACACTTGGGACATATCATAGACATGTCCTTTTGCTAATTCTTGTACCTTATCAGAGCACAATTAATCCAAGCAGTTGTCCCCATTGTTTTCGGTGTTCATTCCTTGGACTTTCTTGTTGACTCGCTGAAACTTTACCCAGCAATCCAAGTGATATTTCCCTTCCGCTGAACAAAGGTCTCCTACAACTCCTGCCAACCTAACCCACAGAGTGACATCTTTTACTGCCATATCGAGGGCTTTCTGGGACATGCTGAATGTAGAGACATTTCACATACCATCTGTTTTTTGCACGGCTCTGACAGTACATGCCTAGTTCCCAGTTCATCACTGCGGATGATCTTGATTGCCGCAATGATGCTTGGCCCTGTTCCAATGCTGAACCTTCATCTTTAGTGGCGTCTGAATTGAATTTCTGACGCAGTCGTTCAAGTCTAGTTTCTGGCGCTGAAATCGCAAAAGCATGATTGATGCCAAACCAACACATCTTCGGACCATTCATCATCAGTCAGGTCTGCGATCTTCTGCAATAGCTCTGCTGACTCTGTATCTCCTAAACGAATATGTTCATCTACAACTTGCCAAATTCGTTCCTTTCCCTGTTCTGTAGCTTTCCTCAATGTAATTTCTCCTCTGCATGATTTATTTATTTATTGATTGATTTTTTCTCACAAAACAAATGTGCAGTTTGAGATGGGACAGGAACCTTCCGCTTACTCTTCAATACAGCCACACAATCGCCAATTTAATTGAACTTCAGTGTTGGAGTAAATCAGAACTCTGAGAAACAACACCCTGCCATTCCTCGGAGTTGCGACTTTCGTCGACTACCTCTAACTATTCAGTGGGAATCACAATACATTCAGTATGACCTAGCATTCTGAGAGAAAACCACATGAAACAGCAAGTGATGTCTTCAAATAATGGAATAAAAATAAAACCTACTATGCCATTGGGATATGGGTGAAAAACAAACACAATTCAAGCACAGGCATATAATTGTATCTGGATAGTTTGTTTGTTTGTAACAGAGATGCCATCGATTGTCAAACTGATAGCCCATGATGGCTGGCTGACTAGAGGTGATTTGCTGAAACTATAGGAAGCGATTTAAGCTTGGTCAATGGACAGGGAGTAGGGTATGTACAGGAATCGATTGTGGAAGTGCTCGATGGAGATGTCTGTCCATCGCCATCGTCCATATAATAATGGTTTTGGTTGCACCTCAAAAGTCCATCAGAAAATTCTGTTTTTTTTCTTTTCTTTTTCAGATGAAGCATTCTCGTGTGGCAGAATGACTTAGAGGTACACCACACACTCGCCTCTAAGCTGTCTATCCTGGGTTTGAATCCTGACCCAGCTATAAACTGTCATCCTGGTGTTTCACAGGCAGTGTGATTCATCAATATGTGTGCTGCCCCTCATGTAGACGTCAAATTGGATGTTCTGTCTGCTGGAATTGGTTGTTGTTCGTTAAAGATCCCACGGTGTCCTTCGTGAAAAGTAGGCGAGCCATTACCGGCACCCTGAACAAATTACAAATTCTTGCCCTAACCACTGCTGGGAAAGCAACGGCAAAGCATGCAGTATAACCCTTGCTCAGGAAGCTGCATCCACAGGTTCAGTGCTCTGTCAAGAGTATGGTACATAAGGTGTGTGTGTGTGTGCGTGCGTGCACAGTTAGACCCCGTTATTCGTGGGGGATATGTTCCTGAAAAATGCCGCGAATATCGGGGCTTTTAAAAATATATTTATTTATTTATTTTAATACATGCTGTCGGCTTGTGGTAGAACGATTGCACATAACAAAGGGGACAGTGGGAGAAAGGGGAAACACCAACAGCAGGGCGGAGGGAGAAAGTGGATGGAGACGGACAAATAAGGGATGCAGGTAATGATGAGGGGTAAGGGAAAACGCAAAGGGTGGACAATATGGATACAGAGGCAAAATTGTGTTTGACCAGTTTGTGATTTTTGTCAAGGTCTGAGGAGAGCGAAAGAGGCTTCTTGCTTGTGTGTCAGAAGAATGAGAGATGTCACGGCAGAGTGTGGAGTCGTCAGCAAAGAGATGAAGAGGATTTTACAGTCAGTGAGATCATTGATGAAGATTAGGAATAATATGGGGCCAAGAAAACTGCTTTGGGGTACTCCAGTCTTGATAGGGAGAGGGGATGAAAAGGTTCCATTGAGAGCCACATGTTGGCTATGAGAGTGGAGGAAGTCAATAATCCAAGAGTGGAGTTTGCCTTGGATTCCATAGGCAGACAGTTTGAATAGCATGGCAGGATGCCAGACTGTATCAAAAGCTCGAGATAATATGTCCAGAGAGACCGCCCTGATCTCATGTCTGATATTGAGGGCCTCCACCATTGTTGGGAGAGTCGAAGTATCATGTCCAAGGTAGAGTGACCACGTCTGAATCCTGAATTGATGATCTGAGATGAGGCTGTTGGAGAAAAGGAATTATTTTATTACCTCTGCTACCGAAGGTGAATGAGGTTATGTTTTCACCCCTCTCTGTCTGTTTGTTGGGTCGCCGAAATAGGTGACCCTTATTGTCAGTAATTCTGTCGTTTGTTTGGATGTTTTTCGTTTGTCATCAGCATAATTGGTAGTAAACGTGGGCGGATTTTGACCAAACTCGGGGTGTAGGTACATCTTTGACCTAGTGCTTTGGAAATTGTGATGGTTGCTAGGGACGCTTTGGTTCCCTAGCAACAACCGAAAAACCTTCAAAATCGGTACCGTTCATGCGAAATCAATTCCGAAAGCCATTATCCCACGTAGGTTATGAAATTTGGCACAAATGATCTACAGGTGATGCTCTATCAAATATATTCCGGTTTTTGTGATATATGGAATACTTTACCCGCAGCGCCCCCTACAATTAGGGTATTCGCGGAAAATTGAAGCCCCCTCGCGACCAGGTGAGTGCATCGATACGAATGAAACTTTGCAGGTTCATGGTACTCAATGAGTACTACAACTTTGCCTCAGGACATATTGACCGATTTCGCTTAGGTCAGGTGTCAAAGGTCAATTAGTGCAAAAATCGATATGTGAGAGCTGGAGGTGCCTTCGCGCCAAATGCTACTCCTCCTAGGGTTATGGTCGGATGGTCATGAAAATTCACACTAATCGTCTGGAATACATTGTGCACAAACTATCGAGCCGGATTTTCGATTTAGATCTTTGTTCACCCACAGCACCCCTCGAACTTTGGGGATTTCCAATTTCAAACCGCATTTTCGGTACTTTTCATTCAAATGACTACCGAGTAGTTATCAGTAGATGGAACTGGATGAGATTTGATATGCATAATCTTAAGGTGATCCCTATCCGCTATATGACATCCATTTTGCTCTATATCTTATAGTTTCCATGCTCTGCGACCCATCGCCGCCTACCGGTTTGGTTGGTTGTTTGTGTGCGGGATATCTCAAAAAGATGTGAACGGATTCGGATGAAACTTGATGGACAAATTGGGTGTGTGACAAGGAAGAAATGATTCGATTTTGGTGAAGATCCAAATCTGGATCTGGATACGTGGATTATTTAATTTAAAAGTGATTCTTCACTATTGAGAGATCGGGCCAAAAATGACGTATAGCATGACATTTCAAAAATGTATTGGGCTCTATGTTCTCGTGGATCAGGCATTGCGTGGCGGAGGTATGTGCTCCACCGAGTGCCCTTCTAGTTTTAACTGCGATGATTGATTCCATGACCTTGCTGTTGATTGGAAGTACAGTAAGCTAATAGGACTATAGTTAAGGGGATCTGTGTTTTTACCTGTTTTCATGTAATGCTATAAATGTTGTCTGATTTCCAATTTCCCAGGTGGATATAGGAGAGCAGTCCTGAAGTATAAAAAAAAATGAACAAGACAACGATATCGTGCAGAGCACGTTATTTGCAAAATCCATAAAACAAATTTGACCTAAAAAAATAATTGGTGGTTGAATTCAGAGACCTGATATGCAAATCCTCTTCAAATTTCAAGTCAATCAGATGAAGATTGAGGATTTTAGAAATCTCACCGAAGTTGTTGACCTTTGGCCTATTTTGACCTTTTGACCTCAAACAATAGGCTTCTTCCTCATGACAAACTCCACCACATGGTGAAGTTTCATGAAGATCGGTTTAAAATTGTGACTGTAGGTGACACACAGACACACACAGACACACATAATTGACTCACCAATATACGTACTTGTAAAATCCTCGATTTTGCAAGTAATAAATAAACCACAATCTTAGGTCACACTGTTTGTGCGTGCGTGCGTGCGTGTGTGCGTGCGCTCACATTGAAATGCTGTAATCTCCGAGCTTCAATGAAGATATTCTGGTTTATTTGTAGAACACGTCTTTCAGCAAAATCTATGACAAAGTGGTTATTCCCCCCCCCCCCCCCCCCCCCCCTCCCCCTTATAAAATTGGGGCTCATAGAAGAACGAAACACTGTATGGGAAAAAAGCCAACACCGACAGTGGGGACAGCAGGGTAGGGTAATGAACAACCAGAAAAATGTGGGAATGGGAGGAAACCAATCAACAGACCCAGGCAGGGACGCACGAACGCAACATTAAACATTGCTGTCACTCAACGAGACTCTCTCGAGTACATTGCACCAGCAGCCATCGACAAAAACTGTTAAATGAGACAATTCCTTGATGGTATCCTCAGCTTTCGAAGACAGCCTCTCAAAGCAGAGATGACGGCATCTGGCCACGAAGGAACCTGGAACCGGCTTCACAAACGTCGTGGACATTGCATTGCAAAACTTGAGAAAGCTCAGTCATCAAGTAGTTTACCTGCCGATTCAAATGTGCAGTTAATTAGCATGAGTGAAATGATTTCTCTTGTGAAATGATCTCCATTTCTCTTGAGTCCAGGTGCGGATTTTTTGCAGTTGAACAAAATCTTTATTTACTTCCTTTTTTAATATTTATTATTTTTTACAATTTATCCCATTCATATGTTCTTTATTTTGTGACTTCCTGGAATCTCTGGAGCGAGTCCAATGCACGGTGCAGTAGTGCAAGCCAATTGAAGAATTTTCAGCATATAATGTATTTGTGTGTGTGCCTGTGTGCGTGCATGCAAATGCTGCTGCAGAAAGCCACCCCGTGAAGCTGGTGCAGGATCGGCTTCTGGTGCCGGAGCTGGAATTCTGCACAGGTGAAAGTGTCCGGGATCCAATGGGTTTGCTGTCACTGCATTACGCATCCACAACGTGTCGTCATCCCAGCATCCCGTAATGGGGAAATCAAATGGTCTGACCTCTGGGAGTCAACTCTGTGGTCCGAGGGGTTTCGGGCCACATAATTTCACCTTGCACAATGGGGGTAGAGAATGTAGCATTGCCTTCATATAAAACCCATCATTGTAATGATATTTGTGCTTCAGGGTTAACGATGATACAACAGTTGTGTCCATTAGTTTGGAGCTCGTCATCACGTCTGAAAATTTTAAAGGGCTGGCTAAAAAACATCCAGATGTTGCAACCTGTCTACCTGAATCATGTTTCATCTCTCATTTTATTTCCTGTCCTTTTGTGCGTGTTGCCGGCCTCTTTCTTTCTTTCTTTCTTTTTTTATTTTCTTTCATTATTGTTTGTGTTTACTTCCAATTTAATTCTGTTTTTCCTCACTCTACCTCTGTTTTTCTCTCAATTTGCCAGTAAAAAAAAGGTTCTCACTTTGCAGTGAAACTTTTATTTTACATTTTATACAAACCTTTAAGACTTCAACCAATTAGCACATTAACAGGTTCTTATTCTTTAATTTATTTATTTTTCTTAAAATTGTTTACAACATTTTAATTTAATAATGTAATTATTGTTCTGAAAATAACTTGGGGGTTAACGAGGGTTAATTAATTATTCATCACTTATCTTTTTAATAAATCGGTTATCTCCAAGAGTGCTATTCATCACCGTCTCAGATAATCAGCCATGATCTTTTTGTGTACAGCATGAATTCCATGAACTAGGACAGATCCAAAACCACGATCTTTTCTACAACCGTTAACCCCCTCCTTCCCAAAACATCACAGGTCGCGCCGACCCCCGGACGTTAAGCTGGTTGTCCTGTCTGCTGGCATTATTTGTTTAGTTGGTACCTTTCTTGAAGAGTTGGCGAAAGAAGGTCAAGCTTTGGGGCCAGAGAAATGAAGATTGCATCCTCGAGAAAGACAAAGTTTGAGAATGAGATTGTCAGGAAGATAGTGGTTAAAAACAACAAAGATGTGTAAAGTGTGTGAGGCAACAGGATATGTGAAAGGTTTGGGAATATCAGTAAACACGTGTACAAATCATTGTGTGTGTGTTTGTCTCTGTCCTGTTTGGAGTCGTACACAAAATATGTGACCTTTCTGACACCCCCTCTCCACCTGTGTTTCTCTGGGAAACGCACACACCTACCCCC
>CM068960.1:111940098-111956838 GCA_035128595.1 Eptatretus atami
GAGCAGTGGTCAAGGGTGCAAAATGCCTCGGATTGACGAAAGTGTCTACAAACGGACATGTTTCAGGAAGCTACGTACAGGGTTCAAAATTGCCCAGACTATTCATGCCTGCGATACCGGAGGTTTTGCTGCTTTCATCCTCAGCTTTACGTTTTTCACAGCACTGAACTTACTGAGACAGGTCGAATGGTATCGCAGGATGAATAGTCTGGGCAATTTTGAACCCTGTACGTAGCTTCCTGAAAATGTCCGTTTGTAGACACTTTCGTCAATCCGAGGCATTTTGCACCCTTGACCACTGCTCGTCGTCCTTGATGTGTTTTTAGCGGATTAATCGTCTTTCTTCCGACACAAGAAACAAGCCTAAAATGGAAGAAATCAAGCGTAATAAATTCACTAGGCAGTTAGCATGCTAGGAGAATAACACGGCACAAAATGGGTGTGGTGGTGTGTTAGGTCATTGGAGTGCTCATTGAGATTTTGTCAAGACGGTATATTATGGGATTACTTTCGGAAATGGAATATGCAGCATTGAATCTACTAGAATGCACTGGAAAATATTCCAGTGTGAGAATTTCAGCCCTTTGACGGGCACTTTTGGGGGGCAATGCAAATGGGTGAGCATAGCCGCCGCACTTGGCACGCACAAACGCACACTTGGTGGCGGTCGTATGGCCGCATGGCGATTTATGAGGTATACACACCCGCGGAGTGCGGTGCCCCTCAATCCCTTATCAATTTCCTGTCTGCAAATACTAGTTAGAGAAAACAAAGTCAAGCCGTGTACGGCGCAGTGTGTGAGTGAGGAAGTAAAGAGACAGAGAAACCCAGCACACGAGTTACGTTGGCTTACGAGCACCAACACTTGGAGCGCAGAAAATTATAACGTATCGTATTGAAAATACTCACCTCTTCCTCCATGATAACGTCCCCTCGGAGCCCTCAAAACTTCCATGGTAAAGACTCCTTTCACTTCACTGATCAACGACCACCACTACATGCAAAGACTCACGTGGTCAGGCATCTCGTTACAAGAGTATACACGCACGGAACGAGGCTGATGGTCCGGCAGCGGCGTTGGGCGGGGTCGGGTCAGTTTCCCCATCCTGAAGTGGGGTAACTGTTCAATGTCGAAGGATGCTGTCAAGGTCAAAGTACATGAAAAGACTGCTGTCATTGGTATTCTGGTGTTTGGCAATATCCTTAGATCATGCTTACTAGTTCGATGCTTGTCGCATTGAGTTGAATAGCGTTGGTATATTGTACCTGGGTCAAAGGTTACTGTCAAGGTCAAAGTACAAGGGTGAAATTGTGTCATTGATATTTTCGTATTTGGGCAATACGTAGATTATATTGAACCAAGTCTCATGCTTGTCACTCTCGGGTTGAATAAATGTGGTCACGTGACCCCATAAAAAATTGCTGTCCTGGAAAACGTACAGGTTAGAATTGCTGTCAACTACCTTTTGGTCAACTGTGATCCCTACCCATGTCATGGTATGATTAGTTTCCTGTCGCTCTCGGTTGAATAAATCCAATTTTGGGTGACACGGAAATGTCACCTGTAGGCCTAAGGTACAGGCTACGAACCGCAGCAATCCCGATCCTTGGTCAGCATACATGATCAACCACCTCGTGTGGTCAAACCTTCTGTCCTTTCCGGTTGAATAAATTTCGCTGGCTGCCGTCTAACATCCAAGCTGGTGTCACAGGTAAAGGTCATAGGTAAACCCTGGCAGAGGTGACAACTAGTAACATTTAGGTACCCTGACATGATTGTTCCAGATTGCTTTTCTCATCTGTATAAAATCATCAGATGAAGGAAGTGGGGGAGCGGTAACACAATTCTTTGTACTTTCAAAAGCTTTTGCAGGCAGAAGTAAACATCTGAAAACCACAATCAACAGAGGTCTGGCATATCTGGCAAATAGATGGAAGCTTCGTAAAAAGGGATGTCATTGTGATTGAAGAAATTTTAAAAAGCAAAAATGACCAAGCAATTTGATTCGTACAAATGATGAAAAACAAACAAGAGCAAAATGTTATTGGTTCGCGGGCACCAGCAGTGACCACTATTTCCGTTGTGTCTGGTGTGTCTGTCTGTTTGTGACTCTCTCAAGAGCATAGCTCCGTGACGTTTGATGCGACTTGATGAAACTGGCACAAAGCTAGATATCATGGTCAGTTGTGTCTGTTTGTATGAGGGGCGTCCCACGCCCCTTGTGGCGAAGCTACGCGCCACTTGAACTATATATTTTTTTCTCGAAATTTCATTTCCTAGAAGCTGTGCGGAGTGTGCGTAATGTCCATAAGTACAACATATAAAAAATCCGATTGATTTGGTCAATTTGACGGAGAGGTAGGTTTTTTTACGTAGGGCTTCCTCAAAAGCTCCCACTAACTCAATTGTACTATCGTGGCATTGTTCAATAATGCCCGCGAACCATCGTCGCTCCCGGCTTGTTTATTTATTTATTTAACGGTAGTGTTTTTATAGAGCTGTATCAAATGAACCATTCGTATAAAACGACCTCTAAACAGCTCTAGATATTGTAATGGCCCCACCTCAAACATAATAATGTAAACGGGCGATACGAGACCGCTGGACATAACCTCCAAGAGTCCAAGGGGAGGTGTTCCACATACACGGAGACTCTGCGGTGTGCTTAGGATTAATTTATTTGTCTTGCAGCGGTTTCAGGACACGCACGATTCTGAAAAGAATTTGATCAAGCTGAAGGACGATCACACGCTCAAATGCACAGAACTCGCTTTAGGAATAACAGGTTAAAAAATAATGTGATGATGTACTCTGGGCAGAGACACAAGGGCGAACAGGAGAGTAGACAGAACTGTTGTGGTGTAGGTGTGCGTTTTTGTGGTTTTCCTATTGTGAAGCGAATGTAGGCTGGTCTCGCAGGTTGGGAGCAACAACAATGGTGCATTGCAAAAGGCTCGCCCTTCAACCCTTTTCCACTTGTCTGTCGCACCCCCCCCCCCCCCGAGTGTTGGTGCTTTTAATAGCCAACCTCGATCCTCTGTGGTGCAACTCTCCTCGCACTCCACGAGGAGTGCACGCACAACCAGGGTGTGAAAGTAGCACACGTGGACGCACCATGTAATCAGAGCATGTGCGGGGGTCATACTAGCACACGTGGGGCACACCAGTTGAAATGCAAGTCGTACGGTATGAAAGGACAATGGGGGTGATTTTAGAGTTAAAGAAAATAAAAAAAATTTTAAAAGAAAGAGAGAGAAGTGACAGACAGGTCAAATAACAGCCTTTTTTTGTAATTCAGAAAAATCGCAATATCTTAAGAGCCGCAATACATTGAACCCTTATTTGAATAATTTAATAATAAGGGGTCGTATACAAAATGCGTGAAGCTTTGGGGTGGTTGTGTGCGTTTCCCAGAGAAACCACAGGTGGAGAGGGGGTGTCAGAAAGGTCACATATTTTGTGTACGACTCCAAACAGGACAGAGACAAACACACACACAATGATTTGTACACGTGTTACTGATATTCCCAAACCTTTCACATATCCTGTTGCTCACACACTTTACACATCTTTGTTGTTTTTAACCACTATCTTCCTGACAATCTCATTCTCAACTTTGTCTTTCTCGAGGATGCAATCTTCATTTCTCTGGCGCCCCAAAGCTTGACCTTCTTTCGCCAACTCTTCAAGAAAGGTACCAACTAAACAAATAATGCCAGCAGACAGGACAACCAGCTTAACGTCCGGGGGTCGGCGCGACCTGTGATGTTTTGGGAAGGAGGGGTTAACGGTTGTAGAAAAGATCGTGGTTTTGGATCTGTCCTAGTTCATGGAATTCATGCTGTACACAAAAGATCATGGCTGATTATCTGAGACGGTGATGAATAGCACTCTTGGAGATAACGATTTATTAAAAAGATAAGTGATGAATAATTAATTAACCCTCGTTAACCCCCAAGTTATTTTCAGAACAAAATTACATTATTATTAAATTAAAATGTTGTAAACAATTTTAAGAAAATAAATAAATTAAAGAATAAGAACCTGTTAATGTCTAATTGGTTGAAGTCTTAAAGGTTTGTATAAAATGTAAAATAAAAGTTTCACGCAAAGTGAGAACCTTTTTTTACTGGCAAATTGAAGAAAAACAGAGTAGAGTGAGGAAAAACAGAATTAAATTGGAAGTAAACACAAACAATAATGAAAGAAAATAAAAAGAAAGAAAGAAGAAAGAGGGCGGCAACACGCACAAAAGGACAGGAATAAAATGAGAGATGAAACATGATTCAGGTAGAGCAGGTTGCAACATCTGGATGTTTTTAGCAGCCCTTTAAAATTTCAGACGTGATGACGAGCTCCAAACTAAATGGACACAACTGTTGTATCATCGTTAACCCTGAAGCACAAATATCATTACAATGATGGGTTTATATGAAGGCAATGCTACATTCTCTACCCCCATTGATGCAGGTGAAATTATGTGGCCCGAAACCCTCGGACCACAGAGTTGACTCCCAGAGGTCAGACCATTTTGATTTCCCCATTACGGGATGCTGGGATGACGACACGTTGTGGATGCGTAATGCAGTGACAGCAAACCCATTGGATCCCGGGACACTTTCACCTGTGCAGAATTCCAGCTCCGGCACCAGAAGCCGATCCTGCACCAGCTTCACGGGTGGCTTTCTGCAGCAGCATTTGCATGCACGCACACAGGCACACACACAAATACATTATATGCTGAAAATTCTTCAATTGGCTTGCACTACTGCACCGTGCATTGGACTCGCTCCAGAGATTCCAGGAAGTCACAAAATAAAGAACATATGAATGGGATAAATTGTAAAAATAATAAATATTAAAAAGGAAGTAAATAAAGATTTGTGTTCAACTGCAAAAAATCCGCCCTGGGACTCAAGAGAAATGGAGATCATTTCACAGAGAAATCATTTCACTCATGCTAATTAACTGCACATTTGAATCGGCAGGTAAATACTTGATGACTGAGCTTTCTCAAGTTTTGCAATGCAATGTCCACGACGTTTGTGAAGCCGGTTCCAGGTTCCTTCGTGGCAGATGCCCGTCATCTCTGCTTTGAGAGGCTGTCTTCGAAAAGCTGAGGATACCATCAAGGAATTGTCTCATTTAACAGTTTTGTCGATGGCTGCTGGTGCAATGTACTCCGAGAGAGTCTCGTTGAGTGACAGCAAGTTTTAATGTTGCGTTCGTGCGTCCTGCTGGGTCTGTTGATTGGTTTCCTCCCATTCCCACATTTTTCTGGTTGTTCATTACCTACCCTGCTGTCCCACTGTCGGTGTTGCTTTTTCCCATACAGTGTTTCTTCTTCTCTATGAGCCCAATTTTATAAGGGGGAGGGGGGGGGGGGAATAACCACTTTGTCATAGATTTTGCTGAAGACGTGTTCTACAAATAAACAGAATATCTTCATTGAAGCTCGGAGATTACAGCATTTCAATGTGAGCGCACGCACACACGCACGCACGCACGCACAAACAGTGTGACCTAAGATTGTGGTTTATTTATTACTTGCAAAATCGAGGATTTTACAAGTACGTATATTGTGAGTCAATTATGTGTGTCTGTGTGTGTCTGTGTGTCACCTACAGTCACAATTTTAAACCGATCTTCATGAAACTTCACCATGTGGTGGAGTTTGTCATGAGGAAGAAGCCTATTGTTTGAGGTCAAAAGGTCAAAATAGGCCAAAGGTCAACAACTTCGGTGAGATTTCTTTAAAATCCTCATCTTCATCTGATTGACTTGAAATTTGAAGAGGATTTGCATATCAGGTCTCTGAATTCAACCACCAATTATTTTTTAGGTCAAATTTGTTTTATGGATTTTGCAAATAACGTGCTCTGCACGATATCGTTGTCTTGTTCATTTTTTTTTATACTTCAGGACTGCTCTCCTATATCCACCTGGGAAATTGGAATCAGACAACATTTATAGCATTACATGAAAACAGGTAAAAACACAGATCCCCTAACTATAGTCCTATTAGCTTACTGTAAACTTCCAATCAACAGCAAGGTCATGGAATCAAATCATCGCAGTTAAAACTAGAAGGGCACTCGGTGGAGCACATACCTCCGCCACGCAATGCCTGATCACGAAGAACATAGAGCCCAATACATTTTTGAAATGTCATGCTTACCGTCATTTTTGGCCCGATCTCTCAATAGTGAAGAATCACTTTTAAATTAAATAATCCCACGTATCCAGATCCAGATTTGATCTTCACCAAAATCGAATCATTTCTTCCTTGTCACACACCCAATTTGTCCATCAAGTTTCATCCGAATCCGTTCACATCTTTTTGAGATATCCCGCACACAAACAAACCAACCAAACCGGTAGGCGCGCGATGGGTCGCAGAGCATGGAAACTATAAGATATATGAGCAAAATGGATGTCATATAGCGGATAGGGGATCACCTTAAGATTATGCATATCAAATCTTCATCCAGTTCCATCTACTGATAACTACTCGGTAGTCATTTGAATGAAAGTACCGAAAATGCGGTTTGAAATTGGAAATCCCCAAAAGTTCGAGGGGTGCTGTGGGTGAACAAAGATCTAAATCGAAATGCCGGCCGATAGTTTGTGCACAATGTATTCCAGACGATTAGTGATTTTCATGACCATCCGACCATAACCCTAGGAGGAGTAGCATTTGGCCGAAGGCACCTCCAGCTCTCACATATCGATTTTTGCACTAATTGACCTTTGACACCTGACCATAAGCGAAATCGGTCAATATGTCCTGAGGCAAAGTTGTAGTACTCATGAGTACCATGAACCTGCAAAGTTTCATTCGTATCGATGCACTCACCTTGGTCGCGAGGGGCCTTCAATTTTCCGCGAATACCCTAATTGTAGGGGGCGCTGCGGTAAAGTATTCCATATATCACAAAACCGAATATATTTGATAGAGCATCACCTGTAGATCATTTGTGCCAAATTTCATAACCCACGTGGGATAATGGCTTTCGGAATTGATTTCGCATGAACGGTACCGATTGTTTGAAGGTTTTTCGGTTGTTGCTAGGAACCAAAGCGTCCCTAGCAACCTCACAATTTCCAAAGCACTAGGTCAAAGATGTACCTACACCCGAGTTTGGTCAAAATCCGCCCACGTTACTACCATTATGCTGATGACGAACGAACAAAACATCCAAACAAACGACAGAATTACTGACATAAGGGTCACCTATTTCGGCGACCCAACAAACAGACAGAGGGGGTGAAAACATAACCTCATCTTCACCTTCGGTAGCAGAGGTAATAAATAATTTCCTTTTCTCCAACAGCCTCATCTCAGATATCAATTCAGGATTCAGACGTGGTCACTCTACCTTGGACATGATACTTCGACTCTCCCAACAATGGTGGAGGCCCTCAATATCAGACATGAGATCAGGGCGTCTCTCTGGACATATTATCTCGAGCTTTTGATACAGTCTGGCATCCTGCATGCTATTCAAACTGTCTGCCTATGGAATCCAAGGCAAACTCCACTCTTGGATTATTGACTTCCTCCACTCTATAGCCAACATGTGGCTCTCATGGAACCTTTTCATCCCCTCTCCCTATCAAGACTGGAGTACCCCAAAGCAGTTTTCTTGGCCCCATATTATTCCTAATCTTCATCAATGATCTCACTGACTGTAAAATCCTCTTTCATCTCTTTGCTGACGACTCCACACTCTGCCGTGACATCTCTCATTCTTCTGACACACAAGCAAGAAGCCTCTTCGCTCTCCTCAGACCTTGACAAAAATCACAAACTGGTCAAACACAATTTTGCCTCTGTATCCATATTGTCCACCCTTTGCGTTTTCCCTTACCCCTCACATTACTGCATCCCTTATTTGTCCGTCTCCATCCACTTTCTCCCTCCGCCCTGCTGTGGTTGTTCCCCTTTCTCCCACTGTCCCCTTTGTTATGTGCAATTTCACCACAAAGCCGACAGCATGTATTAAAATAATAAATAAATATATTTTTAAAAGCCCCGATATTCGCGGCATTTTTCAGGAACATATCCCCACGAATAACGGGGTCTAACTGTGCGACGCACGCACCACACACACACACCTTATGTACCATACTCTTGACAGAGCACTGAACTGTGGATGCAGCTTCCTGAGCAAGGGTTATACTGCATGCTTTGCCGTTGCTTTCCCAGCAGTGGTTAGGGCAAGAATTTGTAATTTGTTCAGGGTGCCGGTAATGGCTCCCTACTTTTCACGAAGGACACCGTGGGATCGTGGGGGTTTTAACGAACAACAACAATTCCAGCAGACAGAACATCCATTTGACGTCTACATGAGGGGCTAGCACACATATTGATGAATCACACTGCCTGTGAAACACCAGGATGACAGTTTATAGCTGGGTCAGGATTCAAACCCAGGATAGACAGCTTAGAGGCGAGTGTTGGTTGTACCCTCTAAGTCATTCTGCCACACGAGAAGCTTCATCTGAAAGAAAAGAAAAAACAGAATTTTCTGATGGACTTTTGAGGTGCAACCAAACCATTATTATATGGACGATGGCGATGGACAGACATCTCCATCGAGCACTTCCACAATCGATTCCTGTACATACCTACTCCTGTCCATTGACCAAGCTTAAATCGCTCCTATAGTTTCAGCAAATCACCTCTAGTCAGCCAGCCATCATGGGCTATCAGTTTGACAATCGATGGCATCTTGTACAAACAAACAAACTATCCAGATACAATTATATGCCTGTGCTTGAATTGTGTTTGTTTTCACCCATATCCCAAATGGCATAGTAGGTTTTATTTTATTCATTATTTGAAGACATCACTTGCTGTTTCATGTGGTTTTCTCTCAGAATGCTAGGTCATACTGAATGTATTGTGATCCCACTGAATAGTTAGAGGTAGTCGACGAAAGTCGCAAACTCCGAGGAAATGGCAGGGTGTTGTTTCTCAGAGTTCTGATTTACTCCAACACTGAAGTTCAATTATAAATTGGCGATTGTGTGGCTGTATTGAAGAGATAAGCGGAAGGTTCCTGTCCCATCTCAAACTGCACATTTGTTTTGTGAGAAAAAATCAATCAATAAATAAATAAATCATGCAGAGGAGAAATTACATTGAGGAAAGCTACAGAACAGGGAAAGGAACGAATTTGGCAAGTTGTAGATGAACATATTCGTTTAGAGATACAGAGTCAGCAGAGCTATTGCAGAAGATCGCAGACCTGACTGTGATGAATGGTCGAAGATGTGTTGGTTTGGCATCACTCATGCTTTTGCGATTTCAGCGCCAGAACTAGACTTGAACGACTGCGTCAGAAATTCAATTCAGACGCCACTAAAGATGAAGGTTCAGCATTGGAACAGGCCAAGCATCATGCGGCAATCAAGATCATCCGCAGTGATGAACTGGAACTAGGCATGTACGTCAGAGCCGTGCAAAAAACAGATGGTATGTGAAATGTCTCTACATTCAGCATGTCCCAGAAAGCCCTCGATATGGCAGTAAAAGATGTCACTCTGTGGGTTAGGTTGGCAGGAGTTGTAGGAGACCTTTGTTCAGCGGAAGGGAAATATCACTTGGATGCTGGGTAAAGTTTCAGCGAGTCAACAAGAAGTCCAAGGAATGAACACCGAAAACAATGGGGACAACTGCTTGGATTAATTGTGCTCTGATAAGGTACAAGAATTAGCAAAGGACATGTCTTTGATATGTCCCAAGTGTGGCACCAATATCTAGGCATGTTCCGTGTAAGTGGAACATTTATTCGTCCAAAGTACCTATCAAGAAGACAAGAAGCTTCATGATGATGTGAAGAACATCATCGGGCCAAGGTGCAGTACTGTTCATCCACTGGGCCAATATCCACCATTGCTGCTGTACCCAAGTGACCTAAAGAGGATGGCCATAGTACATAACTGGAGAGCACTGCTATGGCAGACCCTGACACCTCATGCATCACATCAATGAGATGCCTGCGAAATTTGCTTCAGACGACACACCAATGCAAGAGATATGCATACAGCTCTACAACTGCTCTCAGACTTGCAAGATACCACAAGGGCATAATGCAGGGTGGCATGGAATTGACAGTGATCCATCCATCCATCCATCCATCCATTGGGACCATACTCTGTGGCAGAGCGTTGGTGCTGCCTAAGCAGTCTCCTTGGCTATAGAGCACAATCCTGGAGGGTCGCCACTCCGACACAGGATACCAGCATGCTGGCACTCATTTTGCCGACCTCAGAAGGATGACAGGCAGAGTCAACCCCACATGGTATTAATTTAACAGCAGAGTGGGATTTGAACTCAGGATCCAAGCCCACCACCCTAACCATTAAGCCTTAGGTGTAGGTGAGAGCACCATCTAAGGTGTGGCTGAGAGCTTACGAGTGTAACCATCGGTAGAATGTTGGATTGCCATTATCGAAAGGGGGTGAAAAGAATCCCGGAAAGGGACTGGAAGTCATCTGGATGACTCTACCTGCTGTGCCTGCATTTTGTGTCAAGCTAGTACTTGTGGCTGCAAGAAGAAGTCAGAACCGTTGCCTGCAAGTGCTCAAAATCGCAACAAATGTGAATCTCTGCCTGTGGGTGTGATGCTGAAGGATGCTGCAATCCAGTGTAAAAAAAAGTTGAACTATCAGGCTGCAGTAGTCTCAGACTGAGATGAGAGCAAAGTGGCAGTCAGGAACATTAGTGTACGTCTCTTACCCACGTTTTCAATGTTGTGATATACTAAGTATATGTACGTCGTTATTTTTGTATCATTTGTAATTAAAACTCGTTAAATTATAATGGTTTTGTCATTTTCTGAATTCCTGACCCTGAAAACAGATGAAATTGTAGTCTGAGATCAACAAAATCGTGTAAGTAGTATGAATCAATGCTTCTCCAATGGTTACAATGGAGCCACATGTGGCCATTTTGAATGACATCATTTATACGATTTATGGCAATCTGGGGAAAGTGTCATCGACCCAGGTGATGATCCTGAACATATTACCATAACATTGGGCAGTTGGTTTGCTTGTAACAAAGAAATGTCATCTAGTTAAGATTTCATCATCTTTCCATAGTTGGCTGGCTGACTACCTCTTGTGGAATACAGAAATGTGGCATCAGCTTCCAAAGGGAGGGCAAATTGGGTTGATAGACAGGAAGTTTCAGCATCGTTTTGAGCTATTCCTTTCAACAGTCACTCATGCTCTTCAGCGAACTTCATCAAAGAATGTTGATAAGGGCCAGACAGGAATGTAAATGCAATCACGTACATGGATTGTACTCGACGAGTCGAGTATGTTTGTGAAGCAAACCCTTTTGCTGATGCCTCAGTGTTGTATAGTATACAAAAATACTCATGGCAGCCTGCACACTATATTTATTCCCATGTTATGGAAGAAAAAAAACAATAATACCATGGGAGAACATTGTAATTGGTTCCATCTGTCACACCATCTCCTCCTAAGCAGTTGTGCAGAAATTCACCAAACTGGTAGTTTATGATCACCGCATGGCATGAAGGTGCAAGAGTAGTACAATTTTGGCCCTGACCCTGGGGGGGTCAAAATGTCAAATACCCCCCAAAATGCAGTTACAGGCACATTTTAAACAAAACTTTGTATATGCAATAAACATTGTGGGACGCACAAAATATAAATGATTTATTTGGTTTGACCCCTGGTTCATGTCCAGAGGTAGGGACTTAGAATCACAGGGTCAAAATGGGGGAAAATTTCTTTTTTTTTTAAACCCATTTGATTTGGGTCATTCCTGGTGAACTTTATGCCAGCTTTCAGCTTTGCTTTCGGTGGGAAGTGTCGGGATTTGCGATGGCACGAGATGGACTTCGCTGCAATTAAAGGTTTATTTTGTTCAAAGTCGGTCTCAACAAGCTTTTGGTTTTGTAGAACTGAATGAAAATAAGGGTGAGCTCCTCCGATGGGCGACTGCTTTGGATATTTGCTAAGCCGGGAGAATACAGTTTGGCAAGCGAGCAAAAAACTTTCACCAAATTGCACCATCTCCAGAATGTCTATACAAATTAGCACGTTCACCGCCATATCCTTTACTGTCAAAAACTGGTGCATCGCGTATGTAAGAATTCTACAGATAAATCAGCCTTTTTGTCTCAAGGTCCTAATCATCATTCGACACTGGCATAAACCCGTGGTCACCTCAAATTATACACACAGGAACCACCACCGGCCACTTTTGACACAACCCATCTTGAGTTCAGTGATATTGCACCCTGACCACGTCAGATGTTATCGACCCAACGCATCTTTGGTCGATCTATCGAAAGACGACGTCCCTCCAGAAAACCATCCACTACAGCTGCTGCCAGTCCACTGTCCGAATCACATGGCCCATCCATGCTGCCTTGCATTCCATCACATTACTACTGCTGAGGCACCATCGTTACCCATCATCTCCATTAAGCTCTCATTTGCAACACGGTCGTCCACTTGATGTTGTGGATTTGCCCATATCTATCCGCATTCGCACCTCCTTGCTCTCAGCTAGAATATGGTTGATCAACCGCCCAGGTACTTGAAAGATGTGACATGGGGTATTGGTATCAAGCAGTATGTGATAGTGTTGTCATCTATTGTTGGCTGGCCAACCATGTATCCCATCTTTCCAGGATGGTGATTAGCCCATCCATCTGATATTGTCACCCAGAATAGCAAGCATCTCTTCTTTGTCAGCTCTGCATAGCGCCATCACGAGGTCATCGGCGTATCTGATCTCCTTTTTTCAGAGATACCACTTACATTGAGGTGCCTTTAGGTGTGATGTGCATTCATACCATTCCTGCATGAGGCATTCGGTGTAGAGGGGACAATGGACAGCCTTGTCACACTCCAACTGGCATCTCAAACTCAGCTGTCATCCGGCATTTCCAATGGAGCTGATCTTTGAATTGATGTCGAGATCCTCAAGCAGTCGCATCACATCCTTTCCAAATCCCGCAGTTTCGTAAACATGGTTGACAGTAGAGTATGGTTGACAGAGTCAAATGCCTTCTTATAATTATCAACAAAGACCAGGTGGAGAGGGCTTTTGCCTGCATAGTAAGCTTCGGCCACACCTTTCAGATGAAAGATCTCATCAGTTGTGCCCTC
This sequence comes from Eptatretus atami, assembly GCA_035128595.1. Classification (NCBI taxonomy): domain Eukaryota; kingdom Metazoa; phylum Chordata; class Myxini; order Myxiniformes; family Myxinidae; genus Eptatretus; species Eptatretus atami. The sequence continues at coordinate 111,953,261 of CM068960.1, forward strand.
ACCATGAGCAAAGCCACATTGGGGGTCTCTTACTTCACTACGTGCGATAACTTCAAGGAGAATCACCTTATGCAAACGCGGATCTAACCAGCCAACAAAAGTCATCAGACATTTGTTCAGACTTTAGGCTTCAACATTTGGAATTAGGTCACAGTCCATGTACAGCAGCAGGATGACGGAACTTCCACTCCAGGTTTGAGAGTTACTAACGGATGGTCAGTGTCAAAGCGAGCGCTGTAGGAACAAACAATCGGTCATGATTCCGTGCTTCTGTGCCGATTAGAATGTAATCAATGGCATTTCTTGCCTGCTGATCCAAGTTACCTTATGACAAGATCATTTGGGAAACAAGGAGTGTGTTAGCAGTGAGGTTGTTACACATGCAAAATTCAACAGTCGGTCTCCTCTTGCATTTCTGTCACCATAGCCATGACGTCCCATGATGAGAGGAATGCACTGGTTTCCAATTTAACATTGAAGTCACCAGCAACTACAAATGTGTCACCGATTCTTTTTATTGGTATTGATCACATCATGCAGCTGTTATCGAAGTCGTCATAACGCCATCCGCTGCGTAGACGTAGGTGCATAGAAGAGACAAACAAGAAGGGTACCTTTCCTCAACAAAAACGAGCAGCCATAATTCGATCAAGGTCCTGCCGAATTATAATGCGCACAGGGTGGATGGCCAAATCGCACGATATAAATCATACCGAGTCATGCAATTTCCCTACGTCACTTCAAATACATTCCCTACGTCCTAAGAGTACTCAACGAGCATTATACATGTATCACAAAGCCTGTATGCATAATCACAAGCAGGGCCGACATAGTAATTCAGCAGTATACTATTCTAACATTAATTACAAGGACATATAAACAATGGACGAATACATACAGGATATGGGATTTTAATCCATGTCCCAGCCTCGTGAGCCGAGGTAGATATGGGATGCTAATGGGAAACTCAGGGTTACGAAACTTTTCGTAGGGTCTTTGCTGAACAAGCCCAAAGTTTCTCTCGGAAATGGCTTCAAGCAACAAACAGTGGGTTAATTTGCAGCTCCACATTTCAAGGGCATACATACATTTCTAAACAAACAAAAATAAATAAGACAAGACCAGGTTTACACTTGTTATCACCAGTTGGTGCAAACACCACCGCTGTCACATCTGAGTGTCATCAGATTGTGCAAGTATTCAGGATTGTTTTTCTCTCAGTCAAATCCTCTCTCAATGTACAAATCCGAGCGCAAGACAATTCTCAAAGGATTGTCTCCAGGCTGTTGGTTATATATAGTAAACTCTAATAAGTGTACACAAAAATTCGACAATAAAAAAACATCTACTGGACATGCTTCTTCAAATTTTGCATCTCGGGACTTTCACTGAGAGTTTCAACCTGAAAGCACAAAAAAAATAAAGGAAAGAAAAGTTAAGATCAAAGCAAAAGTGCAACACTGTACAAGCTTTCAAAATCTCTTACATATTCAATGGGTAGTGATCTCAACCTTTGTGCTTAACATGTAAAGAGAGAGGGCAAGGTGAGGGGTGGGAGGTGGCCAGGGAGTGATAGGGGGTTCTATTCAACAATCAGTGGACTTGTTCAAGTATCAGATCACTCCAATAAACAAATGAGCAGATACAATAACTCCCCTGAGATTCTGTACAATGCAGATACAGTAATAGCCCCGATTCTGTCGAAGCACGCATGCTGCCGAGAGCGCCATGTAGGTAATGCTACCGAGGAGGTACTCTCACTCTTTTGAAGTGACTGATAAATTCACTGAGAGGTGCTTGCAGAAACTTGAAGTAATGAATTGCAAATGTTGGTAATGTGCAGCAGAAATTAAAGTAATAAATATTACTTTGATGGTTTTAAGGAGCTTCAAAAAGTGTTAACGACTTCTCGGACTGACTGGCAGAGATGAGGATGTGACCATGGTTCCTGGAATGGTCAAGAAGATTCCAATTCCTGGAATGGTACACACATATATATATATATATATATTATAATATATATAATATAGTATATAAATAAATATAATTGTTGCGGGTCGGGGGTCGGGTGAGAAGACCACGAGGTGGGGGAGGCCTATCTCGGTTACCACCAAGACTCCCAGAATTGTAGTCCGTCGGCACACGGATAATTTCCGTGATGCGCGGGTCGCTTAACGCGACGCTGTGGACGCCAATAACCGACGTGGACTGGGTCGCTTAACCGGACAGGCCAAATAACCGGGTCGCTTAACCCGACCGTGGACCAATCACGTCAACACGCGTGACCTAGGGTACCTCCCGTTCTATGGTACCTATTAATCACGTGATTTAAATACAGAGAGCACGCCTCGATACACCTTGTCCGAAACGGATCACTCCACGGATATGGGATCACTTTTCCGGATGGATAAGCCGAGCGACACTGCCAAGGAACGTACCGGCTAAAGAAGGACGGCATCATTGGGATATAAATCCCGGCTAACTAGGATTCGGACGCATGCTGGATCAATGAAAGAACCCCAAAGACAAGCTGGGAACATTCCTAAATGATATTTATTAAACGTGGGCGAGGAAAAGATGTGGTACGATCATGATTATTAGGTTATGTTTTGTGTGAGAGATAGGGGAGAGTGTGTGGTGCAGAATAAAACAGGCAGTTACAAAAGGACACAGAGCAGATCGTTATACGCGAAATAATAACACTAAACGGGGCACTTTCAGGTAGAGGCGCATACCTTCGCCAACGCTACCATCCCCCCCCACCCCCAGAAACCGTTGATTGGTGAGGGTTATTTTAATCCCATACCACATATCTGCCATCTCATATGTTGTTATGATGGGCTTACAATTTAAATTTCCTGTGTCATATCGTATATCACAAATTGCGGCATTGATTCACAACATTTTGCATTGGTTTGGCATGCATTGGATAAAATCGACCGCACTATGGCAAAAATGAACGATTTTTGACCTTTTTTCATAGACCTCCGACCTGACCTTGTGTACTCTTTAATTTTAATTGGTTATTTAGATGTGGGGAACAGAACAGTCAACATTTTGTGTTGGTTTCATGCAAATTGGATAAGAATTGACCCGTGTTATGACTAAAAAACCTCACATTTTGCCAATCGTGACCCCCCTGACCTTTTGACTCCCAACGCTAATAGGGTTATTACGTTCATTGTGTCATTCACATTACACAAGATGGGGCATTGAATTCTGAACATTTTGGCATTAGTTGCATGCAAATTGGATACGAATTGACCAGCCTTATGTCAAAAGACGATTTTGACCTTTTCATGACCTTGACCTTTGACCCGATCGCTCCCAATTATCAATGGTCCTCGGATAATAACAATCATCCCACCAAATTTTGCTGCGATTTCAGTTTAAATACTTTTGGAGTCATGCGAATAAAAAACAAACACCATTCACATAATATAAATAAATAAATAAAAAATACACAGCCGATCCATAACCTTCGGCAACAAAGTTTGCGAAGGTAATGGATGTTGGTTCAAGCAGCTAACTTTGCCGTCACATTAACAAATCCCAAATCACTACATCTCTCTCGTGTT
>CM068960.1:111957154-111972049 GCA_035128595.1 Eptatretus atami
CGAGGGCAATGTACCACAATACTTGTCGCTTGAAATTCCTTCGATGTAATGTTGCTGAGGCTGCAAGTTGCGGATATGATTTTGTTGCACCCTCAGCTGTTCACAGGGTAGCATTCAAAGCGATACAGGATTCATAGACTCCCAAGTAGTGGCAAAACGTATTCCAGTCGCAGTTGCATCTGTAATGGAGTTATACAAATCGAATTCCAGGCCAGTGGTGGGATTTCTGGGGATATAGAAGGATACACCACACAAGAAGTTGCTGGATAAAATTTTAAAAAAAAGGCCTACAAGGACAACCTGTGCTATGCAAGGAGTCGAACAAGACTGGGAATTTCATTTACCGCCATCTCTCAGTTTTGATGATTGCTGTGTGGCTTTGAAAAATACCACTACGGATGAACAGGAGGTACGATCGAATGCAATGATGTTGCGATCGGAGATTCTTACAATGGAGAAGACCCAAATTCCGAGCCCTACAACCGTTGATTCTCTGAAGAAAACCGCCCAGAAATAACTTCCGCTGACAAAACTTTTCTACAGAACACTACTGTGTGCGTTGCCGAAGCACCATCAGCCGCTAAGGAAAGAAAGTGTGAAGCGCTCTCTTCAGATGCAGTCTTATACCGTATCACAGGAAATGTAAAACCTTGGAAAAAATACAGCACTAGGTATTGGACTTTCTTCGATGTTAGGAAGCAAGAGTGCAATAACAGTACTGAACAGACTTGGTCATTGTGTGAGCGACGATTGAATGCAAAGACTCGTGTCGGAAATCGCGTACACTGTGCTTCAGGAGAAAAGAGACACCGGCAGGACTAATTGCTGGATGAGAGGGAGAACGTGATGATCTCACAATCAGTTCAATGTGCATAAACCCGGAAAAGATTCCCAGGACGCCCCCATTTGCTCAAGCATTAGGATACGATCATTTCTTGATTTCTGCTACAGGAACTGCCGGGGACAACTTTGACTTGAACGTCGAAACCCTGGACGGCAGAAACAGTCTGCCGTTACCGTGGGCATAGCTTACCAGAATCAATACGTTCCAGATGAACATCACGCCCAAATAGTCGCAGGACTGTCAAGAGAGACGTCAACTGTGAGTGGGGAGAGCCAGAAGAACCTTTGAAGGCATGTGAAAGAGGAGTCCTGCTTTCCGTTTGATTTGCGAACAGTCAAATTCTCACTTTCGCAGCGACTACTTCAACAACAGCAAAAATTCATTGAAGCAAACGCATTGGATATTTTGTGGGTGATCAAGTCCATGCATGAAATGGTACCTCAGTTTCAACGGATTTTTCCTTGTTTGTGGAGGACCGCCTTCCAATGAAGTGATAGCTTATATGGATCCCATAAATGAGTCTCCAACCCTTGGAAAGGTTGTTCAGGCTACCATGGAACGATCTCTTGAAAGTGGCTGAAGAGATGGTCAAAGTGTGGCACCCAGTTACGTACGATCTGAACATTGCCATGAAGGCGTTCGCCATTCAGCTCTCTGTGCGCCCAAGTTGATAAACTTATCATTTTACTGGGCAACTTTCACGTCGTACTAGCATTTTTGTGCTGTGGGACGATATATCCGATTCCGGTTTGAATATCTTTTGACAGAGGGTTATGTTCTTGCCGAGGGTTCATTGAATGGGTTGTTAGGTAAATTTATAACCGATGACCCGCATTCACCAGATAACAGCTGGTGTCTTGGAGCAGTTACTGTATGAACGATTCCTGTCGGACAGACGTGATCAGTATGAAGAAGTCATCTCAAGAGATAATGTCGACAGATTTGGAGGATACGAACAAACTGCCCAACTGGCTACACAGGAAGATTTCCTGCGGCTCATCAAGGACTATGAGCAGTTTCTTCATGATACATGAACGGCTCACTTGCAAGACAGCGGGCATATTGGGCTGTGTACGTTGTACTTCATCAACCGCATTTACCAAGAGCTACAAAGGGCTTATGAACCAACAATTATGTCGGCCCTATATGTGACAGTTCTACCTCATTCTTACGGATCTGTTCTCTCGCTTGAACAGACCAAATTATGCCGGTGGGTTTCACTCTATTTTGGAAAAAGCTAAGTCAACTAGCTTCAGCTGCAATGATGAACGACAAGCTGGTGCCTTCAGCACGAGACGTACAAATAAGGATACTTCCCGCCAGTCCGATCGACCTAACCCTTTAGCAGACCACAAATCGCGACGCCGCTCAATCTTGCACCACCGGAGTCGTCCCTTCGCCCAATTCGGAGAAAGGCGATTGTAGGACTGTGGTGTTGTGAGCCTTTCACAGCGCAGCATGGCCGGTAACAGAGATGAATAAATGTGCGTATTCAGAGGGGAGAAACACCGGCAAACCAATGGTGCAAAAGCAGCGTGTGAAGAAGACAAAGAAAGTGCACCGACCGTGCTCAAAGCAATGTTCATTGAAACATGCCATTCCGTCGGTCGCCGCACCAGAGGCCCTCGTCAACTTGGCTATGGGGAAAAGTCTGTCTGCCGAAGCGACGGCCAAGTACCTGAGCCCAACTCTTCATCGCGGAAAATGGCAATCAGCAGTTTCTGCTTGAGTGCGCAGAAGACGGAGTCAAGATTTTCTAAAAGCTGTTGAAGCGCACCAGAGTGCAAAACTTTCATCGGGAAAACGCTCGGAAACCGATCAAATGTGTAGGTTGGTTACCGAAGGTGTGAGAGACCCTTCGCTCACGTCTTAGCTGATGGACGCGGTGTGAGAATTATCGATCTTCAGAGATCTACTGAGCCATCCATAACGTCAATTTTCCCCTGTCATCGCACACCAGCGACGGGTCAGTGACGAAGACGACCAAGTCCAGTGCTCACCAAAGTTTCTGGAAGGAAAACAGAAAGAACCGCTCTTGGACATCTCACTCTCCAGTGAAGGCCTCGGTTTTTATTCTCGTTGATGGCGGTCTTATTCTCTACGAGGTTCTGCCCTCACCAAAGCAATCAACGTATCGGGAGGGGCTCCCACGCCAGCGGCGACGGGGCAATTACGGGGGGTGGAAAAGGGGAGGGGGGTATAATGGTGCACATTTATAGGATGCCAGTATCGTGATGGTGGTGCATTTACTTCTTGACAAGATGGTTACACATCATAAGGATCCGGAGAGGAGGAACCGGGTGGTGGCTGTGGATGAGGATTTTGTGATAACAGGGCCGGAACAAAAGCGAAAAGAATGGCAGTTGAGTCCTCAAAAACTATCGTCAGAATACCTCTGAATTCTGATGAAGAAGTCCAGAATGAGCGGTATGCTGCGGATCATTGACCGCAAACGGTTTTGTAATACTCCAAACGGGGAAAACTGTATAGAACTGGAGGTGAAACAGCATTGGGTTGTTGTGGTGTCGTTCACCACAGTATCAGGAGTCAACACCGAGGAAGCAGTACTCTCTTGCCTACCATGCTGCAACGGTGATGTCATGTGACATGGAGCCGTTACGTTCTCGGACACGGATGTTATGGTGATACTGTTGCCAGTCGTGCAAGACATCCCCACCGCATAATACTCGATACGAAGCGAACGATCGCCGTTACATCACGTGTCTGAAATCGGCTCACGTACCTGGAGGATACGGAAGCAGTACAAACAGAGGCTGTCGTTGGTTTTCATTGCCAACAGGATGCGACTACACGTCTGCTTTTGACGGAAAAGTAAACAGAACCGTTTGAAATCATGCAAAAAGGATTTGTCAAGGTCTTCAGTCTTTGTGTGGCGACGAAATGATGTGCTGGGGTTGGAGCGATTCGTTTGCCACTGTATGGCAATAAAAAAGCCAAAAATGCATCAATGATGGCCGAGCAGAGGCCTTTTTCAAAGATGGTTGGGCGCGGGGAAAGTTCTCTGAACAGGTGAGGAAGATCAAACTGCGTTCTTGACCCCCCTGCAAACGTACCTGCTGCAAACTTCTCAATATGGGCTCACTACGTCTCCTTGATGTGGACGTCGGCTTCGAAGGTGAATCCAACGGCCGTGGGAATCAACCCATCAACTATGGCTGCAAATGGATGCAACTGGAAATTACAACATTTCATTGTTCTTCTTGGGCCTGTACTACCCGAAGAGCTGAAGAAGCCTTCATCACTGCGCCAGGACGGAGGAATCTGAAGAGGTCCTAGGATGCCGACATTGACGTCGAGGAATTACGTCCACGGATTCCAGAACCAGCCCATCGACACTCTCTCCCCAGATACCGATGGTGTAACCCTGGGATGGTGACAGCGGGATGTGAATCGAACGGATTAATTGATCAATACGACAATACTATCGTCATAATACCATACTGATCAATTGGTATGGATCTTTTATGCATTGGATGATTGACGAAGAAAGAAGACGACGTTCGTCTATGGGGAAGTGAAGCTTTAGGCCCTGGTTTATTGAAGCGGTAAAGATGCGTCTTACGTCCAAGACGCGTTCCTTACCGCTTTGAGAAACCGTGGCCTTAGTTTTCTGCCGTGGTGAAGGTTATTTTATGTCGAGGCATTGTTTAAATTTGGCATTAATATAATTTGGAATTATTACGTGGTTCAATGTCGAAGGATGCTGTCAGGGTCAAAGTACATGAAAGACTGCTGGTCATTGGAATTTTGGGTTTGGCAATATCCTATAGATATGCTTAACTAGTTCGATGCTTGTCGCCATTTGAGTTGAATAGCGTTTGGGTATATTTGTACTGGGTTCAATGTCAAAGGTTACTGTCAAGGTCAAGTTACAGGGGAAATTGGCTGTCATTGATATTTTCGTATTTGGCATAACCATGGATTTATGAACCAAGTCTTCATGCTTGTCGCTTCTCGGGTTGAATAATGTGGTCACGTGACGCATAAAAATTGCTGTCCTGGAAAACGTACAGGTTAGAATTGCTGGTCACTACCTTTTGGTTCAACTGTGATCCCTACCCCATGTATGTATGATTAGTTTCCCTGTCGCTCTCGGGTTGAATAAATCCAATTTTGGTGGACACGGGAAATGTCCACCTGTAGCCTAAGGTACAGGCTACGAACGGCAGCAATCCGATCCTTGGTCAAGTCAATACATGGATCAAACCACCTCGTTCGTGGTCAAACCTTCTGTCTCTTTCGGATTGAATAAATCATCGATGCTCTGCGGACTAATGGCACTCATATTGTGATTTGTAGGATTTATTTATTTTGCGAAAGATCCTTCGGGAGTTATTCACGGATTTTGCATATATACTTAATGCTATAAATCTACTAATGAGCTAACTTGAAAAAAACGAGGGCCGTGGTAACTTCCAGATCAACTTCGAATTCCACAACGCCCAGAATACCTTTTAGTTATACCTCCAGAAGCACCCGCCCTCCCTATCGGAGCCGCCAGGGGGGTCATGTTACTATGATATATATATAATTATTAATCCATAGCAGATACCCCCCTTATGGCGATCTTGTTCCAGCATGCAATCGTTCTTCTGACACATCATTGTTTGGGTGGAGTATAGGCAACAGACCGCTGTCCTCAATCGCTCCCGAAAATCGAATTAACCTGGGTTGCATATATGAAGAGGAAACATGCGGGCTGCTGATGTGCATATATAATATATCGTGGTCATATTATATAGCTCGGTTAATTCCAATTGCACCCCCTTCCCTCTCCAAAGGGGTGGGGGGGGAAGGTCAAGAATGGGTGAATTTTTTTTCTCCAAAACTGATGGAATCAAAACGATGTTTGCACATGCCAACTTCAGGGTATCCTCATTAATCCTGAAAGTTTTCAACTTCCCGATCAAATACCTTCAGAGTGGATGAAACCTCAACATACATACTTTCCCTCCATATATATATACATTCTGTTCTGTTCTTTTTATTTAATTTATTTATTTATATATGCATACACTTTTCCACTATATGATAGATGGCAACTTCATGCACACTCATATCCTAGCTCAGAGTCGAAGCAAGTCTTCTTCAACTGGATGTAAACTTGAGGTTGTATCTGGTATCAGAGCTACCCAATCACCCACTCCAGCTAACCCACAGGTCAGGTCAGGTATGGGAGCATGTGCAGGAGCAGTGCATCGCTGCGTCCACTTTCCGCTGGAACTCCAGATGCCTCCATCTGGCCATTCCCCAGGCAGATGCCTGCCCTTATCCATCTCCTTGGAGGCATGCTGATCAACCTGCTGCAACCAAGAGGGCACGTGGTCGGCCCTTGGACCTCCTCCACTCACGAGGCACCTTTGCTGAAGAATCTAGTGAACAGGAATCAGCGTCACGAAACGAGCCCACATGTCCGTACAGCCGCAGCGATGACGCTCACGGACTATGCAGGTAACAATCTCATTTGAGTCTCTCTCAGCAACCGCACATTGGACGCAAAGTCCGAACAGCGATAGCCAAGGATCTTGAGAGACTGTACCCAAAAGGAATTGAGTCTCCAATCGCAGATCCCTGTCAGAGTCTTAGTCTCACATCGTAGAACAAGACTGTGAAGCACAGGACCTGAAGACTCGGACTTTCGTCCTCCTGCACAGGTACCGACAGCGCCACACCCCATTTCCCGGTGAACCCATGACTCACCAGGCCCGGACCCAGATGTCTATTAGACCTCTGGGCTCACAGCCAACAGAGACATAATATCATTGCCAAGGTAAGTGAATCTCTCCAGGAACTCCAACATCCTCACCACAAACAGGTTACAGACCAAGATGGACATCCAAATCTCATTGAAAAGCCTGATTCTTGTTTTGACCAAGAACCCATTACCTTTTCACGGTATTACCACACCTCGTAACATAGTCCTTTTTCACTGCATTGATAAAACTTCATTAGAAAATTCAAGTTGCAACAAGTTGTTTTTTTTACTTCAAAATAACCTTATGACAGATCCACAATTGGTATCTATCTCGTGTTTCCACGTGCTTCTCAATGTGGGGAGTGTCTTGATTGTGTTTGGTTGAGCTTCCTCGTCAACAGAGTGATTTCAGTTTCAATTTTTTTTTTCGTCAGTCTGCCGAGTGCATGGAACTCGTGATGGCCCATGACAATCTTCATGATTGCCACCATTTAATCTCTTGTACTTACTCACTGAGATTCATGGCTTCCAGTTTTCATAATGTTCCCATCTTCATAATTCTCGGGGTGGGCAGGGATGCCTAGACGTTACGCAACACTCACTCTTAAGCTGTCGTTGCCAGTTTGAATTTCAACCCAGCTTATGAACCTCACATCTTGTCGGTTGTGCTGTGGAAACTAAGGCCTTCATATCATTAAATCTCGCGATAAGCTGTTGTGGTCGATCACTTTGCCATCACCGACAGGTCGATGCGCTCTGTCTTCTTCTGCCTCATTTTGACTTTATCCTCTGCCCTCTCCCATGCTCGGTAGCAGAACAACTACAGGCTTTACAAGAACTACGTAAGATGGATGATGCGGCGTTCTTACCGGCAGACCAAAGGACGTTGCAACAGTTGGTGTTGGATCGACTCGTGACACTTATTAAATGCAGGATATGTGGAGATGCAACAACATATGAGCGGCTAATCTTGATCCAACTAAAAAGGAGGACGAAGGTTGAAACTCATTGCTCGCAGAATTAAAGCAACTGGCAGACTGTCAGCTGTGGAGTACAAACGGTGTTCAGCAGCAAATGGAGTGGTCCCGAAGCCTACGGGCTACAATAATGCACAAGGAAGGAGTCCCACTACGGCTCATTGTCTCCTCCATTAAAAAAAAAAATTGGACATCGGTATGCCTTTTCAAAATTCTTGGCAATCATCCTGAAGCATTTGTTGGGCAAATGGAGCGATCCCTTACATTAATAGCACTAGGCCTTTGTAAAAAGTGAACGTGTCACCATTCAAACCACATTCTTTCACGTTGTTGAACAAACCCTCATCTTTCAAATGACCATAGCCCTGGCGATCGAGGGTGTTGGCAAACCGGGCGATTGGTGGAGGATGATCGGTGGAAACCGGCCACGGGATGCTTAAGCCGATGGACATATGTGACAGCTCTCTGTTTGTCTCTCTTCCACATATGTTGGCTTGGCGAAGTGTATTTACAAACAGGTTTTGGCACCGCCATGGGCTCGCCATATCGGCCGTCATCGCCAATATGGTGATGGAGGATTTGGAAGAGTGCACAATTTCATCCCTAACAGTACGCTAAATGTGTGGTTCCGTTATGTGGATGACCACTTTCGTTATCTGTCCCACCGACATGGTTGGACTCCATGCATAAGGCCATTAGTAAAACCTTTCCATCAATTAAATTTCACCCTTGAAGAGGAGAAAAAAATGGAGCCCTTCCCTTCCTAGACATGCTCGTAACAAGGGGTCCAAAGGAATCCTGAAGGTCACAGTCGTATAGAAGCCCACATCCACTGACCGTGACCTCGATTTTGATTCTTGTCATCCTTTGGAGCACAAAGATCGGTGGACACACCCTCTCAAAAAGAGAAACGGAGACACCATCCTCCGTCGAAGGACAAGTTGAGAGAGGTGGACCATCTTCAGAGTTTTGGAGGCTAATGGTTACCCGGACAGCTTGCCACCAAGAATGAGAATGGTGCTACATGGCCCACACAACAGGCTGGCCGGAGAAAGGTTAACGGATGCCAGGATGCTTGCACTACTTTGTTAATGGAAATGTTGAGCCATGTTTGTTCAATTAAAAGGTTGATAATTTTACAATGAAGTCCCTTGATTACACTACGTGGCCAAAAGATGTTGGACTACCCCTTCTAATTTGTTGGATTCGGCTATTTCAGCCACACCCATTGTGGACAGGGCGTATAAAATCAAGCACACAGCCATGCATCTTCCATAGAGAAACAGTGACAGGGAGAATGGGCCAGACGGAAGAGCTCAGTGAACTTCAACGTGGCACCGTCATAAGATGCACCTTTCAACAAAGGCAGTTGTCAAATTTCTGCTTTGCAGAGCTGCTCCGGTCAACTGCAAGTGCTGTTTATGAAGTGGAAAACTTATAGGAGCAACAACAGCTCAGCCACAAAGTGGTAAGGGCCACACAAGCTCACCAGAATGGACGCCGATGCTGAAGCACGTAGCACAGATAAATCATCTTGTCATCGGTGGCTTGCAACATCCACTACCGAGTTCCCAAACTGACTCTGGATCATGCTTCACCATTCTGGCAATCCAACGGACGAATCTGGTTGGCGGGCCAGGAAACCTACCTGCCTGAATGCATAGTGCCAACATGGAAAGTTTGGTGGGGAGGAATAATGGTCTGGGGCTGTTTTTAATGGTTCGGGCTCAAGCCCTTCGTTCCAGTGAAGGGAAAGCTTTAATGAACAGCATCAAATGACTTCTAGACGTTCTGCTTCCACTTTGCAGCAACAGTTGTGGGAAAACCTTTTCCTGTTTCAGCTACAATGCCCCTGTGCACAAAGCGAGGTCCATACCACAAATGTGTTTGTCAGCATTAGTATGGAAGACTTGGACTGGCTGCACAGAGCCCGCCTAAAACTATTGAACACATTGGGATATGGAATTGGGAACGCCGACTGCGAGTCAGACCTAATCACCCAACATCAGTGCCTGACCTCACTCATGCTCTTGTGGCTGAATGGAAGCCAAATCCCCGCAGCAATGTTCCGACATCTGTGGAAGCCTTTTCCAGAAGGTGGAGAGTGTTATTAGCCAACAAAAGGGGGACCAACTCAGATGCCATTTGAAATGAGATGTTGGATTCGCATTGTGTTCCCATTCTTTTGGCCATATGTGTATGTATGTATGTGTATATATATTATATATATATATACATTTAATCCTGGTGTTTCACAGGCCCAGAGTGATCATCAATGAGTGCCATCCCTCATTTTGGACGCTTAAACTGTGTGTCTTATGCTGAGATTGTTGGTGGCGTTAAAAGGAATCCCATGGTATCCTGAGCGAAGACTCGGCGAGCTATCACAGCACCATGAGAAAAACGACAAATTCCTGCCCTAACATACTTGGTTCGAACGTCATGCCAGTGCCAGCCAGTTTGTTAAATACATTGCGGCCAAACCTTCCCTGGCCAACCCCACCAGATGGGGGAATATATGCCCCATCAAAGACATAATTTCCTTATTGATTCTCACCAAGTCCTACTAGCTGTCTGTGTTTATAGTGGGGGAAGGTTTGTGAACTTATTTTATTTGCTGACAATTGTATTCACTGCTCATGGATCTAAGGAACGTTGTAGACACCTCTTCTTGTGAGTGGTGGGTTGTCCATGTTTACTTACCGCTGTGGCGATGTCATACATTTTGTCTGATCTTCTCTTCTTGTCTTTGTTTGATCACTCAAATTATTGACTTCATTAAAGTTTTGTCCTTTTTTGTTATTTGATTTTTTTTTGTTTGTGTACATATTATTTATAATTTTTGTTGGGTTTTTTTTTGCAGTGGACACAATGTACACTATGCAATAGCGTTTTTACCTGTATTCCTTTGTTTTTAAACAACTTGCTCTTTACCTCCATATAATGTGTGCAGGTATGAGGAAGTCATGGGCAGAGCTGCAGAGACAGACAGACGCCTGTGCCCATTTCGGAGAAGTGAGAGCCATTTGTTAATGCTCAAGCAAAAGCCTTTAATTCGCATGCTGGGCACATTGCTTGGTTCGGGTAAAGTCATTTGTGATCATGCTGTGAGTGTGGCAGTAAAATGGCAAATAAAGGAAGTGTGTAGTGCAGCTCGTGGGAGGGATTAATGGACTGATTAAAAGCTCAGTCGTGGTGAGGAAGATGAAAGGGAGACTGTTGGAGCCCTTTAATGATAACTGACAAAGAAAATAGGAAGAAAAGGTTGGAACGAATGGGAGGAAGCCTGCAGACAGCTTGCTCTTCCTGAGAAGTGGGTTTATTCTTCAAATGCTTGAGATTCTTATGAGCTACACAAAGCAAAGACTGGATGGTTATTCATAGAAATGCATAGCACGTGTAGGTCTGCAGAGAAGGAACTTTGGACTTGTGTGCCAGCCAACTCTTTTCTTTAAACGGTTTTTTTTTTCTTCCTTTCCTTTGATCCAATATGGCTGCCAGACCAGGTGACTAATGATGTCATCTTTATCAAAACCAGAATTTCCATCGGTAGTTGATGAATTTAGTTAAATTTGCATTGAATGCGTAAATGATGATACGAAGATTTTCAAAGATTTTTTTTTCCCTTGGGTCCAATAGTGGCTGGCAGACCACGTGACACATGATGGTCATTTTTTGAAAAATCCTGTTCAAATTTCAAGTCGATTGATGAAAATTGAGGATTTCAGAAAATTGGCCTAATGTTGACCTCAAAAATAGTTGTGGTTAAATTCAGTGACCCCTTGATATGCAAATTATCTTTCAAATTCAAGTCAAATGGATGAAAAATTAATGATTTTTGAAAATGCCCTGTGGTTGACCTTTGGTCTTTGGTAACCTCAAAAGAGTGGACGCTATATCACATGGTCATGAATAACATGTGGTTAAAGTTTCAAGTTTCCTCCGCTGAATGGTTTTCGATGTACGCTCTTAACAAAAATGCAAGACACGTACGACATTCGTACGTACGCTACCAATTCTTCCCCTGGCTTTTCGCTTTGCGAGCGCAGGGTTAAAATAAAAAATGAAAAAATAGACCCTTGCAATGATTGCCACATGGGGTGAGTGTTCGTTTATTTTTGCAAAAGTGTCTAGGCTTGTGGAGGAGACAGAACGGATCAGGAGAGAACGATAGAAAGAGGAGGGATAAGGCGGACACACCAACAGCTGGGTCAAGGGACCAAATTAGTCATGATTTGGACAAATATGGGAGTGGGGGAAGAATGGGAGCGGGGTGACCAAGATGTATAAAGCTGCAAACTTCTCAATCACAGAAGTGGAAAGAAATCTGCGAAACCTTGGAAAGAGTTTTGGAAGGTTTAATGGGGGAGAAAATATAATGGATTTGCATGGGGATGACCTTGAGATAGTGGTGAAACAGCTGTCTTGAAAGCCCTGGAGGAAAGATGAGATTGAAGAGGTTGAGAAGTTGTTTCACAGGTTGGTAAAAAGGGAACAAATGAGTGGGAGGAAGCAGTGATTATGTATTTTAGGAATTGTACCAAAAGGGTACTGGCAGATGTCGCACCTCCAGAAATCTGGAGGGTTGGCGAGTGTGGGGAGGGGAGGGGGTACTTAGCACAGAATTGGCAGAAGGTGCAAGACAGGAGGCAGTAAAAGAATGACCACCAAAACCTGTCTTGATATAAAGGGAGATGCCCAGATACTCAGCTTCATGTGGGAGAATCCAATATTTTGAAGGCCTTGCTCTCCATTGTGTCAAGCCTGAGCAAGCGTCTGAGGCAGGAATGTCAGCCAGCGGGGGGAGGCCAATACTCCACACACTGCGGATGAAGGGCTTGTTTATTCGTAGATAAAAGTTCAGGTGTGCCAGGGAAAAGACTTTTCAAATGGGAGGATGCGAGTTGGGGGCTGGCTTTGGAGGGCAACTTAGATATGTGGTTGCCCAAGAAAGAAATCATGGCTGATGGTGAGGCCCAAGGTTTGAGTGACTGAAACTTTCTTCAGATGATTGTTAAGGAAGTAGATGAGAGGGTTTGCCAGATGCGTCTTTTTGAAGGGCGACAGAGCTGTGCTTGCAGATGTCAGGATTGAAAAGACACATTCCAAGTGTTTGACCAGATTGTGATTAAAAAAAAATTTTGGGCAAAGCTGAAGAGAGAGAAGAGGCTACTGTCTGCCTGTAAGATGAGGGATGTCATGGCAGAGGGTGGAGACATCAGCAATAGACAAAGGGTTTTTCAGAGATTTCAGATTAGGAATAAGACTGGCCCAATAATGCCTTGGCGGGCACATCAAGCTTTGACAGGGAGGGAGATGACGGATCCTGTTGGAGGCCACTGTTGCAACAAGAGTGGAGGATGTCATTAAGCCTTGTGTGTAGGTTGACCATTGGATGCCATAGGCAGAGAGTTTGGAGAACATGGGTGCCAACTATCAATGCCTCGAGAATATGTCTAGAGACGGCCCTAATCTCATGTCTGACGTTGCAGGACCTCCATGGTTTGCGAGAGCATAAGCAGCATTATCGAGGGTAGTCTGAACCGGTCTGAACTGTACGGATCGACTGGATTCAAGCCGTTGCGAGGAAAAGGAAGGATTGGTCTAGTTTCAACCACAATGATTGGTTCCATGACCTTGCTTATAATTTGACATAAGCTAATAGGTCTGTAGTTCAGCGATAAATTTTTGCACAATGTTTTCCTCCGCCAGCGAAGGTGAAGGAGGTATGTTTTCACCCCTCTGTCTTTGTTGTTTGTTCTCTGTGTGCCGATATCTCTAAAATGTTGTGGACGGATCCGATGAAATTTTGTGGGCAGGTTGGGTGTGTGACGATGCAATTCATTCGATTTTGGTGAAAAATCCGAATCTGGACTGGATACGAGAATTATTTAATATCAAAGTGATTCTTCAACCCTTGAGAGATGGGGCAAAAACGAATATAGCATGAATATTTCAAAAATGTATGGCCCAATATGTTCTCGTGATTCAAGCATCATGTGGTGGAGGTATATGCTCTCTAGAGATGCCCTTCTAGTTTGTAATGCGGTGATGTTTGGCAGATTTCCATGCAAATGAAAGATTGACAGGGTAAATTGATCAGGTGGAAAAGGGATGTGCCAGAGCAGTTTTTAGGGGGGCAATAATCCTTGCCAGGACCATTAGAAGCTTGAGGTTGCCACATACCTCTTCACCTTCTCAGGTGAAAGGACAGGTCGAAAGGCGGACACAATATTTGAAAGAAAACAACAGAATTGAGGTATTTGGCCTGACCACAAGCAGTCAGCTTTTGTACCATTAATTGAAAGGGAAAAGGGAGCATACTCTCGAGACAGACTTACAAGTGTCACCAGGTTTTGGGGAAGGAGACAATTTGAAAGATAGCCTGTTTGTGGGTCATCAGATCAGTAGGGACACACTTACTTGAGTTTGGGATCCACTATAGTCTACCTTGGACAAGCTATGCGTGCTCTGCCCACGCTTGTTTGATATACATGACTTTTTTCTGTGTTTTTTGTTTGTTTAATTTTTGTTTTGTTTCACACCTGATTTGAACATAATTTGGTTCATTGATATTATGTGACTCCAGGTTGTGGATGAAAACTTCAGAGACTGCTGGAGTTTTGTGGAGAAGCAGTGGACAAGTCAAAGCAGTGAAACATGAGCTCCAGCAGCTGCCTACGCTGTCCTCCGAAACTGGACGCTGTCGCTTTGGTCTCTCGGTGAAGCATCAGCCACACATCATTCTTGCTTCCAATATTGCTTCCCTCTCTGCAAGCCAGTACACCTTTTCACATCTCCTCTACCCTCTGAAATTACATTTGTTATCCTCACACTTAAAAATTAAAACAAAAAAACAGGGGATATTGTAATCAGTTCCATGTGTCTGTCTGTCTGTCCATCTGTCACACTATCTCCTCCTAAATGGTTGCTGCAGGAACTTCACCAAACTTCGCGTAGTTACGAGCAGATACCCGTCGACGACGGCGTGCGAGGACAGGACGGATCACAATTACTCGGTTACGGTAGTTTCTTTGGCATGTTTTGCGCCGCATCAATAGCTCACAATGGTGGCGTGTCTGGGTGCCATGGTAGCGTTTTGAGACTGTCGCTTTAGATTGTTGGCCTTGACACATCTCTCTCTTCAAAAAGCCTACAAGGACAACCTGTGCTATGGCAAGGAGTCGAACAAGACTGGGAATTTCATTTACCCGCCATCTCTCAGTTTTGATGATGCTGTAGTGGCTTTGAAAAATACCACTACGGATGAACAGGAGGTACGATCGAATGCAATGATGTTGCGATCGGAGATTCTACAAATGGAGAAGACCCAAATTCCGAGCCCTACAACCGTTGAT
>CM068960.1:111974940-111987207 GCA_035128595.1 Eptatretus atami
GGGTTGTTGGTGGTGTCCGTTCCACCACAGTATCAGGGTCAACACGAGGAAGCAGATACTCTCATTGCCTACCATGCTGCAACGGTGATGTCAGGTGACATGACCGTACGTTCCTCGGACACGGATGTTATGGTGATACTGTTGCCAGTCGCTGCAAGACATCCCCACCGCATAATACTCGATACGGAAGCGAAACGATCGCCGTTAATCAACGTGTCTGAAATCGCTCACGTACTGGAGGATACAAGGCAAGTATACAACAGAGGCTGTCGTTGGTTTTCATGCCAAACAGGATGCGACTACACGTCTGCTTTTCTACGGAAAAGGAAACAGAAACCGTTTGAAATCATGCAAAAAGGATATGTCAAGGCTCCGTCTTTGTATGGCGACGAAATGGATTGCTGGGGTTGGAGCGATTCGTTTGCCACGGTATGGCAATAAAAAAGCAAATGCATCAATGATGCGCGAGCAGAGGCCTTTTTCAAGATGGTGGCGCGGGAAAGTTCTCTAACAGGTAGAGAAGATCAACTGCGCTTCCTGACCCCCCTGCAAACGTACCCTGCTGCAAACATCTCAATAGGGCTCACTACGTCTCCTGATGTTGACGTCGGCTTCGAAGGTGAATCCAACGGCCAAACAACCCCATCAACTATTCGGCAAATGATGCAACTGGAATTACACATTTCATTGTTTCTTGGGCCTGTACTACCCGAAGAGCTGAGAAGGCTTCATCTACTGCGCCAGGGACGGAGGAATCTGAAGAGGATCCTTAGGAGCTCGACATTGACGTCGAGGAATCGTCCACGGATATCCAGACCAGCCATCGACACTCTCTCCCCAGATACCGATGGTAACCCTGGGATGGTGACAGCGGGAAGTGAATCCGAACGGAATAATTGATCAATACGACAATACTACTCGTCATAATACCATACTGATCAATGTATGGATCTTTTATGCCACTTGGATGATGACGAAGAAAGAAGAACCGACGTTCGCTATGGGAAGTGAAGCTTTAGGCCGGTTTATTGAAGCGGTAAGATGCGTCTTACGTCCAAGACGCCGTCTTACCGCTTGAGAAACCGGGCCTTAGTTTTCTCCGTGGTTTAGGTTATTTTATGTCGAGGCATTGTAAAAATTGGCATTAAATAAATTTGGAATTATTACGGTTCAATGTCGAAAGATGCTGTCAGGGTCAAAGTACATGAAAAGACTGCTGTCATTGGAATTTTGGGTTTGGCAATATCCTTAAGATATGCTTAACTAAGTTCGATGCTTGTCGCATTTGAGTTGAATAGCGTTGGTATATTTGTACCTGTCGAGGTCAAAGGTTACTGTCAAGGTCAAAGTACAGGGTGAAATTGCTGTCATTGATATTTTCGTATTTGGCATAACCATGATTTATGAACCAAGTTCTCATGCTTGTCGCTTCTCGGGTTGAATAAATGTGGTCACGTGACCGCATAAAAATGCTGTCCTGGAAAACGTACAGGTTAGAATTGCTGTCAATAACCTTTTGGTCAACTGTGATCCCTACCCCATTTCATGGTGATTAGTTTCCCTGTCGCTCTCGGGTTGAATAAATCCAATTTTGGTGACACGGAAATGTCACCTGTAGGCCTAAGGTACAGGCTACGAACCGCAGCAATCCGATCCTTGGTCAGCAATACATGATCAAACCACCTCGTGTGGTCAAACCTTCTGTCTCTTTCCGGTTGAATAAATTTCGATGGCTCTCGGACTAATGGCACTTCATATTGTGATTTGTAGTGATTTATTTATTTTGCGAAAGTCCTGTTCGGAGATTACACGATTTTGCATAATATACTTAATTGGCTAATAATCTACTAATTTGAGCTAACTTTGAAAAACGAGGGCCGATGGTAACTTCCAGCATCAACTTCGAATCCCACAACAGCCCAGAATACCTTTATTTTATACCTACCAGAAGCACCCGCTCCCTATCGGAGCCGCCATGGGGTCATGTATCCTTATGATTATATATATAATTATTAATACCATAAAAGAGTACCACCCTATGCGATCTTGTTCCAGGCATGCAATACGTTCTTCTGACACATCCATTGTTTGGGTGGAGTATAGGCAACAGACCGCTGGTCTCAATCGCTCCCGAAAATCGAATTAACCTGGTTGCATATATGAAGAGGACATGCGGGCTGCTGATGTGCATAATAATAATCGTGTCATATTAAATAGCTCGGATAATTCCAATTGCACCCCCTTCCCTCTCCAAAGGGGTGGGGGGGGAAGGTCAAAGATGGGTGAATTTTTTTTTCTCCAAAACTGATGGAATCAAACGATGTTTGCACATGCCCAACTTCAGGGTATCCTCATTAATCCCTGAAAGTTTCAACTTCCTCGATCAAATACCTTCAGAGTGGATGAAACCTCCAACATACATACTTTCCCATCATATATATACATTCTGTTCTGTTCTTTTTATTTTATTTATATTATACTATGCATACATTTTCCACTAATATAATGCAACTTCATGCACACTCATACCTACATCAGGTCGAAGCAATCTTCTTCAACTGGATGTAACACTTGAGTTGTATCTGTATCAGAAGCACCAGATCACACTCCAGCTACCCACAGGTCAGGTCGGATGGGAGCATGTCAGAGCAGTGCATCGCGCTCCACTTTCCGCTGGACTCCAGATGCCTCCATCTGCCATTCCCAGCAGATGCCTGCTATCCTCTCCTTAGTGCTGATTCAACCTGCATAAACGAGGCATGTCATTGGCTGATCAACTGACCCATCGCCCACTCCACTAACCCATAGTCATCGTATACATCGTCCCAGGGCTGCTTCGCTCGTCTCACCTCATTCCCTCTCCCCTCCCTCCATTCCCCCTCCCCCTTCCCTCCTTCTCTCATCCCTCTCCCCCCCCCTGCCCCTCCACCCGAGCACCTTTGCTGAGAGAATCTAGTGAACAGGATCAGCGTCACGAAACGAGCCACATGTCCGTACAGCCGCAGCTGACGCTCACGGACTATGCAGGTAACAATCTCATTTGAGTCTCTCTCAGCAACCGCACATTGGACGCAAAGTCCGAACAGCGATAGCCAAGATTCTCTGAAGAGACTGGTACCAAAGGAAATGAGTCTCCATCTCAGATCCTGGTCAGAGTCTTAGTCTCACATCCGTAGAACAAGACTGTGAAGCACAAGGACCTGAAGACTCGGACTTTCGTCCTCCTGCACAGGTACGACCGGCCACACCCCATTATCCCGTGAACCCATGACTCACCAGGCCCCGACCCGATGTCTATAGACCTCTGGCTCACAGCCAACAGAGACATTAATATCATTGCCAAGGTAAGTGAATCTCTCCAGGACCTCAAATCCTCACCACAAACAGGTACAGACAAAGATAGGAGCATCCAGATCTCATTGAAAGCCTGGATCTTAGTTTTGACCAAGAAACCCATACCTTTTCACTGTATTACCCACACCTCGTAACATAGTCCTTTTTCACTGCATTGATAACTTCATTAGAAACATTCAAAGTTGCAACAAGTCTTGTTTTTTTTTCTTCAAAATAACCTTTATGTACAGATCACAAGTTGGTATCTATCTCGTGTTTCCACGGTGCTTCTCAATGTGGGGAGTGTCTGATTGTTGGTTGAAGCTTCCTCCGTCAACAGAAGTGATTTTCAGTTTCAATTTTTTTTTTCGTCAGTCTGCCGAGTGCATGGAACTCGTGAATGGCCCATGACAATCTTCATGATGCACCATTTTAATCTCTTGTATTACATCACTGAGATTCATGGCTTCCAGTTTTCAATATGTCCCATCTTTCATAAATCTCGGGGTGGGCAGGATGCCTAGACGTACGCACACTCACCTCTAAGCTGTCTTCACAGTTTGAATTTCAACCCAGCTATGAACGCCTCACATCTTGCTCGGTTTGATGCTGGGGAAACTAGCCTTCGAATATCATTAAAACTCGCGATGAAGCTGTCTGTGGGTCGATCACTTTGCCATCACCGACAGGTCGATCGTCTCGTCTTCTTCTGCCTCATTTTTGACTTTTATCCTCTGCCCTCTCCATGCTCGTAGCAGAAACAACTACAGGCTTTACAAGAACTACGTAAGATGGATGATGCGGCGTTCTTACCGGCAGACAAAGGACGTTGCAACATGTGTGTTGGATCGACTCGTGTACACTTATTAAAATGCAAGATATGTTGGAGGATGCAACAACATATGAGCGGCTAATCTCTGATCCAACTAAAAAGGAGGAACGAAGGTTGAACTCATTGCTCGCCAGAATTAAAGCAACTGGCAGACTGTCAGCTGTGGAGTACAAACGGTTGTTCAGCAGCAAATGGAGTGGTTCCGAAGCCTACGGGCTACAAAATGTCACAAGGAAGGAGTCCCACTACGGCTCATGTTCTCCTGCATTAATGGACATCAGTTATCCTTTCAAAATTCTTGGCAATCATCCTGAAGCATTTGTTGGCAAATGGAGCGATCCTTACATAATAGCACTGCCTTTGCAAAAAGTGAAACGTGTCACCATCAAACCACATCTTTCAACGTTGTTGAACAAACCTCATCTTTCAAATGCCCATAGCCCTGGCGATCGAGTGGCAAACCGGCGATTGTGGAGGATGATCATGGAAACCGGCCACGGGTGCCTTAAGCCCGATGGACATATGTGACATCTCTCTGTTTGTCTCTCTTCCACATATGTTGGCTTTGCGAAGTGTATTACAAACAGGTTTTTGGCACCGCCATGGGCTCGCCAGTATCGGCCGTCATCGCCATATGGTGATGAGGATTTGGAAGAGTGCACAATTTCATCCCTAACAGTACAGCTAAATGTGTGTGTTCCGTTATGTGGATGCACTTTCGTTATCTGTCCCACCGACATGGTGGACTCCATGCATAAGCCATTAGGAAAACCTTTCCATCAATTAATTTCACCCTTGAAGAGGAGAAAAATGGAGCCCTTCCCTTCCTAGACATGCTCGAACAAGGGTCCCAAGGAATCCTGAAGGTCACAGTTGTATAGAAAGCCCACATTGCACTGACCGTGACCTCGATTTGATTCTTGTCATCCATTGGAGCACAAAGATCGGTGGTACACACCCTCTCAAAAAGAGAACGTGAGACACCATCCGCCGTCGAAGACAAGTTGAGAGAGGTGGACCATCTTCAAGGTTTTTGAGGCTAATGGTTACCCGGACAGCTTGCCACCAAGAATGAGAATGGTGCTACATGGCCCACACAACAGGCTGGGACCGGAGAAAGGTTAACGGATGCAGGATGCTTGGCACTACTTTGTTAATGGAAATGTTGAGCCATTGTTTTTCAATAAAAGGTTGAATAATTTACAATGAAGTCCCTTGATACACTACGTGGCCAAAAGTATGTGGACACCCCTTCTAATTTGTGGATTCGGCTATTTCAGCCACACCCATTTGCTGACAGGCGTATAAAATCAAGCACACAGCCATGCAATCTCCATAGAGAAACATTGACAGGAGAATGGGCCAGACTGAAGAGCTCAGTGACTTTCAACGTGGCACCGTCATAAGATGCCACCTTTCAACAAGGCAGTTTGTCAAATTTCTGCTTTGCTAGAGCTGCTCCGGTCAACTGCAAGTGCTTTATTATGAAGTGGGAACTTATAGAGCAACAACAGCTCAGCCACAAAGTGGTGGGCCCACCAAGCTCACAGAATGGGACCGCCGATGCTGAAGCACGTAGCACAGATAAATCATCTGTCATCGGTTGCAACACTCACTACCGAGTTCCCAAACTGACTCTGGATCATGCTTCACCATCTGGCAATCCAACGGACGAATCTGGTTTGGCGGTTGCCAGGAGAACGCTACCTGCCTGAATGCATAGTGCCAACTGGAAATTTGGTGGAGAGAATAATGGTCTGGGGCTGTTTTTTAATGGTTCGGGCTTCAGCCTTCGTTCCAGTGAAGGAAAGCTTAATGATACAGCATACAATGACTTCTAGACGATTCTGTCTTCCAACTTTGCAGCAACATGTGGGGAAAACCTTTTCCTGTTTCAGCATGACAATGCCCCTGTGCACAAAGCGAGGTCCATACACAAAATGTTTGTCAGCATTAGTATGGAAGACTTGGACTGGCTGCACAGAGCCCTGACCTAACCTTTGAACACATTTGGGATATTGGAATTGGGAACGCCGACTGCGAGTCAGACCTAATCACCCAACATCAGTGCCTGACCTCACTCATGCTCTTGTGGCTGAATGGAAGCAAATCCCGCAGCAATGTTCCGACATCTCGTGGAAAGCCTTTCCAGAAGATGGAGAGTGTTATAGCAACAAAAGGGACCACTCAATGCCCATTTTGAAATGAGATGTTGGATTCGCAGGTGTCCCATTTCTTTGGCCATATAGTGTATGTATGTATGTGATATATATATATATATATATACATTTAATCCTGGTGTTTCACAGGCAGAGTGATCATCAATGAGTGCCATCCTCATTTGGACGCTAAACGTGTGTGTTTGTATGCTGAATTGTTGGTGGAACGTTAAAGATCCCATGGTATCCTGAGCGAAGACTCGGCGAGCTATCACCGACCATGAGCAAAACGAAAATTCCTGCCCTAACATACTTGGGTCGAACGTCATGCCAGGCCAGCCAGTTTGTTAAATACATTGGGCCAAAACCTTTCCCTGGCCAACCCACAAATGGGGAATATATGCCCATCAAAGACATAATTTCCTTATTGATTCTCACCAAGTCCTACTAGCTGTGTTGTTTATAGTGGGGGAAAGTGTGTAACTTATTTTATTTGCTGACAATTATATCACTGCTCATGGAATCTAAGGAACGTTGTAGACACCTGCTTCTTGTGAGTGGTGGGTTGTCCATGTTACTACGCTGTGGCGATGTCATACATTTTGTCTGATCTTCCTCTTTCTTGTTTGATCACTCAAATTATGACTTCATTAAAGTTTTGTCCTTTTTTATTTTATTTGTTTTTTTTTGTGGTACATATATTTATAATTTTTGTTGGGATTTTTTGCAGTGGACCAAATGTACACTTTGCAGATAGGTTTTTACCTGTATTCCTTTGTTTTAAACAACTTGCTTTACCTCCATATAATGTGTGCAGGTATGAGAAGTCAATGGGCAGAGCTGCAGAGACAGACAGACGCCTGTGCCCATTTCGGAGAAGTGAGAGCCATTTGTTAATTCTCCAAAGCAAAGCCTTAATCTGCATGCTGGGCACATTGCTTGTTTCGGGTAAAGTCATTGTGATCATGCGTGAGTGTGGCAGTAAAATGGCAAATAAAGAAGAAGTGTAGTCGCTCGTGGGAGGAGATTAATGACTGATAAAAGCTCAGTCGTGTGAGAAGATTGAGGGAGACTGTTGGAGCCCTTTAATTGATAACTGACAAGAATAGGAAGAAAGTTGGAACGAAGGGAGGAAGCCTGCAGACAGCTTGCTCTTCCTGAGAAGTGGTTTATTCTCAAATGCTTGAGATCTTATGAGCTACACAAAGCAAAGACTGGATGGTATTCATAGAAATGCATAGCACGTGTAGTCTGAGAAGGACTTGACTTGTGCCAGCCAACTCTTTTCTTTAACGGTTTTTTTTTCTTCCTTCCTTTGATCCAATATGGCTGCCAGACCAGGTGACTAATGATGTCATCTTTATCAAACCAGATTTCCCATCGGTATTGATGAATTAGTTAAATTTTGCATTGAATGGTTAAATGATTGATACGAAGATTTTCAAAGATTTTTTTTCCCTGGGTCCAATATGGCTGGCAGACCACGTGACACATGATGGTCATTTTTTGAAAATCCTGTTCAAATTTCCAAGTCGATTTGATGAAAATTGAGATTTCAGAAAATTGGCCTATGTTGACCTCAAAAATAGTTGGGGTTAAATTCAGTGACCTGATATGCAAATTATCTTTCAATTCAAGTCAAATGGATGAAAATTAATGATTTTTGAAAAGTGCCCTGTGTTGACCTTTGGTCTTTGGTAACCTCAAAAGAGTGGACGCTATATCACATGGTCATGTAACATGTGGTAAAGTTTCAGTTTCCTCCGCTGAATGGTTTTCGATGTACGCTCTTAAACAAAAATGCAGACACGTACGACATTGTACGTACGCTACAATTGCTTCACCCCTGCTTTTCGCTTTGCGAGCGCAGGGTTAAAATAAAAAATGAAAAATAGACCCTTGCCAATGATTGACACCATGGGTGAGTGTTCTGTTTTTATTTTTGCATAAAGTGTCTAGGCTTGTGGAGGAGACAGAACGGATCAGGAGAGAACGAAGAAGAAGAGAGGATAGACTGGGAACACCAACAGCTGGGTCAAGGGACAAAATTGAGGATGATTTGGAAATATGGGATGTGGGGAAGAATGGGAGCAGGTGACCAAGATGTATAAAGCTGCAAACTCTCAATCACAGAAGTGGAAGGAAAATCTGAAACCTGGAAAGAGTTTTGGAAGGTTAATTGGGGAGAAAATATAATGGTTTTGCATGGGGGATGACCTGAGATAGTGGTGAACAGCTGTCTTGAAGCCCTGGAGGGAAAGATGAGATTGAAGAGGTTGAGAATTTGTTTCACAAGTTGTGTAAAAGGGAACAAATGAGTGGGAGGTAAGCAGTGATTATGTATTTTAGGAATTGTACCAAAAGGGTTACTGGCAGACTGTGCGCACCCTCCAGAAATCTGGAGGGTTGGCAGGTGTGGAGGGGAGGGGGTACTTAGCACAGAATTGGCAGAAGGTGCAAGACCAGGCAGTAAAAGAATGACCACCAACCTGTCTTTGATATAAAGGTGAGATGCCCAGATACTTCAGCTTCATGTGGGAGAATCCAATGATTTTGAAGGCCTTGCTCTCCATTGTGTCAAGCTGAGCAAGGTCTGAGGCAGGAATGTCACAGCCAGGGGGGAGGCCAATACTCCATCACACTCGGATGAAGGCCTTGTTCGTAGATAAAAGTTCAGGTGTGCCAAGGAAAAGACTTTGCACAATGGAGGATGCGAGTTGGGGGCTGGCTTTGGAGGGCAACTTAGATATGTGGTTTGCCCAAGAAAGGATCATGCTGATGGTGGAGCCCAAAGTTTGAGTGACTGAAACTTCTTCAAGTGATTGTTAAGGAAGTAGATGAGAGGGTTTGCCAGATGGTCTTTTTTGAAAGGGACAGAGCTGTGTGAGATTTGTCAGGATTGAAAAGACACATTCAAGTGTTTGAGCAGCTTGTGATTAAAAAAAAATTTTGGGCAAAGTCTGAAGAGAGAGAAGAGGCTACTGTCTGCCTGTGAGGATGAGGGATGTCATGGCAGAGGGTGGAGACATCAGCAATAGACAAAGGGGATTTTCAGAGATTCAGATTAGGAATAAGACTGGCCCAATAAGCCTTGGGGCACATCAAGCTTTGACAGGGAGAGGAGATGACGCGGATCCTGTTGAGAGCCACATGTTGCAACAAGAGTGGAGGATGTCATTAAGCCTTGTGTGTAGTTGACCTTGGATGCCATAGGCAGAGAGTTGGAGAACATGGGTGCCAGACTATCAAATGCTCGGGATATGTCTAGAGACGGCCCCATCTCATGTCTGACGTTGAGGACCTCCATGGTTTCGAGAGCATAAGCAGCATATCGGGGTAGTCTGACGTCTGAATCTGTAGCTATCGACTGGATCAAGCCGTTGGAGAAAAGGAAGGATTTGGTTATCAACCACAATGATTGGTTCCATGACCTTGCTTATAATTTGACATAAAGCTAATAGGTCTGTAGTTCAGGCGATAATTTTTGCACAATGTTTTCCTCGCCAGCGAAGGTGAAGGAGGTTATGGTTTCACCCCTCCTGTCTTTGTTTGTTGTGTCTCTGTGTGCCGATATCTCTAAAAGTTGTTGACGGATCCGGATGAAATTTTGTGGGCAGGTTGGGTGTGTGACGATGAATTCATTCGATTTTGGTGAAAATCCGAATCTGGATCTGGATACGAGAATTTTAATATCAAAGTGATTCTTCACCCTTGAGAGATGGGGCCAAAAACGATATATAGCATGATATTTCAAAAATGTATATGGCCCAATATGTTCTCGTGATCAAGCATCATGTGGTGAGGGATATGTCTCTACGAGAGTGCCCTTCTAGTTATGTAATGCGGTTATGTTTGGCAGATTTCCATGCAAATGAAAGATTGACCTAGGGTAAATGATCAGGTGAAAAGGGATGTGCCAGAGCAGGTTTTTAGGGCATATCCTTGCCAGTGACCAAATAGAGCTTGAGGTTGCCACATACCTCTTCACCTTCTCAGGTGAAAAGACAGAGTCGAAAGGGGACACAATATTTGGAAGAACACAGAATTGAGGTATTTGGCCTGACCACAAGCAGTCAGCTTTTGTACCATTTGAATGATTGAAAGGGGAAAGGTGAGCATACTCTCGAGACAGACTGACAAGGTGTCACCAGGTTTTGGGGAAGGAGACAGTTTGAAAGATAGCCTGTTTGTGGGTTTCATCAGTTTATTCAGTAGGGACACACTTACTTGAGTTTTGGTGAGCCACCTATGTCTACCTTGGACAAACTTGCAGTGTCTGGCTCACACTGCTTGTTTGATATACATGACTTTTTTGTTGTTTTTTTTTTGTTTGTTAATTTTGTTTTGTTTACACCTGATT
The DNA here is from genome assembly GCA_035128595.1 of Eptatretus atami. Lineage (NCBI taxonomy): Eukaryota > Metazoa > Chordata > Myxini > Myxiniformes > Myxinidae > Eptatretus > Eptatretus atami. The sequence goes on from CM068960.1 coordinate 111,985,625, forward strand.
TGAACATATTTGGTTCATTGATATTATGTGACTCCAGGTTGTGGATGAAAACTTCAGAGACTGCTGGAGTTTGTGGAGAAGCAGGGGGACAAGTCAAAGCAGTGAAACATGAGCTCCAGCAGCTGCGCTACGCTGTCCTCCGAACTGGACGCTGTTTGCTTTCGCTTGTCTCTCGGTGAAGCATCAGCACACATCATTCTTTGCTTCCAATATTGCTTCCCTCTCTGCAGCCAGTACACCTTTTCACAATCTTCCTCTACCCTCTGAAATTACATTTGTTATCCTCACACTTAAAAATAAACAAAAAAAACAGGGGATATTGTAACAGTTCCATGTGTCTGTCTGTCTGTCCATCTGTCACACTATCTCCTCCTAAATGGTTGTGCAGAACTTCACCAAACTTGGTAGTTTACGAGCAGATACCCGTCGACGACGGGTATGGGGACAGGACGGATCACAATACTCGGTTACGGTAGTTCTTTGGAGTTTTGCGCCGCATTCAATTAGCTCAGTTCATATGGCGTGGCTGGGTGCCATGGTAGCGTTTGAGACCGTCGCTTTAGATTGTTGGCCTTGACACATCGTGCGGATGATAACACGAACTATTTGACATATCTCATTTCTAGTTACTCCATCAACAGATTAACAAACATGGCAGGAATAAAAGTCGTTAATGCTGAGTTGACAAACATCCTGAACTCATGGACTGTAGTTAAGTAAAGCCACCACGCCGTCCTGTGACCGGCCGTCGGTTTGTCGCTCAAAAACGCTGCTGATTGTGACGTCATCGATTCCCTTTTGAAAATCTATCTATATTCGATTTATTTGAATCCGCTATTCACCTCGTAAATACATGGAAAACACATAATGTGAAGTTTCGGTACTTAACAGAATATGTTCAGGAGAAAAGTGTGTTTGAAGTTCCAGGCTTGAACGCCATTATATTAGATGATGCAACACCAGTGGCCAGAAGGTATGAGAGCAGTATCGTTTATCATTTTTGGCTACCCCATGGAGCTCTTGTCGCAGTCTCAAAAGTGCAATAATGCAATTACAGGCACATTTAAAACATTTTTTAAAATGGAACCTCATTCTGAGGCCTTTTTATTTTATTTTTTATATTTTTAATTTTTTTGACTCTGATCATGCCTGGTTTGGGGGCTTGGGTCACAAGGTTAAAACAGAAGATTTTTTTTTTAAACTCTATATTTGACATTGGGTATGTTGATGACCTTTTGCCATCATCTTTCACTTTGCTTTAGGTGGGAGTATGGGGATTTTGTGATGGTGTGCCATGTACTTTGCTCAGCTTTTGTTGTTAAAGACTCATGAGGATTAGCGGTACACTGCATACACATACTAAACATGCACCAGATCAATTCAGACAAACATACTACTAAGTTTGCGAAAAGTAAATGTCCAGAGCACTGGGTTCAGTGACTACAACTTTTATGCCATCGTTTCTCTCTGCACTCAGGGGACAATTGAGAGCATTGTGCAAAAGAGAGAGGAAATGCAAGAGTGACGGAGCAGTTTTGTTGAGACAGTGAGCTGATGCCATTCTGTTGCAGTTATCTCTCTCG
>CM068960.1:111988217-112010972 GCA_035128595.1 Eptatretus atami
TCTCATGCTTGTCGCTCTCGGGTTGAATAAATGTGGTCACGTGACCGCATAAAAAATTGCTGTCCTGGAAAACGTACAGGTTAGAATTGCTGTCAACTACCTTTTGGTCAACTGTGATCCCTACCCCATGTCATGGTATGATTAGTTTCCCTGTCGCTCTCGGGTTGAATAAATCCAATTTTGGTGACACGGAAATGTCACCTGTAGGCCTAAGGTACAGGCTACGAACCGGCAGCAATCCCGATCCTTGGTCAGCAATACATGATCAACCACCTCGTGTGGTCAAACCTTCTGTCTCTTTCCGGTTGAATAAATTTCGCTGGCTCTCGGACTAATGGCACTTCATATTGTGATTTGTAGTTATTTATTTATTTTGCGAAAGATCCTGTTCGGGAGTTATCACGATTTTGCATAATATACTTAATTGGCTATAAATCTACTAATTTTGGAGCTAACTTTGAAAAACGAGGCCGATGGTAACTTCCAGCATCAACTTCGAATTCCCACAACAGCCCAGAATACCTTTTAGTTATACCTACCAGAAGCACCCGCTCCCTATCGGAGCCGCCATGGGGGTCATGTTATCCTTATGATTATATATATAATTATTAATACCATAGCAGAGTACCCACCCTATGGCGATCTTGTTCCAGGCATGCAATACGTTCTTCTGACACATCCATTTGTTTGGGTGGAGTATAGGCAACAGACCGCTGTCTCAATCGCTCCCGAAAATCGAATTAACCTGGGTTGCATATATGAAGAGGAAACATGCGGGCTGCTGATGTGCATATATAATACATCGTGGTCATATTATATAGCTCGGATAATTCCAATTGCACCCCCTTCCCTCTCCAAAGGGGTGGGGGGGGGAAGGTCAAGATGGGTGAATTTTTTTTTCTCCAAAACTTGATGGAATCAAACGATGTTTGCACATGCCCAACTTCAGGGTATCCTCATTAATCCCTGAAAGTTTCAACTTCCTCGATCAAATACCTTCAGAGTGGATGAAACCTCCAACATACATACTTTCCCTCCATTATATATACATTCTGTTCTGTTCTTTTTATTTTATTTATTTATTTATACTTATGCATACACTTTTCCACTATATATAGATGGCAACTTCATGCACACTCATATCTCTAGCATCAGAGTCGAAGCAAGTCTTCTTCAACTGGATGTAACACTTGAGGTTGTATCTGGTATCAGAAGCTACCAGATCACCCACTCCAGCTAACCCACAGGTCAGGTCAGGTATGGGAGCATGTGCAGGAGCAGTGCATCGCTGCGTCCACTTTCCGCTGGAACTCCAGATGCCTCCATCTGGCCATTCCCCAGGCAGATGCCTGCCCTATCCCCATCTCCTTGAGATGCTGATCAACCTGCTGCAACCACGAGGCACGTGGTCGGCCCATTGGCCTCCTCCACTCACGAGGCACCTTTGCTGAGAGAATCTAGTGAACAGGATCAGCGTCACGAAAACGAGCCACATGTCCGTACAGCCGCAGCTGACGCTCACGGACTATGCAGGTAACAAATCTCATTTGAGTCTCTCTCAGCAACCGCACATTGGACGCAAAGTCCGAACAGCGATAGCCAAGGATTCTCTGAAGAGACCTGGTACCAAAGGAATTGAGTCTCCATCTCAGATCCCTGGTCAGAGTCTTAGTCTCACATCCGTAGAACAAGACTGTGGAAGCACCAAGGACCTGAAGACTCGGACTTTCGTCCTCCTGCACAGGTACCGACAGCGCCACACCCCATTATCCCGTGAACCCATGACTCACCAGGCCCGACCCAGATGTCTATAGACCTCTGGCTCACAGCCAACAGAGACATTAATATCATTGCCAAGGTAAGTGAATCTCTCCAGGAACTCAACATCCTCACCACAAACAGGTACAGACAAGATAGGAGCATCCAAGATCTCATTGAAAGCCTGGATCTTAGTTTTGACCCAAGAAACCCATACCTTTTTCACTGTATTACCCACACCTCGTAACATAGTCCTTTTTCACTGCATTGATAACTTCATTAGAAACATTCAAAGTTGCAACAAGTCTTGTTTTTTTTTCTTCAAAATAACCTTTATGACAGAATCACAAGTTGGTATCTATCTCGTGTTTCCACGGTGCTTCTCAATGTGGGGAGTGTCTGATTGTGTTGGTTGAAGCTTCCTCGTCAACAGAAGGTGATTTTCAGTTTCAATTTTTTTTTCGTCAGTCTGCCCGAGTGCATGGAACTCGTGAATGTGCCATGACGATCTTCATGATGCACCATTTTAATCTCTTGTACTACATCACTGAGATTCATGGCTTCCAGTTTTTCAATAATGTCCCATCTTTCATAATCTCGGGGTGGCAGGATGGCCTAGACGTACGCACACTCACCTCTAAGCTGTCTTGCCACAGTTTGAATTTCAACCCAGCTATGAACGCCTCACATCTTGCTCGGTTTGATGCTGTGGAAACTAAGGCCTTCAATATCATTAAAATCTCGCGATGAAGCTGTCTGTGGGTCGATCACTTTGCCATCACCGACAGGTCGATGGTCTCTGTCTTCTTCTGCCTCATTTTTGGACTTTTATCCTCTGCCCTCTCCATGCTCGTAGCAGAAACAACTACAGGCTTTACAAGAACTACGTAAGATGGATGATGCGGCGTTCTTACCGGCAGACAAAGGACGTGCAACAGTGGTGTTGGATCGACTCGTGTACACTTATTAAATGCAGGATATGTTGGAGGATGCAACAACATATGAGCGGCTAATCTCTGATCCAACTAAAAAGGAGGAACGAAGGTTGAACTCATTGCTCGCCAGAATTAAAGCAACTGGCAGACTGTCAGCTGTGGAGTACAAACGGTTGTTCAGCAGCAAATGGAGTGGTTCCCGAAGCCTACGGGCTACCAAAAGTGCACAAGGAAGGAGTCCCACTACGGCTCATTGTCTCCTGCATTAATGGACCATCGTATGCCTTTTCAAAATTCTTGGCAATCATCCTGAAGCATTTGGTTGGCAAAATGGAGCGATCCTTACATAATAGCACTGCCTTTGCTAAAAAAGTGAAACGTGTCACCATCAAACCACATCTTTCAACGTTGTTGAACAAACCTCATCTTTCAAATGCCCATAGCCCTGGCGATCGAGGTGGCAAACCGGCGATTGGTGGAGGATGATCGGTGGAAACCGGCCACGGGTGCCTTAAGCCCGATGGACATATGTGACATGCTCTCTGTTTGTCTCTCTTCCACATATGTTGGCTTTGGCGAAGTGTATTACAAACAGGTTTTTGGCACCGCCATGGGCTCGCCAGTATCGGCCGTCATCGCCAATATGGTGATGGAGGATTTGGAAGAGTGCACAATTTCATCCCTAACAGTACAGCTAAATGTGTGGTTCCGTTATGTGGATGACACTTTCGTTATCTGTCCCACCGACATGGTGGACTCCATGCATAAGGCCATTAGTAAAACCTTTCCATCAATTAATTTCACCCTTGAAGAGGAGAAAAATGGAGCCCTTCCCTTCCTAGACATGCTCGTAACAAGGGTTCCCAAAGGAATCCTGAAGGTCACAGTGTATAGAAAGCCCACATGCACTGACCGTGACCTCGATTTTGATTCTTGTCATCCATTGGAGCACAAAAGATCGGTGGTACACACCCTCTCAAAAAGAGAACGTGAGACACCATCCGCCGTCGAAGACAAGTTGAGAGAGGTGGACCATCTTCAGAGTGTTTTGAGGGCTAATGGTTACCCGGACAGCTTGCCACCAAGAATGAGAATGGTGCTACATGGCCCACACAACAGGCTGGGACCGGAGAAAGGTTAACGGATGCAGGATGCTTGGCACTACTTGTTAATGGAAATGTTGAGCCATTGTTTGTTCAATTAAAGGTTGAATAATTTACAATGAAGTCCCTTGATACACTACGTGGCCAAAAGTATGTGGACACCCCTTCTAATTTGTGGATTCGGCTATTTCAGCCACACCCATTGCTGACAGGCGTATAAAATCAAGCACACAGCCATGCAATCTCCATAGAGAAACATTGACAGGAGAATGGGCCAGACTGAAGAGCTCAGTGACTTTCAACGTGGCACCGTCATAAGATGCCACCTTTCCAACAAGGCAGTTTGTCAAATTTCTGCTTTGCTAGAGCTGCTCCGGTCAACTGCAAGTGCTGTTATTATGAAGTGGAAACTTATAGGAGCAACAACAGCTCAGCCACAAAGTGGTGGGCCACACAAGCTCACAGAATGGGACCGCCGAGTGCTGAAGCACGTAGCACAGATAAATCATCTGTCATCGGTTGCAACACTCACTACCGAGTTCCAAACTGACTCTGGATCATGCTTCACCATCTGGCAATCCAACGGACGAATCTGGGTTTGGCGGTTGCCAGGAGAACGCTACCTGCCTGAATGCATAGTGCCAACTGGAAAGTTTGGTGGAGGAGGAATAATGGTCTGGGGCTGTTTTTAATGGTTCGGGCTCAGCCCTTTCGTTCCAGTGAAGGGAAAGCTTAATGATACAGCATACAATGACATTCTAGACGATTCTGTGCTTCCAACTTTGCAGCAACAGTGTGGGGAAAACCTTTTCCTGTTTCAGCATGACAATGCCCCTGTGCACAAAGCGAGGTCCATACACAAATGGTTTGTCAGCATTAGTATGGAAGAACTTGACTGGCCTGCACAGAGCCCTGACCTCAAACCTATTGAACACATTTGGGATATTGGAATTGGAACGCCGACTGCGAGCCAGACCTAATCACCCAACATCAGTGCCTGACCTCACTCATGCTCTTGTGGCTGAATGGAAGCAAATCCCCGCAGCAATGTTCCGACATCTCGTGGAAAGCCTTTCCAGAAGAGTGGAGAGTGTTATAGCAACAAAAGGGGGACCAACTCAATGCCCATTTTGAAATGAGATGTTGGATTCGCAGGTGTCCCCATTCTTTTGGCCATATAGTGTATGTATGTATGTGTATATATATATATTATATATATATATTATATATATATATACATTTAATCCTGGTGTTTCACAGGCAGAGTGATTCATCAATGAGTGCCATCCCTCATTTGGACGCTAAACTGTGTGTCTTGTATGCTGAATTGGTTGGTGGACGTTAAAGATCCCATGGTATCCTGAGCGAAGACTCGGCGAGCTATCACAGCACCATGAGAAAAACGACAAATTCCTGCCCTAACATACTTGGTCGAACGTCATGCCAGGCCAGCCAGTTTGTTAAATACATGGGCCAAAACCTTTCCCTGGCCAACCCCACAAGATGGGGAATATATGCCCATCAAAGACATAATTTCCTTATTGATTCTCACCAAGTCCTACTAGCTTGTCTGTTTATAGTGGGGGAAAGAGTTTGTGAACTTATTTTATTTTGCTGACAATTATATCACTGCTCATGGAATCTAAGGGAACGTTGTAGACACCTGCTTCTTGTGAGTGGTGGGTTGTCCATGTTACTACGCTGTGGCGATGTCATACATTTTGTCTGATCTTCTCTCTTGTCTTGTTTGATCACTCAAATTATGACTTCATTAAAGTTTTGTCCTTTTTTATTTTTATTTGTTTTTTTTTGTTTGTGTACATATATTTATAATTTTTGTTGGGTTTTTTTGCAGTGGACCAAATGTACACTTTGCAGATAGGTTTTTTTACCTGTATTCCTTTGTTTTAAACAACTGCTCTTACCTCCATATAATGTGTGCAGGTATGAGAAGTCATGGGCAGAGCTGCAGAGACAGACAGACGCCTGTGCCCATTTCGGAGAAGTGAGAGCCATTTGTTAATTCTCCAAAGCAAAGCCTTAATTCTGCATGCTGGGCACATTGCTTGTTTCGGGTAAAGTCATTGTGATCATGCGTGAGTGTGGCAGTAAAATGGCAAATAAAGGAAGTGTGAGTGCAGGCTCGTGGGAGGAGATTTAATGGACTGATAAAAGCTCAGTGTGTGAGAAGATTGAGGGAGACTGTTGGAGCCCTTTAATTGATAAACTTGACAAGAATAGGAAGAAAAGGTGGAACGAATGGGAGGAAGCCTGCAGACAGCTTGCTCTTCCTGAGAAGTGGGTTTATTCTCAAATGCTTGAGATCTTATTGAGCTACACAAAGCAAAGACTGGATGGTATTCATAGAAATGCATAGCACGTGTAGTCTTGAGAAGGACTTGACTTGGTGCCAGCCAACTCTTTTCTTTAACGGTTTTTTTTTTCTTCCTTTCCTTTGATCCAATATGGCTGCCAGACCAGGTGACTAATGATGTCATCTTTATCAAACCAGATTTCCCATCGGTAGTTGATGAATTAGTTAAATTTTGCATTGAATGGTTAAATGATTGATACGAAGATTTTCAAAGATTTTTTTTTCCCTTGGGTCCAATATGGCTGGCAGACCACGTGACACATGATGGTCATTTTTTTGAAAATCCTGTTCAAATTTCAAGTCGATTTGATGAAAATTGAGGATTTCAGAAAATTGGCCTATGTTGACCTCAAAAATAGTTGGTGGTTAAATTCAGTGACCTGATATGCAAATTATCTTCAAATTTCAAGTCAAATGGATGAAAATTAATGATTTTTGAAAAGTGCCCTGTGTTGACCTTTGGTCTTTGGTAACCTCAAAAGAGTGACCGCTATATCACATGGTCATGTAACATGTGGTAAAGTTTCAGTTTCCTCCGCTGAATGGTTTTCGATGTACGCTCTTAACAAAATGCAGACACGTACGACATTCGTACGTACGCTACCAATTGCTTCACCCTGCTTTTCGCTTTGCGAGCGCAGGGTTAAAAATAAAAAATGAAAAATAGACCCTTGCCAATGATTGACCACATGGGTGAGTGTTCTGTTTTTATTTTTGCATAAAGTGTCTAGGCTTGTGGAGGAGACAGAACGGATCAGGAGAGAACGATAGAAAGAGAGGGATAGATGGGACACACCAACAGCTGGGTCAAGGGACAAAATTGAGGATGATTTGGACAAATATGGGATGTGGGGAAGAATGGGAGCAGGGGTGACCAAGATGTATAAAGCTGCAAACTCTCAATCACAGAAGTGGAAGGAAAATCTGGAAACCTGGAAAGAGTTTTGGAAGGGTTAATTGGGGGAGAAAATATAATGGTTTTGCATGGGGGATGACCTGAGATAGTGGTGAACAGCTGTCTTGAAGCCCTGGAGGGAAAGATGAGATTGAAGAGGTTGAGAAGTTTGTTTCACAGGTTGGTAAAAAGGGGAACAAATGAGTGGGAGGTAAGCAGTGATTATGTATTTTAGGAATTGTACCAAAAAGGGGTTACTGGCAGACTGTGCGCACCCTCCAGAAATCTGGAGGGTTGGCAGAGTGTGGGAGGGGGGAGGGGGTACTTAGCACAGAATTGGCAGAAGGTGCAAGACCAGGAGGCAGTAAAAGAATGACCACCAACCTGTCTTTGATATAAAGGTGAGATGCCCAGATACTCAGCTTCATTGTGGGAGAATCCAATGATTTTGAAGGCCTTGCTCTCCATTGTGTCAAGCTGAGCAAGGTCTGAGGCAGGAATGTCAGCCAGGGGGGAGGCAATACTCCATCACACTGCGGATGAAGGCCTTGTTCGTAGATAAAAGTTCAGGTGTGCCAAGGAAAGACTTTGCACAATGGAGGATGCCGAGTTGGGGGCTGGCTTTGGAGGGCAACTTAGATATGTGGTTTGCCCAAGAAAGATCATGGCTGATGGTGAGGCCCAAAGGTTTGAGTGACTGAACTTCTTCAAGATGATTGTTAAGGAAGTAGATGAGAGGGTTTGCCAGATGGTCTTTTTGAAGGGACAGAGCTGTGTGAGATTTGTCAGGATTGAAAGACACATTCCAAGTGTTTGACCAGCTTGTGATTAAAAAAAAAATTTTGGGCAAAGTCTGAAGAGAGAGAAGAGGCTACTGTCTGCCTGTGAAGGATGAGGGATGTCATGGCAGAGGGTGGAGACATCAGCAAATAGACAAAGGGGATTTTTCAGAGATTCAGATTAGGAATAAGACTGGCCCAATAATGCCTTGGGGGCACATCAGCTTTGACAGGGAGAGGAGATGACGGGATCCTGTTGAGAGCCACATGTTGGCAACAAGAGTGGAGGATGTCATTAAGCCTTGTGTGTAGTTGACCTTGGATGCCATAGGCAGAGAGTTTGGAGAACATGGGTGCCAGACTATCAAATGCTCGAGATATGTCTAGAGACGGCCCTAATCTCATGTCTGACGTTGAGGACCTCCATGGTTTGGAGAGCATAAGCAGCATATCGAGGGTAGTCTGACCGGTCTGAATCTGTACTGATCGACTGGGATCAAGCCGTTGGAGAAAAGGAAGGATTTGGTTTCAACCACAATGATTGGTTCCATGACCTTGCTTATAATTTGACATAAGCTAATAGGTCTGTAGTTCAGGCGATAAATTTTTGCACAATGTTTTCCTCCGCCAGCGAAGGTGAAGGAGGTTATGTTTTCACCCCTCTGTCTTTGTTTGTTTGTTTCTCTGTGTGCACGATATCTCTAAAAGTTGTGGACGGATCCGGATGAAATTTTGTGGGCAGGTTGGGTGTGTGACGATGAATTCATTCGATTTTGGTGAAAATCCGAATCTGGATCTGGATACGAGAATTATTTAATATTCAAAGTGATTCTTCACCCTTGAGAGATGGGGCCAAAAACGATATATAGCATGATATTTCAAAAATGTATTGGGCCCAATATGTTCTCGTGAATCAAGCATCATGTGGTGGAGGTATATGCTCTACTGAGTGCCCTTCTAGTTATGTAATGCGGTGATGTTGGCAGATTTCCATGCAAATGAAAGATGACCTAGGGTAAATGATCAGGTGAAAAGGGATGTGCCAGAGCAGGTTTTTAGGGCATATCCTTGCCAGTGACCAAATTAGAGCTTGAGGTTGCCACATACCTCTTCACCTTCTCAGGTGAAAGGACAGAGTCGAAAGGGACACAATATTTGGAAGAAAACACAGAATTGAGGTATTTGGCCTGACCACAAGCAGTCAGCTTTTGTACCATTTGAAGTGATTGAAAGGGGAAAAGGTGAGCATACTCTCGAGACAGACTTGACAAGGTGTCACCAGGTTTTGGGGAAAGGAGACAAGTTTGAAAGATAGCCTGTTTGTGGGTTTCATCAGTTTATTCAGTAGGGACACACTTACTTGAGTTTTGGTGAAGCCACCTATGTCTACCTTGGACAAGCTTGCAGTGTCTGGCTCACACTGCTTGTTTGATATACATGACTTTTTTGTGTTTTTTTTTTTGTTTGTTTAATTTTGTTTTGTTTCACACCTGATTTGAACATATTTGGTTCATTGATATTATGTGACTCCAGGTTGTGGATGAAAACTTCCAGAGACTGCTGGAGTTTGTGGAGAAGCAGTGGGACAAGTCAAAGCAGTTGAAACATGAGCTCCAGCAGCTGCCTACGCTGTCCTCCGAACTGGACGCTGTCGCTTTGTCTCTCGGTGAAGCATCAGCACACATCATTTCTTTGCTTCCAATATTGCTTCCCTCTCTGCAGCCAGTACACCTTTTCACATCTTTCCTCTACCCTCTGAAATTACAATTTGTTATCCTCACACTTAAAAATAAAACAAAAAAACAGGGGGATATTGTAATCAGTTCCATGTGTCTGTCTGTCTGTCCATCTGTCACACTATCTCCTCCTAAATGGTTGTGCAGGACTTCACCAAACTTGGTAGTTACGAGCAGATACCCGTCGACGACGGTATGGGGGAGCAGGACGGATCACAATACTCGGTTACGGTAGTTCTTTGGATGTTTGCGCCGCATTCAAAGCTCATTCATATTGGTGTCGTGTCTGGGTGCCATGGTAGCGTTTGAGACCGGTCGCTTTAGATTGTTGGCCTTGACACATTGCCGGATGAGTAACACGAACTATTTGACATATTCTCTTTCTTGTTACCTCCTCAACGATTAACAACATGGCAGGATAAAGTCGTAAATGCTGAGTTGAACAAACATCCTGAACTCATGGACTTAGTTAAGTAAAGCACCACGCCGTCTGGACCCGGCCGTCGGTTGTGTCGCCAAACGCTGCTGATTGTGACGTCATCGATTCCTCTTTGAAAATTCTATCTATATTCGATTTTTTGAATCCGCTATCACCTGCGTAAATACATGGAACACATAATGTGAAAGAATTATCGGAAGTATGAACAGAATATGTTCGGAGAAAAGTGTGTTTGAAGTTCCAGGCTTACGCCCATTATATTAAGATGATCAACACGTGGCAAGAAGGTATGAGAGCAGTATCGTTTATCATTTTTGGCTCAACCCCATGGAGCTCTGTCGCAAGGTCAAAAGGCAAATAATGCAATTACAGGCACATTTTAAAACATTTTTTAAATGGAACCATCATTCTGAGGCCTTTTTATTTTATTTTTTATATTTTTAATTTTTTTGACTCCTGATTCATGCCCTGGGGTGGGGGCTTGGGTCACAAGGGTTAAAACAGAAGATTTTTTTTTTAAACTCTATATTTGACATTGGGTCATTGTTGATGAACCTTTTGCCATCATCTTTCAACTTTGCTTTAGGTGGGAGGTATGGGGATTTGTGATGGTGTGCCATGTACTTTGCTCTAGCTTTTGTTGTTAAAGACTCATGAGGATTAGCTGGTACATGCATACACATACTAACATGCACCAGATTCAACTTCAGACAAACATAGCTACTAAGTTTGGCGAAAGTAATGTTCCCAGAGCACTGGGTATCAGTGACTACAACTTTTATGCCATCGTTTTCTCTCTGCACTCAGTGGGACAATTGAGGAGCATTGTGCAAAAGAGAGAGGAAATGCAAGAGTAGCGGAGCAGTTTTGTTGAGACACGTGAGCTGATGCCATCTGGTGCAGTTGTAGAATCAGAGTCGAGGGTAGCCAGAAACTTCACCTTCTCCGGTGAAAAAAGACTGAAAAAAACACAAAGATGAAATGATAAGATTTTGGGGCAAAGGTCAAAGGTCATGTGAGCTTTAGATGAAAGTAGTTGATTTTCATTACCGTGATAACTTGTGAACCGCAAAGGGATTTTGACCAACATTGGCTTAACTGTGGACTGCAGTACAAAGATGAACTGATGAAAGTTTGGGTTCAGAAGGTCAAAAGCCTACGGTCAAGTGACCTTTAATTGAAAACCTATTACTGTAATAATTTGTGAACCACTTAATTTGTGAACCACTGAAGCCATACTTCAGACACTTATGGACTGTAATACAAAGGAAGGGAGGGGGGTGGTGGTGATAGCATGGTGGTGGCTGGCTTGAGATCTTTGGGTCTTGAGTTTGAGCCCCTGTCGTGGCATTGAAGTAACACCAGGTGGGTTGACTCAGCCTGTCATTCTGAGGTCAGCAAAATGAGTACCAGCTTACTGGTGCCAGGACCACTGCATCAGCAGCACAGCCACACTTCCAGAGATGATTCAACCAGCAGCCACAGGCTGCATACAAAACAACCGTAACAATGAGGGGTGATCAGTTTGCTTGTGGCCCAACCTACTTGTGAACATGGTCGGATGATGAAGGTTCTCGAATATAAAGATCTATCTTTGCGATTATGATATGTCTTCCTAATTCCATATTTTTGCTCACATATTTTCCGGAGTGTGGACTCAAAGTAGTGACCCCCTCCGAAGTTCAGTCAAAATTGAGAAATTGGAGCTGCGAGCTGTAATAAAGTACCTGCACAAGAAAGACTTGCCTCCCAAGCAAACACATATGATTCTCAATGGTGAAGAATCACTTTTAAAAATTCAGAAAATTTGCGTAGCCGGATGCAGATCATCACCAAAATCGAACCAATTCATCTTTGTCACACACCCAATGTGTCCACCAAGTTCTGTCCGAATATGTCCACAACTTTTTTTTTTTTAGATGTGATCATGTATATACGTTGGCCTTATCTCTCAATGGTGAATAATCACTTGGGGGGTGGGGGGGGGGGAATCGAGTCGCCTGATGTTCACCAAAACGCAAATCAATTCGTCCTTGTCACACACCCAACTACCAAATTTCATCCGAATGCGTCCGGAACTTTTTGCGATATCCTGCAAACAAAGAAGTGCCAAACAAACAAGAAAGAAGTCATGCAGAGCACATTACTTGCGAAGTCCCTAAAACAAATTTGACCTTTAAAATAATTGGTGGTTGGATTTAGCGACATGATATGCGAACTCTGTTCAAATTTCAAGTAAATCGGATGAAAATTGAGGATTTCAGAAATTGCACCAAAGTTGCTGACCTTTTGACCTCAAACATTGCCTTGTTGCTTATGACAAACTCTACCAGGGTGGTGAAGTTTCGTGAATACAAGTTTGAAATTGTGACCTGAAAGTGATTGACAGGCATGCAGACAAACAAACAAGAAAGATGTCGTGCATAGCACGATATGCCTGGTGTTGGCTTAATGGTTAGGGTGGTGGGCTTGGGATCCCAGGATCCTGAGTTCAAATCCCACTCAGCTGTTGAATTAATACCAGGTGGGGTTGACTCTGCCTGTCATCCTTCCGAGGTCGGCAAAATGAGGGCCAGCATGCTGGTATCCTGTGTCGGAGTGGCGACCCGTCCAGGATTGTGTCCAATAGCCAAGGAGACTGCTCCAGCAGCACCAACGCTCTGCACAGGGTATGGTCCCAATGGATAGATGGATGGATATCACGATACTTAGAAAATCCATGAAACAAATTTAATCTTAAAAATAATTGGTGGTTGAATTCAATGACCAAACATGTAAATCCTCTTCAAATTTCAAGTCAATCGGATGAAAATTGATGGTTTTAGAAATCTGGCCGATGTTGACCTTTTGACCGTTAGACCTCAAAAAGAATTGGTGGTTGAATTCAGTTACATGAAATGCAAGCAGACTGAGTTGAAAACATTACCTCCATCCATCGCATATGGCAGAGGTAATAAACAAAAGGTGAACGAGGCAAGCATCAAAGCAGGGTCAGAATTGGCACGCCCATTAGCTGAAGCCTCGGGGACAAGGCCAGGCACTCACAATGACACTAATTCGACAATACATCAGTCGTGATTTTGATTGAAGGACCATAACATTTGATATTCCAAGTGAACATACATACTTACATCGGGCCAAAGAACAAGTTTGTTGAAGACATTTCAACAAAAGAGCAAGTTTCTTCTTCCAAGACATTCAGGTAGGTCTCTGGAAAGGAAAGATGTACATCTACATGATGTTCACAAAAATGTATTTGATGTGAAGTTTTTCAATGCGTTTTCCTCCGAGGATAATGCTTCACTCTGTCAGAAATCTCTGATGACCTCTTTGGAGACTCGATTACATTTCCATCAGATCTCGTGAGAAAGGTCAGTTTGGCCGTGGAGAGGATTGTGGATCAAGTTTTATGAGTTATGACATTTTTTTCCTTTTCAACGTCACATTTATTCAATTCCATCTGACCATGCTGTTAACGTTCATTCCTGTTTTCCTTGCTAGTTATAATCTCGGCACGTCTCGCACGCTTCTGGAATTTTTGATTGTACTGGAATGGCTGATTACGGGCAGTTTCTTGTACATTTGTATCGTATTTGACGAAATAGTTGTGCAAATGATTATGGTCTGAATATATCTCCCTCCCCCCCCCCTCGCCTCGCACCTCTCTTTCTTTCCCTCGTTCTATTGTGTTGAGCATAGGCAAGGTGGCTGCCCTCTGTGAGGAGGCCGAGGCTCAGCTGGTTGTGTTGGAGGATCTCTGCGAAGAGTGTGAGTCACAGCAGAGGTGCGGAGCCTTGGACCGGGATGTTGAAGATGGTCGTGAGGTCTTCAGGTGAGCACTGCTTAGTACGATCTTCTAACGTGCAGAAAAGTCGCAATGACGATGTGTGGTTAAGTGGGGAAACTGATGTGGAAGTTTAAGCGAGGTAAAATTAATAATGTTTACGTGTCGAATGTGCCACATATTTAGAGAAGAATGTTAACATTTTATGTCTAAATAGACTAAATATGAATCGGAGCAGAGAACAAGGAACAAGTCATGAGGATGATGATATTTTGTTGCGGGGTGCATGGAGGGTGTTCCTGTATTTGTACAAAACTTTCAAGAATGTAGAGGATACAAAGTGTCAGGTTTTGGTGTTATAATGCTCTAGTTCCTGTTGTCTCTATCAGCAAAGCAAGTTGCGATAGAATCAAATTGGTTGTGTGGAGCGGCGTGCGGTACAAGCTGAAGGTGATTGGCTTTGGCACCGCCGTGAGTTTGAGGATGATTGGTCGTGACAAGGCGGAGCGTCAGAAGGCAGCCATTCGGCGGTCGCCGATTACGAGCACTCCCACGGCCGATGGCGTGTGTAACCTGTAATTGCGTTTGCCGAGTGGTTCCAAGCAATGCACCCCGGAAGATTTTAAGGGGGTCAAAATAAACATGGCAGCTCCTTGGAATGATGGTTGTAAAGTTTCTGGATTGAGTTTTCACCTTGTCATGCTGTTGACCTCTCCCTGCATGCAAACCTGGCCCCGGACAGACTTATCGTGTGAGCACATTTCCCCTTACCGTTCCTGTCTGCACATATTACTCCACACTAAATGTGTTTCCAATCTATGTGATCAAATCATTGTTGTGTCCATCCCATTTTGCATCCTTTTTCATTTTTTTTTTTGTTCCTCACTCATATATCTGTGCGCTTCAAATTGCTGAACTTATGCGGGCAGTTGTAGAAAAGGCCGAGACTTGAATCATCAATGTGTGCCGTCTTCCTTTGTGTTCCCCTGAGTGACGTCTATATCCTTTCCTATCCTTTTTACCCCTCTTCCCCCATCCCCCACCGCCAATAAACTGTCATCCTGGTGTTCCATTGGTAGGTTGCATAAATGATCGCGCCATCCACTGGATGGGATGTTGAGCTCGGGGACACGTCTGCTTGTATTGGTCGGTGGATGTTAAATATCGTATATCGTACAGTAGACTATCGTCGCTGGCACCCTGAACAAATTGCTGCCCCGGCCGCTGCTGAGAAGGCAGTGGCAAACCAAGTGCAATTCCTACCGTGAAACTGCTTCAGCAGCACTGAGCTTGCTTTAGGAGAGACCATAAGATGGAGACTGAGATCCTTTTCATCAGAGGATAATGTATTTGCCCAGTTCCTGCTGCCTGTGTTTGTTTGTTTTGGCATTTGCTCTGAACACTTTTTATCTCTCTGGCTTGGCTGCTTACCCGTTTTGTCCCACTGCTTTGCCATTTACACTTTTTTGCTCTCGGCTTATCCCCCGCCCCACCCTCCACTCTCCTGACTTTTATCCACAATACCATCACATATTTAACATTTGGTTAAACAGTGCAATTTTACATGAGCTTTCTCAAGCAGAAGAAATGTCCCAAAACAAACGTTTCCTTATCCGTCCTCTGATCACAGCCATTTGGATGATTCGCCCACATGTATCAAATTAATATTTCCTATGTGTACAATGGTGCATCCACAGTCTTCGTGACGGTCTAATTTGTGTTCCACGTTTGCATCTTTCATTCTCTCTCTGCAGAAGGAAAAGAGAAGCCTTGAACGGTATGTTTGCCTCTCATTTATCAAATTGTACGGTCATTGTGATTCGTTTTATATAAATGTAGCTTTTTCAAGAATAATTTTGTATTTGTGATGAGATTGAGGATGAATGTGCGCGTGTGTGTGTTCCTGTTGAAGTGTTTACTGTAATATTACAACTGCATCTTCGGTGGTACGTATCTATCAACATTTTCTTTGTGCGGTTGGAGGAATTAAGCTCCTGAAAAAGAAATGGATGCCTCAATTTTATTACACACTAAGCTGTGTGAGCCTTAATCGATTTAAAAACGAGGCTGGCAAGTCAACCTCGAGGTACGTACACTGGCCTCTCAACTGTCCAGCCTGGGTTTGATTCCCGATCCAGCTATAAACTATCATCCTGGAGTTTCGCATGCAGGGTGAGGCACCAATGTGTGTGTCGTCCTTCGGATGGATGTTAAAGATCACAGGGTTTCCTTTGCGAAGAGTAGGCGAGTTATCTCCAGCACTCTGAACAAATTCAAAATTCCTCCTCAAACCAGCAGGAGGCACTGCACCATCGGCACCTGCAGCCAACCTGAAAGTGAAAGTGAGAGGGTTAGGTAGGTTTAATGGGAGATATAAAATATTGGGATGGAGGATGACTAAAGATGGTGGTGCACCACCTGCCTGAAGTCTGATTTCAACCTCCTCACGGAGACAGTTACACAGAGGGTAACAGAACAGAAGAGTTGAGGTGGACAATAACCCTGGATTGGGTTACTGGAAGAATGTGTGCATCCTGAAGCTGCTGGCCAGGTACTGATATCTGACAGAGCAGAGAGAGCTTGATTGGAGTCCTGAAAACTTTAAACATTATTTGCAGAAACCTGTTGCACAAGTCTGTCATAAACAAAATAAAAACAATGACTGGTCCTTCCTTACAATTCAACTTTTTACTTTGTTACAGTTGATGTCATGACTCAAAAAGCATTTTTGCTTTGTTGTAGAGGTTAAATGCACCTCCACCCCTTCCCCTCCCTCCTCTCTCCCAACTACCCCTTCCCCTCCCTCCGGTCTCGCACGCTACCCCTTCCACTTCCCCTCCCTTCCGCGTCTCGCACGCCACCCCTTCTACTTCCACTCCCTCTGGTTTTGCACGCCACCCCTTCTACTCCCCCTCCCTCCAGACTCGCACACCACCCCTTCCCCTTCCCCTCCCTCCGGTCTCGCACGCCACCCCCTCTACTTCCCCTCCCTCCGGTCTCACACGCCACCCCTTCCACTCCCCTCCCTCCAGACTCGCACACCACCCCTTCCCTTCCACTCCTCCGGTCTCACACGCCACCCCTTCCACTTCCACTTCCCCGCCCTCTGGTCTCGCACGCCACCCCTTCTACTTCGCCTCCTCCCGGTCTCGCATGCACCCCTTCTACTTCCCCTCCCTCCGGTCTCGCATGCCACCCCTTCTACTTCCCCTCCCTCCGGTCTCGCACGCCACCCCTTCTACTTCTCCCTCCCTCCGGTCTCGCACGCCGCCCCTTACACTTCCCCTTCTCCTCTCTCCAGTCTTGCACGCCACCCCTTCGCTTCCCCTTCCCCTCCCTCCGGTCTCACACGCCGCCCCTTCCCCTGCCTCCGGTCTCATACGCCGCCCCTTCCCCTTCCACTCGCTCCGGTCTCACACGCCACCCCTTCCACTTCCATCCCTCCAGTCTTGCACGCCACCCCTTCCACTTCCCTCCCTCCGGTCTCGCACGCCACCCCTTCACTTCCCCTCCCTCCGGTCTCGCACGCCACCCCTTCCACTTCCCCTCCCTCGCGTCTCGCACGCCACCCTTACACTTCCCTCCCCCTCCCTCCAGCCTCGCACGCCACCCTTCGCCTTCCCCTTCCCCTCCTTCCGGTCTCGCATGCCGCCGCCCCTTCCCTTCCCTCCCTCCGGTCTCGCACGCCGCCCCTTCCCCTTCCATTCACTCCGGTCTCGCCATGCCACCCCTTACACTTCGTCTTCCCCTCCCTCCAGCCTCGCACGCCACCCCTTCGCCTTCCCCTTCCCCTCCTTCCGTCTCCATGCCGCCGTGCCTTCCCCTTCCCCTCCCTCCAGCCTCGCACGCCACCCTTCGCCTTCCCCTTCCCCTCCTTCCGGTCTCTCATGCCGCCGTGTCTTCCCTTCCCCTCCTCCGGTCTCGCACGCCGCCCTTCCCCTTCCATTCACTCCGGTCTCACATGCCACCCCTTCCACTTCCCTCCCTCCGGTCTCAAACGCTGCCCTTCCCCTTCCCCTCCCTCCGGTCTCGCACGCCACCCCTTCCCCTTCCACTCCCTCTGTCTCGCACACCACCCCTTCCACTTCCCCTTCCTCCGTCTCACACGCCACCCCTTCCACTTCCTCCCTCCGGATCTCACACGCACCCTTCACTTCCCTCCCTCCGGATCTCGCACGCCACCCCTTCCACTTCCCCTTCCCTCCCTCCGTCTCGCACGCCACCCCTTCCACTTCCCTTCCCCTCCCTCCGGATCTCCACGCCACCCTTCCACTTCCCCTCCCCCCCCGTCTCACACGCCACCCCTTCCATTTCCCCTTCCCCTCCCTCCGGTCTCGCACGCCACCCCTTCCACTTCCCCTTCCCCTCCCCCGGTCTCGCACGCCACCCTTCCATTTCCCCTTTCCCTTCCCCTCCCTCCGGTCTCGCACGCCATCCCTTCCACTTGCCCTTCCTCCGGTCTCGCACGCCTTCCACTTCCCCTCCCTCTTGTTTCACACGCCACCCCTTCTACTTCCCCTCCCTCCGGTCTCACACGCCACCACTTCCACTTCCCCTTCCCCTCCCTGTTCTCGCACGCCACCCCTTCCACTTCCACTTCCCCTTCCCCTCCCTCTGGTCTCGCACACGTGTGCAAATGAGGTGCAACCAGGAAACTGTAAAAGATGTGTGTTAGTGGGGCCGCTCTGAAGGGACGACCGTTCGGACTAGCCTGGATGATCGCAGAGCTCTTTTAGAATATCCATCCACAGCATATGAGACAGAAAGAAAGAAGAAGAACGTGTACGGAAATGGCTTAATCGAGTGTAAGCAAGTCTGGAAGTGTTGATGCTGCTGGTTCGGCCCCAACAACCACGCCGATCTGGTGCCTTGATCTCTCGCTGGCCCAGCGTTCCGTAACTCCGTTTCGCCCTCGCCCCACGCGCCATTTCCCCTCTCACCACTAAGCCGAGCTGAATTGCATGAAAACCCAAGCCACAAGCTCGCTCTGAACGCACGTTTTTTTTTTACTTGGCGAGGAAGTAATCCAAAAGCGGATTAGAATGGGTCGCTAGGCGTTTTTCATTGCCCCATTCACATACTCGTATGCACCATCACCCGCCACTGGCTCCACCCATGCACGTGGCAGTAGTGAAGATGGTGCCATTGCTCTGGGCTTTCCCACCCCCCCCCCCTCCGCTTCGGAGCTCCGTAACTTAACATGGCGCCGAGGTATTGGTTGCATTCAACGTCACAAGTGTGCTGAACACCCATTGGGGCCGTAATTGAGCGGGGTGCTAGGGCTAGTGATATGACTTTGAATGGTGCTTAGCGCACACTTATGCTTCGAGCTAAATGCTTGAAGGTCCATATCCAAGGTCTATAATGGGACGTTGCATCCATGTATCTTGCTCGAAAAGCAGTGGTGGGTGCCTGCAGTAGTTGTGGTTGAGGCGATGGTCGCAGGAAGTTGGGCGTGGTGGTGTTGCCGTTGAAGTGGCAATGGCGATTGTAAAGGGGGCTCGGTTAATGTTACAATCTGTTCTTGCGTACGACAGCTTGGCTGCCGGGTAGCTATAATTTCTTGGAAGCACGGCTGTGCCACTGATGCAGTGTCCCCCTGTAGTTAGAGCAGGAATTTGTGATTCACCTGTTTCACTTCCTCGCTCTCTCCATGCTCTCCATTTTTATCTCTAATCTGACAAACCATTTTATTTATTAGTCTCACACCAACGGGGATGCGGGTCCATTGTGATGCTCCTATCTCTCTGTCTATCTGTCTGTCTATATTTTTGCTTTAAAAATGTTTTTCTCTGCGACTACTTGCAGATCGATGCGAAACTTTAAATATATGATGGACTCCCCATGGAGAATATTTTATTGCTAACTTTGATGTCATAGGTCACATGGTATGGCAGCCATGTTGGATTAAAGGGAAAAAATTTGCGTTTTCTCCAAAACCACTCAACGAAAAAAATTGAAACTTGGCATATGTCATCAACTCCCCATGGGGTATATAGGGTGACAACAATGACATCATTGGTCAAGCGATATTCCAGCAATAATTGGTTGAATTGAAATCCATCAATCCATCCATCGGGACCATACTCTATGCAGAGTGTTGGTGCTGCCTAAGCAGTCTACTTGGCTATTGGGCACAATCCTGGACGGGTCGCCACTCCGACACAGGATACCAGCAAGCAGGCACTCATTTTGCCGTCCTTGAAAGGATGACAGGCAGAGTCAACCCCACCTGATATTAATTCAACTGCTGAACAGGATTTGAACTTGGAATACTAGAATCCCAGGCCCACCACCCTAACCATTAAGCCAACACCAGGCAGGAATTGAAATCTTTCTACGAAAAATCTGAAACTTCTTATAATCTGATCTCTGATCCGATATGAGTGAATAATAAAATTTGTGACGTTTGTAACCAATGCCAAGTAATGATGTGACAGAAAAGGGGACATGGATGGTACGGGTATTCGGGCCACAATGGTCACGTGTTCAGTTAACGATGGTATTTTTCTCAGAATGAACGTGCGATGTGACACTGTGCACTCCACGAGTGCTGTTCTCGTTTAACTTGTTGTTAAAGTCCTCTTAATTGGGCTTCTTCATCTACCATTAATATAATGTATGAATTTTATTTTATTTTATTTTATTTTTGTGGGTAAATCGACATTAAAGCAAAAATATATGAAACTGCAACGAACGATGCATCGTAATCGACAAGTTCGTCAAAACATCAAGTTTATAATGAGAGTGACTGAAGCTTTGAGTAAATTGTTTTACAAACTTTAAATATAACAACTGTTGGTGGATCTTTTCTGTTTCATTTCTCGATAACGAGGAGTTGCGCAGATTTTGGGTTTGTCATTTCCATCTCGGCATATCTCGTGATGGTGGGATATCCCGGGTTCAAATTGCATGTATTGTGTTGGTTTTTTTTCCTTTGTCTTCTCCTGTCTTTGTAGCTGATGTAAAAATGCAAGATCGTTTGACTGTTCAAGATCCTCCATGATCCTTGTATATTTTAGAAAAAAAGGAAATTCTGCGATGATTGCACGTTTTTTGCATGGGAAGTAGGGTTTATTATTTTTTTTATTTTTCATTATAACAACCACAATCTGCCAATAAAGAGTTCAAAGGTTGTTTGTGTAACCTTACAGGCCAATCATTTGCTATGTTGAAGTGTCATTTACTTATCTGTCATGATAATCACTGTAATCCATAAACAAGCAGGGATGGGCAGGTTTGCATTGTTTTGTCAACACGACCTTCGTGTTTGGAGCTATAGTGTGTTTCTAAAGGTGCCCTTAATTTGAGGTGAGAGATGCCATACTTGTCATCTTTTTCTTTCATATAAGTTGTCACAGGTTCTTTTCTCTAATGCTTTACGAGCAATTGCTTCTTCCCCTCCTCCCCCTTACCTTCCCACCACCATATCCACCTCCATTTCACACCCCACCCCACCCCCCACCATAATCTATCTCACCTCCCTCCATCCATTTAATTCATCCCTCTATCCTCCCAACATCTAGCTTGCCACCTCTCCATCCCTCACTCCATCCATCTCAGTCATCCCACCTATCGTTGTCTCCACCTATCGTTGTAAACATCTATCGTCTCCACCGGCTCCGTCTATCTGCCCTGTCCATTTCACTCGTCGTCCTCATCGGGCTCCGTCTATCTCACTCGGTCCATCGGCTCTGTCTATCTCACGTCGTTGCCTCACCGGCTCCATCTATCTCACTCGTTGTCTCCACCCGCTCCGTCTATCTCACCTTGTCCTCACCCGGTCTCCATCTATCTCACTCATTGTCTCCACCCGGCTCCGTCTATCTCACTCGTTGTCCTCACCCGGCTCCGTCTATCTCACTCCGTCGTTGTCTCCACCCGGCTCATCTATCTCACTCGTTGTCTCCACCCGGCTCCATCTATCTCACTCGTGTCTCCACCCGGCTCCGTCTATCTCACTCGTTGTTCTCACCCGGCTCCATCTATCTCACTCGTTGTCCTCACCCGGCTCCGTCTATCTCACTCGTTGTCTCCACCGCGTCCATTCTATCTCACTCGTTGTCTCCACCGGCTCCGATTCTCACTCGTGTCCACCTCCATCTATCTCACTCGTTGTCTCCACCCGGCTCCATCTATCTCACTCGTTGTCCCTCACCCGGCTCCATCTATCTCACTCGTTGTCCTCACCCGGCTCCGTCTATCTCACTCGTCTCCACCTGGCTCCATCTATCTCACTCGCTGTCTCCACCCGGCTCGTCTATCTCACTCATTGTCTCCACCCGGCTCCATCTATCTCACTCGTTGTCCTCACCCGGCTCCGTCTAATCTCCTCGTCATCGTCGTCCCCACTCCATCCATCTAGCTCGTCAATCCCCATAAATTGATGGTGACAACAGATCTAGTGAGAATGACTTTACAAATGACAAAAGTCTGAATCGTGATTTCGTCGGTTGATGGCTTTGATTGATCTCGTTCCTAAATCGAGCAAAGAGATTGGACCGCAGTTGATCACAAACGGTTCTCTCTCGGAACAGAAATCGAGTGCAAAATGTATTAGGTGGGAATTGAACATAAATGCGGTGAATTTGATAACATGTAAACAAAGTTGGCTGATTATAATGGAAGTGGGGAAATGGAAAATAAACGTGGTTAGGGCATGCTTGACATTTGCTTAATTTAGGAGTGTTTGTTTTCTGGGGTTGTAATGTCTGTCTGGTGTCAGGAAGTGGGGACGATTAATTAAAGAAAACAACGAGAAGGGCAATCGGTGGAGTGCATACCTCCACCACGTAATGCCTGATTCATGAGAAGATATCAGGCCCAATACATTTTTGAGATATCGTGCTATATATCATGTTTTGGCCCTATCTCTCAATGGTGAAGAATCACTTTAAAAAGTCTAGTAGTCGGATCCGGATCTTCACCAAAATCTAATCAGTTCGTCCTTGT
>CM068960.1:112021973-112041434 GCA_035128595.1 Eptatretus atami
TCACCAGAACTGGCGCCACACACACAGTTTACACAGAACCCAAAAGAATGGAAGTCGCGACTTCCCTTAGCGCGTCGTCCAGCCCTTGGCGACCGTAACTCCGAGTCCCTCCGGCGTGTGTCCACTGGGCTCGTGCCTTGCGCCTGCACGTGTCGTCCGCCCGACAGGGACGAACGAACGGAACCTCCGACCAGGAACAATCACCACCAACTCTCGACAATTCCCTTTCAGGGACAGGGAACAGGGACAAGGGAACAACGTTTTCGTCCACCTTCACGCCCACGCCTTTTGTAGGGTCGGGCTCCGCCCTTCGCCCGCGCCCATTTCTGGCTCACCTCCCTTCTGGAAGCTTCCCAAAAAGGGGCGTGCTCTCTCGTTCCCCCCTCCCGCGCCGTGCGGGGGACGAGGAAAGTCAGTTTTGGCTCGGGGCCAGGGAATTATTCCCCAAAATCAGGCCCCCACATTTTTTCACCTTTGACCTCTGCTCAAATCACACCTCCCCCATGCAAAGCGCGGGAAAAGCAGGAGGGAAAATCCGGCGGGAGATTTTTGGGCGGGAGATGCCCCTTCGCACCTGGTTGCTGCTGCCACTCTGCTCCTTTCATCCGTCCCGCGGAGATTGTGACCGCACGGTGCTCGTTGAATGGCGAGTGCTAAGATGGTGGTAGCGTAGTTGTGGAAGGTGGCGTCGTGGTGTGAATGGCGTGATTGTTGGCGTCGTGTAGTGAATGGCGTGATAATTGAGATGTTGGTTGTGGCGATGTTCGTGGTTGTTCTTGCACCAAAAAACGACAGCAAAGAAAAAACGGCTAACTGAAGGATCGCAGCCCGAATGGATCACATATATTCCCACTAAACAACGGGTTTGGGCTAACTACACATGAACTTACCGATATATCTCACCTGAGGACCTTTATGGTGTATTGCGAATTTCCACAGCCGTAACAATATATATATATATATATATATCTTGTAATAAGGCTGTGAGACATCGTATAAAATCCACGTGAAACATTCGTATTCGAGTTCATTTTCTCCTTGTGTTTAATTTATCATTTTCCCATCCCAACCACACACGCAGCAAGCAATGTCCATTATTTGAAACAGCTTCAAAAAGGGTCGTTTAATTTTAAAATAGAGGTCAAGGTTGGTGGAAGAGCTCTTTATTCATAATAATTTTATTCTCCATTAAAGTCAAGTTAACGGCACAAAATATCTTCTGAAGCAGAAGGAGACCACATGAGCTGTCAACATTCCAATAATTTTTGTGCTGTTCGGTCTCTTGGCTGGTGCTGCTTCTGACTGAAATTAACTAACCCTTTAGTATATAACTCGAAAAACTCCTTATGGTATGCCGTTAAGTATGAATACGAGTGTTAGGAAAGCATAATGGCCGTCGGTCTTCACGACATGTGAGATCCACTTGAGATCTCTACACTTGGTGGTTTATAATCCCGGATTGGTTGGCCAAGATTGTACATTTTTGTTCATCCCGTCAATTACTTTTGGAAGAGTTCTTCGGTCGAAATGATATATCAGTTTATCTACGCGTCTAAGAGCCACAAATGTAACCAGGCACATTTTTGGGTATGAGTAAAGGGGATATAGTAAGATAAAGAGTAGGTTTGTGTGTGTGTGTCTTTCTGAAATGGCCTGCAAAAGTATTCACCTCCTGCCCCTTCAAAGTTTTCATGTTTGATGCTACCCACCTGAGCTTATGTCGCTTTCAAATCATGTCTTCACAAACTACTCCAAAGTGATAAAGTTAAAAAATGGAGATAAATGTGAATAAGCATGGACCTCTGGGGGCTTGTACATGTTGCTGTGTTGGAGCCTGGGATAACTGCTGAAATCTGTCTGTCTGAGTTCTTCCCGAAACCTTTGTCTTTGTTCTTTGTTCTTGTTCCCTTCGCATTTCTTTCTAATTGTTTTTTTTTCTTTTCACAATTCTCTTTACTGCAATTCTTCTCTGTCTCTCTGTCTCTCTCTCTGTCTGTCTCTCTCTCTCTCTCTCTCTCTGTCTCTCTGTCTCTCTGTCTCTCTGTCTCTCTGTCTCTCTGTCTCTCTGTCTCTCTGTCTCTCTGTCTCTCTGTCTCTCTGTCTCTCTCTCTCTCTTCTCTCTCTCTCTCTCTCTCTCTCTCCTCTCTCTCTCTCTCCTCTCTCTCTCTCTCTCTCTCTCTCTCTCTCTCTCTCTCTCTCTCTCCCACTTTGCACAGCTTTTGCTCGCTTGGCACGCACGTGCAATCGCGAAAGCTGGTGTTCAGTCCTTGGCGGTACGTGCGGAGCCTGTGTTGCTTTCTCCTCTCTCTCTCTTTTCATGTAAATGTTTTGTTTTCGTTTTCTCTCTGTTTTGTCTTTTCTATTGAGCGAGAAGAGAGAAGAGAGGCGCGCAGCGGTAGGTGGTGTTCGGGTACCTCAGACACCCTCCATCGGTTTTGAGGCCTGTTTTTTCCATCCGACGTGTTTTGCTAGTTTTTTGCCAACGCTTTGGCTCCTTTAAACGATTCTTGGACCTCGTCCATATTATTATCATTATTATTATTATTATTTTCCCTCCATTTGCCAGCATCGCTTGTGTATTCCTTTTTAGTTTCTTTTTCCATTACTGTGATTGTGTTTTGTTGATTTTTTTGGGTGTTTAAATGTTGCTATTTTTCCTTCGCTCCTTTCAAAAAACCTTTTTTTTCTTTATTGCTTCTTGTATTGTCCCATTTCCTGAGCGAAAGAGAAAGAGACGGAGCCCACAAGTCTGGTGTTGGGAAGGTTATCAACCGGTAGTCTGGTGAGGCCGCCGGCGGATGGGGTTTTTCACTACGGGCGTGAGTGGGAGGAGCGCACTTGGTGGAGTAACGACTCCGAGTCCCTCCGGCGTGGTCCACTGGGCTCGTGCCTTGCGCCTGCACGTGTCGTCCGCCCGACAGGGACGAACGAACGGAACCTCCGACCAGGAACAATCACCACCAACTCTCGACAATTCCCCTTCAGGGACAAGGGAACAGGGACAAGGGAACAACGTTTTCGTCCACCTTCACGCCCACGCCTTTTGTAGGGTCGGGCTCCGCCCTTCGCCCCGCCCCATTTCTGGCTCCACCTCCCTTCTGCAAGCTTCCCAAAAGGGGGCGTGCTCTCTCGTTCCCCCCTCCCCGCGCCGTGCGGGGGACGAGGAAAGTCAGTTTTGGCTCGGGGCCAGGGAATTATTCCCCCAAAATCAGGCCCCCACATTTTTTCACCTTTGATCAATGGCTCAAATCACACCTCCCCCATGCCAAAGCGCGGGAAAAGCAGGAGGGAAAATCCGGCGGGAGATTTTTGGGCGGGAGATGCCCCTTCGCACCCTGGTTGCTGCTGCCACTCTGCTCCTTTCATCCGTCCCGCGGAGATTGTGACCGCACGGTGCTCGTTGAATGGCGAGTGGCTAAGATGGTGGTAGCGTAGTTGTGGAGGTGCGTCGTGGTGTGAATGGCGTGATTGTTGGCGTCGTGTAGTGAATGGCGTGATAATTGAGATGTTGGTTGTGGCGATGTTCGTGGTTGTTCTTGCACCAAAAAACGACAGAAAGAAAAAACGGCTAACTGAAGGATCGCAGCCCGAATGGATCACATATATTCCCACTAAACAACGGGTTTGGGCTAACTACACATGAACTTACCGATATATCTCACCTGAGGACCTTTATGGTGTATTGCGAATTTCCACAGCCGTAACAATATATATATATATATATATATCTTGTAATAAGGCTGTGAGACATCGTATAAAATCCACGTGAAACATTCGTATTCGAGTTCATTTTCTCCTTGTGTTTAATTTATCATTTTCCCATCCCAACCACCACGCCAGCAAGCAATGTCCATTATTGAAACAGCTTCAAAAAGGGTCGTTTAATTTTAAATAGAGGTCAAGGTTGGTGGAAGAGCTCTTTATTCATAATAATTTTATTCTCCATTAAAGTCAAGTTAACGGCACAAAATATCTTCTGAAGCAGAAGGAGACCACATGAGCTGTCAACATTCCAATAATTTTTGTGCTGTTCGGTCTCTTGGCTGGTGCTGCTTCTGACTGAAATTAAACTAACCCTTTAGTATATAACTCGAAAAACTCCCCTTATGGTATGCCGTTAAGTATGAATACGAGTGTTAGGAAAGCATAATGGCCGTCGGTCTTCACGACATGTGAGATCCACTTGAGATCTCTACACTTGGTGGTTTATAATCCCCGGATTGGTTGGCCAAGATTGTACATTTTTGTTCAATCCCGTCAATTACTTTTGGAAGAGTTCTTCGGTCGAAAATGATATATTCAGTTTATCTACGCGTCTAAGAGCCACAAATGTAACCAGGCACATTTTTGGGTATGAGTAAAGGGGATATAGTAAGATAAAGAGTAGGTTTGTGTGTGTGTGTCTTTCTGAAATGGCCTGCAAAAGTATTCACCTCCTGCCCCTTCAAAGTTTTCATGTTTGATGCTACCCACCTGAGCTTATGTCGCTTTCAAATCATGTCTTCACAAACTACTCCAAAGTGATAAAGTTAAAAAATGGAGATAAAATGTGAATAAGCATGGACCTCTGGGGGCTTGTACATGTTGCTGTGTTGGAGCCTGGGGAGTAACTGCTGAAATCTGTCTGTCTGAGTTCTTCCCGAAACCTTTGTTCTTTGTTCTTTGTTCTTTGTTCCCTTCGCATCAAATACTAAAAACTAATAAAATAAACTTGATTTTTTATATCTTATTACTAACAATTCACTTTATCTGAGCATTCTATCTCTACTACTCATCTGTACATCTGTCTCTTCATGTCCTAAATCTGTACTCTCTAGTACTCTCATCCCATCTCATAATCTCACCCTCTCTCTCTCTACCCATACAAATCTACATCCTCATTCTCGTCATCCATCTACATATCAATCAGCCTCTCTCTCTCTCCTCTCTCTCTCTCTGTCTCTCTCTGTCTCTCTCTCTCTTCTCTCTCTTCTCTCTGTCTCCTCTGTCTCTCTCGTCTCTCTCTGTCTTCTCTCTGTCTCTCTGTCTCTCTCTCTCTGTCTGTCTGTCTCTCTCTCTCTCTCTCTCTCTCTCTCTCTCTCTCTCTCTCTCTCTCTCTCTCTCTCTCTCTCTCTCTCTCTCTCTCTCCGCTGTGGCACGCACGTGCAATCGCGAAAGCCTGGTGTCAGTCCTTGGCGGTACGTGCGGAGCCTGTGTTGCTTTCTCCTCTCTCTCTTCTTTTCATGTAAATGTTTTAGTTTTCGTTTTCTCTCTGTTTTGTCTTTTCTATTGAGCGAGAGAGAGAAAGAGAGCGCGCACGGTAGGTGGTGTTCGGGTACCTCAGAACCCTCCCGGTTTTGAGGCCTGTTTTTTCCATCCGACGTGTTTTGCTAGTTTTTTGCCAACGCTTTGGCTCCTTTAAACGATTCTTGGACCTCGTCCATATTAATTTCATTATTATTATTATTATTTTCCTCCATTTGCCAGCATCGCTTGTGTATTCCTTTTTAGTTTCTTTTTCCATTACTGTGATTGTGTTTTGTTGATTTTTTTTGGGGTGTTTAAATGTTGCTATTTTTTCGCTCCTTTCTAAAAACCTTTTTTTTCTTTATTGCTTCTTGTATTGTCCCATTTCCTGAGCGAAAAGAGAAAGAGACGGAGCCCACAGTCTGGTGTTGGGAGGTTATCAACCGGTAGTCTGGTGAGGCCGCCGGCGGATGGGGTTTTTCCATTACTGTGGTTGTGTTTTTGTTGCTTTTTTTTCTCGCCCCTTTCTAAAAACCTTTTGTTTTTTCTTTATTGCTTCTCGTATTGTCCCATCTCCTGAGCGTAGAGAGAGGGAGACGGAGCCCACAGTCCGGTGTTGGGAGGTTATCAGCCGTAGTCTGGTGAGGCCGCCGGTGGATGGGGTTTTCCATTACTGCGTTGTGTTTTTGTTGATATTTTTGGTGTTTAAAAGACCTTTTTCTCTCGCGGAGCTCGTTAACGAGTATCCCTTTGTGTGTTGAACATGGCGGGCGAACGTTCCGCATACAAATTAGAGGTTAACCCGTAACACGGACTTGTCTGCACTCCTCCTGTGAAGTGAAAATTGAAAATGTTCTCTTAGCGATTGGAAACATAATCGGTTCACATCACATCGTGCAGCCTCTCGCATGGAAAAAAACTCGTCATATTTGTCTAGATGTGCACATGGTGAATTCTGTTGTGGAACGAGGTCTCTTCGTCGAGCCGGACCTCTACTCACTGTCTCGTTACAAACGCCGACGACGAAAATCAATATCACTAATGTCCCGCCGTTCATCAAGAACGAGGAGCTATGTGCTCAGTTGAGAAGGTTCGGTACAGTAGTATCAAAAATTACCATTGGCCGCTATATACTCGAGCAGTGGAAGTTTAAACGTATGACATTCAAAAGAGTTGTGTACATGATACTGCCTGAAAATGTGAAGCAGTTAAATGTGTTTTTTAGTGCGAAATTGACGACCATGTTTATAAAATGTACGCCTCCACGGACATAATGACGTGTCATATCTGCGGGCGTACGGGCACGTGAAAAATTCTGTCCCAACGTGGCTACTCATCAGAAAGGCAACAACAGAGAATAATACTCCTCCTCACCTACTGTAGAACGAGAAACGATCGATCCTCCTGCCCCTCCTGCTGGTGGGCAGGAAGAGAAGAACCCCTCTCCCTATCTTCTGGGAACGAGAAGCAGTAGACCCCCTCCCCCGACCTATTGGCGGAAGAGAAAAAGACCCTTCCCCCACCTATGGTTGCATGCGAGAAAGACCCCACCCCACCTATTGGAGGGGAGAGAAGAAGACTCTTTTCCCCATACAGTACAGAACAATACAGATGAAAACATGGAGGTTTTCATAACAGTGGCCCGAAAAAAGGTCAAAAACGTTCATGCTCAGGAGTGACTGAGGGAAAGAATTGTAATAAAGATCCAGGCTGTGTCAGTCTCATCAGACCTTCAGATGAGTCAAACATAGACATTATTGTGGTACGGGAAAGCACACAAGGACCGGGGATACCAGTGAGTAACCCGTTTGCACCACTCGCTCGTATATCGACATAGAAGTGAGGTTCATACAACTCAAGATGACATGAGTGGATGTATTGACAGGCAGATTCTCTCCAATGAGTTTTCAGAGGAGCATGCCAATAAGAAGAATCAGATAAGATGGACCCCCTTGGAGGAATGCTGCTAATCCGTCAAGGCTGAACAGGTCAAGGGGAATCTTTCCATGGAAAAGATGCTGGGGAGATGCAAATGTAAAAATGTAGATCAGAAGTGTCTATAATAATAATAGATCTCGTTGACCCTATTGATATCGATGGGTTTGAATTTAATAACGAACAGTAGAGAACAACAAAGATGAAGAGTTAGCCCTAACAAAACCTCTTCACCCATCAGTCAACACTTCATGTTCCAAATTGTGAAGATGGGGGAATACCATAGAGGTTTCCCAAGAAGATGTCATTCGTTTCCTTGATGAAACTTTTAGGAAAAGACATGTTAAAATCAAGGATTTTTTCCCAGATTTACACGCTTTTCTTAAAACTGCAAAGGATATGGTCCATGACCCCAAAAAAATGTCAGAACCCCAATTTCAACGGTTAAGAGAAGTGCACCACTAAGGCTGGAAAGGAACTCCTCGAGTAAAATAAAATTTTGAATAACAACAGTATGGAGATGAAGGTAGCATCTTTAAACATCAATGGAGCCGCAGCTGTGTGCGTCGCCTGCAGGTGTTTCAACTTTTTGAGAACGGTAAAATTGATGTTTTAATGCTACAAGAAACATGCCAATCAATCCTCTGAGGCTGAGTGGCGCAGAATATTTAAAGGTTGCCACCTTTTCTCTAGTGCTCTGGAAGAGGCTAAAGCAGGTGTGGCAGTAGTCTTGCATCCTAGACTCCAACCCTTGGAGATTGTTTATAGAGAAGTTTGTAAGGGTTTTTTGATTTCTGTTGACTTTATTAGCAGTAATCAAAATATCAGTATAATTAATGTATACTGTCCCAGTGCTAGCTCTGAAAGAACTTCCTTCCTTTATAAGTTGTCAGATTTTCTAAGTTCTATTGACTTTACTAGTTTAGTGTGCATGGGAGGAGTACAATTGTACCCTAACCCTGGGCTTGACAGAAACACTCCTGAACCCTCCCCCCCAGTGCAAGACCATTGCACAGCTTATACTGAAAATATAACTTGTAGATATTTGGCGATCACAGACACCTAACACCCGGCAATACACATGGGTCTGTTCTTCAAAAATCAAATCACCATGGGCCGTCTAGACAGACTGTATGTGAACCAAGGAATGGTAAATCTCGCTAAGAGAACATGTATAAGTCCGTCGGGGTTCTCCGACATCACATGGTTGTAATGGTTTTGTGCACTACCGTTTCACTCTTGTAGAAGTGCATACTGGACTTTTAATGTCAAACTTTTACAAGACGTACTTTTTAAAGATGCTTTTTGATTAGTATGGGGAAACTAGAAATGGAAAAACATTCATATTTAAACATTAGACAATGGTGGGACTGCACAAAATCCAAATTCGTGTTTTTTGTCAGCAATATTGCTTGTACACACTTGTAAGCATCTGGTTTGATATCTGTGTTAAAATCTGAAATACTTGACCATGAACAAAAAGCTGGAACATTGTTAAAATGACCAGCAATTGACAGAAAAAAAGACCCTACTGCCGAACTGGTGAAAGAGCGTGCAGCCGGAGCACTTGTCCACCTCAGGATGAGCAAAATACGGCTGGACATACCAAACAAGGATTCTTCAACTTGGAGAGGCTAACCAAACTTCCCAACAGATCCACAGCCTCCGCTCCCCTGAAGGTGTTCTCCTGATCGCCAGAGTGATATTAAGAACTCACTGCAAAACTTCTACTCAAAACTTTTTTCACTTAGAATGATAGATAAGACTGTGGCAAACAG
Organism: Eptatretus atami; assembly: GCA_035128595.1. NCBI lineage: Eukaryota > Metazoa > Chordata > Myxini > Myxiniformes > Myxinidae > Eptatretus > Eptatretus atami. Next base: position 112,030,913 of record CM068960.1, read on the forward strand.
AATGATTGACTCTCTTCCATCCCTTTCAGAAGAGCAGCGACACTATCTCGAGGGCGACTCTCTCTTGAGGAACTCAGTGTGCGCTAAAACAAATTGAGGATGGAAAGCCCCTGGACTGGATGGGCTACCGGTTGAATTGTATAAAGTTTTCTGGGACATTTAGGACCTACTCTACATGAGATTCTCCTTGAAAGCCTTGATCATGGTGAACTACCTTTAAGCTGCAGGAGAGCAGTTTATGCCTCCTTCCAAAAAAGGTGACTTGCAGCAAATCACAAATTGGCGGCCTGTATCATTGCTGAATACGGATTACAAGATCATGTCAAAAGTGTTTGCAACTCGTTTAAGACAAGTCTCTCTTTCCTGATTGGCGAAGACCAATCGTATTGTGTCCCTGAGCGTTCCATTTATGATAATGTATTCCTGGTGAGAGACTTGATCAGCATGGGACAAAATACTTCTCATGGTTTTGGTTACTACTCCTGGATCAGGAAAAAGCGTTTGATAGTGTAGATCATGATTTTTTGTTTGCAGTTCTCACTAAAGTGGGTTTAGGGGAAATTTATTTTTCTGGTATAAAATTATTGTATAACAATGCATCATGTTTACTAAAAGTAAATAATAGTTTGTGTCATTCCTTCCCTTTCAGCGAGGCATCCGTCAGGGCTGTCCACTGTCAGGCATGCTGTATACTCTCTCTGTTGAACCCTCTGACTCTGCTCCGGGCTTCCATGTCAGGGTGTCCTTAGCGGACAACTCTAAATTGTTATTTCAGCTTATGCTGATGACTTGTGTGTTGCGGTTTCAACCAGCAGGATGTGACTGAAGTATTCGTTGCTTTGCAATTTTGAGCTCGCCGTCCGCGAGGGTAAATTGGAAAAAAAGTGTCGCGCTTGGTTGTCCTCTATCCCTCTCTCCATCACTGTCTTCACCTTCTCTCTGCCAACACTTCCAAGAGGAATGCAATGGGAAAGAGAAGGGTTCAAATATCTGCGTATTTTTTGGGAACTAAAAATTATGAAAAGAAAATTGGGATGGCTTCCTGGATAATATCAAACAGAAACTGGCAAGGTGGAAGGGAATGCTCCACGTCCTGTCGTTAAAATCACGGGTGACTATCATAAATAACCTGGTGTTTTCCAACTATATGGCACAAAGTCATTGCACTCCAACTCCTAGAATTTAGTTGCAAACATTCAGAAGGTTCTGATCAATTTTTTTCTGGGGAGCCATCATTGGCTCAAGCCAGATGTGTTGTGCAGGCCCTGACATGAAGGTGGTCAAAGTGTGGCGCACATCCAAAGTCGAATAATGACCTTTCGACTGATGACAATAAAGCGTCTACTGTATAGTGAGTTTGCACCATGGCATCCTCTCACTAACGCGCCAGGACGACAGATGGAATGAACTACGACCGGAACTCTTCCTCATAGATCTAAAGCAGGTCGAGAGGACTCGGCTCCCCGATTTTCATCAGAGCCTTTTGAATGTGTGGCAATGCCTAGGAGTACAGCGATTGGAGGTCTCATATGATGCTAAAAAGTTTATACATGAGCCACTTTCCCAAAATCTTTGTTTTCTGAAATATCCACCAGCAAGTCATTCATGAAAGTCTTTACGAACAGGGGAATTAACAAAGTACAGGACCTAATGGAGCATCTCTCCCTGAGACAATGGCTACCTGCCAGTTCTGTGTCATCTCAAATTGGGTTGCGATCAGTTCGAATAGTGAACAAATGATTAAAAACGTAATCCAGACGTTTGAAAAACTAAACATTGGTTGGAACGGAGTTGATGAGGAAGCAGACCCTCGCCTATTCTTCCCAGAGCTCCTAATCACCTCGGAAAAGCAACTTGGGGTGTTCTCCACAAGCAGTGAAGAAACCGGGTGTTTCATGTAATGGGAAGGAAAACAATTTATCAAACTTGTCTGGAAACAGTTTTTTCCAGTTCTAAAAACCCGTAAAGAATAAATGGAAGGACTTCTTACCTGCAGGAGCCTTCCTCACTCCAGTCTGGAACGCAATGTACAAATTTCCGACAGTCGGTAGAACAGGAGATCTAAACTGGAGACCAGCCCATCAGGCCCTCGCACACAAACGCTGCTTCATAAGTTTAATTCTCCGTGTCTAATGTATGTCCTTTCTGTAATGATGTAGAAACTATGCACCATGCATTCATTCAATGTAAGAGATTAACACCTCTCTTTCTGTTCCTTCAACGAATTTTGGCAAATTTAAAGTTGTTTTTTCTTTGTCAGTTTTTGTGTATGGCATTGCATGTACCACTGCTAAAAAACCTGTGATGCTGGTTCTTAATTTCCTACTGGGTATTGCAAAGCTTGCTATTTACAAACCCGGAAAAGGAATTAGCAAGTGAAAACAATGGGAATGTACTTTGTTGCATCAAAGGAATGATTTCTGTGCGGATACAACTGGAGCACGCTTTTCATTTGAATATGCTCAGCCTCCATGTATTGAAGAATTATGGTGCATTGACGTGTTTTTGTGCGAATGTAAAGAGAACAAACTGTGCATATACTTATAATTTTAATCTCTTTCATTTTAGTATGGCTCGCGCATGAGCAGCCAGGTACAATGTATACAATGTTATATGGGTTAGGGATTCACATGGTTTGGTGGTGTTTTTTCTATTTTTATAATAAAAGAGCTTCAAAAGTCAAAAGTCTTCTCTCTCTCTCTTCTCTTCTCTCTTCTCTCTCTCTCTTTCCTTCTCTTTCTCTTTCTCTTTCCCTCTTTCTCTTTTCTCCTTTCCTCTTTCTCTTTCTCTTTCTCTTTCTTTCTTTCTCTTCCTTTTCTCTCTCTTTTTCTCTCTCTCTTTTTCTCCTCTCTCTTTCTCTCTCTCTTTTTCTCTCTCTCTTTTTTCTCTCTCTCTTTTCTTTCTTCTCTCTCCTCTTTTTTTTTCCTCTCTTTCTCTCCTTTTTCTCTCTCTTCTCTTTTCCCCTCTCTCTTCTTTTCTCTCTCTTCTTTTCTCTCTCTCTTTTCTCTCCTCTCTCCTTTCTCTCTCTTTATCTCTCTCTCTCTCTTTCTTCTCTCTCTCCTCTTTTCTCTTTTCCTCTCCTCTTCTCCTTTTTCTCTCTCTCTTTTTTCGCCTGCTCTCTTTTTCTCTCTCTCTCTTTCTCTCTCTCTCATTATTGCAGACATTTTTCTGTAAGGCTCACTTGCCAGCGTCTGTATGGGTTTGAGGGTAGTGGAATAGGGGCTGAAACCCGAATCCTCTCCTGATGACTCCATCTTTGCTCTTTACTTCTTCGGGTTCCTTCTTGGTCTTCCATTTAGTTAGATGAACAGGGAAAATCAGATGATTCTCAGTTGCATAAGTATTCATCTCCTTTGCTTAATTAACCCTCAATCACTTCAGGAGTAAATTATTTGTTTGAAGTGTTAAAAAATAAGTGTAATATGTTTCACCCGTATGTAATCAGTGGTTTAACTTAAAAATTAAGCTCCACCACTTATCTCAGGAGTTTTAACGTGCAAGGTAAACATAGAGTGGTAGAGAAGCACCGTTCAGGAGAGGGTTATAAGAAGATTTCAGTCACTCATTATCCCTTTGATTATGATGAAATACATCATTAAGAAGTGGAAGATGTAACACACTACCCAGACTCTACCCAGATCAGGTCACCCATCCAAACTCGGCAAGCAGGAAACTGGTTTGGGATGTCACTGTAACTCCAACAATGAATTTGAAAGATCTGCAAGGGCCAATGTCTGAGATGGCATTCAGTGTTCATCAATCAACAACATCCTGTTCCCTTCACAAAGCTGGCCTTTATCCACAAATGACAAGAAAGAAGCCGTTACTGAAAAAGACACATCTGAAAGCTCGTATGAAGTTTGTGAAAAAGCATCTTAACGACACTGCAGGTATGTGCAGAAATGTTTTGTGGTCAGACATGATAAAAGTTGAACTTTTTGGTCTGAATCAAAGCATTACGTCTGATGCAAACCTAACACTGCACATTACCCAGTCAACACCATCTCTACTGTCAAGCATGGTGGTGGCAGCATCATGTTATGGGGATGCTTTTCATCAGCAGGGACTGGCAAGCTTGTCAGGATAGAAGGGACAATGGACGGTGCAAAGTACAGGAGAATCCTTGATGAAAACCTGCTTGAATCATCTGGCAGGTTGCCAGTCAACCACGGATGCCGATTGACACCATCAAACTGAGCAGAGTCCACGCATCCAATATAACTGCGTAAGCTACTGGTGGTTTGGCAATCCCAATTGGGAACTGCACTCAACACCCACCCACCTACTTATTACAGCAGAGGGAAATTGTGAGTTTGATGATGGCTAAACTCGTGGAGCCAATCGGTGAGGGCAAAATCTTCCCGTCTATCTATTACGTACACACTTTGTCAAACCAATTCAGGAAATGACAAAAACGAGCAGGTCTGAAATGTTTAACAGTTCTAATTTGCAAGAATTTATTTACACACATGCAATAATCATTTGGCAAGTACTTGAATGCTTGCGTGTTGCTGTGTTTAAGCCTGGGGAGTAACTGCTGAAATCTATCTGTCCGGATTCCTCCCGAAGTCCCTGTTCTTTGCTCCTTTCACATTTCTTTCTACTTTTTCACATTTCTCTTTATCCATTTTAATTATTGCTTTTTTTTTATCTATCTTTCGAAGGAGAAGTGAATTAGCCCATGCTCTCGAAGCAAAAAGCAGGGTTAAGCGATCGGTCCGTACGTGCATGTCTGCGTGTCAGCGTTTTGTTATTCCCTTTTCTCTGGAACCGCTTGTCCGATTGACACGAAATTTTAACCATAGGTGTGAGTACTCATGTAGAATGGTTTAATGATAATCATGACGTCATAGGTCATTTGTTGTGGCAGCCATGTTGAAGAAAAGGAAAAATATTGGTCTCAAACTGTTCCATGGAAAAAATTGAAACTTGGAATATGTCAAGTACTCCCCATGGGAAAGAAACAAGGGTGACTTTTTTTTTTAATGATGTCAGAGGTGCCTTTGTTATGACGTCATAATTGCCTATGTAGAATGCTTCCTCCGATCAGTATGAACATTTTTGAGTCATCTCGGAATAAATTGGTCAATAGGAAGAAAATTATGATGTCATCGGTCGCATGGTGTGGCAGCCATATTTAAAAATATATATATTTCAAAAATCTCTGAAACGGCTGAACAGATCGAGGAGAAAGTACAAGTATGACGGTCAAAAAGTTTTCCACCTATGACATCATAGGTCACATGGTGTGGCAGCCATATTGGATTTACCCTAAAACCTTTTTTTTAAATCCTCTTCAGAACGGCTCGACAGATCGACTTATGCTTCTGTTAAAAGGAGTTCGATAAAATCGGGAGCGAGAACACAAGAAGTAGATAACTGAAATGGTAATTGATCCACGGCGAGGGAGAAGGATTCCCTTTCTCTCACAGCGGATCAATCTCCATTTTAGTTATCTACTACTTATGTGTTTTAACTGTTCTTTCCACCCACACAGACGGTTCACCAATTTTGTGCTGAAATTAGCGATTACTTTCCAAGTAGAATCAGGAGTTATAATCACGTGACATCCTGTGTTATGATAACACTATCTTACAATGAACAATCTGTTCCGTTATGAATGTGTATAATGCAAGTTGTGGTCGAAATAATAAAATAATCCGTACGTGTGGACATGCATATATCATATAACATTACACGTATGGGACCGCACAGAATCACGAATGGATCGTACGTTGTAAGATTACTTGCATGAAAGCAATATTACGAGTTACTAACTGTATAAAACCATGAAACGTCATGGAATGTGAAACCTTGCCTGTGATTTGACACACCTGGAACGTTCAACGAGTTAATCCTAAGTTATCAAAAAGCTGTAGGCTCATAGCAAAGGGTCTAATGGGGGGTCTTAAGGGTATTTAGGGGTTAAAGGGGTCTGAATGGTCTGAGCCTCGAAGGTGTATAAAAGGTTTGGAGTCTGAGGGTCAAAGGTCTAAAAAGGGTCTTTGAAGGTCGAATGGGGATTAAAGGGTCTCAAGTGTCTAAAAATGTGTAGGGTCTGGGGGTCCAAAGTCAAAGGTCTTAAAAGGGGGTTAAAGGGTCTAAAGTGTCTAATATGTGAAAATTGGTCCGTCGATTTTGTTATTCTGTCTGTTTGTTTGTCTTGTGTTGGCTTAATGATTCGGGTGGTGGGGGTGGGATCCGAGGATCCCGAGTTCAAATCCCACACGGATGTTTAATTAATACCAGGTGGGGTTGACTCTGCATTGTCATGCTGAGGTCGGCGAAATGAGTGCAAGCTTGCTGGTATCCTGTGTCGGAGTGGCGACACATCCAGGATTGTGTCCAGTAGTCAAGGAGACTGATTGGGCAGCACCAACGTTCTACACAGAGTGTGGTCCCAATGGAGGGTCTGAGGGTCTAACGTCGGTGGTCTCTGTGAAGGTTTGTGAAGGTCCTTCAGGGTCTGAGAGTTTAAAGGGTCTCAAGTTAAAGGTTTAATGGATCTTCAAGGTCTCAAGGGTACGTTCCAAAAGTACCTATTTACCACCACCACATAACACAACCCAGACACTCACACACACACACACACACACACCACACACACTCACACTCATACACCACACACACAAACACACAAACTCATACACACACACACACAAACACATACATACATACCACACACACACACAGACTCACATACACACACACACATACATACATACAACACATCACACTACATACATACACACACACACACATACAAATACACAGACACACATACACACATACTCACACAGACTCACATACACACACACATACACACACACAGACACAACACAGACACACGACAGACATGGACACAATAATGCACACATAACACACACACATACAGACAGAGACACACATACTCACACACACACACACACAGACACACATACATACACATACACACATACACACACACACACTAAACACACACAGACACTACACACACACATAATACACTACACACACACCACACAGACACTACACAACACACTAACACACACACACACAATACACTAACACACACACACACACAGACACTAACACACACACTAACACAAACACACACAGACACTAACACACACACACACACACACACACAACACCACACAACACAACCACACACTAACAGCACACACTACACACAACAACACTACACACACACACACACACACACACACACATAAACTAACACACACATACACACCGTTGGGTAACAACATGGCGCCTGTTAAGTTCACCGACCTCTCGTGTTATGTGGTATTGGCCATGCTGTACTGACACGTGAGGACGGGGGGTTTGGGTCGGAGAAACTCAAGGAACAAGGTATAACGATCAGGGATGGGATCGAACAGATCACGAGTGAGAGGAGGACGTGGAAAAACGGGAGAACTCGGGGTTGTAACATGAGAGATGGTTTCTCTGATTAAAGAAACAGAAAAGAAAAAAAATACATTTCGAGAATAATCTCAAATAGGTTTAACTTTTCTTCTTCTTCTTCGTAATTAAATCCGCTCTATGAAAGTTCGATCACGCGATGCAAGTCGATCCTGTCCTGAAGGTTTTTTAATCATGAGTAGCCGCTGCTCAGTACTATCAATTCAACTTCTGATGAAATATATTCAGGGATTTTTAAGGTGCGCAGTTTGTGGTGCTCTTGTTGAACAGAGTGTGCGATCCTTGTCGGAGTAGTTGGGCGAATGTGGTTTTTTTTGTTGTTGTTGTTGTTGTTTGTTTGAGGAGGAAAAACAAACTGCAATTTGTTCAAGGTTTTCCTCCTGACTTTCTCTGAATCTTCATATAACGTACTTATAACCTCGGAAAGTTGGTTAGTTAAAAAAAACAAACAAAAACATTTAACCTCACTCTTGTGGGGAGGACAAATGACGTCATGCCGTATGATTGGACGCTGGGTGAGAAGGGGTGGGGAGGGAAAATGACGTCATGCCGTATGATTGGAGGAGGGGTGGGGAGGACAAATGACGTCATGCCGTATGATTGGACGCTGGGTGAGGAGGGGTGGGGAGTAAAATGACGTCATGCCGTATGATTGGACGCCGCTGGGTGAGGAGGACAAATGACGTCATGCCGTATGATTGGACGCTCGTTGAGGAGGGGTGAGGAGAAGGTTAAAATGTATTATTCTGTTCATGATAACCAGATGAAAGTCTTTTCAACCTTGGGAATCTGAAAACAATGGCTAATTGTGTGGAGTCGAGCAAGAAAAAGGATGAATGAGAAATATGACCAAGTGGAAAAGGAAGAGGGGGGAGAAAAATATCAAATGAATGAGGAAGTTGTGCTGCGCTCCTTGACTCCCTCTGTTGGTGCGGAGGACCTGACGTGACGAGGCGGTGGGATTTATAAACCTGAATCTCCTTGTAAATGACGAACAAAACCGCCGAATCGAAGTAAGGATTCTGGTTTAACTTGGTTGGTTTTATCCCTTTAACCCAATTGTTTAACAAATCCTATCTTTGTACAAGCATATCCGTGCTATGTGTCCATCACATGTCCGAGGTACGTGGGTGGAGCCTCGTCAATCGTCATCATATTTACCGGTGGGATTTATTTATTATAACCACACCACACGCATGTTGTGCACCTTGACCCCTAGGTACTGGATACCACCCACCTTACAAGGAGCGTTCACCACGTCAATGGGCACCACCTAACCACACACGCTGTGCCACCCTTTGACCCCTAGGTACTGGATAACCACCCCACTTTACAAGGAGCGTTCCATCCACGTCAATGGGCATCACCTAACCACACCACACATGCTGTGCACCCTTTGACCCCTAGGTACTGGATAACCACCCACTTTACAAGGAGCGTTCACCACGTCAATGGGCACACCTAACCACACCCACACACCATGCTGTGCACCCTTTGACCCCGAGGTAACTGGATAACCACCCACCTTACAAGGAGCGTTCCACCACGTCAATGGCACCACCACACACACCACACCAATGCTGTGCACCTTTTGACCCCCGAGGTACTGGATAACCACCCACCTACAAGGAGCGTTCCACCACGTCAATGGGCACCACTAACCACACCACACATGCTGTGCACCTTTGACCCCCAGTACTGGATAACACCCACTTACAAGGAGCGTTCCACCACGTCAATGGGCACCACCTAACCACACCACACCAACCTGCTGTGCACCCTTTGACCCCCCAGGTACTGGATAACCACCCAGCTTACAAGGAGCGTTCCACCACGTCAATGGGCACCACCTAACCACACCACACCACACCACACCATGCTGTGCACCCTTTGACCCCAGGTACTGGATAACCACCCACCTTACAAGGAGCGTTCCACCACGTCAATGGGCCATCACCTAACCACACCACACATGCTGTGCACCCTTTGACCCCCTAGGTACTGGATAACCACCCACCTTACAAGGAGCGTTCCACCACGTCAATGGGACCACCTAACCACACCACACCACACCACACATGCTGTGCACCCTTTGACCCCCAGGTACTGGATAACCACCCACCTTACAAGGAGCGGTTCCACCACGTCAATGGGCACCACCTAACCACACCACACCATGCTGTGCACCCTTTGACCCCCAGGTACTGGATACCACCCACTTACAAGGAGCGTTCCACCACGTCAATGGGCACCACCTAACCACACCACACCACACCATGCTGTGCACCCTTTGACCCCCAGGTACTGGATAACCACCAGTATAATAAATAAATCCCACCGGTAAATATGATGACGATTGACGAGCTCCACCCACGTACCTCGGACATGTGATGGAACATAGCACGGTATGCTTGTACAAAGATAGGATTTGTTAAACAATTGGGTTAAAGGGATAAAACCAACCAAGTTAAACCAGAATCCTTACTTCGATTCGGCGGTTTTGTTCGTCATTTACAAGGAGATTCAGGTTTATAAATCCACCGCCTCGTCACGTCAGGTCCTCCGCACCAACAGAGGGAGTCAAGGAGCGCAGCACAACTTCCTCATTCATTTGATATTTTTCTCCCCCCTCTTCCTTTTCCACTTGGTCATATTTCTCATTCATCCTTTTTCTTGCTCGACTCCACAACAATTAGCCATTGTTTTCAGATTCCAAGGTTGAAAAGACTTTTCATCTGGTTATCATGAACAGAATAATACATTTTAACCTTCTCCTCACCCTCCTCACGAGCGTCCAATATACGGCATGACGTCATTTGTCCTCCTCACCCAGCGGCGTCCAATCATACGGCATGCGTCATTTTACTCCCCACCCCTCCTCACCCAGCGTCCATCATACGGCATGACGTCATTTGTCTCTCCTCACCCAGCGGCGTCCATCATACGGCCATGACGTCATTTTACTCCCCACCCCTCCTCACCCAGCGTCCAATCATACGGCATGACGTCATTTGTCCTCCCACCCCTCCTCCAATCATACGCATGACGTCATTTTCCTCCCACCCCTTCTCCACTC
>CM068960.1:112046753-112059154 GCA_035128595.1 Eptatretus atami
TTCGGCAGCACCAACGCTCTGCACAGAGTGTGGTCCCGATGCAATGGAATGGAATATCGATCTGTGTGCAGAGATTATGCATGACGAGATGTTTGGTTTGGAGAATAAATTTTCATTTCTATTTCCTGACTGCCTCTCCAATAAACGGTGTGACCACACACGTTGCCACAGACATAGTGTTTGCATAGTAGGCAACACAAGCTTGTTAATATTTGCAGTGTGTGTGTGTTAGAATTATTGGGAACAGAAATAAAAAAAAAACCGAGGTATTGTGTGTGTTGTACGTGTTAAACATATTTGAAGACAAAAGCTAAATTTGCCTAAAAAAAAAAAAAAACATTTGTTGTTTGTTTGTTTTATATATAACTAGTACGTGCCCGTAATAAAAAAAATTAATAAATAAATATTCAAACCGCGAGCAAGAAACAACAACCACACAGGCCGTTTCTTCGCTCTCGTGTGCCCGTACGTGCGTGGCCCGGAAGTTCGCATATTATTCGAGTTCGATTATTCACAATTTAGTTTTAATGCCCAAATATTCAATTAGCGCCAACGTATTTTGCCTTTTCGCAATGTCCACAAGGAAAAACAAAAAGAGAAGAGAAGAGAAAGAAAAAAATTACTTCCTGGTTCGGAGCACACCAGCTCACTCTGATTGTTACCGAAATTTATGCACCGTCTAATATGAAAACGATCATAACTTGGGGCATTGTGTTTATCTATAAATGTGCATAAGAAATCGAGAAATTATTAGAATACACGAAGTCATCACTCTCCGGAAGCCCGTACGTTGTAACCCGTAATGGCGAACGCGGCTGAGCTTCCTTTCCCATCGGCCACGCCCACGCAACAATGTGTCTTGTCATTGGTTTGGTAAATAATGGCCATAACTTGGGAGGCACTTGTCCGATTAATATCAAACCTTGAAAAGGCACATCCTCAGGGCCCCAGCAATATACCTGGCAAGTTTCAATTACATCGGACCAGTGGTTGTCGAGAAACAGCGGTCACAGACAACACACACACACACACACACAGACACACACACACAGAGATTGATGGAATTAAGATACTAGTACGTGCCCATAAAAAATTAATAAATAAATATTTCAAACCGCGAGCAACAAACAACAACCACACAGGCCGTTTATTCGCTCTCGCGTGCCCGTACGTGCATGGCCCGGAGTTCGCATATTATTCGCAGTTACGATTTTCGCATTTAGTTTTAATAACCAATTATTCAATGTCGCCAAAGTATTTTACCTTTTCGCAATGTCGTGGCAAGGAAAACAAAAAGAGAAGAGAAGAGAGAAAAAAATACTTCCTGGTTCGGAGCATACCAGCACTCTGATGTTACCGAAATTTATGCACCGTTCAATATGAAAACGATCATAACTTGGGGCATTGTGTTTATTATAAATGCGCATAAAAAATCGAGAAATTATTAGAATACACGTCATCATTATCCGGAAGCCGTACGTTGTAACCCGTAATGGGGAACGCGGCTGAGGTTCCCTTCCCCATCGGCCACGCCCACGCAACAATGTGTCTTGTCATTGGTTTTGTAAATAAATGGCCATAACTTCGGAAGCACTTGTCCGATTATATCAAACCTTGAAAAGGCACACCCTCAGGTCCCCATCAATATATCTGGCAAGTTTCAATTAGATTGGACCAGTGGTTGTCGAGAAACAGCGGTCACAGACACACACACACAACACCACACACACACACACACACACACACACACACACACAACACACTGCTGGAATTATAGACAGATATATAATATATATATATATAATATGTTTATTAATTATTTATTTTTGTTTTTTATATTTACCTCTGCCACGAAGTGAAGGAGGTTATGTTTTCACCCCTCTTTGTTTGTTACTTGCAAAATCTGAGATTTTTTCAAGTATATTGTTCAGTTGATTTTGTTATTGGGTAGTCGATCTCGTCGAAAAAATAAAAAATTTCAAATTTTTTTTTTTTGAGATTTGTTCTACCCTTATTATCAGTATTTCCGTCGATATGTTGGGTAGTCGACTAGTCGAAAAAAAAATCTCAATTTTTTTGTCTACCCTTATTATCAGTATTTCCGTCGATATGTTTGTCTATCTGTCTGTTGGGTAGTCAATCTAGTCTAAAAAAAATTTTTTTTCAAAAAATTTTTTTCCTGAGATTTGTTCTACCCTTATTGTCGTATTTTAAATGGCGATTTCAGTTAATACAATGGCGATTTCGATGAAACTTGGTTGGTAGGTTCATACCATGACCTAGTTGTGTGCAAATGAGAACCGTTGATATGGACACCACCGTTGCCTAGCAACGGGACTTTGACATTTTAGAAAAATCATAAAAAAATTATTTTTTCGAAAATCAAAAATCGGGCCACGAGCGACTGTGGGCAGTACATTCAGCCATATTGTCAAAATTTCCAGCCGGATCCTATGAAAACTGTCGAGAAGATAGACTTTGAATGAACCCTGGTCGAAACAATAAAAAATGAAGTTCGTTATATCTCAGAGACTATGAGTCAGATATACATGAAACTGGTATGGTATGTCCTAGTTATGTGTGAGAAAGAACCGTTGCTATGGACCCCTCCGTTGCCTAGCAACGGCCGAAAACCTCTAAATGTGGGGTATTTTAACGAAAAAACAATCTGCAGCATTAACCCTTGAAGCTAGAATCATGAAGTTTCTTGTGCTTAATCCTCAGGTCATTCCCCATCGAACGGGCCCATCGCATAGGTTCTATTGGGTAGTCGACTACCCATGTCGCCTACTGGCTTGTTCTGTTCTGTCTGTCTGTCTGTCTGTTTATCGCTTGCAGGTTGCAATTTTAAACCGATCGTCATGAAAGTTTACCAATTTGTCGAGGTAGTCTCAATTGAGAAACCGATTGATTTTGAGGTCAAATGTCGACTCAAGGTCAAACTTCTAAAATCATCAATTTTTATCTGAAATTAATCGTCAATTTTCATCCGTTTGACTTAATAATTAAACAGCAAATGCATGGTACATCACTGAATTGGGAAACCAACTATTTTTGAGATCAAAAGGTCAAAGTCAACTCGTGGTCAAACTTCTAAAATCAAATTTCATCTGAACAATCGTGAATCTTCATCTGATTAACCTGAAAGTTAAACAGCAATTGCTCAGTCAATCACTGAATTTGTAAACCAACTATTTTTGAGGTCAAAGGTCAACTCAAGGTCAAACTTCTCAACTCATCAATTTCAATCTGAGAAATAATCATTTTTCATCCAATTGACTTGAGCTTTGATTAAGATTGTCAATTTTAATCTTGATGAAATGGACAATTTGATGTATCCATTGGCAACCTTGGAGAGGGGGTGGATTTTGTAAGTATCGTGCTCTGCACGACGTCTTTTTCTTCTTCTTTGTTTGTTTGTTTGTCTGTCTGTCTGTGTACAGGATATCTCAAAAAGTTGTGGACGGATTCGGATGAAAATTTGTGGGCAGGTTGGACGTGTGACACGGAAGAACTGATTAGATTTTGGTGAAGATCCTGATCCGGCTACGAGAATTTAAGTGATTCTTCACCATTGGGAGATAGGGTTAAACTGATATATATATCACGATATCTCAAAAAGTTGTGGATGGATTTTGACAAAACTTGGTGGACACGTGACAAGGACAAAGTGATTTGATTTTGGTGAAGATCCGAATCCAGATTTAGATATGAGATGTTTTTTTAATCTCAAAAGCAATTCTCCACCATTGAGAGATGAGGCTAAAAACGATATATGGCATGATATCTCAAAAATTTATTGGGCCTGATATGTTCCATTGGATCAGGCATTGCATGGCGGAGGTATGCGCTCTACCGGGTGCCCTTCTGGTTGTATATGCTTCAAAACCTATTGAACCAAATCCAACCAAATTTTCCATGTTGGATGGTTTCTATTTTGGTAGTGTATCTTTGGGAGGGGGTTCAGTATGGGGGAAGACCCAAATTCTCTCTATGTAAATATGTATCGTATAGCAAAACTATACCACCTGGTGGTATCTGGTATTACAAATCATCTTCTTGTATAAAGAAAGTTGAAACGACTTGATAATATGCATTACAGTGATGCTGAAATCTGAGTGAGAATAATTTGAAATTTTCAAAATGTTTCATTTCACTCATTTTAAGTGGCGGTTCAAACCAAAGAAACCAACCTGGACCTTCGCAGTGAAGTGAAAGTGATTCTCTTGCGCCATATATACAGAGACATGACAGAAGTAAATACAGTATTATCTCACATTGTTTTGAATTTGGCCATGGTGCCAGCGATGGCTCACCTCCTCTTTACAAAGGACACCCTGGGATCGTTAACGCCACCAACGAATGCTGCCAGACGGGACTGAAAGAGTCATGCTGAAAGATCCTATATGGATGAGAGGATATAAATCTTTTTTTAAGGATAAATAACATTTCATATCAGTTTTTGACTAGTTGTGTGGTTCAGTAGTTATCATCATGAGCTAGGCTTGCTTGTATCAAACGATGAAGAACCCTCCATCACCCCATCCCCCAATTGTCTTGTTCATTGTCTCCATTCAAACCACAACCCTCCTGAACACTTACCTCACTGTTATTTATGATTTGAGATGAAAGTTAATTGATGCTCTTTTTTTATTTTTTTTTTGGCAATATTACTTTTAACCCTGACTTTTATTTGTCCTTCCTGTCCACATGCAGACCTTTTGCGGACCTTTTGTGTACTATGTTCGTGGTTGTTTGGGCAGCGATGCTGGCAGTCTGCTTTCCAAAATGGGTTACTCTCTGAGGCCTGATCGGCAGCAATATGAACGTGCTGGGCGATTGCGAGCAGAGGAGGTGCGCCATTTGGCCTTCGAGTTTTTCCTGGCACGCGCTGAGAGTGACATCGTCGTTGAGATTTGGAAACGAACGGCTGACCGTGGCGTTGCCCTCCTGGATGTGCTGCGGGAGCGCCGTGGATGTCGTCATACTGTGCAGGCCTGCATTCTACAAGTCGTTGGTGGCCGGCGGACATCAAGCCGTGGTACAAGGACTGAGGACATTGTGGCACAAGATGCCGACCAGAGAGACAGCAGGCCGACTGCACGTGTGGAGAGAACCATGTCACGAGGTGCTCTGTCTCCGAGCTCGGTTGACAGCGAGGATTTTGCGAGTGAAATCAGCCGGCCAACACCTTCACTGCTGCGCATGTCAAGCTCTCCACGAGAGCATGCGGTTATCTCTGCTGGTTCTAGGGCAGCGCCGTCTGACGAATGCTGCACACATGGCACCAGCGATGATGACGTGGACATGTATACAGCTCCAGATATATCTGATGGGCGTTCACAGTCTTTGATTAATTATAGAAGCCGTGACATAACACAAGGAGGTCTCAGCATAATGGAGCGTCCCGTCTTCAGAGACCGACGGCCATCTGCCGATTCGGTCTCACACCGGGGGATTGCTTCTGAACCTGAACGACGTTCTGTTACTGCTCCGATACCATCAATGTCTATCAGCAGGATTGGAAACGAAGATGGTGATTGCATTCGGGCCTTGACGACTGCAGCATCAGGGCGTTACGAGTGGTACCCACTTTGCAACCAGTGTCACAAGCTGGAGTCCTCCTGTGTGTGCACCCAGTGCAGTAGTGTCATCTGCTCATATTGCTATGGAATTGCGGGCCCTTGCTCCAAGGGAAGTAGCGGACATGACTATGTGTCATATAGCCGGCCAGCACGTTCCCTAGCAGCTTCACGCAACCCCGAGCCTACGCACCTCCCAAGGTCAGTGGTCGCTCCTTCCACTGCTGGAAAGACCAGTGTTGGGAGCACTCGTGTGATGGGAGGAAGCGCAAAGTGTGGCTTTTGTGGGCAGTCTGGTGCACGCTTGGCTTGCCGTGACTGCCAGAAGGTGGCTTGTGAGCGTTGCAGGCGTTCTTATGGGGAGCAATGCCTTCGTCATGCTGCACCACATGCATTCGTAGCGCAAAGCAATCTCACATACCCACTTGGAGGTGGCATATCGAAGAAGCAGTTGTGATGTCATAAGTTGGCGGCGGTCCTTTTAGACCTCACGTAGACATCTCTGAAAACATTGTTGCGACTCTTGTTTGATCGGTTTTGCTTCTGCAACTGCAAGACAGCTCAACATGCTTCCATTACCTCTCGTCGTGATCAGCCCACTTTGATCTAACGTGCAGAATATATTTGCAAGAAGGTATAATGGTGTTTAATTCTCGTCTATTTTGGCTTATGCAAAGTAACTGGAATGACAAGTGTGTGATTCATCCACGAAATTCTCTTCGATGTGCCAAATTGAAAGATTCGAATGGTCTGTACATTTGTCGTCGGAGGATTTGAGAAATCTGATGCATTCAATGGTTGGGAAGCCATCGATTGCCTATCCATCTCGCTGCTCACCAAATCATTCCTCTTTCTCTCGTGTGCCGTCTGCCCCTCCGGTCCATTATACACGTTTAGTCGCAACGCTGTCTTTCTGGTGTTGATTTTATCCAATCGTGACGCACAAGTGTTTGTCTTGAAGCACGCTCATTGCAATCATTCAGGAGATTTATGCATGTGCTTTCAAATAGGCTTTTGTTTTGTTTTAAGACTATCTCGCTCCTTTTAACCCGTGCAACAACGCACATGTTCCTATATTTTGCCAATATACATCACTTGCGGTCTGCATCACATGTAGCAGGACTTGGTTGAAGGGTGTAAACCCCCCATTAAAGACCCTCTACATATTACTTTTGCTAAAAGGAGGCGACGGAGGTGTGGTTGAGAAAAAAAATGGAGTTTGTGATGGTCAGGGGATGGAGAAGTGGAAGGGAAAGGGAGAGATAGAAAGAAGGTGTTGGGAGCATATATGATGATGGAATGAGCCGTCGATTTGATGGATCTCAGGTGCACACATGACACGTGGACATACCTCGGCATGCAAGTCTTGTTTATAGCGTGGGAGTTTCTGCCCACACGGTAACCACACACTGAGACAGCATTGTAACCGGGTGTCAGGCAATATCTGAGAAGACCACTTTCTATCCGCGGTTTACGCAGGAATTTGGAATTTGTTTTGAGTGCTGGTGGAACCTTTTTATTGAAATACACTGTGGGATCTTTAACATGGACCAACTAATGCTAGCAGATGGAACATCCAAGGAACAACTCACTTTGTGATGCAACACCCTGCCTCCGCAGCACCAATCCGACAGTTTGTAGTTTGTTCGGGACTCGAAAGTCCCTCGGACAAGTGTTATCACTGCACAATCCCATCAGATTGGGAGGATATTGGAAAGAGGGAATTTTATCTGACATTGTGGGGAGAGTGGCTTTAAAAAAAGAAAAATGCAAAAACTTTTGCATATGTAATATGTAGACTGCCACAAATGAGTTGTAACCAAGCAAAGCTGGTGTGAAATCCCAAATGCTCAATGGATTTTCCTTTTTAGTTGGAGTGGATTATTATTAACTCTAATTCGATGTCGGACATGTTTTGCTTTGTTCTCAAATTCCTCGTTGGATTTTCCTGTTGCGTGAGTCATTCTCTTCATACAGTGTACGTCGTATAAATGCCCATGTTACTCGCTGCATGACTGCTCATGCCCCACTGCAGGTCAAAGTACCCTCTCCCATGGAGGATAGTTCTGCTAATTACGCGCTCTGTGGTTTACCATTGCCTTCCCAATTGGGTTAGGATTTGAACCCGCAATCGCCAGATCGCAACACTGAAGCCCGGCCAGTCGAGCAAATCTAGAACCTAATCCCGAATGTTGTAAGTCCTTCCGTTTCAAGTCCTGCTTAAGAGCGACCACATATCTGCTTTTTAAGATGTCGTGATCGTGACCTCAATGCAAAGTGCAAAACGATGAGCTTGCCTCAGTGAAAAGGTGATCTGCCTTGATTGTACACCTGCGTTTCTCAGTTTGGATTGATTATCCACACCCCCGTTGGTTGGTGGTCAGTTTGGTTTGACAGCTAAGGATCGCATAAACTGATTTTCCTTGCAATATTTATTTTATTTCGGTAGCTCACTTCATTTTTATTGTCATTTACAATCAAACTTGTTTATATCTGCATCTGCTAAAGGTTGTTCGTATGTGTAACTTGGAATGGGAACTTGAGTGATTTCCAGATAAATGCCACCATTGTTTGTTCATTCTATTATAAGTGTGGCTTGCTACTTACTTGGGAAACCAATCTTTCACGCCAAGGTTGTACTTCATCGTTTTTGAGATTACATCATTCTCAAGGCAGAGGCGATTGTCTTTTCTATATATTTTTTTAAAATTTGTCATTATTTTGTTAAATTGCAGCACAAATTCTTTCTTTAAATTTTGGTATAGAGTACAAGATCTCTGCTTGTGGAAGAGAGTGGTGACAGAGGGTATAAAGGAAACATACTAAGGCTTGACTAGGTTATTTGCCATTGCACTGTGAGCCAAGATCTGCATCTGATGAGGAGGCATGGAGCTTTCAGGAAAGTTTTGGATTCATTTGATAAGCACTCAGATTGGAGCTGAGACCAACCAGTAATCAATAATGATCTTGAGGCGCCAGTAATAATGAATATGTATGAGGTCCCGGTGATCGTGGATGTCTAAGAGGTCCCAGTGATCGTGAATGTCCAAGAGATCCCAGATGATCGTGAATGTCCAAGAGATCCCAGATGATCGTGAATATCCAAGAGGTCCCGGTGATCGTGAATGTCCAAGAGATCCCAGATGATCGTGAATGTCCAAGAGGTCTCAGGTGATCGTGAATGTCCAAGAGGCCAGGTGAGTGAATGTTGAAGAGGTCCCAGATGATCGTGAATGTCCAAGAGATCCAGGTGATCGTGAATGTCCAAGAGGTCTCAGGTAGATCGTGAATGTCCAAGAGGTCCCGGTGATCGTGAATGTCCAAGAGGTCCCGGTGATCGTGAATGTTCCTGAGACGTGAGCAGTGAAATGAAAAACGAATGCAGTGCTACAAAAGGAGTAGCTTCCATTCATGCCTTGTGATGAAAATGCAGATGTATTATCTCCCTATGCTTTAAAAAAACAAAAAACGAGGGGATATTGCAATCGCTCTGTCTGTCTGTATTTTCACGCTATCTCCTTAACGATTGTACAGAAATCCACCAAACTTGGTTGTTATGATCACCATATGGCAAGAAGGTGCCAGAGCAGTATCAATTTGCACCCCACTCCCTGGGGTGAGGTCAAAAATGCAATTACAAGCACATTTTAAAATGAAATTTTGTATATGCACTAAATATTGGGGTGAGGAGAGGGGGTGCATGAAATATGTAACGATCTTTTGGATTTGACCCTTCGTTCATGCCCTAGAGTGTGGGGAGTTCGGGTCACAGGAGTCGAAACAGGAAAATAAATTTAACTTTAAATTTGATATTGGGTCATTCCTGGTGAAACTTTTGGCCGTTTTTCAACTTTGCTTTGCGTGAGAAGCATGGGGATTTGCGATGGCACACCATCAGCTTCACTCTCGTTTCAATTTGAAATAAATGGTGAATTTCAAAAGCAAACACTAATGTTAAATTGTGTAATCTTTATTTGATTTTCATTTCGCTTATGGTTGGGGAGAATTAAAAATACACCATTAAATACAACCTCTGAAGGTAGTCTTGTCTTCTCCAGGATTGGCTCCATTCTCCACAACACATGCCATCTCCATGATTTTGGATCAAAATTTGTTGTCTCCACCCAGAACAACAACCAACTACTACTACTACTACTACTACTTTCATGGTCCCAATTAATCCCACCCTCTTTGGTCTGCCACACAAACTCGTAGGAAATCGGAGTCATAGGGAGGTCGCTGAGGAATTTAACAAATTTAATCCGGACTGCGCACCGACAACACACAGCTGTGTCGGCAAACTGGTAGCAAAGTTCAGGGAAACGGGATCCATAGGACATAAACCACACAGTGGAACTCCGAGGACATCCACCGACGACGACACGGCCACGACCATCTTCGTCATTTCACAAAAAGCCCCAAAAAGTCTCCAGCGGATTTCCGCTGAGACTTATGAGACACCCTGTATATTCAATTACAAGGACATTCAAGATATCTCTAGGTAGCAGAGTGAGAATTTGCATGTACAGCATTGTTTTATTTATTTATTTAAAATACTGTACATATTAGTCGACGCTGAACGTATCAGGACATCAACAGGATGCAACTAGAAGAGCACTCGGTAGAGCGCATACCTCCGCCACGTAATGCCTGATCCACGAGAACATATCGGGCCCAATATATTTTTGAAATATCATGCTATACAGTACTGTATAGATTTTGGCCCTATCTCTCAATGGTGAAGAATCACTTTGAAAATTAAATAATTCTCATATCTGGATCTTCACCAAAATCTAATCAGTTCGCCCTTGTCACACACTGAACCTGTCCACAAAATATCATCCGGATCCGTCCACAACTTTTTGAGATATCCTGTACACAAACAGACAGAAAGGGATGAAAACATAACCTCCTTCACCTTTGGTGGCGGAGGTAATACGGAACAGTAGAGAGAGGGGAGAAATGCCAACAGCAGAATAGAAGGCCAAGATGGAGGGAGACTTTGACAAACAAAGGGTATGGTGAGGAATGGGGGGCAGGAGAGGATGCATAGATTTGACAAGATGGATACAGAAGGAAAACTGCTAATTTTGATGGAGGAGGGATTTGGGTGGGTTTATCGACGGTAAAAAAGATCATAGTTTTGGATTTGGAACGATCGGAGATGGTTGTGAACAGGTGTTTTAAAGACTTGGAGAGAATGTGGAAGTTGATTATGCAGGTGGAGGAAAAAGAGGAATGAATGATTGGAGGTGAGCAGTGATCGTGGATTTAGGTAGCTTCACCAGAAGGGGGTTGATGGTGGACCCTGTGAGGGGCGTGGATGGAACGAAGCACGGGAAGAGCACAGAGTGAAAGACCAGCAAGGAGGTGGTCAGAGAAAGAGACCACCGCCCGTCTTGTTTGTGATGGCGAAGTGATACTCAGCTTCATTGCGAGAGATTCCAATAATCTTGCTGGTTTCCACGGCATCAAGCTGAGGAAGGTGTGAGGGAGAGACGCCAGCCGAGAGAAGAGAGCAGTACATCAAGCTGCACACGAAGGCCTTTTCGATGGATAGGAGTTCAGGTGTGCCAACGAAGGACTTTGTACGACGGAGGACGCCCAATCGGCTGGCTTTGAAGGCCAATTTTGAAATGTGGTTTTCCCATTAAAGATCATATCTGACAGTGAGACCCAGGAGTTTCATTGGCTGAACTTCCCTAAGAGGATTGTTAAGAAAGTAGATTGGGGTGTGGGCATTGCCAGACGGACCTTTCTGGGAGGGAGGGAGACAGAGACAGTAAGTGAGATTTGTCAGGATTGAAAGACATATTCCACTTGTTTGACCAGCTTGTGATTTTTTTTCTTCAAGGTCTGAAGAGAGGGAAGAGGCTGCAACCTGCCTGTGTGTGAAGGATGAGAGATGTCATGGCACAGGGTGGAGTCATCAAATATCTATCGGGGATTTTCTAGAGAGTCAGAGAGACAAATTGGATTGGGGACGATTTCAGAATTATAAACAGTGATTCAGCAACTGGTGAAATGTTTTACAAGTCTAATTTCTTTGCTTCTCAGTTGTGCTTTTCCTTAACTTTACGTCATGGTTTGTCCATCAAACATTCCTTGTCCAGATGCTGGTTATTTCTCGCTGTACTACATATGGTTCGGTCGATGAACAATGTGTTTGATTACCTCCCGTCCCCAATTCTGAAACATCTGACAACCTTGTTTCTCACTTGCAGGTGATACTAGCTCAAACTCAAATATCGGTAAATCCACTTTTACATGGTTACGTGGTGGTTATGCGGAATGGTGTAATAGTTATGCATCTGTTCTTACTCACAGAAGGGATAACCATGGATATAGATTGAAGAATAGTCATCGGTGGATCGATATGGATGGATAGTCATCGATTGATGAATAGCGATAAGAATGGAAGGGAAAAATGGTGATTTGAGAGTGATGGAAAGCAATGATGTGTCAAGCGAATAGCGATTGATAATTGCAATGAAGTTATTGAAAGAGATGGATGGATGGATGAATGTCTATGAAGAGCAATAAATAGTGATGGATGGATGGATGGGGAGCGATTGTAAGGTGAGGAAGAGTGGGAAATAGCGATCAATGGATGATGCAGAATGATGGCTGGATAGATGATGATGCAAAGATTTTAACGAGCAATGGATGGCGATAGTAAGCAATGGATGAATATGAGAGAGATAGATGGCAGAAAAACGTTTCCACCACACCAATGTTATTCAATGACAAATCATCATCACACCATTTGAAAGTCTTTATCCCTGAGCAGGGGTCAGCTTTTTGCGGGCTCCAATCATG
>CM068960.1:112087731-112098911 GCA_035128595.1 Eptatretus atami
CTGGCTTTTCACTGCTCGAAACCAAACATGGAGGAACTCGCGAACACAAGGTCGATGGAGTGGTTTTTTTTTTAATATTGTTGCGGGCCGGGGTCGGTGGCGAGAACGAACGTAGGTGGGGGAAACTACGGTCGTCTCAGCAGACTCCCCAGAATTGTAGGCCGTCGCTGCGGATAACTCCGCGAGCCGGCGGGTCGATTATCCGACCGTGTCGCAATATTCAACCGGTAGCGTAGGTCTGTTTGTCTAAGCCAATTTACCTAAGTAAGTATTGGCGATTTAAACTACCGGGGAAGCCATGACCCTTCGGAACGCCTGTCGAACCGGATTTAACTCTACGGCAGCGGTATGATTCACACACCGACTACCGCTTGCCACCTACCTTTCGGCTTGTTGCAGTCGAGCGGGGCCTGTCCAGGACGTCCGCGGCTATGATGGACCGATTACCGGGGATGAAACCCCGCTTATACTCAGACCCGGACCATGCTGGAACCATGTAAGAAGGACAGAAAACGGACTGGGCACATTTCTAATAAATTTTATTAACGTAAATACAGACCAAAGGCAAGCTTTGACAGCGCATTGCAAGCAGGGAAATATTCACATAAGCAAAACACTTACTCGGTTCTACTTAAAGACGGACGCCACACACAGACACACACACACAAAAAGAAAAGAAACCCCAGTCTTTCTTTGACCCTCGCAGCCGTGAAGAGAGAGCAAGCTGGGGGTCAGAGTTCGGTGGGTACCCTGGTCGTCGAGGGAAAGCGTGCTCTTGTAGTGGCGGCACCTGCCAAAGGTCGTCGGTTTGGGTCCCACGCACGTGTGGGACTCGTGGCTCGTGGCAGAGGCTCGCGTGGTGAATATCGGGGTCCACAGAACCTCTCCCCATAACAGCCACCGTGAGAAACGAACCAGGACTGCCTCACAGGCACCATGAAACTCCTGGTCAACCACCTGTGAAAAATCCTCTCCACTCGCACTCTTCGCTGGGACGGTGTCAGTAATTTTTTATGGACCTCCCTCAGCGGGGAGGGGCCTTGGTGAAACTGACGTCACTGTTCGCCCCGATTGACGGACTTCCATGGGTCTGCCCTTTCTGGGCGGGGTTTTGGCCATACCGGAAGCCCTGCCCACTCCACACGTGCGTACTCGCCCAAAAAGGTACTTCCGCAAGTTGCCCTCGAAACAACGAGGCTCCAGAGACGCAGGTGGACAGTGGAACGTGATGGGGGATGGGATGGTGTTGGATGGTCTTGGAGGTTCGTTTGGATGTAAGATTTTAATAACCAACCTAAAAAGTTGCAATGCACGTTTTTGATTCTCACACGAGAACAAAGGAAAGGGATATGACTACACATGTACTTAACAGGATAAACTGATTTTGGGACTGTATGTTGAATGCAAATGGTTTCCAGATCCGTAACAATATATATGCATGAATGCCAAAGTGATGGGGTAGATGATGAAAAGATCACACAAAAGTGATGTCTAAATGAAATTGCACAAATTTTTCTGCGGTGAGCACCACCCGAGGGATTGCAACAGCTTCGGTCGATGTGAGATGTGTACGTATTTTATTTATTTTTAATATGTAATCGATATCGAAGTGAAGCAGGTCATCCATAATTGAAGAACAAAAAGGAGAAATGTTGTGGAAAATAAAAGTTTCACATTTTTCAGGCAAGCAGCATCGCACCTGTTTCACCGCAGAACAAGTAGCTAGCAATGGCAACATGAGTGGCCCTGAACTTGGTTCAAGTCAATCGACATACAGTATTCAATGACCGTGCGCATATTGTAGAGGTCGCTAAGTGGCTTAAGCACTCCAGACGGAACAGTGATGAGAACGCTCACTTGGCATGTGATTAGCACATCACTGAACGCGTCGTATTAAACATACACCTCCTGGAGATGCCCCAGACATGTCAAATATGTCCGGATAGGACAAATGAACACTTTTTAGGAGTCGGTACTGCTTGTAAGTTCAGTTCTGAAGTTAATTTTTTTGTAATTCAGAATTGGTTGAAAATATTATCCGCGGTTATCACCGATGCGAAAATGAAAATAAATCCAGGAACAGATGTCATCTCCTGTCGTTTATAAGCATTGCAATCCCAGCCGATTCATAGTCTGATGACAGGCATTTGATAATATGTGAGGAAAGTGGGGGGGTTGGGGGGGGGGGGACTTTATCGTTAAGAATCGTTGTGGCCTGTTCCAAGTCGCATGTTGAGCAGGCCAAAAAAAAATGTGGCTTCAGACCAAGCAAAGTTATCTAGGCTTGCCTTAGACCCCTAAAGAGTGGTGTGATGTTGTGCATAGACTGGACGCTAAGGTGTGCGATGGAAGACGGAGTTTCAGGGTGAGAGGTCAGGAGGTGTACAGTGCAAAGCTTGCACGTTCCTTTATGTTCGGATTGAATAAAACCTTTGGAGGATATTGGATTCTAATTCTTGAAAGTATTTTTACGAAACAAGAAACTGGCGACTGAAGATAGGATTGAACTTGAATCGCACCGACCCCTTCTACAAACCGGGTGAGCCTTCGATGCCTTTTACGGCCTGGACTCGTGTCTTTGAAAACTACGTGCTGGGATACGGATAATGAACTCACTGATGCCCTAAAATAAAAAGATCACCGAAGTGTGCGCACTTTTGATACATTGCTTAGGCAGCAGTAGGTCAGAGAATCTTCCGATACAGCTAACGGGTAGCTGATAAAGCTCTGAGACTGCACTTTACGGCTTGAGGAAGTTTTAATGTATCAAGAGTTGATGTCGTGGGCAGAACGATATCAATTTCGTCAACGTGTCAGACAATGCGAGTCTCAAGCGGAACAATATATTAACTTATTAGGAGATGGTCGTCAACGTGCGAGTTTGAAAAGCTGGCAGACGAAATGATCCGGGACGCAGCTAGTCGGAAAATAAACTCACCTCGCATGAGAACGTTTACTGCTATAAATGGAACTGACGTTACAAGAAGCTATAACCATGGCTAGACAAGATTGAGTCACAATGGCGGAGGCTAGATCATAGGCAAGGCACTGCTAGGCGATGTAACAGAACATACACCTTGTTCAGACAAGGATTCGCAGAAGCAGCAAGAGACCCTTTAGACTCGCTGTGAGAGGGAACTTCAGATGAGGCAACCTCAACCGGCTCAAGGGAAAACGTGTTTATCGATGTGGATCTGTAAATCACACAGCCAACTGCATGGATGCCCAGCAATAGGTGCCCAGTGCAAGCATCTGCTGCAAAAAAGAATACACTTTGCTAAAGTATGCCGCGGGCCCCAAACAGGTTCGACGAAGTGACTGTCCCGACATGTGTGTTGAGTGTTGACAATAGGGCTTCAGATGCTGATAAGATAATGTGCACTGTACAAGTTCCTGTGCCGGGAGGAGAGCGATGTACATTGAATTACCGTTAATACAGGCTCGGCAGTATCAATTACTTCCCGAATCCGTCTCCGACTGCAATGTTTCAATAATGTGTCACTGACTGAGCCAAAAACTACAACAAATGGTTAGCCAGTCTGAAGAATTCCGATAATGTGCGTGGTTGCCTGCATGTGGATGTGACTTTCGAGGATTACCGTGACGACGCGCTGAATTTTTATTCGTGCGGAGGCGGCACTGCCATTTTTGGGTATAGACCTGGTTGCTGCACTTGACATGCAACTACTGAATGGTCGCATCCTTCTAACCACCCAAAACACTGCAAATCAAACTCCATCTGCAAATTTATCATGTGAGAACAACAGGGATCCTTACTGGCCTTCATTACAGCATGAAGGACTTGCTTCATGCACAAGCTGTTTTCATACGGAGGGTGATGTCTGCCATTTAAAAAAATCACCCGACTCGATGTTACCTTGACGATGTAATCGTTTTTGGAGGACTCCCCGAAAGACGAGGCCAAATGACTATTCATCGGGTCTATTGTGCCTGATGAAGCCAGCTGCGAAGCCAGCGAACTTGCTGGACCAAGGTATGCTCTCACTTTTTTGCTCAAATTAGGCAGAGTAGATCTTAGTTTTTTTACTTTTGGCTTGGAAGCGCCTCTGCTATAAAAAAATTCCTACCTGAAGTTAACGCACTACTTTCTGATTGGGAGATGGTGAGATTTGAGTTGAGCATGATTTTGGTGCTTTGCATGTACTATTTGAAGCAGCAGCTTTGTCGCCTGAAATAGGTAAAGGTTGAACATTGCCAATGTAGTTGGAACGGCATTTGCTATCTCTAAATACGCTGATGTGAATTGGAAGGTTCCATTTGTAGTGGCAAGTTGCATTGTTATTTTGTCTGCCAAGTTACATTGTCAGACAAGTACCATCGTGCATCAAAATGTTCCAAAATGAACTTTTGACACTGGCCCTCGTCTTGCGTGACCCTTCTGAATGCTCACTCTTATACTGTCTGACTCAGAACATCCCATGGCCGAGAGATGTACCTGCTTAGCCTCGATGTGTTTGAAGAGCCATGGCCAGTTCTCGACCGGCTGCTGCAGCCTCATTTTCCGCTCACCAGTGAGGTAATGGAGTAATCCTCACATTATGCTCTTCTTTCTGCATTTGTTATTTTATCTTTAGCTTTGTTAATTGATTTAAACATGTTGTGTTTTTTATTACAGTTTTGTTTATAAATTCTTCTTTACTGCTTGTTTGTAGGATTCTGACCTGCAGGCAGCACTTCCTGGAGCAAGCAGCCACACTGCTTTGTGTGGGCATGCGTAATCCACTTGCCGCAAATTTGCATTCCAGCATGATTTTGGCTGGGCATTTCGCTACTGAAAGGCTTGCCAGGTATGTAGAGCAGTGGTATGACGGGAAAAATAAATTGGGGTGGTTGTGGTGGTGAATGGAGGTTGAAATGTGAGTTTGGTAGAGACTACAAAACGGATTTATTTCCGGGGAAGGAAGTGATCTGAAATTACACTCAAGTTAAAGGTGTTTAGCCATGAACCTGGTTTGTGCCCAAATGCGGCAATCCCAATTCAACAAAGGTCCTTGAGCCACTGTGTGCAAGCGTCTCAACATCGGCCATCTTGTTTCTCTTCGCTTCCCATCGATTAGAGGAAGCAATCCTGCGTTGCTAATGCAGGCTTTGCAAGTATACCGGGGGCGTGGGTGGTGCCTCGCCGAGGACCACATCAACTCACCATTGCCCGGCAGTCCTCTCTCTCCACCAGTTGGATGCCTTCAGTGTCTGCATTCCGACATGTCCTCTTGCATGAGAGTAGGTCAGACTCCTGCCAGCAGCAGGCTGCGCTGCTTCGTGAATACTCTTATCTTACAAGGTACGCTAGGCTCTTGTCACTGTGTCATTTATTTTATTGTGAGATTTATTTTTAATTCCAAATGTAAACAGAGCAAAGTCGATACATGCCTATCGCAAATCTCCATACTTCCACTAAAGCAAAGTTTGAACGGTGGAAAAGTTCACCAGGAATGGCCCAATATCATATTTTGATCCAATAACTTTTTTCTGTTTTGACCACTGTGCCCTTAGTCTGTGACCCACTTCTGGGGGCATAAACCTACGGAATGTATCAAAAAATTCCGTTTACATACTTGTGTGTCCCCCAATGTTGATATGCATCTCCTGCAGAGTTTGCGCTTGAACAATGCTTTAAATAGGGGCAATACTTCTGGGTGCTCCCTGGTAGAACATGATCACCGAGGAGGATTCAACGTTGGACGGAATCGGGAAAGTGTACCAATGAAGCAACTGTTATGGGTCTTTTTTTAAATTGTTTTTTATTTTAATTTTAGTGTCGTGAACAAACTTTGTACAGTGCACGGTGATGAATGTTGTTGTCAAGTTTCATCAAAATCGTGGCATGTAGTTTCTGAGAAGAAAGGAAATACCTTATTTTGGGTTGAACCACACCGTAGCCCCCCCCCCCCCCACCCCCCTTTTTCGACCTCGATTTTCTTTTAATGGTGTGAACAAACTTTGGAACATACCAGGTTATGAGGTTTAGTCAAGTTTCATCTAAATTGCGTGTGTATTTCAGAGAAGTTCCCATAGTGTTGACTGACGAAGGACGGACCGCGCCATCGCCATAATGTCACCCGGAACTAACGTTCCAGCTGAGAAAAATGTGTCCGTGATTGGCATAACTTGATTTTTGACCCTGCCCCCAGGAAGTGGGGCCAAAAGTGATGCGCTCTTGCACATTCATGCTTTTGTGATGATTATAACAACCAAGTTTGGTGAAATTTCTGCACAACCATTTGGAGGAGACAGCGTGATCGGCCAGGACAGAGCCGATTACAATATCCTCTTTTTGGGGTTTTTTTTAAAAAAGAGCATGGGGATAATAATTAATTATCAGAGCGATTGCGAATTTTATTTAGCGGCATGTTATGTCCAAATCTAAGGAACAAATATTTAAGTGAACCCCCGCAAAAAGGCAACATTTTTCAACTTTGTACTCAAGGGTGCATGATTTGGGACTTTCGGGTGCAATGCGCCAGTGAACTTGTACGTGGGATTTGATGCTGGAGTCACGGTTTTATGGGCAGTGTGCAATAAGAGCCATAATTGTGGTAATAACTCTGGTTAAGATTTTTTAGGCTTACCTGGAAACATAGTTTGGGGAGCTGATGGGATGGCAACGTCGTCGGTCCATCCGTCTGTTCCACAAACACTCGGCAATTCTCTGAAACTACACACATGAATTTAGATGAAACGTGACAGAACCTTACATTCACTCATGATGTACCAACGTTTGTCATTGGATTAAAAAAACAAATACGTGTCTGGAGGGAGTTTACAGGGGAGTTGTCCCCCCAAGAGGTATTTACTTTCTTCTCCGTTGCATATTTTGTGCGTCAATCCATGCCCACCAGTGGTTCCCCCCCTCTCGTTATTTTTATCCAGCTGCTTCCAGGTAAGTACCCGGGGTATTGCTTTATTTTTTTCTGTACAATTTGCTTCCGGCTTTGTGGTCAAGATCTTTGAACTTGCTGTAACTGTACATTAATAGTTTTTGAAAGCTTCACAAGGTGGAGTTTTTATTTAACATTTTCCCTGAATGTTTCTTGTTTTTGTACACATTGATGTAAGGAGGTGACTGCCTTTCCTGGAAACCTATGCTTTTTCCAGGACTGTCATGTTTGTTTGAAAATGTGCATACAAGTTGCGTCACAGGAAATTGTTGGGTTTTTGAGCTGTATAATTGTGCGTGCTTTGTCGCCACCACTCCGCATACTTGTCCTCTTCATCATCTTGCTCTTCAATGTACGGCAGCAGGTTGGAGAGATGCACCGGCAGGGAATTGCCCGCGCTTCCCTACGCGTTCCTGGACTGCTCTTAACCCGCCTGTTCTACTGCTGATTGGAAACACCACCGCAGGGTAAGTTGGCCATTTTTTGATTTTCCAGACTCAATTTTGTCTCCTTGATGATTGTGAAGCTTGTCTTGCTGGTGTTCACCATTTTGAAACTTTTTTTTTTTTTTTGCTCCGCTCATTGATCAGTAATCCCAGCTAAAGGCACTTTTGGTAGAGCGTCATACTCCGCTAACAGGCCTTGATTCGTTATGTTTTGTCTGCTCTGATATGCGGATCTGGATTTGGACCTGGACTAAAATCTAAACTACTTCATCTGCCAATTCTTGTACGAATGCGCATCCTCACTTTTTTGAGATCTTGCTGCATGTTGTTTTTGGCCGTATCTCTCAATGGTGAAGAAAAAATCAGCATTCCTCAGATCCAGATCTGGATTCGGATCTTCACCAAATCCAATATCAGTTCATCCTTGTCAACACACTACAGCCTCTCCAGCAAATTTGTCTGAATCTATCACAACTTTGACGCTATTTGATCACACACAGAACAGGGTGACAAACATAACCTCCACCCCCTTCGGTGGTGGAGGTAATTACTGAAAAACTTGAAATTTTGGTAGTTTAGAGTTTTTAATAGTCAGGGGAAAGAGTGTGAAAATATGGTGGCAAATTCCATTAGAAATGAAGGTTGGAATTGGCAAAGATACAATTGTATACAAGTAGTGTGCAAATGTGGGAGCTGTTCTGGTGGGGTTAAGGGTGTGAGAGGTGATGTTTTCTATGATCGAAATGTTGGAATAATCCAAATATCAGATCTCCCTTGTCTGGGAGAAAATACGGACCACGGGGCTTCTAGGATTGTGGGGAAATGCTTTTAATCGACGGTTTTGATGTTCACTCGAGTGGAGTTTTGTTTGAACTCCGACCTTGTGAAATTGGGATCCTGACGGCCATTTTCAGGCTATCATTGCCATGAGCTGTCTCCGGAGGCAAGGGAACGGAGGAGAAATTTATTAAATCAGTTGGTCTCCCCTGCCACCCCCCCCCCCGCCCACCCCAACTCTCCTCTGTTCCTTTGCATTTATTTCAGGTCTGTAATTAAAAATGTAAGTCTGCATACATCCAATACTCTAAAAGGAGGCCCTGAGTGTCTCTCCGGCTGAGTTCACCCATTGGTTGGCAGCGTTCGTCTGCTTTACGCCCCCCATGTTTGCTAATACTACGGCTGCCATGTGGTGTTACTGGCTCGGAATCTTTTGAGGCTGTCGCGTTCACAATCGCATGCACTCGCGCTAAGTTTCCCCTCGCGTGTAAAAACGACCAATAGTGGACAGTTTAAAGGACTTTGAGCCGTTTTGATGAGTCACGGGCTTTGTGAAGATAAGCTTCATTGATTGAGCAGCGGTCTGTTGTTTGTACACCACCGCAAATAATGGGCATTCTCTCATGTCGGGCTTTTACCATCAGAGGTTACGCGGTCGCTTGCATTATTCTGAGTATTTTTTCTTAAAACGACTGCGACCAGGGAACCCATAAAACCCATGTCATTGTACAGGTCTTGTTGAGGATTTCCGGGAATCTCGTACTTGTAAAATAAACATCTGCCATTTATTTACTTTATGCGATGTGTGTGTGTGTATGTTGGCATCAGGAAGCGGATAATTGGTTTCGGGTCTTTATTGGCACAATTATCCTGCTCATGGTCACTTGAGAGTTGCGATGAGCCATGAGGTTTCCGTGTATCTCGTGAAATTGGATTGGAAGGCGACTGATCGGGTTTCTGGGAAGTCGGTGATAGGGGAGGTTTCGATGTGGGTGAATGCCTGTTTACTTTTATGAGGCAGGAGTGAAGGTGAGGAGCAGCGGACAGTTGGGGTTGGGAAAGTGGGGGGGGGGGGGGGGGGGGGGGCGGGGGGGGGGGAGAATGAGATGGAACAGAGTGGGGTGGGGGAGTGGTGTTGAGTTGCAGAATTGCCAGATTTGCATGTGTAAGCTTGCTTAATAAAGCGTGGGTTCCGTGTTGCGTCTCGTTAATTAAATTAATCACTATAGGGGGGTGATGCAATGCCTATGTAGTGTGCTCATAACGTGTTAAGAAGGTGCATGCGTGTGGGTGTGCGTGCGTGTTATAATCCGATTCTCCAACTACAAAAGACCGTGACGTCACCGTAACATTGTGCCATAACTGCAAACCCGGAGGGGATGAATCTCACATTATCCACCGTCTCACTGCAGTAGTTAAAAAGCCACAAGCGGAGAACAATAGCATAGGAAAATGACAAAAGCAGATAGCACACAACACTCCATGCCAGCCCATTAGGAAAATACCCGACATGGCCCTGACTAGATGGTGGGACACGCACACACTGCGAGGCATACTCAGACATGGCTGAACAAATACTGTGTGCCACATTGCAGGCTGACCAGGGCCTGTATGTTATGGGGATCATCCACGTCACAACTTTCCCTAGAATGCAATTTGTGTCGTGTCGTGTCAATGTCCATGGGTCGTGACGGCCACCGTGTGTTCATGCCCTGTCCCCCTATCATGTCTGTGCTGGCATGTCCGTGCATGTCCCACCATCGATGTGGCGGTGGATGGGTGACGAGGTGAAATTGGGTCCTGGAGCCAACAAAGGTGTTTGTTTCGCCGCAAATGCGGCCTGTGGCTTGTGCTGGTAGCTGGGTAGAGATGTCTTTCGAGTTTCGAGCGAGCGGCTGTGTCTTCCGCTTACATGGCCCTGGCATCCTCTCTTTAATCGTGACAGATATACCACAAGATCTAACCATCCTGTTGGTTCATAACAAGTATTCTATAAAATGTTCCAGCTTAAAAGCAAACATTTTGTAGGCCGATTCTACATTCGTATTTCGTCACAAACTTTTGTTCACATTTCTGGCAAACTTCGGGTCGTTCGGCCATTGGTGTACATGAAACCATCTTGGTCTGTATTAGCTACAACCACTAAGGGCTCATCGACGAGGCAATATTTGTGAAGATGGAAAATTATTCGGCGCTTTGAGTTAAATTGTAACGGATGTAACCCGTGTACAGTACGGTATGTAGTCACTTTCGCAGGTGACGTTATGGCTAATGTGAAAAGATGAAGACTTCGACTTTTAATCGCAATTACCGGTCTTTATAATTGCAAAGAGATGCATATCTGTTTTGTCGGCGCATCAATGGTGTTTGGCATTGAAGTGGTCTGAGCATTTTGGTTTCCCATGAATCTCACCATGCGTTGGTTTCAATCGAAATCCGTTGACCGTTCTCAAGTTATAGCATGACAAACCGACAGACACAGCTCTTTTATAATATTGGATAGTCAACTGCTAATAACCGGCATTGCGCATGAACATGTTTCAGCAGCCTCAATGGTGCGTGGTCTATGCCGTTGCTGACGATTTGCCAATAGTGATGAAAACGGACTGGCGGCTGATGGGGGAGTGTAGGCATTGAGATTCTTGCTCATGTGCTAATTGTGAATGTCTGCAGTTGTGGAGGAACCGCTGTTTTGCTTTAAGACAGCAAAGAGTTGTGGCTTCATTCCTTTTCGTGTTTTATATTGACTTTCTTTGGGTGGAAGGCAGAGTGTAACTGGTTACAACGCTTATACTCAGACCCGGACCATGCTGGACCAATGTAAGAAGGAACAGAAACGGACTGGGCACATTTCTAATAAATTTATTAACAGTAAAATACAGACAAAGGCAAGACTTGACGCGAATATGCAAGCAGGGAAATATTCACAATAAGCAAAACACTTACTCGGTTCTACTTAAAGACGGACCCACACACAGACACACACACACACACACAAAAAGAAAAGAAACCCCAGTCTTTCTTTGACCCTCGCAGCCGTGAAGAGAGACAAGCTGGG
>CM068960.1:112105672-112125979 GCA_035128595.1 Eptatretus atami
TTTTCGACCTCGATTTTCTTTTAATGGTGTGAACAAACTTTGGAACATACCAGGTTATGAAGGTTGTAGTCAAGTTTCATCTAAATTGCGTGTGTAGTTTCAGAGAAGTTCCAAGTGTTGACTGACGGAAGGACGGACGACGCGCCATCCCATAATGTCACCGGAACTACGTTCCAGCTGAGCTAAAAATGTGTCCGTGATTGCATAACTTGATTTTTGACCCTGCCCCAGGAAGTGGGGCCAAAAGTGATGCTGCTCTTGCACATTCATGCTTTGTGATGATTATAACCACCAAGTTTGGTGAATTTCTGCACAACCATTTAGGAGGAGACAGCGTGATGGACAGACAGAGCCGATTACAATATCCCTCTTTTTGGGGTTTTTTTCAAAAAGAGCATGGGGATAATAATTAATTATCAGAGCATTGCGAATTTTTATTTAGCGGCATGTTATGTCCAATCTAAGGAACAAATTATTTAAGTGAACCAGCAAAAAGGCAACAGTTTTCACTTTGTACTAAGGGTGCATGATTTGGGACTTTCGGGTGCAATGCGCCAGTGAACATTGTACGTGGGATTTGAATCTGGAGTCACG
This sequence comes from Eptatretus atami, assembly GCA_035128595.1. Classification (NCBI taxonomy): domain Eukaryota; kingdom Metazoa; phylum Chordata; class Myxini; order Myxiniformes; family Myxinidae; genus Eptatretus; species Eptatretus atami. Next base: position 112,106,267 of record CM068960.1, read on the forward strand.
GTTTTATGTGGCAAGTGCTCAAATAAGAGCCATAATGTGGTAATAACTCTGGTTAAGATTTTGTTAGCTTACCTGGAACATAGTTCTGGGGAGCTGATGGGATGGCACGTCGGTCGGTCCATCCGTCTGTCCACAAACACTCGCAACTTCTCTGAAACTACACACATGAATTTCGATGAAACGTGACCACAACCTTCATCACTCATGATGTACCAACGTTTGTTCATTGGATTAAAAAAACAAATCAGTGTCTGGAGGGAGTTTACAGGGGGAGTTGTCCCCCCAAGAGGTATTTACTTTCTTCTCCGTTGCATATTTTGTGCGTCATCCATGCCCACCAGTGGTTCCCTCGTTATTTTATCCAGCTGCTTCCAGGTAAGTACCCAGGGGTATTGCCTTTATTTTTTCTGTACAATTTGCTATCGAGCTTTGTGGTCAAGATCTTTGAACTTGCTGTACTGTACATTAATAGTTTTTGAAAAGCTTCAAGTGGAGTTTTTATTTTAACATTTTCCTGAATGTTTCTTGGTTTTGTACAATTGATGTAAGGAGGTGACTGCCTTTCCTGGAAAACCTATGCTTTTTCCAGGACTGTCATGTTTGTTTGAAGATGTGCTACAAGTTGCGTGCACAGGAAGTTGTTGGGTTTTTGAGCTGTATAATTGTGCGTGCTTTGTCGCCAACCACTCGCATACTTGTCCTCTTTCATCATCTTGCTCTTCAATGTAGCAGCAGGTTGGAGAGATGCCACCGGCAGGGCAATTGCCGCAGCTTCCCCTACCGTTCCTGGACTGCTCCTTAACCCGCCTGTTCCTGGGCCATGATTGGAAACCCACCCAGGGTAAGTTGGCCATTTTGATTTTCCAGGAACTCAATTTTTGTCTCCTTGATTGATTGTGAAGTTGTCTTGCTGGTGTTCACCATTTTGAAACTTTTTTTTTGTTTTTTTGCTCTGCCTCATTGAACAGTAATCAAGCGAGAAGGGCACTTGGTAGAGCGCATACCTCCGCCAGGCTGATTCGTTTATGTTTTGTCTCCCTCTGATATGCCAGATCTGGATTTGGACCTGGACTAAAATCTAAACTAACTCATCTGCCAAGTTCTGTACGAATCCATCCTCAACTTTTTTGAGATATCTTGCTGCATGTTGTTTTTGGCCGTATCTCTCAATGGTGAAAAAAAATCACATTCTCAGATCCAGATCTGGATTCGGATCTTCACCAAAATCCAATCAGTTCATCCTTGTCACACACCCAGCCTCTCCAGCAAATTTTGTCTGAATCCATCCACAACTTTGAGCTATTTTGATCACAAACACAGACAGGGGTGAAAACATAACCTCCACCCCCCTTCGGTGGTGGAGGTAATTAGCTGAAAAACCTTGGCAAATTTGGTAGTTAGAGTTTTTAATAGTCAGGGGAAAGAGTGTGAAAATATGGTGGCAAATTCCATTAGAAATGAAGGTTGGAATTGCAAAGAGAATACAATTGTATACAGTATGTGCACAATGTTGGGAGCTGTTCTGGTGGGGTTAAGGGTGTGAGAGGTGATGCTAGATCGAAATGTTGAAAATCCAAATATCAGTCTCCCTTGTCTGGGAGAAAATAGGACCACGGGGCTTCTAGGATTGTGGGGAAAATGCTTTTAATCGACGGTTTTGATGTTCACCGAGTCGGAGGTTTTGTTTGAACTCCACCTTGTGAAATTGGGATTCCTGACGGCCATTTCAGGCTATCATTGCCATGAGCTGTCTCCGGAGCAAGGGAACGGAGGAGAAATTTATTAAATCAAGTTGGTCTCCCCTGCCCCCCCCCCCCCCCCCCCCGCCCACCCCCAACCTCTCCTCTGTTCCATTTGCATTTATTTCAGGTCTGTAATTAAAAATGTAAGTCTGCATACAATCCATACTCTAAAAGGAGCCCTGCGTGTCTCTCCGGCTGAGTTCCACCCATTGGTTGGACAGTTCGTCTGACTTTACCCCCATGTTTCTATACTACGGCTGCCATGTTGGTGCTTACTGCTCGGACATCTTTGGAGCTGTCGCGTTCACAATCGCCATGCACTCGCGCTAAGTTTTCCCCTCGGTGTAAAAACGACCAAAGTGACAGTTTAAAAGGACTTTGAGCCGATAGGAGTCACGGGCTTTGTGAAGATAAGCTTCATTGATTGAGGCAGCGGTCTGTTGTTTGTACACCACCCAAATAATGGGCATTCTCTCATGTCGGGCTTTTACCACAGAGGTTACGCAGGTCCTTGCTATTATTTCTGAGTATTTTCTCTTAAACGACTCGACCAGGGACCATAAAACCCATGTCATTGTAAAGGTCTTTGTTGAGGATTTCCGGGAATCTCGTGACCTTGTAAAATAAAACATCTGCCATTTATTTACTTTAGCGATGTGTGTGTGTGTATGTATGCATCAGGAAGCGGATAATTGGTTTCGGGTCATTTATTGGCACAATTATCCTGCTCATGGTCACTTGAGAGTTGCGATGCCATGAGGTTTCCGTGTATCTCGTGAAATTGAGTTGGACAGGCGACTGATGGGTTTCTGGAAGTCGGTGATAGGGGAGGTTTCGATGTGGGAATGCCTGTTTACTTTTATGAGCAGGAGGAAGGTGAGGAGCAGCGGACAGTTGGGGTTGGGAAAGTGGGGGGGGGGGGGGGGGCGGGGGAGAATGAAGATGGAACAGAGTTGGGGGTGGGGAGAGTGGTGTTGAGTTGTCAGAATTGCCAGATTTGCATGTGTAAGCTTGCTTACAGTAAAGCGTGTGGTTCCGTGTTGCGTCTCGCTATCACTATAGGGGGTGATGCAATCGCCCTATGTAGTGTGCTCATACGTGTTAAAGAAGGTGCATGCGTGTGGGTGTGCGTGCGTGTTATAATCCATTCTCCAACCTACAGAAAGACCGTGACGTCACCGTCACATTGTGCCATACTGCAACCCGGAGGGGATGAATCTCACATTATCCACAGTCTCACTGCAGTAGTTAAAAAAGCCACAAGCGGAGAACAATAGCATAGGAAAATGAAAAAGCAGATAGCATAGGAAAATACACGACATGGCACTGACACGATGGTGGGACACGACACGACACTGCCGAGGCATACTCAGACATGGCTGACAAATACTGTGTCCCACCATTGCAGGCTGACCAGGTGTCCTGTATGTTATGGGATCATCCCGTTTCAAACTTTCCCTAGATGCAATTTGTGTCCGTGTCGTGTCATGTCCATGGTCGTGACCCACCGTCGTGTTCATGCCCTGTCCCCCCTATCATGTCTGTGCTGGCATGTCCGTGCCATGTCCCACCATCGAGGTGGATGGTGACGAGGTGAAATTGGTCCCTGGCAGGCCAACAAAGGTGTTTGTTTCGCCGCTCAAATCGGCCGTGTGCTTGTGCTGGTAGCTGGGTAGAGATGGTCTTCGAGTTTCGAGCGACGGCTGTGTCTTCCGCTTAATCATGGGCCTGGCATCCTCTCTCAATCGTGACAGATAACCACAAGATCTAACCATCCCTGTTGGTTCATAACAGTGTTCTATAAAATGTTCCAAGCTTAAAAGCAAACATTTTGTAGGCCCGATCTACATTCAGGTATTTCGGACAAACTTTGTCACATTTCTGGCAAACTTCGGGTCGTTCGGCCATTGGTGTACCATGAAACCATCTTGGTCTGTATTACTACAACCACTAAGGGCTCATCGACGAGGCATATTTGTGGAAGATGGAAAATTATTCGCCTTTTGAGTTAAATTGTACCGTGATGTAACCCGTAGACAGTACGGATATGGCAGTCCACTTCCAGGTGACGTTATGGCTAATCGTGAAAAAGATGAAGACTTCGACTTTTAATCGCAAAATTACCTCCTTTATAAATTGCAAAGAGATGCATATCTGTTTTGTCGGGCATCAATGGATTGTTTGGCATTGAAGTGGTCTGAGCATTTTGGTTCCCTGAATCCACCATCGTTGGTTTCATCGAAATCCGTTGATCCGTTCTCAAGTTATAGCATGACAAACCGACAGACACAGCTCTTTTATAATATTGATATGTCAACTGCTACCGGCATTGCACATGGAACATGTTTCGCAGCCTCAATGGTGCGTGGTCTATGCCGTTGCTGACGATTTGCCAATAAGTGATGAAACCGGACTGGCGGCTGATGGGGGAGTGTAGCATTGAGATTCTTGCTCATGTGCTATTTGTGAATGTCTGCAGTTGTGGAGGAACCCTGTTTGCTTTTAAGACAGCAAAGAGTGTGGCTTTTCATTCCTTTTCGTGTTTTATATGACTTTCTTTGGGTGGAAGGGCAGAGTGGTAACTGGTTACAGTCCTTGTGGCAGCTGGGGATATTATTATTATTATTATTATTAATATTATATATATATATAATATATTTTTTCACATTGTTCTCAGGCTCATGGAGGAGTTCGTACATAAATCACATGCAGGACGAAGACATTCTTTGACGTCATTGTATTTTTGCACGAATTACAGAGACATTTGTACACAAAGGGCCAATATACTGTTACGGTGTGGAAATTAACAGAACACCATTCAGGTTCCCCGAAGATCAGTTATTTAGATAAGTGTGTGTTCCAGGTTAGATTTCCCCACCGATGTATAACGGGAATTGTTCGTGTGCCGGGCTGTGCATCTCTGAGTTAGCCGTTATTCGTTCTATCTTTTATTTCAAATAAAGAACAACTCAACAACCTCGTCAATCTCCACAACACAGCGACCCTCCTCTACAAACAAAAACACCACTCCCAGAAAGCCACCCTAAGAAGGAAACAGAAATGACGGTTGGGGCGGGTCCCCAAGAATGGCGTAAACACGTCTGACGGTTATACAACAACAACAACAACAGAGCCAAGCCGATCACTCCTGGATTTCCCCCGCGCGCTGGGAAGGAGGGCGAACGCCCCGGGCGCGATTAAAAAGCCGCGTTCGCTGGCCGAAAAGGCAGTTGAGTTGGTGTGGAGAGTTCGGAGTCTGTGGGAGTTGGGAGTGGAGAGACGCCCCGTTGAGAGTTGTGTGGGAGTTCGGAGTCGGTGGAGTTGGGAGTGGAGAGACGCCCCGTGGAGAGCTGGACAGTTCGGAGGTGGAGTGTTGGAGTGCGGGCAGTTGGTTCGCTGGAAGGTTCGCCGGCGCAACCAGGAGGCGGAGTCGAGACCCGTTCACTCCTCCAGCGCGTCGTCGGCTAAGCCAGGCCGCAGTGGAGGCGGACGACCAAGGGAGCCAGTCGGGGGTCTGGGCAAAGACACCGAGGGTCGCCGAACAAGGACCCATCGAGTCACCACGAGGGTGGCCAGGTAGCCCGCCCGTCTCTCGGAGCGCCTTCGGTCATCCCGGCTCTGAGAAATTATAAAGGCTCACGAGCCCGGTTCTTTCTTTCTTGGTTTTGCATGAAAGTCTGTGGCGCCTTGTCCTTAAGTAGTGAATTGTGTAAGTGCGTGCTGTAAATGATCTTGGGATATCGCGTGGTAGCTTTTTGCTCGTGTCTTTTTCCCCATCCCCCCATTCATTGCATTGCCTGTATGGAAATAAATGTCCCTATTGTTTGAATGTCAACCTGCTCGTTGCGTCCCTTCCTCACATTGACTGCCATGGAACGTTCGGGATATTAGCTGGCTGATTATATTATCAAGCCGATAAAACGTACATCTGGTCCGACGGGACTTGGCGACATAAAACCGCTCGGCAATCGCATACGGAACGAGCTGCTTAAGCGGCTCGTTTTCATGCAGGCCCCGTCGAGGTATAAACTCCCGGTATCTCTGCCTGCGCGAATAATTAGGTACATCGACAATTCAGCGATCGACCCTGTAGCACGGACAGAGGGATTGGCTGGTTTATGGTGTGTTAAAACACCCGTAGCTGGGTTTCGGCGTTGATCCGGAAGCTACGACTAGATTGCGCGTTCGGTGGGCGCGCGCGGCCGCAATTGGGCTAAGGCGGTCGTCCGAACGGGCGGAAATCTACAACAATACACACAAGGGGAATTGAACCTGATGCACATCATGAGCCAGGAGTTCAGATAGGAATCTGCTGACAAGCCAACGCAAGGTTGCAGTGTGGTTCATTTAAAGGATACCTCTGTTAAAAATAATTTAAAATTTCAGTAATGGCTTGTCGATCACTTGAACTTTGCTTTCAGCTGCTCCAATGCAAAAACTCCAAAAGTTTATTGTAGAAAGCTGAGCTGAGGTTGCACAAAGCTGTGTTGATTGTTGGGCACCAGTATGTGATTAGGAGCTCTGCAGCGAGCTCTAGTCAGTTCGTCTTCTTCACACACCCAACCTGCCCACCAAGTTTCATATCACTGGTAATAACTGTATGTGATTCAATAAATAAACCCTGTGATTAAGAACCCTCATAAAGTACCATTCTCGGGTAAAGGGAACGGGAGGAAGCCATAACGGTCTGTCCCATTATTCGATCACAGAGCATTCTGTGTGCATACTTTCAATTCTTTCCACATGATTCAAACCTCTTCCAGAGCCCTTTAAGGAGCATTTGGAAATGCATCGTTAAGCTTCAACTTTACAAATGGTATAATATGCTTTTAGCAATTAATTGCTCAACTTTGAAAGGCTAAACAAGAGAGCTTTAGATATATTGCCTCGTACTATTGGCAATTCGGGCAAGGCTAATTTCAGGGTTGAGCCTGTCCTGTGCTGATGAGCTCTTCTTAGAGCAAGAGCCGTGTCCACATAGTTGGTAGTGACTTGAGATGATTCCTTTTGAGCCTTCATAGAAGTTCTCGAACATGTATTGCAGTGATGGTCATTGCAACTTGTCTTTCGCTCGAGTAATGTTCGACGTTTATTATAAGCATAAACATCCTTTCATTTTTATAATCAAAACTAGCACATTACCCATTGGGTGATTGCGTCAACCTCCCAGCCACCCCTCCCCCCACAGTGACTCTGACACACACACACACACACATTTTTGCTGTGAGTAAACTCACATGTGCAATTCTGACAACTCTTTAACAAAAAAGCCTCAGCCTCTCCCTCCAAACTCTCTCCCATCTTTGACCCCCCCCCACCTAACCCCTCATCCTCATCCTTCCCCTCCCAACCCCCGTCCTCATCCTTCCCCTCCCCTCCCAAACCCTCGTCCTTGTCCTTCCCTCCCAACCCCTCGTCCTTGTCCTTCCCCTCCCAACCCCTCGTCCTTGTCCTTCCCTCCCAACCCCTCGTCCTCGTCCTTCCCCTCCCAACCCCTCGTCCTCGTCCTTCCCCTCCCAACCCCTCGTCCTTGTCCTTCCCTCCCAACCCCTCGTCCTGTCCTTTCCCCTCCCAACCCCTCGTCCTGTCCTTCCCCTCCCACCCCTCGTCCTCGTCCTCCCCTCCAACCCCTCGTCCTCGTCCTTCCCCTCCTAACCCCTCGTCCTCGTCCTTCCCCTCCTAATCCTCGTCCTCGTCCTTCCCTCGTCCTCATCCTTCCCCTCCCAACCTCAAGACATTGATCCCCTCTCTGCACTGAAGCCTTCAAGTCCCTCCTCCCTCCGAAAGTCCTCAACCCCCCCTTCCAAAGTTGTCGCATCTTTACTCTCACCAGCCTCATGCTCAAAAAGCAACGGGCATTACTACGTCAAAACAGCAGAACATGTAACGTATTCTGCTCCCCCATCACCGACTTCACAGTCGCCTGTTCAACTCAGTTTGAGAGAATAATCGGAAAGGATCGCAGACCTGTATATCCTCCAGAGTAAAAGCACTGCTTGAAAGTAAAGGTAATTCTAAAGGGTTCCTAAATTGGTGGCTGTAGTGTAGAAATTATGGGTGTAGTCATGTGGAACGAACGAACGAACGAACACCCTTGTTTCACATAGATTTGAACTTTTGAAAAACCTAACTTTTCTTAACTCTACTTACCAGGTCTGTATGCTCTTATCCACAGGTTCCCCTGACATGAGAACAAAAGTCTTTGTGCTTTTAAAATTGATTGATGCAAGCTCGTTTCGCTCAAACTTTCACACGCTGAAAGGCATCGAAGTTTGTGGACGACTGACTCTAATGTCCAAAATGCCGAATGCTGCCGTGCTTGCTTAATTATATTGTTCTGCTTTATTGGCAGGAGAAAAGCAAGCAGCCACTCATATGAGCTTAGATCAGCACCAGGATGCTGAGGCAGTTGCAGCCTGGCAAGAGCTTGAAGAACTGGCTGCCAGCAAGGCAGCCTCCACCAGCGTGACATATCAGCCATGCCAGCTGTGCCTCAATTCTCATACGGATAACTCTCAGCCCCCCCTTGCTGTGGTGAACGGTGAGCCTGGCCACTTTTCACGTTTCCTCTGTTGCACCACACCCTGTGTGCTCTTGCTCTCCTCACTGTTGTCATCCTCCAGAACCCATCAAGGTGGAAGTGGTGCTGAAGAATCCTCTCCAGGTCCCCTTGCTGCTGTCTGACCTTTGCCTACACTGGAACTTTGAGCCAAAAAGCTACAATCACGACCAGAAACTCGAGGAATCTCATCACGTCACCAATGAGAGGGTAACTCAATAATTCAAATGTGAGATATCCTGCAAGCTGGGTGCTTGGACGTGAGATAAACATTTTCAAGGGAAGTAGCCAAATTTCAATCTGAGGGTTATTGCTGAAATATTATATTCAGAATAGTAAAAAATATTTTTGATAATGGCTTTCAAGTTTTTCTCCTCCACCCCCACAACCATCCCCACTTAAACCCTGTGATTAAGAAGCCTAAATTAACCTAGTAAATGGCACTACTCTGTGTATATAACTATGCTAATGGGGGTTTTGAAAGCTGCTGATACCTTGGGCTAATATTTTCAAGGGCGTTGACGGGATTTCCTCCATCGAATCAGAAGTGCTTCCAGAGTTTTTGCTTCCAGCCGGAGAAACAAAGCCTGTAAGTGTGTATTTTGACTCTTTTGCATGAGAATTGTCCCACCTCGTTTTCCCCTTTGTACTAGCTGTTTGTTCCTTTAGGTACGGCTACAGCTTCTTCCGCGATGCATGGGAAAGATCAACATCCTCGGCTTGCTGTACGGACTCAGTGCAGGACTTCCGGCGAGTGGCCAGTCGGGGGGAATCCCACCTCGAGAATCTCAAACCCAACAATCTGGTATGAGCTTCATCCCGGTCGACACTGAGATCCTGAGTTAGTCGCAGAGCAGAGTTGTTCCACTGCTTGTGCCTCCTGAATAATCGTCCAAGTCATCCAAATAATCTTTGGATCTGGAACTTTTTTACGTTGCACTTCTTCTTTTATTGGAATCTTTTTAATTAATTCCTTCCTTGTAACTTATCTCATTCTCCATTGTGGTGTTGATGAGCAGCTAAGCCTCTGGGAAATGGTGTGTCAGTGCAAGGACGCCAGGAACTTCATTTGCAGGGCCCTCGTCTCAATAGCACTCTGGAAGAGAAAACCAGCGTGGTCTATGGGCCAGACAACCGCCTTTGTCCCATTGTCACACCGGCCATGCCCCTGTTAGAGGTAAGCATTATGTTGTGTGCTTTGCATTTTGGATTTGAATCTCAACAAAAACCTGTTTGATTTTGTTAGGTTTTCATTTCTAATCACTTACCATCCCATAGGTTTTCTTTATGAAATTCCCCTCAGCCCTGCTGTGTGGAGAGGTACGCCGCACCTCCATCGAATTTTCCAATGTTGGGCCATTGCCACTCACATCCCTTGTTGTGGCCACACACAGCCCAGAGTTCTTCACTTTTGGGGGTGGCGATTTGACTCCGAATTCTGATCTTGGACCGTACCATACCTGTGAGGGGGAGGTCCGTGCCTCCGTTCCCTTTCTTCTGAGTCGTGAGCAAGGGTCAGGCCTTGTCGTTGTGCCCTTACCAGGGGGAAAGCTCGAGTCTGGCCAAGCTGTCTCGCTACCATTCTGGATACGGGGGCCTGATGCTGAGGGTGTGCACGAGATCCGCTTCTTGTTTCTTTACCGCAGTGTGGAAGGACACCCAAAAATCAGGCAAGATTTGAGTTTTCCTGACTGTCAGTCCAAAACCTAGAGGGTCATTCCATGCCAACTCACCTAAGGGTCCCAGAGGTAACCTTCCTCAGATTTTGCTGGAAAAATTCTTAAATGTAGATCTATATGGCTCTACCCACCATGCAAAGATTAGCTTTCAATTCCTCATAGTTTAAAAAATATCTATCTCTAGAGACCTTTGAAATTTGGCCTAAAAATGCCAAATGTGAAAAACGCATTTTTTTCCAACTTCAGTGGCTTATAATTTTATAATGGACTCCTCTAGAAAGCTAATATTGCAAATATTTACTAATTGGCATCCAAATTTTTCAATTATGGCATCAGATAGCTTCTGGGATGCATATTTCTCACTCTATAGGAAGCTAAAAATGGCTTTTTGGCCAAAACGAGCTAAAATAAGGTGAAACTATAGGAGCCCTCCTGAAAATATGGAACAACTTAGAATTTTTTCCTCATAACACCAGGGATGTCAACAGAATATAGGAAAAAGTCTGAAGTGAGGGCGAAGCCCGAGGGGGCACGAAGGGGTGTATCCCCCTCGTCCAGAAAATTTTTATAATTCTAAGATAGCTTTGGATTGATTTGAAGCATCCAAAAAATGATTTTTATTGGGTTCCTATACTCACTCTCATAAATAAAACCTTCAACTTAAGTCTGTTTTTGTCATGTTTGTCAGACAAATCAGTCCTGCAATATCAAAGCAGTCAGCAGCATAACTCCTCCTGAAATTGGTTTCGTAACAATCACAATGTTTTAGAGCCCAATGTCTAGAGTCGATAAACAAGTATTTACTAGTAAGTAGTCACAGTCAAACCAGATTTAAAAGGGAACAGCATTTGTGACAGAAACAAGAAACACATCCGAGACAAGACAGGCTACTTCCTCATCAGATTCTTCTGATGGGCAAGTCTGCAGTCTTTGCTGCCAGCATACTAAGTTCTTTCGCCTTCCTCTTAGTGGCACTAGTGGTGGTTCTCTGACTCAGAGCCATAGCTTCCAGTCTCTTTTTTCTCTCCTTGTCTCTTTTCAACTGAGCCTCTTTTCCACCTTGTAGGCTGTGCGCATGTTTTTGACCAGAGTAACATTACCGGATCAAACTTTGGGTCATCCCTCTTAAAGTATTCCACTGCTGACTTTCCAGATGCCTCAGTGATATTTTACAGTCTGAATAGCACTGTATGTCTCCGGTGCAACTCTTGCTGTTTTGGATGATATAACGTCTCCCATGACATTGAAGGATCCTTCAACTTGGGGTCCATGAAGCAAGACAGAAGTGCCTTCACAAGTTTACTTAGCGAGGTATACTTGTCCTTGTTGAAGACCTGGTTTGCCACCACTCATCAATTCGCCATCCATCTTCTGGGGCAGCCAAGTTTGCATCTACATGGTACTGTCGTACCTCAAGGTCATAGGCAACCTTCTCTTCCTCATTCAAGACATTGGTCAATCAAGTCTGGAAGTCGCAACATAAGCTTCACAGTCACATCATGGCCTCTACAGGTTGGGTCAATAGCTGATGCTGCACGGAGAATGGGATTCAGTATCGGCATCTTCTTCAAGAGGTACATCCCACATGTGCTAAAGGCTTCCTTCAGATTGGTTTTGAAGTCCTTGACAGTCGTGTTGGATGGATGTAGACAGTTCAAGATGGACTTTGCTTTTCCCATGAACATATCTTCAACATTCAAAAGTTTTGGGCATTCCCTGGGCCAACTTGCAGTGTTTGTAGCCTTCTGTAGGACAGATCATTAATCACCTGGGGCTTCACATAGCAGGCTAGAACTCCTTCAGAAGACTACAGATCTCGTCATGGATTTTGTGAATCATGGGAGACCTTGTTTGGAACAGCACTACATACTTCTTGAGGAGAGGTAACACTGCAACATAAACCTCCAAGATGAGGTGCATCTTTTTTCTCACATAGAACAAACGATCCAAGATGTTCTGTTTGCGTTTCTTTCCATCTTCGGTCATATTCTTCTTCTCAAGAGTGGAATGTATTTCTCGGATTCTGGCCTGTGCAGTTTTCAGTCACCAATTTCCTGTGATAGATTTCAGCCAACAGTGCTTGATATTGGGGCGATGTGCCTTGGGTAAGAAGCCATAGTAGAAAACTGTGAGGGCATCAAGCTGACGACACAGTATCCACACTCAAGTCGTAGGCGATAGCCAGCGATGGCTGATGAATCGTTCAGGCATGTTGAATTGGACATCAACGAGAGTACACACCTCCTGATACAGTTCTCTCAGATCAACAGACCATTTCATATATTGTGAAGTAATGTGAATAATGACTCACACCAACCACCAAATGGTTTGCAGAATACCTTTGCAGCATTATGTGCATGGTGGCAGGTGTCACCATCAATGTTAACAAGTGTGGGGCATTCTCTCCACGGATGCGAGTTTCAAAGCCAGTTCTGGAGCCACGCATGACGTTGCATGAATCCAAGAGCATAGACATCAAGTTGGTAAATGGAATGTCCTTTGCCTCAAACAATGCAACAATCTCATCATGTAGAGATTTACTATCCATGTGGACTACATCAATAGATGCCAGATGTTTCACCCACAACGTTTTGGTAGTTTCGCAGAAGTAACTCACGAGAATCGCAAGATCCTTTTGAGACTCTCAGAGGTAGACTCATCAATGTTCAGCGAGAAAAAGCACGTTCTCAACTGCTGCAGAGTCTCTTCCTCCAGTGTCTTTGCCAATCCATGCCTGGTCTTGTACGAGGCAGAACACGATTCATTGATAATAAGTCAAGAGCCTTTGGTCTTTAGCTAAAGTTTTTGATAATTCGATCACTTTTGGCACCAGAGTAAATGGCAATGAATTTTCACAGACGAATCCACACACCAATGCTTCAGCTGTTGTAACTCGATCCTGGACTGGTGCAACCGTTTTAGTGATGGTCTCGTTGTTAGCAGCTGTAACGGCATTGAACCTGAAAGAGGACATAAAATAGTCATGACGCACCAGAGAAGTTTACCCAACTGGTGTCATGGCAATTCGAAATTCAAACATTCATTTTCAAGGATATGAATGTTTTTGAAAGTCAAGCGATTAAGGAGTTATTGACAATTTCGTGCAGCAATTTCTTCAGATTTTCCATTTATTCTGAACATTCAAAATTGAAATATCTCTGTTATTTGTGAAGGAATTGACCCCAAACCACTTTCATTTGATAGCCAATATAAAATTGCATTTATGATAAATTATCAAGAAGTTCACCCCAATTTGACCTTTAACCTTGACCTCTGAGCAGACCAGGCAAAAAGGGGCTAGCTAGGCACTGGGAACAAGACCAAAACACAGATGGTCCACCATGCCACGTGCAGGCGTCCGCAAAGATCGTTTGGTTAATGTTAGTTTTATTTTTGCCGTACGTAATGGCGCTGCACTCGAGCACGTGTTCTAAGGCGCCAAAGGCCGTGGGCGTTATGATATAGGGGTTATGATAGGCTTTTTGGGCCGGGGAGGGGCTTACCTGGAATACGATAATTTCCTTTCACTGCCTTGGCAGCCTTCACATGTTTGCCGGTGGTGGCATGCTTTGTTAAAACGACCGATCCCCGACTGCCGTAAGCAACTCGGAGTTGCAGATAATACAACAGCACGGCCAGCAGTCTTGAGTTTCCTCACGAACGTCCCCACGATCTCGCCGTCATCGGCCTTTTTTCCCAGCCAGTCCCATCGCCAACGGTTCTTTTTAAACCGGCTTCCTTATCAACACGATTAGCTTCCGATTCTAATGCAGGGTTGCGTTCAACGATATCAGGTCGTTGATATGCAGACATGACGATTTAAATCACAATACCATGCACTGCCATGAATAGTACAAAACGAAATAAGAGCCTACTATTATGGGATGCCAAAATCTTCTAACCAATCACGGTACTCACACGGCACGTGATACTCGAATGATCAGGTCATGCTGTTCCTAATATGGTTAGGTACGAGCTGTAGTGAATGAGTTCATTCATAAAAGATTGGCGGGATGTCGCGTAGCAACCTCGATGCTGGTTTTATCGCCGTGAATTGGACCGCTGATAGAGCGCGGGAAGTTTAGCGCATAATTAACGATTCTCAGACAGCCGTATGGATGCGTCTCGTCTGGACCGGAGGCCGGGGCATGCCGCGTTTCGCCAGCGGCTTGTTCAGCGAACTTTCTGAGTTTTTGACTGAGCTTCCCATAGTCTTTGCCCTACCCTGGATAGAGAAGACCCTACCCCCCCCCCCCATGATTTTTATTGCAAATCTGACGAATCACAGGCCAACTTGCGCAATGAAAGCCGATTCGCCTTTCGGCGGAAATTTGACATCCCCGTAACACAGTGATTATAGGGTCATGATCTATCCATAGATACATTTTTGCTGGGATAATACAGTTAGGTGATGAATTATAAAAGTTTTAACATAAGCCCTTGCCTCCGAGGGCTCTAAAATGGACCAATTTTGTCCCCTGGTTTGACCATGTGGCTAGGGGTTTAGGATCTTAATTTTTTTTTTCTAAAGATTGCCTCATATAAGATGTCTACTGACCGAATAATTTTATCTTACGCCCACGGCTTCATAGTAAAATACATTTTATTTCATGCACGTTTTTTATAATTATTCACTTTTTTCATATTCAGAAGTTTATAAATCTTAAATGGAACTATCCAGGAAAGAGTTACTGCAGAATTTTATAAACTGGTATACAAAATTTCAGATTGTGGCATCAGAATGCTCTAGAAAGCACATACTCCTAGTTTTAGGAAGCCAAATATGGCAATTTGGCCCACTTGGTACAAAACAAGGTGAACTTGCAGGGGTGTGCATGAGGCTAAATTATGCTTCTTATTAGACATTAGTGTAAGGATGTTATTTATTCATAAATAATGCTAATGATTACTTTCGTAAGTGATTGCAAATTATAATTAGAACAAATTTGATTAGTTGAGTAGCAGCTTTTTTATTTACAGATATACAGAACAATGAATATTAGTAATTTTTATACTTTGGAAAACTCTTTAATGACCTTTCATCTTTTGGTTCACGAGTCGGTCAGTGACCACTTATATTCGTTATTGGTGTCTGTGTCGTCTGTCTGTGTCTGTCTGTCTGTCTGTCCGCAGCATAGCTCGTGGGTTTTGATCCGATCCTGATAAAATTTTGGTGGGAGTTTATATCATGATGTAGTTGTGTTTTCCTGAGAATGGGCGTGGTGCGCATTATGGGCGAGCCAGCCCAAAAAACATGTGTTTTTAGGGGGTAGCCGATTTCAATTTACATCTTCTCCGAGGGGTTTGTTGAATCTGCAGGGGTTTCGGTATTTGGTTTGCCCAATGGCACCTGCATAGCCCCACGGAGCTCGATTTTTCATTTTAATCCCAAGGTCAAGGTCACAAGGTCATGAACTTAGAAAATTTCGAATTTTGACATAAAAATCAGACGACCGCCAAACTTTGAGAGCTAGGATGACAATAATTTTTTATGCATAATCTTGAGGTCATTCCCACCTAAAGTCTTGAAACCATTTTTCTCTATCTCGAACACCTTGCCCGTGGCACCCCCTTCAAGTTTGTTTTTACGCTGATTTCATCAAAGTATGGATAATCCGAGGAGTGTGAAATGCCATATGCCTATATGACGTTATATTGTTCCTGGAATGTTCCGGAGGAAGTTTTGCACCAAAGGTCATAATCCTTGACCTTTGACCTTTAAAGTTCACAAAGGTCAAATTTTCAAAGTTGTGGGAATCGAACCGGGTTTTCGACCTTCTGACGAACTAACTCCAATAAGCTATAGCACGTATCCTGTTTCTTATTTTAATGTCCACAACATTGTTTTGTGACCTTTAAAGGTTATGCAAAGGTCAAATTTTTAAAGATGTTGAACGAAACCGGGTTTTCGACATTTTGCAGCTAAGAACGTGTCACTCGTACCACATCATGTTGATCATTTTTGTAACTTGGTCAAAAATTATCACATTGTCTCATCCTTGACTTCTGAAACAATCTACATCGTCAAATACCGCTCGTGAACCATTCCGTCTCCAGACTTGTACGAACATTCATTATCATGATTATTTAGCACTCAGAGGCACAGAATTTAACATCTTAGAAAACAGGTCTTGAACATGCTTAAAGTCATGCTGTGACAGTTGGTACTGACGTCCACCAGATTTTATGTTAGGGGCCTCAACCACACAAAGAATGTCGAGTAATGGCACCAGCATTGATCTTTCTTTTTTCTGGAGGCCATGAGAATGTGTTACCCTTCCTTGCTTCATGAAGTTCACAAACACATCATTTTCATCATTATTTCTTGTGACAATGTTCCCAATGTACCATTTTCTGTCATATACACAAGCAATATATTTCCCAGCTGGTATACATCCAGTTCAGTTTGGGTTGGGACTAATAACTGAGACAGATGAGCTTGTGTGTTTCTGGTCCTGTGCATACTGTTGATGATACAGCATCAGAAAGAAACCCTTCTCATCTCCAGACGTGTTGAGGAGATTGGCAGGAAACCATGGTGTGACCGTGTACCAGCAATGGTTGTTGCTGCTCTGAAGCGTTTCTCAAGGTCATACTCCATTGCATTTTGTTGGATTTCTTGGGATGTCACAAAGAAGAATTTGATCATGATGTAGGCAAATACTGTTCTGAACTGAAAGTAATTCCTGATCTCCATGAAATCAATTATTGTGACTTCTCCAAAGCAGCAACTTGTTTATCCCAACCTTCCTTGTACATAGGTCTTGTGACACTCCTGGTCTAATTTGGTTCCAACAGTGCATCTACTTGTAAACTTGTGCCACTGGCCCAGGTTTTTCTGCATCCATTTCCTTTGTTTCCTCCTCTCCATTGTTCTCCAAACAGACAAACAGACAGGTTGACTGTGCTGCCCCTAGTGTTGTGACAGACCATTACTCCATCTAGTGGTGTATGTCATAACTAATGACTTCAAATAGAGAACTGTAGGACATGTTTTAAAATTAAAACCCAAGCATATGTTTGGATTATCATTACAAGAATTTATTTTTGAATAAAAATGTACTTATAATTATTAATTTATGAGAAGAATAATCTAAGTTGTTACATAACCTCAGTTATGCCCCCTGCATATTCACCATTTGGTCAAAGTAGCATTTTCAACTTCCTACAGATAGAAACATATGCATTTATCAGGCATTCTGATAACAGATCCTTAAATTTCATATGCCAGTTTATAAATATCTGCAGTACACTTTGCTAGAGTGTTCAGTTTCAGATTTATAAGCTCATGAATATGAAAAAAGTGAATAATTATAAAAAACGTGCATGTAAATAAAAATTATTTTAATATGAAGCCATGGGCGTTAGATAAAATTATTCGGTCAGTAGACACATCTTATATGAGGCAATCTTTAGAAAAAAATGAAGATCTAAACCCCTAGCCACATGGTCAAACCAGGGGACAAAATTGGTCCATTTTAGAGCCCTCGGAGGCAAGGGCTTATGGTAAACTTTTATAATTCATCACCTAACTGTATTATCCCAACAAAAATGTATCTATGGATAGATAATGACCCTATAATCACTGTGTTATGAGGAAAAAATTCTAAGTTGTTCCATATTTTCAGGAGGGCTACTATAGTTTCACCGTATTTTAGCTCGTTTTGGCCAAAAGCCATTTTTAGCTTCCTATAGAGTGAGAAATATGCATCCTAGAGGCTATCTGATGCCATAATTGAAAAATTTGCATGCTAATTAGTAAATATTTGCAATATCAACTTTCTAGAGGAGTCCATTATAAATTATAGCCCTGAAGTTGAAAAAAAAATGCGTTTTTCACATTTGGCATTTTTATGGCCAAATTTCAAAGGTCTCTAGAGATAGATATTTTTAACTATGAGGAATTGAAAGCTAATCGTTTGCATGGTGGGTAGAGCCATATAGATCTACATTTAAGAATTTTTCCAGCAAAATCTGAGGAGGTGACCTGGGGAAGTTTTTGAAATTTAGGTGAGTTGGCACGGAATGACCCTAGAGCAGTACCTCGTAATGTGTAATTCTGGTGTCAGCAATTGCAAACATAGATGGTCATATTTGTGCTTTTGATTACCTCAGCTATAGATATTAAAATGAGTAACTTTGTGATGGTAAATGCCAGCAGTTGGTTATCTTTGGAAACAGGACTCTTATGCCTCGGGCACACTAAACTGTAAACAACTAATGACTGTTTTGTAGCACATCGCAGGGGTATCATCAGATGACAATGACTGACCTGGGTGTGGTTTCAGCAAGGGAGAGGAGTCTATTTACATTCCAAAGCAGGGCTAAAGGGGCAAATATACAGGAAGTCAAAACGATCTACAGAATGATGTTATTGGGAAGCAGAACAAATGCGAGTGCTGTGTGGGTTCAAACACTTCCCAGTGTACAACAAGAACTGTACTCGGTAGAGTGTATACCTCTGCCAGGCTGAACAATTTAAGTTTTGCATCTCACAGATAGGCGGATCTGGATCTTCAAAGGCTAATCAATTTGTCCTCGTCATACACCCAATCCGTCCACCATATTTTGTCCGAATCGATCCATAACGTTTTGAGATCCTGTTCACAGACAGCTAAGCAAACAGACAAACAGAGGTGAATACATAACCTCCATCCACTTTTGGTGGCGGAGGTAATAAAAAGTTGATAGATTAAATTAACCAAACTTATATTTCTGCATTTTTTGTTTGTACAGCAATTTCAACTGGATTTCAGAACAATAGCAGTATTTCCTTTTACCCATGTCAGGCTGGAAAAGTAATACTGCACAAGTTTTGTTTCTATTTTATTTTTTGAGTGGAAAGTATAGATGTGTGGAAAGTGAGTGTACTTGCCAATGGGTTACTGCTGTATTCAAACGGGCCAGACAGCTTCCTGTTAAATGCCAAAAAAAAAATGTACAGGGGAATGTAGGAAAAGGTAACTGCTCATTAAGTCTGTAGCACAGCCAGATTTTTACATCCACCATCAACGGTAGAAGGAGGTTATATTTTCACCCCTGGTCTGTCTGTTTGTCTGAAAAAGAGAGAGATGGGAGACTGTAGAAGAAGCAGAAAGACCACTGAGCTGCCCGCGGTGAGAGAGTGAGACCCAAAGACTCAGCCTCATCGCGGGAGATACCAATGATCCTAAATGCCTTGGTTTCCACAAAGTGAAGCGAGAAAGGTGAGAGGCGGCAGCACCGCCCAGAGGAGAGAGAGAGCAGTATCCATCAGGCTGCGGATGAAAGCTTTGTATGTGGTCAGGAGCTCAGGTGTGCCAAAGGAGGACTTTGCACGATGGAGGATTCCCAATTAGCAACTGGCTTTGGAGGCCGCTTAGAAATGTGGCTTTCCAGGAAAGATCATGGCAGATAGTGAGACCCAGAAGTTGAATGAAAGGACTTCAAGAGGATTATTGAGAAAGTAGATGGGGGGGGGGGGTTTCCAGAGTCCTTTCGGAGAGACATCGTGAGTTTTTGAGATATTGTGCAATCGATCATTTTTGGCCCTATCTCTCAATGGTGAAAATCACTTTAAAATTCTAGCAGCCGGATCGGATTTTCATCAAACCTAGTCAGTTCGTCTTTTTCACCACCCAACCTGCCCCAAATATATCTGGATCCGCAACAACTTTTTGAGATATCCTGCACACACACACACACACACACACACACCCCACACACACACCACACACAACACACACAACCACAC